>CM075173.1:199979442-200598359 GCA_037576465.1 Parascaris univalens | reverse complement strand
AACGACGAGTATTTCTATCGTTATTGATTTAGTCAGAGTGATATTCATCGTTAAGCAATAATTCGATCTTTCAGTCGAGTGAATCGACTATCGGCGAAATGCCATTTGGTCGTGGACGTGGACAAAAACAGAATACAATGATGAATCGAGTCGACGGTGATATCGGAGGTATGAGTAGATCTAATTGATAGAAGATGAAAATAGTCGAAAGAAAGCGAAGAAAACGATCGATCTGCTGTGAAGTGGAACTTTTTTTGCGAGGAAATATTCCACAAAAATACGAATCTCTCATTAATTATTAAATGAGAATTAAAGCATTCATTAATATTTCTAATAACGCTCATCATATCTTTTATTTTAATTAACGAATTCAACATCTCGATTTTATATTTATAAAATTTATTTTATTATATGAATAAAATTATTAATGTATATTAGAAATTAGAGAGTATAATCGATACGTCGAAATGAGTGGAATAATAGGCTCGATCGGCGAGAAGACTTGATTGATCTCAATCGGATCTGATCGTTAGAATAATAGCTCGATCTTGATCTCAATCGATCTGATCGTTAGAATAATAGGCTCGATTGGCGATAAGACTTCATTGATCTCAATCGGATCTGATCGTTAGAATAATAGGCTTGATTGGCGATAAGACTTCATTGATCTCAATCGGATCTGATCGTTAGAATAATAGGCTCGAATACGATTGATCTCTGATCGTTAGAATAATAGGCTTGATTGGCGATAAGACTTGATTGATCTGAATCGGATCCGATCGTTAGAATAATAAGCTCGATTGGCGATAAGACTTCATTGATCTCAATCGGATCTGATCGTTAGAATAATAGGCTCGATTGGCGATAAGACTTCATTGATCTCAACCGGATCTGATCGTTAAAATAATAGGCTCGATTGGCGATAAGACTTCATTGATCTCAATCGGATCTGATCGTTGGAATAATAGGCTCGATTGGCGATAAGACCTCATTGATCTCAAACGGATCTGATCGTTAGAATAATAGGCTTGATTGGCGATAAGACTTCATTGATCTCAATCGGATCTGATCGTTGGAATAATAGGCTCGATTGGCGATAAGACCTGATTGATGTCAAACGGATCTGATCGTTAGAATAATAGGCTTGATTGGCGATAAGACTTCATTGATCTCAATCGGATCTGATCGTTGGAATAATAGGCTCGATTGGCGATAAGACCTGATTGATGTCAAACGGATCTGATCGTTAGAATAATAGGCTTGATTGGCGATAAGACTTGATTGATCTGAATCGGATCCGATCGTTAGAATAATAAGCTCGATCGGTGAGAAGGCTTCATTGATCTCAATCGGATCTGATCGTTAGAATAATAGGCTTGATTGGCGATAAGACTTGATTGATCTTCTGATTGAATCTCAATCTCAATCGGATCTGATCGTTTCGAAAAAGAACGTTTAAATGAAGTAATAAGTATGATTGAAAGTCGGACTTCTATACCCTATTCGTTCGTCTACTCTCTCCTCTAATATTTTTATTTTTTTAACATATTTCATCATGGTGACATATATTTTTTAGTAACACTTCCGTCATTTCATATAGTAATTACTAAAATAAGATAGAATTAATTTTCTCTTAATTAGAGGTTTATTTAATTCTTTTTTCTTTGAAAATACTCAAGAGAGATTGTTTTCTCACGTTTTAATGAGTGATAATTAAATTGAAATTATTATAATGTTAATTTTTTAGGTTCTCAATTAAAAGAGGTAAATAATTCATCGCAACCGCATCGACAACGATCATTCCATTCGACGAATAATGTATGATAGTCCTTCTTTCTTTAGTTTCTAATGATACTTTCTATTTTTGAACGCTTCTTGAAGTTCTCTAAATTATTTTCGACCCAAATGAGTGGGGAGAGGGGGGTGGGGGGAGGAAACACTTGAAGATTAGACGATCTCTTCGATGATCCGAGAAGATAGAACTTAAACGATCGATTGATATTCGAATTTTAAGCAAATTCATTTAGAGTAATTATTACACGAAATAATTACGATTATTTAAATATTGATTAAAAGTAAAAGTGAAACATTTCGTTGAGATATTTTTTCCATATTTAAAGATGGAAAATTAATAAAAATATCTCTATTAAAGTGTACATATGAATGTTTTAGGATGAAACATAGGTTTCAATTCCTTTTATTTGCTCCCTCCCTTCACTCCGTTCACTTTTCCTCCCAACTTTCCGGATTTTTCCATTTTCCACTTTTTACCTTTTCCATCGATCCGATTGAGTAGAGCAATTAAGATTTCTTCAGTAATTAAATCGTATTATTACAGAATGGATCGACAGGATCTCATAGTGTAGAAGAGATCCACAATGAAAATATTTGTTCTCAAAGGTCGCCTAGCAAAGCTATTTCTACTTCAACGAAATCATCGAATAGTCAACCGTATGTGATTTCATACGGGCGGGGCAAAGCGTCACGAAAAGAGTTCCCGAAGCAGGTGGGGACTCAGCTCATCGAAGCTGAAGCGCAATCATCTCACGAATCACCTAACGGAACAAATAATTCAATGTACGCGTCGTTGGCGTCTAGATGTGCAAGAGGAGTTACGAGAGCTAATGAAAGTCAACAAGATTCGTCAAAGCAGCCAAAGCTCGGTTACACTCAGAATTCATTAGATGCGTCGTCGATTGACAAGCATGAAGCAAGAACTCGAAGTTGGAGCTCGGGAAGTCGTCGCGAAGAGACGACATCATCATCGTGCGGTAATGCGATCGAACCAAACATGTATGTGATTGTTGAAGCACAAATTCTTTTCTATATCTTCGATGTTTATGAGAAGGTGTTCTCGCCGAAAACGATGCTCGAAGCAGTTGTTGTTCTCTATTTGAAAAGTGGAAAAATGCGGTGATAATTTATTCGCTTAGTGGGAATTCTCATCTAAAGCTTTAGAAGATGAGAGATAGTCGAGAAGAGTTTTGCAGATAGCTAAATATTGGTTATGAACCGTACATAGAACACTTCAGCATCTTTGATTTAGCTGTCCAGGCATTAGATATTCTTTTCTTTGGGGCAGGAGAGAGAGAGGGGGAGAAGGGGGACCAAACTTCTAATCTCTGGGAGAGAGGGGGACCAAGCTTCTAATCTCTGGGAGAGGGGGACCAAGCTTCTAATCTCTGGGAGAAGGGGACCAAGCTTCTAATCTCTGGGAGAAGGGGGACCAAGCTTCTAATCTCTGGGAGAGGGGGGACCAAGCTTCTAATCTCTGGGAGAGGGGGACCAAGCTTTCACCTCCTCTCCAAAGTTTCGAACTTTTAAAGGGGATATTTCGTTCCTTCTTATGCTCCCCGTTTTCGCAGTTTTAGGGCAGATAGCCCTCATATCTTCTCGAGAAATTTTCCCTATCGTTCATCATAGAAGATAAGATGAGAAGTGATTAATAGTACAAGTGGTCCTAAACTGATATTCAGTCGTTTTATCCCGGAATGCATCAATTGATTGCTTAATATTTCATATTATTTCGAAGTTCTCCAAAGCATTGTTGGTCTCCATCACGGAGCTCTATAGTGATGATGGTTAGATTATAAGAGTTCATTAATTAAGCGTAATTAGATTATAAGAGTTCATTAATTAAGCGTAATATTTAAGGGTACCACATGTGGCCGATATCTCCATAATGGCTCCGAAATTACCGTCAGCAAAGGTGCAACAAGCAGTTATCGTAACGACGAATATTTTCCCGTTAGTGGTGGAGGATCGTTTAGTCTATAGATACGATGTAAGAGTTGAAGCCGAGCCACTTACTACTGGTAGACGTGTTATTGATCTGTGTCGTGGAAGCGAGTAAGTATTTCTCATTGTATTCTATATAATTTGGGGAAGTGATCGGTTTTTGATAGAGTCTGGACGTGTTTTAGGCAGTAGGAGATAGGCGAAGGCACAGTTTTTCGTTTGGAATTCTGAGATAGAGAGTAGGGGAACGTTTACCTCGAAAATATTTTATTTGCAAGAGATTTCATAGGTGGGCATTCGTGGTTTATTCGTATAGAAGAGAAATCTTGCGTTGTTAAGGTCTTAGAGAAGATGGGGTCTTAGAGAAGATGAGGTCTTAGAGAGAGATGGGGTCTTAGAGAAGATGAGGTCTTAGAGAAGATGGGGTCTTAGAGAAGATGGGTCTTAGAGAAGATGGGGTCTTAGAGAAGGGGCTTAGATAGGATCGGCTCTGAAATTGGACTTTATATGTATACCTCGAAGGGGAGGATATCGAGAGAGGAAATAAGACGGTTTTTTATTGAGTGGTTGTTATCTTATGTGGGAATTCCGATAGAGAGCTTCAGCGGCGTACATCATGCGACAAGCTTGAATTGGTCATTTCTCCAGCAAATCAACAAGAATTTTCTTTAGTATCCGATCGGAGAAGAGGGAGGGGAATTCTGCGTTCTATTCGTATTTTTTAGGAGAGAGAGATCCCAGAGGGACGATGTGTTGTCCAGTTTTTTAGGAGAGAGAGATCCCAGAGGGTTTTGTTTTTTTTTTTTGCAAGGGGGATTCTTCCGTTGCCCTTCGTTTGTTCATCTGGCTGTCTGTTTTTCTATCTTTTTGTTGTGTAGCCACGGATCCTGGGGACTCGCTGTTCTCTCAGAATTTCATATGTGATGTGGGACAGTTGAGCCATTTTATCTGTCTAAGGAGAGAGAGGTGGCGAAGTGTATTTCTGCAGATATGTTGATTATCTATTTGTATTCATGCTTTCGTCGATTTAAGCAGAATCCGTAAAAAGCACTTTGCTTTATAACGAAAAGAGACATCCAACCTGAATATCTGTTAATGTTAACAGTCCGGATCGGCAGAGGAAATGTATGTTGTTATTGCGGTTGGCACTGGAGCGATATAGACGGGCACGAGAGATGGCGTACGTTTATGACTTATCCACCACACTTTTCACAAATCAGCCACTTGATCTGAAAGAGGTTTGCATCGTTTCTGAAGTTTTATTATCGTGTTCACAAATTATTCCTTTTTATCGTTTCGGCATTATATATATATATATATATATATATATATATATATATATATATATATATATATATATAATATATATATATATATATATATATTCCGGACGAATTCATTCCCTCTACTTTGATTTAAAAGTTTTTTATATTAATATTAATAGGAGGTTGCAAAGATGTGCTAAAGAGGTTCAGTATTCCTTTGATATTTCAGAAAGACGAGGCACAATATGTAGGTAGCCGTCGAAGAAGACACGACGCTCTTTTCATCTGTTCTGTTGCTTTTGCGTCACGTTTCCCATAGAGGTTTGATAGTCTTCTTTGTTTTATTTATCCTAATATAGGGACTTAATAAATGTGATCTCGCTGATTTCTAGACGATACGTGCTTTTATAGGTTTCACAGATATCTATGGAACCATCGGATCTAAGTGAGGAATTACGTGAAATGTTGGGTGGAAATGTACGAGTGAGGATTATTATTAATGAATGTGCTGAGTATGCGCACACGTTTCGTCTCGGCGATCTCGCTTCATCGGTGACGAACGATTTGAACGCTCAGGATCATTCGCTTCGTCAATTCCTCGAATTGATTACCACTCAGAGTGCACAAGAAGCGTTGGTTTTTATTTATTTATTCATTTAATTCAGTGTAAAATGCGATATTTTCCGTAAATAATAGGCAGTAAATGCCATTTGAAAGAAAGAAAGGATCGGAGCTGATCGGGGGATTATCTATGAGAAAGGCGTATTTGTAGGTAATCGGTAGGCTCTAGGTATGGAAAAGGTATATCGAAGTGTGGGAAATCTGCTTTGAGAGATGAGTCGACGTATTGTCGATATATGGGAGACGTTGAACACCTCAACGATTGGCGTCAGCTTTAACCTTGTTTTAGGGTTTATTTGTACTGTGCCATAGCTTTTAGGGGTTTTTTTGCTTTACAGCTGTGGTGGAGGAATATTCGGGAATTTATTTGTTTGCATGATAATATTGTTTTGTTAAGAGGGACGCATTATTCATTTGGAAGTGGTCGTTTATTTCTGAAAGATGGACGTCGAATGGGAATGCCTGAGGTGAATTTGGGCAATGGTCGGCGACTCGTATCGGGCGTCGATAAGGGAGTACGCTTCATTGAGGGAAAGGATGGCGGCATTGTGCCTGCACTCGTTTTGGATTGTGAGTTATTGTTGTGTTATTATGTTTTCTTGCTAATGAAGTTATGTCATTGAGAGGTTAAAATGAGATTATGAAGTTGATGGCGAACATTTGGGCGGAATTCCTAAGTTTTGTTTGGATTATTGGGCATTTACTCGGCTCTATGCCGATCAGTTAATTTAAGCATTATAATCGTTTCGTTTGAGGAAATGAGAAGTGGAAAGTTTGCAAACTATTCTGAAATATAATTAATTCAATGCTTAGAATTGGTTATTGCAAGGAGAGGTTTTATTGAGTGGAGAAACGAATATGGCGGATAGTAGATGCAGTATCACGAATATTGTCTATTTCAGGCAAGAAAGCGCTCTTCTTTGATGATATTAGTCTACTGGATTTGGCCACTGAAATATGGATGAGAAGAAAAGCCCGTCCAATACCGCAGTTGAAAGCTTCGGAGTTCCGAGACTTTGTCCGATATGTTGGGCGATCTCTCAGTGGTAATATTATTTGTTGAACCTTTCTAGATGCAGTATTTGATTGTTTTTAGGTCTTACAGTTGGGGGGTCTTTTGCAAATTGCCCTTGTATGGACCTGTTTTTCATATATTGCTTGAGTATCCGTCGGGCAACTTCTCCGTCTGCCTGAGTGATAAAAGGTTAAACGATGAGTTGGTGTGGGTAATCATTGCTAAGAAATCACTTAGCCACTATTTTATTATCATTGACGATCTTCTCCAGGAATTTTGGAACTTCATTGTGGTATCACAGGTATGCTCTCAACGGATCGGATATTGCACGGGAAAGGTTTTTTCATTGGTGGATGAAGGATAGCTTCGTAGGAAAGGCATTATTAAGCTTCGTTCAGTTGTTTTCGCTTGAGCAGTTATCATGACTGATCGAATGGAGATTGTGTTAGCACCTTTGAAATGCGAGATTTTCCTATCGAATTTTCTTTCTTTCAGGCTTTCTTGCGCCAAATTCATAGTTGTTCAGATTCCGAAATAATATAGAGTAAACAATAGGCGTTCAGAATTGCTCGACTCTTTTTTCCAGATTTGATGGTAAGGCACTCATCATGCGAGAAACCGTTTCGGATTTCCTACCTCTCGAAACTTCCTGTCCGAGACATCAGGTTCATTCATTTCGCCTTGTCTTCTATTGATATTTTCGAATATATGCACTCCAAGAGATGATGTACATCAGCGGCAGGGTTGCTATAGCCTGAGGTGCTGACGGAACGTCGATTCGTCGACACTCATACCTTCGAAGGCATATTTTATTAGGAAAACATGTACCGGGAACAATAAATGAATCTGCTCTGAGAGGTCGCAACTTGAGGTCACTTTAATAATTCGGAGAAAGAGGATTTTTTAAGGTCACGCTAGCGAATCAGTGAATTATTGCACGCTGAAGTTTAATAGAGTCCTTGCAGATTACATGATTCGCTTGCTTATGGGGGTTCAGTAAAACGTTGGGGAAGCGTTGTGTATATAGTTTCTCTTAAGTGACCTGATAGACCTTGAAGGCTTTGGTACTTTATTGATGAACTTCTGAAGGATGTTAAAGTAAGAGGTTGAAGGATTTAGTGAACTGAGATCAATTTAGCTGGAGTGAGAAGTGGAGCTGTGAACGGAGTGCGGCCCCAGTGGACGTGAGGTTCGTTGAATTGTGGGATTGAAGTGAATGAAAGTTTTTAGGACGCCAGTTTCGAGGAAACATTCCGTACCGTTGAGCGAGCAGTATAGGGCAATGAATATAGAAATCAGGTTTGTGCACATTCCTTTCTCTATCGCCTATTTTAATATTGGAATTTCTGGATTTCTCCAGGGAAGATGTTTGATGTCCGCAGAAAGATTTTCTTAGTATCCGATCCATATTATATCTTTTTAATCCTATAATGTTCTCCGTTGGGAGCAGGAGGGAGTGAGGGATCTGTCGAACTTTGCTCTGAGATTACTTGCTCACTTTTACGTTGTCAAGGGGTTATTATTAGTTGTGATCTCAGAGAGTTGTTGGAGTGCTTGAGCCAGCCTGAAAGTATCGTATATGGACGGGTATTGATAGTATATGAGGAATTTTGTTATGGTACTTGAGCAATTGAAAGTCTTAAGGGCAAGTAGATGAAAGCCACTAGCAAAGCAGTGACCATTGGAAAGATAGCTTGAACTGTGTATATATTGCTGCAATTTCCTTGTGGGAGAGGTGAATTAGAACGTTTTGATACTTGAAGATTGTCAGTTCCGTCGTTAGATTGGATTTTGAGATGGGTTAGTTTTCAGGATGGTGTTTGCGGCTCTCTAATGAGAGATGAGGGGAATTTCAGTATGCAAGACATCCTAAGGTGCTAATACAAAGAAATTTAGGTTGGATTTACCTGCCGTCGTGTTGGCACTACAGAATAGGAAAGTATATTTTCCAATGGAAGTGCTGACAGTGGTACCTGGTCAACGTGTACCACTTTACAAGCAAACGGCATGGGAGACGAAAGAGATTATTAAGGTCGCCTTCGTGTTTGTGGCATATTTTGAAGTTGATAAATGAAGTTTGAATGGCGCTAAATTGCCATAAAGTAGACTTATTCTATCACTGTTGGGCAATCTTTCGTCAGTTTACGAGGCAATTTCATGTGGACAACGGATCGGCTAGCGTGTATAGATCAGGATAGTTGCGTGTGGAATTTGACATATTTCCAGGCTCAATTTAGGATGGGGTATTTAGGTTGGGCTCGAATTTGTTATCTATAGGCCTGGTCATTGATATTTGCTTTTGTAGGTTCATAAGTGGATGAACTGATTGAGCAAAGTGAAGTGGGTACACGCTTAAGATAGTTCGGATTATGGATCGTTGTTGATATATCGAATTGGATGGTTTTTTCGAGAAGTATAGACCTATAGGCAAGAAGAGAATATTCGATGTTTCATAGTGAATTGTCTAACTTATTCGGGGATTAGACACTCGTGACATAACCTAGAATAAGAATCATCGAAGGATTGGATCGCTCCATTTGTGAGGTGATGATAGGTTGCGGATTTGCAGTTGAGTGCTGTAAGACCGAATATTCGATTTCGCGATATTCTCCGTCATATCGAGGCGCTTAATCTGCATGAAGGTAGACAACGAAATGAGTTTCTCGCAGCTTTCGGTGTGAAAGTTAGCCGCGAACCATTGAAGGTTTGTTTCCGATCGGATTTTGTAGTTTCCCCAATGTTTCGCATGAATTCCTTACGGCTTCCCGTAATCTGGTTGGGGATGGATTGTGAAGTTTATTCCACTGGTCGTTGCGGTTGAATGATTCTTGTGGAAGTAGGTACTGGTCCTTATGGATTCTATATATATGCTGGTTTAGTATGTGATAACCTTTCCTTTATTATATAATTCGAAGTTCTCTTACAAGATGGATTTATTTCTTTGTAATTTAGATATTATAAAGTGAGATTATTTGTAGGTGGAGGCGAATCGAAGAAGCTTACCGAAGATCACTTTCGGAGGAAAATTCACCGTATCAGCCGATCGGAAGACGGTAAGAATTGAAGGTTTTCTTTTTTGATTGACTCGAAATTGCTCCCCTCTTTGATAGTAATTGAGATCACTCATCTAGTAACTGAGCTTAGATATTATATGAAGGAGTGATCGTATCGGGCTTTCCATCGTTATATTTTGTGGTTTCGTTGTTCGTGTTTTGCCATTTGTTTATAGGAATTAGATCTATGGTAATGCTCGTAAACGGATATGTAAAGGATAGAAATAATGGCACATAGTGCATATTTCTTGTCTACATGATGGAACGAGAGGGGAAGATCGATTTGAGGAAAAGATGGTTTAAAACGTTTCCTGCATAGCCTAGGAAATTTATGGGAGGAGATTTTCCGGATTGGCAATTATAGGAAATTTATGGGAGGGATTTTCCGGATTGGCAATTATAGGAAATTTATGGGAGGGATTTTCCGGATTGGCAATTATAGGAAATTTATGGGAGGGATTTTCCGGATTGGCAATTATAGGAAATTTATGGGAGGGATTTTCCGGATTGGCAATTATAGGAAATTTATGAGGGATTTTCCGGATTGGCAATTATAGGAATATGGACTGACGAGCGACAGATCATATTTCAGTGAGTTGAGATTTTTAATTTGTTCTTTTGTAACTGTTGGATCTGTTCAGTTGCGCAAATACTCGGTGATCAGATAGGGGAGGTAATTCGCATGATCCAGTGGTGGTATTCGAATAATCTCTTCTTTTTTTCTCTTTTCACTCCATTAAATGAGCAATTGAACCCTAAATTGAAAGAGATTGAAGTTTAAAAGGATTTTATTGAAGCGACATCGTCGGTCGTTATAGGCAAATTGGAAGTCAGGCAGATATTTGTCGCCAGCCCGAATAAAACATTTCTTCGTTCTCTTCGATGATGAAAACGATAAGGATAACGTTAGGTAAGTCGTGCCTCTGGATTCATTGTTTATGTGGTCGGATTTCGGAAGTTTCTGCATTGATAGGATAGTTTTCTGGAGTGTGGTTAAGGTAGAGGGAGGGGGGAGGGGCAGTGAGGAAGCTGCGATAAGGATATTGATGGCCGTTAGATGGGGGTACGGATTCATGCAAGAAAAGTGGGGAGAGGATAGATCGGAATTAAATGTCCGGAAGAATTTTACATGAAAGATTGGTGTAGTCAAAGGGTAGGTAAGCTTCATAGAAGTTGAGACGGCAGATGGCTTAGTAAGTTGCGAAAATATGCAGCTGGTGATCTATGGTAAGGTAATTATTCGACCAATTTGAGTATTTTTGCTTATTATTATTATTATTTAGAAATTTTATAAATGCGCTTAGCAAATTAGCGAGGAATAAAGGAGTGGTGCTCGAAAATGAGCCGCAGATCGAGAGAGTTCCCTGCGATGAGCTGGAAGCGCATCTCAGACTTCTGTCGTCCGATCCGAATAATCCGACGTTCGTTATGTATATCGATGATAGAGAACAATCCCACGGTAAACTGCTTGAATGCTGTGAAATTGCTTATGGAAACAGAACTCTTGATCGTTTGGGAATGGAATCAGTGGGGACCAAGATTGAGTGCAATCACAAAGCGGTAATGAGGACGAAGTTTAAATAACTGATGGGGATGAGTAGGTTCAGACGGAAGCGATCTAGTTTCCGTCACGTCGCCGTCTTCTTTTCTGTCTATCCTAGCCTTTTACCGCATATTGTGATAGATTCCCGCTGATGCTTTAGCTTGGCATTTGTTGTGATCATTTTCTAAGCGTCCCAGGAGAATTTTTCTCCCTCGCCACCTCGAAGTGTAGGTGGAGAAGTTCGTGGGGATGAGTGGTGAAAGGCTCAAAATTTAGAAGTAACCCTGAAATGAGGTTTTTTGCCCCTATCGCCTCTCCTCCTTTCTCCTCTGTCTTGAATAAAGCAAAAGGATTCAGTGTTCGATGTTGGGGTATCTTTTATCATTCTTTTGGTCAGCGGACAGGTGTTGATATGTTGGATGTAGAATAGAGGTGAATCTCGTAATACGTGAGATCTTGATGAAGTTGTCACTAGGAAAATGGGAATATTGGATATTAAGTGCAGTTAAGTTGGAAAAATAGAATCTAGATTCTCTGCTTTATATAATTTGCTTAAATGCCGGCTGATGAGGATGGACACTTCAGCGGATATAAGTTTCGTTTTGTAGTTTGAGGGTCAAATTTTTAAAGTTATATTGCGATTAAAGGGAATATGGGAATTACTAAGACGATCGTTTCAGTTGGTGAGGTTACTTGGACTCTTTTTTTCAGTGGTATTTTCCAATATCAAAATTCTATTGTATCATTTTTTAAGATGATCTGAAGTTATACGAAGCACTCTATCAGATAATAACTCAACATGTCAGAGGCAATACGATGCGAGAAGCATCGGAGAAACCACGAACTTTGGAGAATATTGTGAATAAAATGAATGCAAAGAATTTCGGACAGAACTATCGGATCGTTCCGGAAATATTCGCGTAAGTTTATTTCTATCCTTGTCTTTCTGGATTTTATGTTTTCTTTTTCATTGCTGTGGGAAAAGTTTGGAAAATGAACTTCTTTGAATTCTCTATGATGGAATTTTCATATTTATTTGGGTATTCGAGAGTTGTTTGGTGTGATATCATTGGTTGGTAACTAAGATCGGCAACGAATCCGGCAGTAGGTTTGTTCCGGAGAAGTTGATACGTATCCGTATTGTGGTATTGAGGGTTATGTATCTTCTGTAGCTTCGAAATAATGAAGGTTTAATCGTAAAGCAGCATACTAGGTGACTATAATGATATGGGTATAGGTGGCGTCGATATGATGCTTTCTGGATTTGAGAGGAAATTTTCGTTCATTAGAATTTCTCGTCTTGAGGTGAGACGTTTCTTCCCTCTCCATAGGGAGTGTTTTAGGTAGGCAAGATTGCTGATATTCAGTAAGTACCAGAACGGAGTATTATCAAAGTTCCACTATTATTAGTGTCTTTAGCAAGAATAAATGGATCGGAAAAGGAGAGACACTTGTTATCGGATATGATGTTTGTCATCCAGAGAGTCAACCAACTCATCAAAGGCGTATGGGATTGCCGCATGATGAGCCAAGCGTCGTTGGTGTATGTTTCAGAATTCTTAGTTGTTGTTTTTCCCCCTTCATTCTCTTCGCCTTTATTATATCTGTGGTAGGTGATATTCCGCTGAGGAGAGACGAGCTAAAGGTCGAATTACTAGAAACGCATCATTTATCGCTTGATCGGGCTCTCAAAGAGTCCAACGAATTTCGTTTTTTTCATTGCCTTCTATTCCCTAGCATGAATTAGTTTGTTAGAAGAGGATAGGGTCTGGAGGCGGTCGATGCTTGAAGCCCCTATTTGAGCCATCTGCAGGTGATATCTTGCTTATTGTTATCTGCTACCTGAGCAACTTTTAATTTTATTGTCGCACATTGATGGTTCGCGTGGCACGTTTTACTATTGTTTTAGTTGTCGTTTAACGGCGCCCGCAATCCGGAGACGTTTATCGGTGATTATGCTTATCATGAACCGCGGAGAGAGCAAATCACCACTTCGATCATGGAGCAGCGAGCGTACTGGATGGTGAAGTTGTTTACCGAACATCGTGGCCGTTTACCGAAGTTGGTGATCATTACTCGTGATGGTG
Organism: Parascaris univalens; assembly: GCA_037576465.1. Classification (NCBI taxonomy): domain Eukaryota; kingdom Metazoa; phylum Nematoda; class Chromadorea; order Rhabditida; family Ascarididae; genus Parascaris; species Parascaris univalens. The sequence continues at coordinate 200,585,037 of CM075173.1, read as the reverse complement.
TATCTGAGGGCCAGATCAAGATGGTTGGTGCTATTCTTTATAGAGGAGGGGGAAAAGGGGAGAGTTGAGTTGACGCATTTCGTGGATGATGTGGATGGGTGATTTTGGATGGCTACGTGAGATTATGGAGTGTGTCTTATTCAAGATTGCAAATGAAATTAAGTAATTAATTAGATGTATTCATTATCACCACCTCAATATTCGTATATTAGATAATGATGCATTCATTATAGGGAATGTAATTTTAGGTGGTCGAAGAAGAGCTTGATGCGATAAAGGTGGGTATCCGCAATTACATTGAGCATTCACAAGAACCCACCGCTCAAGAACCAAAATATGTGGTTGTCATTGCAACGAAACGTCACAACAAACGCTTCTTCGTCGAAACGGAAGACGGTATATTTTCATGGTACTTTGTGGAATTGCTTTAATTAATTAATTGCGTCGAGTATAATTAATTAAAATATGTAAATTACGTCGAGAAGCGATCCATATCTAATACTTGAGCGCAAGAAATATCAGTTGTCGTAACGAGGCACTTATGAGATCTTAGTAGATTAGCATTTAATCCATTTAGTTCTTTTCTTTTCTTTTCTCTTTAATCGATTTCTGAACCTCGTTCAGTTGAGGGATGTGGCTATCTGCCATTGCAAAGGTGGTCTTTGCATACGTGACGAGTAAAAAAGAGACGTATAGCATTATGCTTGCTGAGATTTATGTCATTTTCAGGTCAGGTGAGCAATACAGAGCCGGGGACAGTGGTCGACCATACAGTCACACGTGCTGATGTTACCGAAGTGTTCATGCAACCACATAGGGTTATCCAGGTTGATATCTCATTAATTAAATCGTTTTTTCTCAATTTAGATGGTTTATTGTGCTAAAATAGCACATATATCATCAGGAGCATCACTGTTTTATAGTGAGGAGTCGCTGGGAGGGAGATTCTTTGCAGGGTACCGGCAAGTTACCGGCGTATACGATGCCGATAAATGAAGCGAACATGAGCATGGAAGAGTTGCAATCGACGATGATGGCATTATGCTATGAACATCAGATTGTCAATGCAGCTATCTCGATACCGGAGCCCATCTTTCAGGCTGACGAATGGGCGAAACGAGGCCGAAATAATTTTAGAGCTTTCAGGTGAGTGATCGTTTGGTGGGATAAAAAATTTTTGATAGTCTAATGCATCACGGTTGATACTTAGACGCCATTGCTCATGATGAAATGGCACCGTGGAAGGTGTTTGGTGCTAGGTAAGGTGGAATTGTCCTGTTTGATGCTATAGTATAGAGCTTTTGGCGATATTGGGGTGATAATCGAGTTGTTGATAAGAGTCCTATTGAGGCGATGAGTGAATGAACGATGAGCTCGATAGGGCGAGATCGGAAACGTGAACAATCACTTTTGACCGTCGTTTCCGCTAAGACGTCCTTGATGAGTCCAAAGTTTTTGATTCGTAAGTATTATTGGAAGAACTAATTCTTCCCAATATTTGGGATATATAGAGACATTCATAACTACATAGCCACTTTTATTCTGTAGATATAGAAGGCTTTTGGATGTAAATTCAATAGGTATCGCGATAGAAGAACCCTCAGGGGTTATACCAATCGTAGTTTTAACTCGAAGAGTATTGGGAATTGAGCTGAAAATTAGATAGAATGAGAATTAGAGGTTAGATTTTCGTTTTGCCTCAAATGAATCGTATGAAAGCGATCATTTTGTGGAATATTTGAGTTCTCGTTTGGATCAGCTGAAATATTCATAGCGACTTAAGAAATTACTTAGAGAGTACTAAGAGGAATTGTGAGGCGATATCTCATAGTGGTGATAAAGAAATGTTTCTCATCCAGTGCTTCTAGAAAAGAGAGACATTGTTTATGTGATTGGTCTTTGAAGAAGAACAAACGATTTGCCGAGGAACGGTGAGTCGATGGATTGGAATCGTATCACCGACAAGTTGTGTTACATGAATAAAGCGCTCGAGAAAACTCGATCGAATGCATAGTTAGCAAATATTCACGACACTATACACTGGGCAGGATTTCATGATCTGATCTCTGAGAGTGTCGTATGTCGCTGTTGGTGACTTCCGACTTCTTCATGTTTCCATAGGTGGGACAAAAATTGATATGCTGAGGATGGAGAGTGGGATTCAATCGAGGTTGATGGTGATGTTATTCAGATCGGTTTAATCCTTAACGAAGGGAAAGGGAGAGGGTAGGATGAAAAGCGAATCTTAACCGTTAACGAAGGGAAAGAGAGAGAGGGTAGGATGAGAAGCGAATCTTTCTAACCGTTAACGAAGGGAGAGGGAGAGAGAGGGTAGGATGAGAAGCGAATCTTTCTAACAGCTCGTTGGGTGAAGTCATTTCCCATCGTTTAATATCTAATTTAGTGATTTCGCCATGTTTTCAACGTTGATAAACGCTTTCGCTTGTATCTTATCGATGGGATGTTGTTCGTTGTGAATTTTATCATTAAATTATATGGCAATGCTTTGTTATATTCGGTTCATTTCGAATATTATCCGGTTATATTCGTCGTTATTAGAGATTGAGAAATTTCCTTACTTATGTGAAATTGATGGTCTTTGTAATTGTACCTTTGGATTTTTATTAGATCTCTGATCTTTATAGATATTATGGTGATCAATGTAGGAGAAGAACCTACGGAATTAGAGGTTGGGAAGATGTTCGTCGTAGACTTGAATTGATTATTGATGAGGAGGAGGAGGGGGGGGGGGGGGATTTCAATTCAGAAGTTTGTTGTACTTAGATGGGATTTTTTTTTTTTTGAATTCTATAATTAAATGACTCTTGCCGTAGAGGAAATTTCAACGATCGGAATTTCTCAGCCCGTAGAGGAAATTTCAACGATCGGAATTTCTCAGCCCGTAGAGGAAAATTTCAACGATCGGAATTTCTCAGCCCGTAGAGGAAAATTCAACGATCGGAATTTCTCAGCCCGTAGAGGAAATTTCAACGATCGGAATTTCTCAGCCCGTAGAGGAAAATTTCAACGATCGGAATTTCTCAGCCCGTAGAGGAAATTTCAACGATCGGAATTTCTCAGCCCGTAGAGGAAAATTTCAACGATCGGAATTTCTCAGCCCGTAGAGGAAAATTTCAACGATCGGAATTTCTCAGCCCGTAGAGGAAAATTTCAACGATCGGAATTTCTCAGCCCGTAGAGGAAATTTCAACGATCGGAATTTCTCAGCCCGTAGAGGAAAATTTCAACGATCGGAATTTCTCAGCCCGTAGAGGAAATTTCAACGATCGGAATTTCTCAGCCCGTAGAGGAAAATTTCAACGATCGGAATTTCTCAGCCCGTAGAGGAAAATTTCAACGATCGGAATTTCTCAGCCCGTAGAGGAAATTTCAACGATCGGAATTTCTCAGCCCGTAGAGGAAATTTCAACGATCGGAATTTCTCAGCCCGTAGAGGAAAATTTCAACGATCGGAATTTCTCAGCCCGTAGAGGAAAATTTCAACGATCGGAATTTCTCAGCCCGTAGAGGAAAATTTCAACGATCGGAATTTCTCAGCCCGTAGAGGAAAATTTCAACGATCGGAATTTCTCAGCCCGTAGAGGAAATTTCAACGATCGGAATTTCTCAGCCCGTAGAGGAAAATTTCAACGATCGGAATTTCTCAGCCCGTAGAGGAAAATTTCAACGATCGGAATTTCTCAGCCCGTAGAGGAAATTTCAACGATCGGAATTTCTCAGCCCGTAGAGGAAAATTTCAACGATCGGAATTTCTCAGCCCGTAGAGGAAATTTCAACGATCGGAATTTCTCAGCCCGTAGAGGAAATTTCAACGATCGGAATTTCTCAGCCCGTAGAGGAAATTTCAACGATCGGAATTTCTCAGCCCGTAGAGGAAAATTTCAACGATCGGAATTTCTCAGCCCGTAGAGGAAATTTCAACGATCGGAATTTCTCAGCCCGTAGAGGAAATTTCAACGATCGGAATTTCTCAGCCCGTAGAGGAAATTTCAACGATCGGAATTTCTCAGCCCGTAGAGGAAAATTTCAACGATCGGAATTTCTCAGCCCGTAGAGGAAAATTTCAACGATCGGAATTTCTCAGCCCGTAGAGGAAAATTTCAACGATCGGAATTTCTCAGCCCGTAGAGGAAAATTTCAACGATCGGAATTTCTCAGCCCGTAGAGGAAAATTTCAACGATCGGAATTTCTCAGCCCGTAGAGGAAAATTTCAACGATCGGAATTTCTCAGCCCGTAGAGGAAAATTTCAACGATCGGAATTTCTCAGCCCGTAGAGGAAATTTCAACGATCGGAATTTCTCAGCCCGTAGAGGAAATTTCAACGATCGGAATTTCTCAGCCCGTAGAGGAAAATTTCAACGATCGATCGGAATTTCTCAGCCCGTAGAGGAAAATTTCAACGATCGGAATTTCTCAGCCCGTAGAGGAAATTTCAACGATCGGAATTTCTCAGCCCGTAGAGGAAATTTCAACGATCGGAATTTCTCAGCCCGTAGAGGAAAATTTCAACGATCGGAATTTCTCAGCCCGTAGAGGAAATTTCAACGATCGGAATTTCTCAGCCCGTAGAGGAAATTTCAACGATCGGAATTTCTCAGCCCGTAGAGGAAAATTTCAACGATCGGAATTTCTCAGCCCGTAGAGGAAATTTCAACGATCGGAATTTCTCAGCCCGTAGAGGAAATTTCAACGATCGGAATTTCTCAGCCCGTAGAGGAAATTTCAACGATCGGAATTTCTCAGCCCGTAGAGGAAATTTCAACGATCGGAATTTCTCAGCCCGTAGAGGAAAATTTCAACGATCGGAATTTCTCAGCCCGTAGAGGAAAATTTCAACGATCGGAATTTCTCAGCCCGTAGAGGAAAATTTCAACGATCGGAATTTCTCAGCCCGTAGAGGAAAATTTCAACGATCGGAATTTCTCAGCCCGTAGAGGAAAATTTCAACGATCGGAATTTCTCAGCCCGTAGAGGAAAATTTCAACGATCGGAATTTCTCAGCCCGTAGAGGAAAATTTCAACGATCGGAATTTCTCAGCCCGTAGAGGAAAATTTCAACGATCGGAATTTCTCAGCCCGTAGAGGAAAATTTCAACGATCGGAATTTCTCAGCCCGTAGAGGAAAATTTCAACGATCGGAATTTCTCAGCCCGTAGAGGAAAATTTCAACGATCGGAATTTCTCAGCCCGTAGAGGAAAATTTCAACGATCGGAATTTCTCAGCCCGTAGAGGAAATTTCAACGATCGGAATTTCTCAGCCCGTAGAGGAAAATTTCAACGATCGGAATTTCTCAGCCCGTAGAGGAAAATTTCAACGATCGGAATTTCTCAGCCCGTAGAGGAAAATTTCAACGATCGGAATTTCTCAGCCCGTAGAGGAAATTTCAACGATCGGAATTTCTCAGCCCGTAGAGGAAATTTCAACGATCGGAATTTCTCAGCCCGTAGAGGAAAATTTCAACGATCGGAATTTCTCAGCCCGTAGAGGAAAATTTCAACGATCGGAATTTCTCAGCCCGTAGAGGAAAATTTCAACGATCGGAATTTCTCAGCCCGTAGAGGAAAATTTCAACGATCGGAATTTCTCAGCCCGTAGAGGAAAATTTCAACGATCGGAATTTCTCAGCCCGTAGAGGAAAATTTCAACGATCGGAATTTCTCAGCCCGTAGAGGAAAATTTCAACGATCGGAATTTCTCAGCCCGTAGAGGAAAATTTCAACGATCGGAATTTCTCAGCCCGTAGAGGAAAATTTCAACGATCGGAATTTCTCAGCCCGTAGAGGAAAATTTCAACGATCGGAATTTCTCAGCCCGTAGAGGAAAATTTCAACGATCGGAATTTCTCAGCCCGTAGAGGAAAATTTCAACGATCGGAATTTCTCAGCCCGTAGAGGAAAATTTCAACGATCGGAATTTCTCAGCCCGTAGAGGAAAATTTCAACGATCGGAATTTCTCAGCCCGTAGAGGAAAATTTCAACGATCGGAATTTCTCAGCCCGTAGAGGAAAATTTCAACGATCGGAATTTCTCAGCCCGTAGAGGAAATTTCAACGATCGGAATTTCTCAGCCCGTAGAGGAAAATTTCAACGATCGGAATTTCTCAGCCCGTAGAGGAAAATTTCAACGATCGGAATTTCTCAGCCCGTAGAGGAAAATTTCAACGATCGGAATTTCTCAGCCCGTAGAGGAAAATTTCAACGATCGGAATTTCTCAGCCCGTAGAGGAAATTTCAACGATCGGAATTTCTCAGCCCGTAGAGGAAAATTTCAACGATCGGAATTTCTCAGCCCGTAGAGGAAATTTCAACGATCGGAATTTCTCAGCCCGTAGAGGAAAATTTCAACGATCGGAATTTCTCAGCCCGTAGAGGAAAATTTCAACGATCGGAATTTCTCAGCCCGTAGAGGAAATTTCAACGATCGGAATTTCTCAGCCCGTAGAGGAAATTTCAACGATCGGAATTTCTCAGCCCGTAGAGGAAAATTTCAACGATCGGAATTTCTCAGCCCGTAGAGGAAAATTTCAACGATCGGAATTTCTCAGCCCGTAGAGGAAAATTTCAACGATCGGAATTTCTCAGCCCGTAGAGGAATTTCAAATTTCAATTTCTCGCCCGTAGAGGAAATTTCAAATTAGAGGAAATTTCAACGATCGGAATTTCTCAGCCCGTAGAGAAGATATTCAGTAGAGAGGAAATTCAACGATCCGAAAAAATTTTCAACCCAGCCAGAGGAAATCGGATCGGAAATTTCGACCGGAATTTCGAGAAAATTCAACGATCGGAATTTCCGAGAGGAGTAGAGGAAATTTAGAGGATCGGAATTTCTCAGCGATCCGATCAACGATCGGAATTTCTCAGCCCGTAGAGGAAAATTTCAACGATCGGAATTTCTCAGCCCGTAGAGGAAAATTTCAACGATCGGAATTTCTCAGCCCGTAGAGGAAAATTTCAACGATCGGAATTTCTCAGCCCGTAGAGGAAAATTTCAACGATCGGAATTTCTCAGCCCGTAGAGGAAATTTCAACGATCGGAATTTCTCAGCCCGTAGAGGAAATTTCAACGATCGGAATTTCTCAGCCCGTAGAGGAAATTTCAACGATCGGAATTTCTCAGCCCGTAGAGGAAAATTTCAACGATCGGAATTTCTCAGCCCGTAGAGGAAAATTTCAACGATCGGAATTTCTCAGCCCGTAGAGGAAAATTTCAACGATCGGAATTTCTCAGCCCGTAGAGGAAAATTTCAACGATCGGAATTTCTCAGCCCGTAGAGGAAATTTCAACGATCGGAATTTCTCAGCCCGTAGAGGAAAATTTCAACGATCGGAATTTCTCAGCCCGTAGAGGAAAATTTCAACGATCGGAATTTCTCAGCCCGTAGAGGAAATTTCAACGATCGGAATTTCTCAGCCCGTAGAGGAAAATTTCAACGATCGGAATTTCTCAGCCCGTAGAGGAAAATTTCAACGATCGGAATTTCTCAGCCCGTAGAGGAAAATTTCAACGATCGGAATTTCTCAGCCCGTAGAGGAAAATTTCAACGATCGGAATTTCTCAGCCCGTAGAGGAAATTTCAACGATCGGAATTTCTCAGCCCGTAGAGGAAAATTTCAACGATCGGAATTTCTCAGCCCGTAGAGGAAAATTTCAACGATCGGAATTTCTCAGCCCGTAGAGGAAAATTTCAACGATCGGAATTTCTCAGCCCGTAGAGGAAATTTCAACGATCGGAATTTCTCAGCCCGTAGAGGAAAATTTCAACGATCGGAATTTCTCAGCCCGTAGAGGAAAATTTCAACGATCGGAATTTCTCAGCCCGTAGAGGAAAATTTCAACGATCGGAATTTCTCAGCCCGTAGAGGAAAATTTCAGCGATCGGAATTTCTCAGCCCGTAGAGGAAATTTCAACGATCGGAATTTTTCTACATTTGAGAGATCTAATTTGTATATTTCACATTTTTCGCTCGACGAGAAGCGATTTCATTTTCGTTCTCTTATATCGACGTCTAGAAGGGAGATACCTTAGAAGGGTGGAATAAGGTCGGCGGGTAGCTATCTTCGAAGATGAACAGAGAGAGAGAGCAAATACCCTAGGAAAGGGGGAAATAGGCGGAGGATAATTAATTCTTAAACGATTTGAAGTGCTTTTGAAAGCGCAATTAAAGATCTTTCCAACTAAAATGGGGGGATTGTTCATTTTTTTCATCCACCTGCAGGAAGTAGTAACTATTCTATAGGATAACAATCATATTGAGAATTTCTTTCTCTAAATATTAATATTTATGACCGTTTTTCTAATATTATGAGTAAATAATTCTTCTAAAATTCGATCCATAGTGAAAGTGAAGTTTTGATAGTCCGATACGAATCATCACCTTTCTAAAATACTCATATCTCTCTACTTAAGTAGATCATTGGCATCATTTGTCCTTCCCCCCTCCTCCTCTCCCCTACCCTCCCTCCTCTCCCCTCCCCTCCGCTCCCCTTCCCTCCCTTCCCTTCCCTCCCCTCCCCTCCCCTCCCCTCCCCTCCCCTCTCTTCCCCTCCCCTCCCCTCCCCTCCCATCCCCTCTCTCTTTCTCTCTTTCATATCTTATTTTCCATATTATTATTTGATCCATGATCGGCTCATTTATCCTTTTCAGAGTAATTAATTAATGCGATCATTTCATTTATTCAAAGAGTTATTTTATGTTTTTCTCTTGTGGAAAAGTTAAACTTCGATCTTCGGAGAGCTTTGTCGTTGTTTAAGGATCTATCCACTGTATCATTGTATTCAATAAAATCTTGATGCCGAAGTTGATTAATTGTCACATCTCCACCTATCATTTCCTCATATCGGCGCTTGAGAATGCGCCCTAGATCCGCTCGACTTCGAGATTTATCCAAAACGCTTTCAAGAGATTGATCTTAAGTTTTCACTGATACTTTGGATTGACGATTCGATAGGATAAGAGGAAAAGAAGAGGGGGAAAATTGGATCGAAGTGATTTTTGCGGAAAATTAAGCCTAATTCGACGGAGGTAACATAGACATAGAGGTATTACCTGAGGTGATAAAGTAAATATAGAGGTATTACCTGAGGTAATAAAGCAAATATATAGAGGTATTATCTGAGGTAGTAAAGTAAATATAGAGGTATTACCTGAAGTAGCGAAGTTGTCTAATCATCGAGTTCAACGACGTCGACTCATCACCTTTATTAAGATCACATTAGAATGTCGGATTATGCGTCCACTAAATGAAAGTAAATTAATAATATTACTTCATTCATCGACAAAAATGGCTCAAAGAAGGTGACGCTGGGGATCTTGGGGGACGTTGGGGATCTTGGGGGACGTTGGGGATCTTGGGGACGTTGGGGATTCTAGAATACGTTGGGGGATCTTCTAGAATACTTTGGGGAGGGGATCTTCTAGAATTGAGCATTTGGGTGAAAATTCCATTTTTAATAAAAAAAATTGCAAAAAAAAAGATGGGGAATTTTTTTTTTTTGAAATCTATTAATTCATCTACGGGAATCTAATTTACCCACAATGCGAATTTAGCGCTCTTTATAAAGCGTATAGAGATAGTATATTAAACATTTATTGAAATCTAATCGTTTTCAACTTCATAGCGTTCACGACATTTGCGCCATATAGATGTGAAAAAAAAGAGGAAGAAAAAATTTTCCAAAAAAAAAAATTCCACAATGAAAAAAAGAAAAAAATTTTTTTTCTCTCTAATTAATATGAAAATTATCATTTAATGCGGATAAAAATTATCGATAATTTTAGTGAATAATTTATCGACAATTTACGCATCGAAATGTATAAATAAGAAGAGAAAAATTTCAAAAAAAAAAATTTTTTTTTCATTCATTTTTTTTTTATTTTTAATTTTATTGTATTTCTTTTTTTTCTATTTAAATAAAATAATTCGATTCGATTTAACGTTTCGTTTTATTTAAAAGAATTTTTTTTTTTTTCAGGAATATAGAGAATTAATTTGATAATATGTTTAGAGGGAATTTTTTTTTTTTGATGATGATTTTATTTGAGTGATCTCAATGAATCTCTCTTCATTAACGGATGTGGAAATTGTCGTAATTAAGCAGCGGCTAATTATCCTCTTGAAATTGTCGTAATTAAGTAGAGGCTAATTATCCTCTTGAAGGTTTCCCCCCCTCCTTCAGAGTAGTTTTCATAGGGTATTCAACTCTCATTCATCGAATATCTTAAATTGCTTGAAGATCTTAATGATTATTGAGAATATTTAGCTTCCATTCGGCGTTTGATCCGTCAAAAGTGAGAGGATTCACTTTGAAGTGAGGGCTTCATCGTCGTTGTTTGCCTCATATAATGCAGCACTATATTTTTCCTATTACACAAAGATCGGAGCGATCACGAGATTGCTCTCTCGACGATTGTCCCAACGAATTGGTGTGGTGTACTTGAGGTGGAGCGATTCGACGGTCGTCTCAGGTACGCTTCATATTTGTGGTATATAGACGTATCGGCGAAGCTATACGAAGCTTCGCTAAACATCAACGATCACGTCAACCATTCCTCTTCAGCCCACCGAATCGCTCATGTCGGGCAATTTACCGAATTATCAACCCGCTTCAGGCGATAGTCGATCGGGTAAGTTCCTCTACACTGATCATATCGCCTATGAGTTGACGATTTGAGGAATTAGGAAGACGTTACTTCTCTTAAGAATCGTGATTATAGCTATGTGAATATTTCAACGAACTACTGAAAGTCGACGACCTATATCGCTAATATATCATTCACTCTACGTTCCCCTCCCCTCCCCTCCCCGATTATGTGGAGGAACCCGTTCCGTAAGCTGATCATCGTCGGGAAAGAAATGAACTCATGAAGGAGAGATCTCAAATTTCCTCGAATAACGGCACTATACGACAATTTCCCATCAATATTTATATGTATACATGGCTGTCATCTGTCTAAATGGGATAATAAGATGATTTCATTTAGGGGGGATCGATAGAATGAACAATTATGTGATCGTCGACTTAAGTGAGTGCTCAAAGATGAACGGATAGAGCGAAAGATAGCATCAATAATGGCCACTATATCCTTAGTATTTTATGGCTAGCATAATTCGTTAATTCCTATCCTCAATCGAGTGATTTATGAGAGAAAGAGATCGCCGAAAGGTATTTCAAGATGCTTCAAGTGCGACGATCTATTGAGCGATCGGATGGAGATTTTTGAGCGATCGTTTTAAGATGCTCATGAGATGGAGCATGATAGGATGACACTCAAAAAATGAGCTATGCGATAGATGGTGACACTCAAAAAATGAGCTTGTGTTCTCGATGAGGTCAACTGCAAAGGTCAACTTCACTTCAACATCTTTCGAATAGAAACTTTCGTGAATTCTTCACATTCCCTCATATCATCAATAGCCGTACATAACAAAATATACTAATCACGAAGCTCAAGCGTTGAGATGATAGAAAGATCAGAGTTAACGGGATATATCGAAAAGATAAAAATCCCCGTAGGATATGATACGAATAAAGATAGACTTGGAAAGTATTGAGATTAGTCATATACATAGAAAACGTTGTCGTTTACTGAAATCGCTAACCCTTCAGCCTCGTCTCCAGATCTGCTTTCCCAGTTAGGTTATTTTTGAAATTCTATCGGTTAAACCGTCAAAAGAATATTTTCTTCTCTTCAACCGTCGAAGTGAGATAACAACTTTATTTCCCAGTTGCTCAGGAAGGCCTAGTTGATAAAGGATCTCCGAGGTCTCACAATCTTCCAGGAATTTTTATAGTTAAGGAAGCTACTAGAGTATTACGACTTCAGGAGTTTTACCCGAAACACTGGATCAATTCTCTCCCACTTATTGATCTACGCCGAATAGATTGAAATATCGACTCAGCGATGAAGTAGCGACGTCAGATGATCGCTGATCTGCGTGCGATAGCTTTTATCGATTGCCTATCATAGCTCATCATCGCTGTATTTAGAGGTTAATAGAACAATCTACTTTTTTTCTTTAGCTATAAGTACCCATTATTTTCAGGTAAACCATCTCGACGTATCGGCTCTGAACCGTTGAAACGATTCACAGAGGCGAAAAAAGCGATCGGTGATATCTACAATGATCTTGAGGGCTATGTTAATGATCTATCTATATTCTATCATGGTTAATTTCTAGTTATTGTTGTTGTTGTTGTTGTTTTTGTTGTTTTTTTTGCGAATTAATAGTATTAACTCTCTCATCGCTTAGTATCACTTATGTTTAACGCTCTATGAGAAAACGTTATTTTATTGCTAAAGACTTAGATTTTAGGCATTAATTGCTTAATCTCTTCGAGTCTATTGATCGAGATTTCACCTCTTCGCCCCCAACATTATTTGCCTGGTGATACTAATGAAATGGTGAGAAATTAGACGAAATATCGGCGATGAGATTTGCCACAAGAGATCGATTGAGCAATGCATTAAATTGTTAACGTAGCCGATCGAATTGGTACTTTTTGAGGGGAATATTTTCTCGATGTGTTTATTGTATTCGCTATGAGAAGTTGAATTTAACAATATCACTCGAATATGGGGAATTTCGATTAATTACTCATTAAGTAATTAAGCAGCCATATTCATTGAGGTGTAAGCATTAATTACCCGTGGTGGATTCTACGGGGAAGTATGGAAGCGAAAGGTTTCATTGGCATTTAAGCGTAGAGATCGCCAATTAAGTAATGGAGTGGAAATGCTTATTGGATCCGCGTCTATAATGTTCTAGAGTCGTCGACCGGAAACTGGAGATGAAATAAGAAGAATAAGAAGGCATTACTAAGAATCGGGTCTTTTCAGAGGTGATAAATGGACAAAACATCGTACCCGATGAGCAAATGCGTGAAGTGGAACGCTTTATGGATAGCATTAGAACGATTAAAGAAATATTCCACAGGGATAATATGAAAGTTGTTTTCTTTGGACGGTAAGTGGAATTGAACTATTTATTCGCTAGTTTATGCATAGTTTATGATGGTAGAGTGTTGTTGGGATGGCAATTGTATGTAGATATGTGGGTGATTTTAGATGGTTATAAGATTGTCATTCGTTGTTCTCGAACTGAGATGTACAAGTTTCGGTCGGGTAGCTCCTGAGATGAGAAAGGCAATGCTGGATGGTCGAGCTTGAGATGAAAAAGGCAATGCTGGATGGTCGAGCTTGAGATGAAAGAGGCAATGCTGGATGGTCGAGCTTGAGATGAAAAAGGCAATGCTGGATGGTCGAGCTTGAGATGAAAGAGGCAATGCTGGATGGTCGAGCTTGAGATGAAAAAGGCAATGCTGGATGGTCGAGCTTGAGATGAAAAAGGCAATGCTGGATGGTCGAGCTTGAGATGAAAGAGGCAATGCTGGATGGTCGAGCTTGAGATGAAAAAGGCAATGCTGGATGGTCGAGCTTGAGATGAAAAAGGCAATGCTGGATGGTCGAGCTTGAGATGAAAAAGGCAATGCTGGATGGTCGAGCTTGAGATGAAAAAGGCAATGCTGGATGGTCGAGCTTGAGATGAAAAAGGCAATGCTGGATGGTCGAGCTTGAGATGAAAAAGGCAATGCTGGATGGTCGAGCTTGAGATGAAAAAGGCAATGCTGGATGGTCGAGCTTGAGATGAAAAAGGCAATGCTGGATGGTCGAGCTTGAGATGAAAAAGGCAATGCTGGATGGTCGAGCTTGAGATGAAAAAGGCAATGCTGGATGGTCGAGCTTGAGATGAAAAAGGCAATGCTGGATGGTCGAGCTTGAGATGAAAAAGGCAATGCTGGATGGTCGAGCTTGAGATGAAAAAGGCAATGCTGGATGGTCGAGCTTGAGATGAAAAAGGCAATGCTGGATGGTCGAGCTTGAGATGAAAAAGGCAATGCTGGATGGTCGAGCTTGAGATGAAAAAGGCAATGCTGGATGGTCGAGCTTGAGATGAAAAAGGCAATGCTGGATGGTCGAGCTTGAGATGAAAAAGGCAATGCTGGATGGTCGAGCTTGAGATGAAAAAGGCAATGCTGGATGGTCGAGCTTGAGATGAAAAAGGCAATGCTGGATGGTCGAGCTTGAGATGAAAAAGGCAATGCTGGATGGTCGAGCTTGAGATGAAAAAGGCAATGCTGGATGGTCGAGCTTGAGATGAAAAAGGCAATGCTGGATGGTCGAGCTTGAGATGAAAAAGGCAATGCTGGATGGTCGAGCTTGAGATGAAAAAGGCAATGCTGGATGGTCGAGCTTGAGATGAAAAAGGCAATGCTGGATGGTCGAGCTTGAGATGAAAAAGGCAATGCTGGATGGTCGAGCTTGAGATGAAAAAGGCAATGCTGGATGGTCGAGCTTGAGATGAAAAAGGCAATGCTGGATGGTCGAGCTTGAGATGAAAAAGGCAATGCTGGATGGTCGAGCTTGAGATGAAAAAGGCAATGCTGGATGGTCGAGCTTGAGATGAAAAAGGCAATGCTGGATGGTCGAGCTTGAGATGAAAAAGGCAATGCTGGATGGTCGAGCTTGAGATGAAAAAGGCAATGCTGGATGGTCGAGCTTGAGATGAAAAAGGCAATGCTGGATGGTCGAGCTTGAGATGAAAAAGGCAATGCTGGATGGTCGAGCTTGAGATGAAAAAGGCAATGCTGGATGGTCGAGCTTGAGATGAAAAAGGCAATGCTGGATGGTCGAGCTTGAGATGAAAAAGGCAATGCTGGATGGTCGAGCTTGAGATGAAAAAGGCAATGCTGGATGGTCGAGCTTGAGATGAAAAAGGCAATGCTGGATGGTCGAGCTTGAGATGAAAAAGGCAATGCTGGATGGTCGAGCTTGAGATGAAAAAGGCAATGCTGGATGGTCGAGCTTGAGATGAAAAAGGCAATGCTGGATGGTCGAGCTTGAGATGAAAAAGGCAATGCTGGATGGTCGAGCTTGAGATGAAAAAGGCAATGCTGGATGGTCGAGCTTGAGATGAAAAAGGCAATGCTGGATGGTCGAGCTTGAGATGAAAAAGGCAATGCTGGATGGTCGAGCTTGAGATGAAAAAGGCAATGCTGGATGGTCGAGCTTGAGATGAAAAAGGCAATGCTGGATGGTCGAGCTTGAGATGAAAAAGGCAATGCTGGATGGTCGAGCTTGAGATGAAAAAGGCAATGCTGGATGGTCGAGCTTGAGATGAAAAAGGCAATGCTGGATGGTCGAGCTTGAGATGAAAAAGGCAATGCTGGATGGTCGAGCTTGAGATGAAAAAGGCAATGCTGGATGGTCGAGCTTGAGATGAAAAAGGCAATGCTGGATGGTCGAGCTTGAGATGAAAAAGGCAATGCTGGATGGTCGAGCTTGAGATGAAAAAGGCAATGCTGGATGGTCGAGCTTGAGATGAAAAAGGCAATGCTGGATGGTCGAGCTTGAGATGAAAAAGGCAATGCTGGATGGTCGAGCTTGAGATGAAAAAGGCAATGCTGGATGGTCGAGCTTGAGATGAAAAAGGCAATGCTGGATGGTCGAGCTTGAGATGAAAAAGGCAATGCTGGATGGTCGAGCTTGAGATGAAAAAGGCAATGCTGGATGGTCGAGCTTGAGATGAAAAAGGCAATGCTGGATGGTCGAGCTTGAGATGAAAAAGGCAATGCTGGATGGTCGAGCTTGAGATGAAAAAGGCAATGCTGGATGGTCGAGCTTGAGATGAAAAAGGCAATGCTGGATGGTCGAGCTTGAGATGAAAAAGGCAATGCTGGATGGTCGAGCTTGAGATGAAAAAGGCAATGCTGGATGGTCGAGCTTGAGATGAAAAAGGCAATGCTGGATGGTCGAGCTTGAGATGAAAAAGGCAATGCTGGATGGTCGAGCTTGAGATGAAAAAGGCAATGCTGGATGGTCGAGCTTGAGATGAAAAAGGCAATGCTGGATGGTCGAGCTTGAGATGAAAAAGGCAATGCTGGATGGTCGAGCTTGAGATGAAAAAGGCAATGCTGGATGGTCGAGCTTGAGATGAAAAAGGCAATGCTGGATGGTCGAGCTTGAGATGAAAAAGGCAATGCTGGATGGTCGAGCTTGAGATGAAAAAGGCAATGCTGGATGGTCGAGCTTGAGATGAAAAAGGCAATGCTGGATGGTCGAGCTTGAGATGAAAAAGGCAATGCTGGATGGTCGAGCTTGAGATGAAAAAGGCAATGCTGGATGGTCGAGCTTGAGATGAAAAAGGCAATGCTGGATGGTCGAGCTTGAGATGAAAAAGGCAATGCTGGATGGTCGAGCTTGAGATGAAAAAGGCAATGCTGGATGGTCGAGCTTGAGATGAAAAAGGCAATGCTGGATGGTCGAGCTTGAGATGAAAAAGGCAATGCTGGATGGTCGAGCTTGAGATGAAAAAGGCAATGCTGGATGGTCGAGCTTGAGATGAAAAAGGCAATGCTGGATGGTCGAGCTTGAGATGAAAAAGGCAATGCTGGATGGTCGAGCTTGAGATGAAAAAGGCAATGCTGGATGGTCGAGCTTGAGATGAAAAAGGCAATGCTGGATGGTCGAGCTTGAGATGAAAAAGGCAATGCTGGATGGTCGAGCTTGAGATGAAAAAGGCAATGCTGGATGGTCGAGCTTGAGATGAAAAAGGCAATGCTGGATGGTCGAGCTTGAGATGAAAAAGGCAATGCTGGATGGTCGAGCTTGAGATGAAAAAGGCAATGCTGGATGGTCGAGCTTAATCTGCGATCCCTTCACTTAGGGTCACTCTGAGATATGACAACTGCGGCGTTACCTTACCATTTGTTAACACCTGAGTTATATTAAAGCATTGAGTCAGTAATTCGTTGTCAAACTGACATGAGCTTCAGTTCTTGCTTAGAGTGATTTCCATGCACTTGTATGAGTGAGTATGGGGGGTGGACTACTGCACTCTATCCTGGGTTGGCTTATAGGAATATCCAGGTCCTATCGCCGTGATGCAGTGCTTTAATCAGTGACGTCGTTGACAGATTAGAGGACGGATATCTCGAAATGAGTTCTAACTTGATGAAGTAGTATATCGAATCGAGATTTCAGTCGTACAAGGTTGCAATTTATATAGTCGAATTGTTAAAGTCGAGTAGATGGGTTTACTCAAGAATGTTATATGGGAACTCGTCTTTCATTAGCGGAATTTTTAATTGCAGTACGAGTAATGGCAAAAGTTCAGTTATAAATGCTATGCTGCACTCGAAAGTACTTCCACAAGGAATGGGCCACACAACTTGTTGTTTCCTTCAGGTATCTTTCTTGAAAAATTCTCTTCTAGCGTTGTTTTATTGGGATATTCTCTTGAAATGTTGGTTGGGAATTGATATTTCATAGCCATACCCTTTCGCCTCATATGTTTGTTAGATTGGTTCTTTATTGGTTTAATTAATCGTGAGTTTAATGAGGTGTTCAGATGGCTTTACTATTGATGGAGTGACTTTAATTGGAAGTATTTATAGGAAGCTGTGCCTAATTTTATTACTTCATTATAGTAGAGTTGAGGTGATGAGAAGAGTAAATGCGTGGATTTCTTATCCGTTAAGGGGGGGAAAGAGTGAAGTTTGTGGATTTTGAATGGGAGGGCAGATCGTTTACGATTGCCAAGAAATTGTAATGAAAAAACGTTAAGTCGATGACAAGGAACGATCGGTTGAGATATTGATATCGTCTTTTATTCGCCCCTCCAGACAAATGGGCTATGTGAGTGGATGATGTGATTGAAGGATTGTGGATTGAATAGGTAGTAGAGCTGGCATGGTGCAGACGGTATAGTTGAGAGGTTCCACATCACTTGAACAGCTTGGGAAGGCGATATATGTCGCATTGGTCGTGTAGGTAAACGACCTCGATTATGTGGGCAGTAGAGGTAGAGCATTATATGTGATATGGGTTCGGAGGTGAACGATTTTATACTGCATAAGTGACTATAATTGTTTGTACTTATGGATGTAAAAGGAAATAGAAACGATAAAGAACAATGCAATGTGTATTTATTGTTTAATATGGATTCATTTAATTGCTTCTGTGGCTTCTATTTGTTGGGCATGTTCCTCATATTCCATTGGTCGGGTTTTTTGAAGGTTGAAGGCGGATCGGAAAACGAGAAATATTTGGTATGTGAGGATTCGCCAAGACATCATGATATATCCGAGTTGGAGAAGCTTGGTCACGCGATGAGTGCAAACAATGCGGCGATGCAATCAATGGGTCAGGATTCATTAGTTCGTGTCTTCTACCCGAAATCCGCATCGAGGCTCCTCCAGAATGATGTGGTTATCCTCGACAGGTTGCTTCTTCTGCTTTTGTTTATCGACTTGCTAGCGAATTCAGCTATTGGAATCCTTAGAAATTAATTGTCGTGAAGTTAATTTCAGTCCCGGAGTTGACCTCTCGCCGGAATTCGATAGTTGGATCGATAAGCATTGCTTGGATGCGGATGTGTTCGTATTGGTGTGCAATGCGGAAGCAACATTAACGCAAGCCGAGAAGAGTTTCTTCCATCGGGTCAGCTCGAAATTGAGCAAGCCGAATATATTCATATTGAATAATCGTTGGGATGCGAGTGCGGCCGAAGGAGAGCACATGCAACAGGTGGAAAAGTTGAGTTCACTGCTTCGCCGCTTCGCCGAACAGTTTTTTGCCTCCTTCTCGTGCCGATTTCTCTCAATATTGTTTTTGTAGCATAGTGAGATTTGCATTATTGGACTGCTGGAAGTTTATAGGGCAAAGAAATGAGCGGAGGAATGGCAATATTCTCTTTGAGCTCGTCGATAGCAGTTTCATTAGTTTTGTAGTTGCTAGAGATCTGTAACGGGAAAAGATCCATCAGGTATTGGCTACGGGTAGAGAAGGAGAAGAACCACTGATTGAGGAGTACTTCTACTCGAAAACTCCAGCTGCAGTTATTGGTGAGCATGTAGTTGCAGCTTTGAACCTCAGGTCATAGTTTATTTAAGGGTATTATTTGAGTTTTCCTCGGTTATTTGAACGGGATTTAGCGAAATTACGAAGAGGATGAAGTCGAAGCTCTTTTCGCCTCATTCTTATCTCAGTTGGTAAATTTGAAAAGAACTGTTGACTCGACCAGTGAGCTTTCGACTATTAGATAGTTGAATAATAAGAAATTTAGGGCTTGAATATTGGAAAACTTGATGGTTTTTAATAGTGCACATTGATGTTTTTATGATTAAATTGGATAGTTAAGAAGTTTCCTTGAAGGTGGTCATTTGTTGGTCGTTAAAGAATACGTTTATGGGAGGAGGAGGGGGAGAGGAGGAGTCACATTTGATAATTTAGCATTCACTCTATTTTTTTGTTGTTTTGTTGTTGTTTTTTTTTTGTTTGTTTGTTTGTTTATGTGATGAGATTTTCGAGAATTTTCATCTATTTTGATTTAGACGGAATCTTTATTGAAAAATTGGAAATACGAAGAGAAATGAGCATTTTTTGATATTTGTTGATATTGAATGGAATATTTTTCTCTTGTGGGCGTAAAATTTTCTTCTTCGAAAACACGTTATAGCGAAGCGGGACACCTAATATAGTAGATTATTTCCTATTCTTTGGTTATTTAATGAATTTATATTATGTTTAGTTTAGTTTAGTGTATTATTTGGTTATTTGATGAGTATTTGCTGCGCTTTGCTATTTTTCATTGATATACGATGGTTTTTTCGGTTTTCTCTTTTCGTATCGTCGTTGGCGACTATAAGCTGATGGAATGCTATAGGCGATTGTTGTAAGTGACAATGCTAGATGCTATCATCGAGTGCTGTTTAGAGATTAGAGGTATCGGACAAGGTGGGGAACGATGGGGAGATTAGAGATATCCGATAAGGTGGGGAACGATGGGGAGATTAGAGATATCCGGCAAGGTGGGAATGATGGAGAGATTAGAGATATCCGACAAGGTGGGGGACGATGGGGAAGCTTTGCTTCTTATGATCGTAGAGTCCTTATTGCTGTTAACGCTTGATTTCTAACTCACCTGCGAATTTTTCCATTATCAGCCGAGGTGAACGCTGCGATCGTTTCATTTCCAAAGGTGTTCCCCGTATAGTATATTGCTCTATTCGTCTTCTGTGCTATATGGATGTCATATAAGAAAATCTGATAGAGGTTCTTTAGTAAAAACTGATGGGTAAGACAGCGGGTATAGCTGTTGAGTTGAGAGATGAGAGTTCATTAGGGGATTCATCGATGTAATTTGAGTTGGAAATAACTAGGAATCAATCACAATGAAGGGTAATATGGTATTTCAGGTACGGGATCAACATATGACACGTTTCAAGCAGTTCTTAGTGGATGAACTTCGAGTATGCAATGAAAGCGATGCAAAGAATCGAATCTTCTTCATATCGGCGAGGGAGATGCTCGATTCGAGATTAAAACAGAAAGGACTCATCGATAAAGGTATTGTAATTTGAGGCGTATAATGCATAAACTTGAGTGAAATCCTCTAGGATAGTTCTGCTAATAGTGCAACGGTTATAGAGAGAAGGGGGGTAGTAGATATTTGATATATTGGAATATATTTCCGGGATTTCGACGATATTTTCCTTGGTACTAGCCGGTCGTAGATGGCGTTTCATTGTAGCATTTAAGGTTTTCGAATCGTTCATCTTCTATTTGGTTTGTACTGTGTTGTAAATGATACAGTTGGTGATAATCATTGGTTTCGTATGGTTCAGGGAGCAGAATTAAGAAGGTGGAAACGTCGAGCCATTGGGAAGGTCATGAAAGATCCCACCAATCAGAGAGCAGTCTATTGTTGAATAGTGAATAAAGCTCAATGGGTCTTTGTGGTTTCTAAGGGGAAAAAATTGTTGGTGATGATTGCTTTCTTTTGATGATGCAATAGTGGTTGGTTAATATTGATATCCTGCAGCATATCAAATGGATGGCCATCAGTATCGTGCGATGGAGTTCGCGAATTTCGAGTCACAGTTCGAGGTTAGAGAATTTGCAGCTAACGTCGATGAGTTGAGGGTCGTTTTAAAGAAGGACTTGAGAGGGAAGAAAAGTATAAAACTGAGTTTGCTGACGTTTGCTCTATATATTTGTTGTTGAATTTCGTTTTGAAGCATTCTTCCGGAAATTGCGAACTAAATATTCGAGGAGGATCTGCATTGAATATTTAGAAATGTATATAAAAAGAGGTTATTTAGTTAATATAGTTGATTTATTAGAATATGGGGGTATTTAATAAGAGCCGAATTTTCAGATTCGTGGCTGATAATGGTTAGTTAGGGCATTTGACCTGAATACTCTGAGGGGAATCGTTTTGGGTCGGTGAAAAGTGGGATTGAGATATGCGAAATGGCTAAACGATGCAAATTTCAGCAAATAATCTCGAAATCGGCGATAAGCACGAAATTCGAGGCTCATGAAAGACGTGCACGTGAGATTGTGGCCGCTATGCGAGCAAATCTGGAGATTGTCCAAAGTGCGGCAGCAAAGAGACGGTTATTTGCTTTTGAAGTTATTAGCTCTCGATTTTCCGACTTTTAATGAGCTAATTCTTAGGAGGTGCTAAGTGATTGGTTGTTGAGGTTTAACTTCTTGTTTCTAATGATTGTATCAGTGCATCTTAGGCGACTCTTAACCAAAGCATCGACAATAATGGGCCGATTTTTCTTTGTGGCTCTCATATCAGTATCGGGGAGGGTGGACACTTGGAGGCATTAAAGTGCCTCTAGTCGGATATTTGAATGTTTTTGTGCGAAAGATCCACTCAATCAATGTTCAGACTTTGTTAAGTTGTAAATTTCTCATAAGGGAATATATTTAATATTATTTGTATTTGAATCATATTGAGTGAGGGGTATATTCATTTGATTAAAATGGGCTCATCTGCAGATGATTTCAGCGAAACATTGGAAGAGGAGTTTTTATCTCGTGAAGAAACATTCAAGCAGTGTCTTCATAACTGGAAGCAGTTCGAGCGTAGCGTCATCAACGAATCGCAGAGGCTTAGAGCTGAAGTAAGGGTTATTTGTTATTTGTGGTTGAAGGGACTGTATTCTTTCAAAATAAGCATAATTGGAGAGTAATGGGAGAGGAGAGCAGGGGAGGGGAGGAGGAATTTATGGGAAATAAAGTATATATCAAGGAAAGGTGGTGGAATCTGGAAGGGAGATCACAATCGTGCTGATGCTTAGCTGATCTGAGAGCAATTTTGAAGGAATCGAATAGATTAATGCAGTTTAATTTCATCTTGATAGTGCTCGTTTTGTTCTCTTTTGTTTCAGTTTTCGGTGTCATTTTCTTGTTAAACCACTTCCTGGTTGGTAGTGTTTCTTCGATCGGTTTTTTACTCTCTATGTGAAGAGGGAAGGGGTCATTTGCTTTCGGATCTTGACGACTCGAATATTTATATATATTGTTTTCTTTTCAATAGGAATTTGTTCTGAACGAAGCGAATTTATGTATTACTTGTAGGTACATTTGAAAGTGGCAGCAGATTTCCATGAAGAGATCTATCGTCTGGAAGCGATAATCGACAAATTCGATTATAAGTTTGTGGACGAGCCGAAATTTATTGGCGAATATAAGAGGGTATCCGATTGATATATGGGAATTTTATTATGGATAAAAGTACCGGAAGGCTTTTCCTTTTTAACCGTTTGTTTATTAGCTTCATATCTATAGTGCTGCATAAGCATCAGTCACCGTTATCTGCTTCACATGGGGTCCTCATCGCCGACGCCAACGATTTATGAGATCTATATAGTTTATCTCGCCACCCAGCGGCAAGAGGAGGAAGGAAGTGAGCTTAGTTGCTTTCTTTGCTTGACCCTTGTGGCTGGCCAAATTTCTCGATAGCAAAGAATTTCACCTCTGTCGTGGATAGGTGATAAATTGATGCGCAGTTGGGATTGAATAGAATATAATTAAGAGGAGTAATTAAATTAAGGCGCTAGCAGAATTTGTCGATAAGACGCTGAGTGAAGATTTGGAAGCACGATGCACTGGTGGGTTAATGCAACGTATATGGAACCTCGAGAACGATATGTACCGTACGTTTTAGTATGTCTATTTTATCCTTTTGGAGCATTGACCTCGAAAATCCTTATTGCTAAGCTATCAAAGCTGTTGTTTTAGGACGACTTTGATATCGAGGCAATGAGGAAGTATACCCGAAACGGGGATATTTCTAGAAGGGATGGAAAGATTGTATAAGAAAACATAGAATTCTGTAATAAATCCAGGAAGTGCTATAAAGATGAATGGAGCAAAGGTGGGAGAGAGTTCGTTCCTTTCCCGCATGGGAATATATTTTAGAATTGCATAGTTTCATTGTAACGTCGAGTTTGGGGAAAATATTCATATGTGTGGGTCGGCTGATATTTGTTTGTTTTGTTTGTTGTTGTTTCTAGGTTTATGATTGATTGGTTTTTTATCGGATTGGAGGTAATTTCTTCCCACCAGAAATTTTATTCATTAGCGATCCGAACGAAGAGTTCGGCAGTAAATAGGCTTAATGAGCTATCTATCTATTGATTCGACATTTTGGGGATTCGATGTATTGCCCGAGTGCCCGAGATATGAGACCCGAGAAATGTTTTAGAAGAGCAGTGACCAAGCAAATTTATTTATTTATTTGCAGAGCATGTCTATCGTATTCTGACGGATCCATATACACGCAAGCTGGAAGAGGTTAGTTGGGGCAATTTAAATGTAGGTTACACTGTATCTTTGAAGTTTATCTGTCCTATATTATTTCAGAAGCTGCTTCTAGACGTAGATTTCAGAAAAAACCAGTGAAATTCGTGAATTGTGTTGGTTTGATGTGGTTTAGAGGTGACATTTCAAGCTATCGAAGCTTCCGAGCTATCGTTTGTCATTGAACCTCATTTAGCGGTATTTGATGGCTTCGAAGCTCCAGAGCTTTCATTGTTGGAGGATCGGCAGTGTTGGGTCAAATGCCATCCAAAATATGAATATGGTCAAGTTGGAGTAATAGATTTTAAGATCGTGGAGGTCAATATTTTTGGAACGCCCGAATCGGCGTTTTTGAGGTCTTCAAGTTGCTGAAGGAGGGATCGTTTGTTCTGTAGTCGTAGGTCAGAAAGCACTCTTTCTAGGTGTTTTGGTTGCATGGCAGTCGATGAATTCTAAGTAGTTTTTTTCGAACTAAGATATTATCGGGCAATTTTGAATTCTGGGGGAGGGCGTTGTTTATTTAGGAAAAGCTAAAAGAAGATGGGGAAACGTTTTTCTTCTTTTGGTTTAGCAATGGGATTGTTAATTGAGAGATTGGAATATCCTCTTTCATGCCCTCATCGTCTAATATAATAACTTAATTAGTATAATAATATAATATAATAATAACCCTTCGTTGGGGGATGAAGGAGGATATTCCCATTTCTTGGGAATTTTTCGTTAGATGGAAATTTTGAGAGAGAGAAGTGGAAATTTGAGCTCGGCAAACGTTTATGATGTAGATGATGACCTAGAGAAATGAGCTTCTGAACCACTGAAGAATAGATGGCTTCTGTTATATTCCATTATAAGTGTCATCGATGCAAATTTAGAGCGCATTCGTTTATGTATTGCTATTCATTAAGAGGTTTAATTAACGTGTTTTTCACATTTGTATTTATGGGCTTTTTTTTACTCTGTTGTTTTATTTATTTGTTTATTTAATTGTTTATTGATATGATCGTTGAAGTGGTAATTTTGGAGTGCTATAATTTCTTGACCATTGATCTGGACATATCTTGTATTAAGATACTGATATAGGGACATAGAGGATGGAGTAATGTAAATATAGTGATTAGTTGATGCTTAAAGAGAGGTATGACTTTTAGATTTGGCGTTATCGTCCACCGTTTCGCTTCTCTATATGCGTGAACTGCCCATCGTTGGTAGAGGATTTTCAAGAGGATTTGGAATTTCGATTCAGTTTCGGCTTAACGGCGCTCGTTCGTCGTTTCATTGCTTATCGATCGGGGCAACCGGTCACCGCGATTGGGACACGACATTTCGTTAGTGCATTGGTCGGTCTTTATTATGTAACTTGCTCCAATCTTTTTCTTCCCTTCCCCGTTCCCCTTCCCTCCCACACTGTCGTTCTTGATTGCAACTAGAATGTCTAATATTCTTATCGAAGTGTTAGTAGCACCGAAATTTTACTCAGAACCACTACACATCGTAATATTGAATGATCGGGGAACGAGTGGCTGAGTGACTATAAACAATAATCCGGAATGGTTTTGTTACAAGTTAAGCTGTTTATTTTATAGGCAACTGCACTGCGCGCTCCTTTTGGATAAACACAGTTCCCGAAAGCTTTTGGAGTAACGTTAATCGCTTAACTTCACTATAAATCCGTTAAAAATCCTGGAAAAATGCCCTTCTGGATTGCGGTTTTTCTGCCATTATTGCTGCAGATGAGGATCATTTCTCACGTTGACTAGTTAGCGGTTTTATAGGGGAATTTTTAAATTTTGTGATATTTTTTATATTTTCCTAACTTTTGAATGTCTAGACGAATCCTCCGTTAGGAGGCGAAGGCACATCAGAGGGAGGAAAGCAGCAGGAAGGCCAAGGCCAGGCTGATTTACAAGCATTGGCAACGGGTACAGCTACCGTCGAAGAAAATGCTGTGATCGCGCAGGTGGTGTTGACATCGGCGAGCTATATAGCGAATGGAGGGCTCGGACTGATCGTTATCGGCGGATTGGTAAATTTCTGCCTTTTCCTATTCGCTGTGTTAGGAACTCCTTCTCCAAAGGGGAAGAGTGGAACCGTTTTGCTTGTGACACCGTTTTGGGACTTATCAGAGGAAGCCTTTTTGCCTGTTTATTGCTATTGAGGGTATATGAAAGTGAGAAGATAATCCTGTTGCTTTCTTTGTGAAATTCAGTTAAGCATCGTCACCTCATTTCACGGAACGTTATTCCATTTTCCATTTTTTATTCTTTCCCCATGAACTCTCTATGGACGTTTTTCCTATATTTTTCCATCGAAACCGTTTATTCCTTCGTTTTTTTCACAGGTAAGAATTTCAGGTGTATCGGACGCTCGGTTGGCGTGTGATCGCCGCTGGTGCGTTGGCATATGGTGGTCTTTATGCGTTGGAACGATGGCGTTGGAATTCAGGCGCAAAAGAGCAGCATTTGAAGGATCAATTTCGTAGTCATCTAGCTACTCGTATGCGAAGCGTCGCAGCTGCACATACGGCTCATTGCGAATCACAAGTAGTGAGGTGGGGAATCTTATTCCACATTCATATTCCTGATCAGATAGATAGATAAAGGACAGGCTGTCTTGTAGGGGACAGGCTGCGAGCCTCATTTGCTGCGATTTATTCGGGTTTATATCGTGAGAGTGAAATCTTTAGTTTTTTCTCTATGATATTATTATCTTTCATCCATTACGAGACGTAGAGAAAACTTTCGTCATGAAAGAAACTGTTTCGGCGGTTTTATTTGTTCAGTTCATATTGTAGGCGATCAGTTTCATGATGATATTCTTGTGGTTATCCGATAGATATTGGAGTAAGTCAGTTTTCTCTTGATATGTCTGTCGTCTTCTTGTTGGGCAATCTTAACATCCAGAAGTGTCAAAACCGCAGTTTCTGAACATTTAAAGGATGTGATTGCTTCGGAATCTCGTTTAATCGGCATAGTGAGAAATAAAAGGAACGAAGGGAGATGGTCGTGGTATGATGATCATGAGAGCGTTTCGCATTTTGCATAAAATGATTCCTTGACTACTCGGTGAATGAATATGTTGAAGTGGTGCATTTGCAACGGATCATTGAGTGGTGAAGGATTCAGTTCCAGAAATCCTTTTTGTCTGCGGTAATTATGAGCGAAAAGGCTCATGATAACTGCTCTAGGGATAATTTTATTCGTATCATAATCCATAACTTTAAAATAATTTTAGGTCAACCTGGATATTGTATAGGGGACAATTTCTGAACCCGTTATGCGTTTTCAGTACGGCGATTGTTAAATGTAATGTTCTGGGAACTTGAAAGCTGCTCATAGACCGCTGAAGTCTCCGTTAGGTTTTGATTTAAAGCCGAATAAATATTTTAGAGAGATGGAACAAGTATACGGAGGTTTGAAGGCGACTGTTGGAGGAGTACATCAGGAAATGAAAAGTGAATTGGACGCCGCACATCAGAAGATCGGCAAAATTGAAGGGATCATTAAAGGACTTAATACAATCAAGTAAGTTGAGGCTTATATTTTAGAGGTCGACCTAACAGTTAGTTGTCTCTGTGATTATAATCAAACAGTGAAATATTTTCGATATGAACGGCTTTGAAAGTTTCTCCGGATTTCGATACTCGGAGTCAGAGAGTGTACACTGACCTCAGGAGCCAACGTGGTATGCGTGCTGCTATCTCTGAGACGTACCTCATATGCCGTCTGTCTGCTCTGAAGACGAATTGAGCTTGTTAACGAGCGTATGTGTGTGTGTGAAACCGGTGTTGCAACGTTATCAGTAGCAAGATTCCAATAGTTTTATTTAATTATTGTTTTACGTTGAAGCTTGAGGACGATTAAACTGCAAATACCTATATGAGTAACAAACTTATTTCATATTATTTTGTGTATGAATCTTCTCTTTTATAAAACAAAACGGTGAGATCCTTCTGATATTTTTGGAATTCTCTTTTAACCTTTTTTTTTCAAGCGGTAATAATTAGTAAAGGATTTTATTGATAATCGTTAAATCATATTTGTATATTGTTATGTCAGTGATGGGAATAAATGGAGTTTATAGGGGTAAGACAGCTTTCTTGAACACCGACTTGGACAGATTCGAGAGTGAATTCCTGAAAGCCGATTCGCCGGTATCGCAGTAAGGAGCGAAGGATTAACCACCTCATCTAACCTATGGTGCTCTTATTAGTTTGGTTTGTCGTGCTTCTTCTACTGTCGCACAATGTTGTTGCCGAATTGAACCTATTGTTTGACCCGTTAGATGTTTCACGTTTAGATGAGGGCATATTAAATATGCGCCTAGTGTAGCTTTGATTGTTTCTGTTTATTTCTATATTTGTCGAGGGAATAAAACGGAAATACATTTTTTGCGGAGCGGAAACGGAGAGGTAAGATTTTAAGTGTATTTATTGTTGTCGTATTGACTGAGGACGTGGATATCAAGGGTAATATAGGATGGTCTAGAGAGAAGTCGAATATTCTATGAGAGAATATACGTTAGTGAAGATCTTCCAAGAGATAATGTGGCTCACATCGAACAGGAAGCTACAGGAAGCTTCTAAAGTACTGCGTTGCATTCATCGGCGAGAGTCTTATTTGATGGTGGGGAATATTTTTTGCCTTTAATAAAGGGACTTTTCAACTTTTTCTTTTTTTCTTCCTTATAGCAATTTTGGTTGTAAAATTAATTTCTTTTAAAGTTTATGAATTAGTGTAGGGTTTCTTTTTTGTACGAGTAGATGGCGAATATGAAATCTATTGTGATCAGCATAGATTTTTTTGAACTTCAGCCATAGTTGATGAATTTTTCGGGGATTTCGAGTGTTTTTTTTTGGAGTGGAGAGAAGAACCATTGAAATTGAAATTTTGATAGCAAGTATGGTTCTCAATATTTGAAGACTATACGAATTGTAAGATATTGCCATGTTTGAGCTTCGCCAATAGCGTCGAACGGTTATTTTCCTGAGATCGAAAGTGATCCATGAATGATTGGCTTCATTTTCGATGATTCGATGTTTATATTTCCGATTGTGGAATTTAGATTGACTATAATGCGATATCGATTCATATGAACGAGTTCATTGTCGAATATTTCATACGAATTGTATTGCTATTCTCAACTAATACCGATATCATTGTTCTAAGAATGAGATCATCGAAAGTGATGAGTGAATTTGATTGGCCAAATTAGATATTCTAAGGCAATCGCCTAATAATCGCGCAATTTTTGATGGATTTGACGTTTGAATTTGTATTAAATCGCCATCGTTCGTTCCATTTTAGAGTATATTTTGCTTGTTTGTTTTTCAAATTATTAACAATGAAGAGAATAGGCTCTATATCGGAATGATCATATTTAATTATCGTCTCATAGCAGTTTTTTCTTGCTTTAGCCGACAACAAGAAGGATCGGCTATGATATTGTAAGTGAGAGAGACGAGGGAGAGCTTTAGAGAACTTTAGCTTTCATTGTTGAGGCTATAAACGTAAGTCTTTATTGAATCAATGAGAACTAAAGATGAAAATTGCTATCGTTTAATTTTCATTATGAATAATTGCCGCTAAAGCGATGAATGATGCGGCATATATCGCAAATATAGTGAAATCAGCCGGCTGATTCTTGTCGATACGTTCAATTTTTATCATAAAGGTAATTATTTATGTGTATATTTATAGATATGATGGGTATTTATAAGAGATATGGCAATTAGTTAGTTATAGGTGGAATTTTCTATCCTAAAACTTCACTCGTCGTCGATTGAATAGTTTGGAATATAGTGGGAAAATGCCTCACCGACACAGATATCCGTATATTGTTTCTCAGTCATTAGCGATATTTTTGTTTGTTAAAATTGACTCTCAAAGTGCTTTTCGCCATCTTTTTTGATAATATTATTGTTTGTTTATTGCGGTCTATCGTTTAATCATCCACATAAGGAAACAATTTTTTATAAACTAATTAATAAGCAATTAATGGAATTTTTTTTGCTAATTGATTAATTACTCTCTTTTCTTGAAATTTAAATTATGGATATATGGGGATAATTTATTTATCAGTTTTTCCCTCATTTAGTGAATTTTTATGAGATAATATTCTCAAGTATAGTGTAGCTTTTTTTTAGGAAATAAATATATTAGTAATTTGGAAAGTTCTATCGATCCATATTGCACATTGAGCGACACATATATGGGTTTTTTTCGCATTATATATATTCGCATATATTTATTCTTTAAATAGTAATGAATTTGCTATGATGAAGGGGAAAATGGTTTGACTATATTTTTTATCGGAAACGCTCAACATTTAGGAAGCTATTGCAATTGAAAGTGTAGAGTGGAAGAATATATAATCTTAAACCAAAGTGAA
The DNA here is from genome assembly GCA_037576465.1 of Parascaris univalens. Classification (NCBI taxonomy): domain Eukaryota; kingdom Metazoa; phylum Nematoda; class Chromadorea; order Rhabditida; family Ascarididae; genus Parascaris; species Parascaris univalens. The sequence continues at coordinate 200,554,965 of CM075173.1, read as the reverse complement.
TATTGGGGGGATAGTTTTATTAAGTTTAAGGGGCTCATGATTTGATATAGATAATTTTGGTGATTAATTTAATCGATGATGATATGGGAATATATTGAGAGAGGTGACTATTAAGCAAACGATTCGAGCCCGATCGGGTTAAGGTTGCATGATCAGAGCTATGTTCAGCATATTTCACAGCAATATAGGATTCACTTCGGTTATGTCGATATTCGAGATATTTGACTAACGAGCGATTGATTCGTTTTTTTCCCGTTAAATTTTCAATTTTCATCTTATTCACGAACGTTGTCGATTATTTAGATTGTATGAGAGATTCTTTGATGTTTTTAGTTATGAATATTATAACGTTAATTGGCAATTCGAGTTTATTTCAACGATTGATTAGCGCAAAAAGAGTAGTTTATAGAAATCGACATTTTTTATATTCGAATTTCGAATAAAGTATAATTTCATGATTGTTATCACTAATTTATGAAGTGTATCCTAATTGATTGTCATACTTAAACATAGTCATTTCTTTAAACCTTAGATTCATCGGTGAACGACGAGCTGAAAGGGAGGAATTAGGCCCGATTTGTATGTGAGTGGTTTTGCACAAAAAAAAGTGAGGTGAATTCGCTCGACGGTAGGAGAGCTTCTATTTTGAGTCTGTTCGGATCAGTTTGCAAGAGATTATCGGAAACAGGTGGGCGTTGAATTTGCATATATATATATATAAAATTTATATTTATATTTATATTATTTATATTTATATTATATTATTTATTTATTATATTTATATATAGCAAATTATTTATATTATATTTATATTAATGCAAATTATATTTGTATTAATATTAATATTTATATTTATATATAAATGCATGTACATGTGTATCAGAACGAATAGTGGATAAAATTATGGCCGTGTTTTGGTCGACGATATCAAAACGATATGAGCCGTAAGCAATACCCGAACAGTGAGGTAAGTAATGATTTTACATGAGCTGCAAATATACACAAAACGATATTAGAAGCTATGAGTGATTGTATTAAAATACGAATATTAACGTTGCAATTGAAGTTCATGATAAACGAATATTCGGAAATCGCAAACGTGGAAGTTGAATTTGATAATTTCCCGCAAAGAACATTGAATAAATTAATAGCGCAGAGTTTAACGGTTAAAGTTGCAAATAGTTTATTCTATTTTTCTGTGATATTTTTCATTTTTTCTCTCAATTCTTCAAATTTTGCAACGTTTCCGACTTTTTCGCCATTATGGAATGAGCCGAAGAAAAAGTAGAGTTCGACAATTGAAAGAGTTCAATTGATAAACTATATTTTCATTCGAATAAATCCATTTGAAATCTGCAAATCATTTCTTTTCAGATTAATTTAACATAAAATCTCTCTTACTTTTATCTTTTCTCCTCTCGACACAACAAATTGAGATAGTTGAATATGAATATTTATTTTGCCTTGTTGTCATTAGAGTGACGTTAAAGAATTGTGCTATATGTCGATGTATAGATAGGTTAGTTGAAGTGTTGAATAGGTTTGAGGATGCTTGAGGTTGATAGGAGAGGCGCACTCACTGATGCATTGATACTCGAGACGAAGAGAATTGCAAAACCGCTCAGCAAACATTAGCATTAGTAGGCCGGCTAAGGTGACTTCTGGATGCGCAAAACAATCTCACTGAATCCATTATTAGCGTTCAAGAAATTCGGATTCTTGAAAGCTACAAGAAAAAGCAAACAATACACAAGTTCATTTCATCAATTGTCGATCGATGTTTTTTTTTTCCAACGGGTAGAGAATCTTTTAGTGAAACGTTTTATTGACAAGAGAATTCTATTGAATGAATCGCCCGATGCCTTAAGGAGAAATTCAATGCGTATTTTCCCATATTTTTTCTTCAAAAATGAAGCATTCAGTGATTCATTTGAAAGTGATATATTCTTGAAATTATTTCTTTTCAGAATATTTCAACACAATATATGGATCACACATAATATATGTGCCAATCCATCTCTCCACTCTTTCAGTTTAATTTTATTATTTCAATTTATTCAATTTAATTTATTAATTTAATTTAATATAATAAAATTAATTTAATTTATAAATTTGGTTAATTTAGAATTAAATTGAATATATCAATTTAAAGAGTGATCTACGTTTCGTTGAAATATTAATTTTGCAACTGTTATAGATTAAAAGTACGATAAGAAAGTTACTCTCTTCCGCCTAGATCTTTCGCTTTATTTCATTCTGAATTCTTCGGATATTCATTATCTCATTGACTTCATTCGAGGGAGTGCGCTATACGCCGATAAATTTCGTTGCTTCTTCATATAGGTGAGATATCACTATTCGGAAATAATACGTTGAAATTCTCAACGCCTAAAAGGTGATTTTCGTCTGAACGATGATTTGCTAACTGAACTCGTTCATCTTATTTGATTATTTATATGAAATGAAATAAAAATTCGTCATAGTCAGTAGAATTTTATGCGAATATCTCATTCCGATAATGTTATACGGCATTATAAACAACGAAAAATTAATATTCTCGATTTCTAAATACGATTTAATGGGCAATAGAATAAAGATAGCTAATATTTAATTCGAAAATTGTTTCACTAATGGTTTATTGTTTGAATAGTCGACTCATAAAATGGCTTATTTCTTATCCTATCAGTATAATTTAACATAAGAGATAGACGAGAAGTGATAGGAAGGATAAGGCGGAAAGATTAGAAAGAGATATTTATTATTAGCAGAGTGGGGTCGCGTTTGCTAAACAACCATTCGCAATGTGTACTTAAGTTTTGTCGTTATCTCAAGCAAATACGCCACTTCCAAATTGCTATATATCGAAAAACTTCTATAGTACACATTTGAACTTCAACATTTCATTCAAATATTACTGAAATTAATAAATTTCTTATGATTCTTCGATCATTTAATTAATTTATGAAAAATAACTGAATAAAGAAATTAATTCCATTAAGAAAAATGCGAAACTTTCATTTAATTAGTTCAATAATCTTTTCCACTTTCATCAATTTTTATGAACTCGAAAAATTCGCTAAAAAAATGTCAGAATAGAAGAAAACGGAAATATTCACCTCTTCAATAAGAGCATTTTTCTCTAACACTTGAGATGAGGTAACAATTGGCCATAACCATTGACTGCTATCATTTTTTACACCATATCCTAATGGTCGAATGAGTGGAAAGTGTCTCAAATATCGGCACTTCGAGACGTTTACGATCAGTTGCCAGGCATCTATTCCGCTTCGCTAGCTTTCACTTCGATATTTAAACGTTATTTGAAATTTCTTTCATATTTCAGATTAGTATTCCTCACCGAAATGGACGTCAGTGGATTTATTGCACTTTTATTAGCATTATTCGATGATATATCAAATGAGGTAATCATATTTATTTGTATTAGGCTTAAAAGAATAGCATAAAATCTAAAGGTATACCTTCCGTTAAATTATGCCTAAAGCACATTATTCATCGCTACATTAGTTGTGAAAAACCCCCTCAAGAAATGATAGATATTTCAATAAACGACCCAGATTATATTCATTTAAATCTACGATCGCTCGCTCGTATATGACAGCTAAGATAATATGGGTTTTTGCAAATATATTGAAGTACACTTTGATAATAAAGTACAGTTTATTTCGAATTTATGTGCTATTTTCGCTAAACTTTCTTTCTCTCATTATAAATTTGCTTTGAAATATACTCACCTCTTTTAATGCTCATTGTAACGATGACGATATAACGCCGAAACGTTTGAATGCCCCTCAAATGAGAATTTTTTCTGCCATTGGCTTCGCTTTACGAATTTTATCATAATGAAAATTGAAAAATCTTTAATTTCATTTCAAAGTTGATTGCAAAGGCAATAGGTGAGAGTAATTTATAAGACGCAATATAAGTGAAACGATTACAAAGATGAAAATATATTTCATTTCAACAAATAGCTTCGTTGATTTTTCCTTTCTCATAGTCTCCACCAGTGAGAGAAAGAGAAGCGATACGTTTTCATGAGAATTTCAATGGAGGCGATTCTTTTCAAAACATTTTTGTTGTTTTTCTCAACTTCTAATTAGCCTATTCGTTGTCTCATCCACCTCAAATTTCCGGTGGATGAATCGTTAGTAAGTCCTCTTCAATAAAACAACTTTTTTTTCCTTAAAACCTTGCTGCTGAGTGCTTTTTCATACTCTTCTTGTATACAAACACCTGAAGTGTATAGCGTATAATCGGCAATAAAATCTTTAGATGTTATATATTTGCAAATATTGCTTAACGGCGACTTTATTTGATGAAGATCAATAGGAAAATCGATTACAGTCGATCCCATTCGATGTAAATAGAAGAAAGAAAAGTTTCAGAGAACCGAATTGAAACATCAGAATGTGAGCTATTCGACACCACCGATCGTTATCACTTCTACGGAACGTCTGAGAGTTGAGATGGCTACACCTAAAAAGGTGAATCATCTTTAACTTATAGGGAAAGGTGGAATCATCTTTAACTTGTGGGGAAAGGCGGAGGATGGGTAGAGCGGTAAGGAATGGGATGAGAGAAGAAGTATGAGATAACAATTCAATAAACACTCTAAATTATGAAAATTTTTCGATGAAATATTTCCACTTTTACCTCTTCGGCTCTTCATTAACAATTATATATTTTTTCGTTTCACTATTATTATCTTTTCGGTGATTTTTTTCCTTCGTAGAAAATTTAAATTTTAACCACTTTAAAATAGTTTATTAAATTATTCAACTGATTATTTTCTCCAAACAATTTCCCCCCACCGCCAGCAATATTTTTCAATAGGTAAACTCACTTGAGAAAAATTATTCTTTAATTTCTCGGAAATTTTCATCGTCACTTATTTTTGTGCAAATATTTTCGCCGAATTGCACATCGAGGATTTTTCTCACTTCAACGATTTCTCGGATAGAGCGGTTTTTGTCGATCGGAGTACTAAATATTTCCGGCTTAGCGGATTTGCCGAGGGAATTTTTTCCTTCGTCATTGCTGAGCATTAGCACTTATCCGGTGCCGTAGATGGATGGAATACGTAATCGGTTTCCGGATGTATAAATCCAACTAAATTCCCCATTTAAAAATCAGTTCATTTAAGCGTAGAGTATTCTTTAAGATATTTTTGTTTCGAATGAGAAAAAAAGAGATTTGCAATGAAAAATATGAAAAAAGCATCAAATTTAGACTTAAAAAGATGGCGATCATCTCAGTGAAAAGAGTCGCATTTTCTATGGAATTTTTTTAGGGATTCGATTCTATCCCCATTGCTAGGGAACGCTGAAAATCCTCACTATTATTTCTAATTGATGAGTTCTTTAATGGTGGATTTTTTGGTGTCGCATTTGAAGCGGATATAAGTTCGATCAACGTTCCCTATTCGTCGACTGTCGTCAAACGTTATAGAATGGCCTAATATTGTACGTTACTCCTCTAGCTGTGTTAAACTTATACCTGAAAGTGGCAAATTTAGGGAAAAATAACGCAACCTTTCTGCCTCGGGCATTTGTTCGACAAGCTATAGCAATAGGATTTCACGGATTGCCCATACGTTTTTATTTCATAAGTTGCAGTTAGAGAATTTGAGTTATTTGATGGTTCTGCAATGTAATCCCCATGTCTACAAAAATTGGACATTACTGCAGCTAGTGGCGCCTTCAGCTTAGGAGAGTATCTTAAGACATATACAGCTCCGCTGGGCGCTTTACATCATATAGGTGAACGGGTGAACGTTGAAAAGTTCACTTGTTCGGCGGTTGTATAATTTTCCGCTATCTATTTTTAAAAATCGAATAATTGAATAACAAAGGTTGATGTTAGAAGGCAGGAGGCATTTAACCTCAGCATAGTGGTAACTGTAGTATGACTTTAGGCGTGAGATGGGAATTTTGATCTCACAATGAAATGTTTAGTTTTACTTTTTCCAACATAAAGTCCATTAAATGTTTCTTTCGATTGGAAATAGGGGCATATTGAGGTGAAATGATTTGTGCGAGCGAAATAACGCTATTGGCTTATCTCTTCTCATTGTTGCCTTCATTTTCCTATAAGATGATTGATTATGAGTGATCTTTATATGAATAAAAATTTGTTGCTTTTTTTCGAACTTGAGATAGAGACTGCAAAAATAAGTGGCTAATAAAACACCGAACCTGGATCCACGATCAGCAGGAAGGTATTTTGGCTTCGATTGGCAGCGGAGGGGAACGTATTTTCAGTATTAGACATTTGGGGAAGGAGAAATGCAAACGCAAAGGCCACAAACTGTACAAATATGCAAGCGGCATTATATATATATATATATATATATATATATATATATATATTTGTTCATTTATTCATATATATAATGAACAAATGAACAAATAGAAGGATGAATGAAAAATAACGTACATAATTAAATAAATAAATACATATAATCTGTGGTAACAACTCTACGATGGAGCTGCGGGAGGACGTTATAAGGGAATGCTTGACAGACAATCGTAAGATGCTCATCGAATAAGCGAATAAATAGGGCTTGCATGTAAATCTAGCTATCTATCTCGCTCAACGGGACCTGAAATAATCGGTAGACGTCACAGATCGAGAGTAGCCAGTCGACGATGATCGCAATCGTTTATCCTCGATTAGTCGAGAATACCTGTAAGACGAAAGCTGTGCTACAATTTCTTCAGAGTAAAGTTGATGTTCGACAATATTCTCTACTATTTTTGTTATGTATTTTATTAATCACAATCAATAAATCAATGGCGATTGCTGTAATTGAACTTTGATCGTTGTAATCAGCGTCTATTGTCGCCCAAAAACATTCAATCATTAGGCGCCAACGGGCCAGCTTTTTGTTTCCATTGCTTCAAAGTGCCGAAAGTACACTCGCTTACGATGAAGCAGTTTGTCTTTTTTCAACGTCTCATTCACAGAATGCTGAAATTATTGTCTTATTACAGACGTCTTCAAATCGCTTAATCGCTTATGCATTTTGCGCAAATATAGGTCCTTTTGGGGTTTGAAAGTGACGACGAATTCATTTCGGAAAGCTTTATTTACTTCGAATTTGGGTGGTGTAGGAAAGGCGAAGGAACCAGTTGATTGAGAAGATATGTGAGGAGAGGGAGAGAGGCGGGGAAGGCAGAAGAGAGGAAGGTAAAGAGAGGGCATTCGAGGCACGACGATGGAGGTAATACTGTTCACAGCAGTTAAAACTTAAGCTGTAGAAATTGTTGAGGGAAGGAGCACACCAAATTTATCATGTTTATAGCATCTGGTAGGTCATATATAGGATTTATTCCTGTAATTTTGGTTCTCCCGTTTCGAGGATTCATTCCGAGTTTTAGTATAGATGAAGATAATGGACTATGGAAAGGTTTTAAAATTTTATATGTCTAATCGAATGGAACGGTAGTTAGTTGGAAAATTTCGATAGCAATATTAACTAGAAGTTCAAAACTAAGAATATATAAACGAAAAGATTACGCTGGTGACTTCCAGAAAAACTTGTAACTAGAGAATTTCTAAGTCAAAATGATCGCCTATTTTCATTTCCTTCCCGTTTCTTTTGCTCCAAAAATGAGGATTCGACCCACTAACAAGCGTGAACTTGTGTGTTCTCTGCGCAAGTAGTTCCCACTTTATGCGCATATCGTTGCGTATTGCGGAGTTTATATTCGTGCAAATTTCTTTTTTATCGCAGTATATTACTTCCCTTTGCAATACGAGCCAAGAAGGTGAAAATTGTCTGAACATATTTAACTTCAGCGTACACGTCACCGTTACCACGTGGTCGTCCAGGAAGCTCATCCATTACTTCATTTCTTGTTTCGTTTTTCGAAATAGCTACTCTTATAGCCATTATTAAGCACCTGGCCATATTTATGGAGTTCTATGACTTTAATATAAGGCGTCATGTGCTTTTCTGATTGCATAGGTACATTATCGTATAACGGCTCCATGAAGACTGTTTAAACCGATTACCTTTCGTGAATTTAAATCTCTTTGACTGATAATCTGTTGACAATCTTCTGGCGTGATTGATAACCGATATTAATCATTGAGTTTTTCATCTTCAATGCGGTTAGGCGATTGCCTCATATCTCTTTCGAGCGCGTTGTATTTCCTTCCTCTTTTTAACGCCGCATAATTGAGGCAGATATAGTAGATTATTTACTAATTTATTATTTATTTATTCATTCATTCATTTGTTTACTTATTTTTGCTTATCATGAATCCAAATTGCAAATTTTCAAGCGCAAAGGTCTGTTTTAAAGATTTTCATTGCAAAGGTAAAAATTGAAAAGTGGCAATTGAATTGGAACTGTAGGCTTATTTATGCTTCAATAACTTGTTTAGAGGGCACAAATATTCGAAATAATGGCTTTATATACTGAATGAACTCATCGACTCACAGAATATTCCTGGAAGAAGTTTCATTTTCATTTTACCTCATCGTTGCTAGCGATGAACCGACAAGTATAAAAGTTCTTGCAAATTGTAGCAAATTTGAATATTTTTAATTTCATTTCCGAGTATACTAATTTTTTTTTCAATATCGGAAATCATTCAGTCGGTAATATACTTTACTATTAAGAACTGATCTTCTCTTTCAGTTTGAGCTATTACTAAAAGTCCCAACGTATATTTAATAAGGTCTTCTTTCTTCAGAATTTATAAGAATAAAGTTACATGTGTTAGAGAACGTTGACCAGCAATGTTTTCTTTTATTGGGAATGGCGGTCGAATGATAGAAATATGCAGACGAAGATGAGAAAAATAACGCATTCATGGGGTTGCATTTGGATCGTTTTCGCCTATTTTAGTAATTCTTCAGGGTATTTCACTTTTGAATGAAGAGAGTGCAGTATCTCCAGCGAAAGCTTTATGGATTGCAACTTTCTCACGAAATTGTAATCACGATTATCATCATAAAGCATCGAGCAGCGTTGGAACATCGCAGAGTTCCCCATACTTACAGTATTTTTGCAATAATAACCCATCGTAAGTTGAGAGCTTTTACGATCACAAAAATATTGAAGATGATACAGTGTTAAAATACTTTCTGGATCAGTTCTCTTCATCGTTTACATCATTGCAGATTTGAAGAACTTAACGATTGCGTCATGTGTTTTCTCTGTTTTTCTCTCCACCACCCAAAATGCGAATCATCTGATTAATTTGCACATTTAATAGAAATTCGTCTGCTTGATCGCCACGACTTCGAATTTAATGTACCAAAAGTAAATGCCAGTATGCGGCATGGCGTTTTGATGGATGGGAACCCTAAGCTGAACCTCGTGCACATAGAATCTCAATCAATTCATGCGAAGAATTGGATGCCAAACAATGCAAATTTATTACATTAGTATAACATGTTTCATTTGCATAAAAAATTACACTTTTAATATTAATTATTGGTGTGCGATTCTCTTCACTCTTTTATCTATTTTACTAAAGAATGAAATTATTACTCTCGATGGAAAAATTGTTTTGTTTGTTGCTGATTATACCTATTAATCGAAGATGTTGTAGAGTTCAAAATTCCTACTTTTTCCTCATTTTTGCAGAAAGTTCCAAAGAAAAGATAAAAAACCGGCTACGAATCTATGGTCGTCTAGCTGGAGAGCGTTGGCCGCAGAGGGGATGTAAAGGGAAGGCAAATTTGATAGTGTTTCCACTTTAGAATTGTCTACGACTCACTACTGAATAGTGGGATAGCATATTTTCCTTCCGCAAGAACTTTCTCCACTTTTTTTTTTCAGATAAGATGAAACTATGCGAATCTATTGCTCATTTTTTCTCTTCTATAGAAATGTTTTAAATGTTACGAATTTTTTAGACGCTCAAAATTATTTTCACTTTAATAGTTCCATGAAAGAAAACTTATTGATTAAGAAATTTAATATTCATTTATTTATTTTATTTGGAAAATATTTTCACTTTAGAGATGAAAATTTCGAAGTAAATTATGGGAAGTTTCTTTTTTCAAGTTTCATTTCGATACTGCTTACAATCTTTTATCCTTTATCCTTAAACATTAGCCAATTAGCGAGCATTTGCACATAAGAAATGAAGATATGAGCATATTTGCATAGTAAAGATCGACTAGCTGATGCGATAACTCAATCATACTGAATACAATAATTCAACTTCAACGAATATAGTAATACTTCTTTATATACTTTAGTAATATATTTATTTATTATATATTTTAATAGATTTATAAAATACAGTAATATATTTTAACTCATAAAGATCATAAGGTTGGAAATCATTTTTGTTCTTCTTAAAAACGTAAATGAAAATACAATTTCTATAAAGGCAGCTCATAAAAAAATCTTTTTTATACGTATGAAAGGAGATTGGTGGAAAATTCGATCAATGTAACGATAAATTAAATCGATGGCTCGCTTGTATGCTGTGTCTTCAAGCAGTCAGCTGATACTGCTAAAGTGAGCTGAATGCAGCGATGCTCATTGCTGAAGATTTTTTAGTTCCTCTCACTATTTTACGGTCATACTCAACAACGCTTTCTTCGATTATACTCATGAGAAGAATCGATTAACTAATAGTTATATTAAAGGATACTTACTATCGTCTTATTTATCAGCTAATAGTAAAGAAAGGAGAGAAAAAAGCCTATTAATTGCTCGATTTGATACTTATATAGTGTTAAGAATAAAATTCCCCATATGTGCATTTAAAAATAAAAAGAATTATAATAATTATATAATTTATTAAATTACTAAATTAAAATTAGAACAATTACTAAATTATATTAAGTGATATTTGAGGAGAAAAAAGTTTATTGAAATATTTTTTGTTTCCCCTCATTCATCTTTTCAACGGCATACTCATTGAAATGTCTCTTTAAGAGGCCTCATAAATAACTGAAGCGAAGAAAAAATCTGATTTAGTGGGAGTTTTTCGCTCTCAACACAGAAGTATCTAGTGTGTGTGTGTTTTTTTCTCTTCTACGAGTGATGTATGGCTTTTTTCTTGCTAAATCTCATTGTTCTTATTTTCACTTCCTTTGACTCCACGATCGCAATCACCTATCGGATCTAATCAGAAACAAACGAAACGAGATAGAGATGAGCAGAAAGGGAAAGATTAGGAGGTAATATTGAAGGGATTTTAGGTTGATCCTTCAATTCATCAGAACACACACACCACACATACCCACACAAACAATGACATCTGCGTGAAACAAAATTCCAAGCAATTAAACAAGACAGCTCATACGCATCTTCAGCGTGAATTTAAAGTGCAGCCAATGTGATTAACTCAGATTATTCTATGCCGCTGTTTACCGTCATTATAATGGATATAAGATGCTCTCGGAGAGGACAATTTTACAGTTTATGCTTTCAAAGTTGTTACTATTAACTTACTTCTATATGTTGTTACTTTGTTAAAAGTAATGCTATAAGTTCATATGTTGTTCTATTGCCTAATTAAACAAATAAATATGAACTTTTTTCTGCAAAATAGTTGACAAAAGAATCGAAACAAATCTCTCTAACCATAGCAAAACCGACTGATATAATTCATTGCTCGGAAACATTGAAACTTGTCTTTTATTCAAAATTTAACGCTCTCGCCCTTTTTGCTTATGATGACCTTTTTATGGAAATTTCCATGGATAATCAGATTTATTATGTTTTTTCTTTGATCAATTTCATATTTGAAGTGAATTTCTATTTATCGAATATTTCGTCGTAATTTAATTCACAAAATTGCATTTTCTCAATAGTTGAAGTGTAAAATTCTATAAGAAATGATAGTGATAGAAGTTGACGGTTAGCTAATGATTAGCTAAGGTGATTTTCTCGTTAGCTAAGCATCGCTGGAAATACATACGTTTTTGTGGTGTTCCCCGCCTCCTCTCAAATAAGCGCCTTACATTAACGCATCATTGCTTGCAAATACACTCCCACGGTGTGCTCGCTATGAAGCTGCAAATATTTTCACTTATAGCTCTCTTCCTTCCACTTCAAGCAGACAACGTGAGTGATTTCATCGTAATCTCATTTTGTTGAAATCCTTTCATATTAGAGGTGATTGTTTTATAATAGATAAAGTGGTGTAATTAAATTAATTAAGAAAGCTTTTTTTCTTTAATATATGATCAACATGTGTACAGAGGGCATCAAGTCTAACAAACTTACTCTTTCAATCTACCCGTATGTTGCCCTATAGTAATTGTCTTTAACTATATGTTTATGTATGCCTGCATGTGTTTGTGAACGCTAAATGATTAACTTCTTTCGTATATTAAATTGAAATTTAAAAAGAATTGAATGACATTCTCGAATTGATTACTTAATTATAGGTCTCCGTAGAAACCTTGGAAATATAGTTGTGTTTATCGCATTGACATCTTTATTAGTATCACAGAAATTGCAGTAAGTCAGTAGGCAAGGAGAAATTCCGAATTTCATTTTATTCCATCAATCTGTTTGCACAAATAGATTCCCCCCCCCCCCCCCCCCCTGTTTCTAATCGTTCCTTTCGCTGTTCCATTTTGAATTTTTTTTCTTCTCTACGTTCTCGTCACTCTTCCGACGTTTGTTCGCTTCAAAGAAGAAACATTCGATGTCCAATTGTGATTTGTTGCCGATATTTATTAATCTCTTACTGAAGGAGGAATTATTTGCAAATTTAGATTGAATAAAGTTTCCGCTTTGCGTTTTGAATATCTTCAGTTTTACTTTTACTTCAAGATTGCCGTTCCTTCAAGTAACTCGTCTTTTCCCTCCGATTGCCGTTTCATTTGCACTGCTAAGGAGGTTCATTTTAGATATGTAAATTACGTATTGAGCAAAATTATTTCCATATCGCGCAGAAGGAGATGAAAATCATCTGCAGATCACCCGTATTCTTAAAGATGAAATCATTCTCAGCTGACAGTTTAAATCGATGGATATTCATAGACTTTTCACCACTTCACACGTATACAATTATTTTTTCATTAAAGAGGGATGATGCTTATGCTCAGCGGAAACAATGGTACAACAGTATAGCACGTCACGAGCAAGCATATCCCCAGCGGAGGACGGTATGTGCATATATGGCACGTATAACTTCTGATAAACGCTTCACTCATACATTCTTTATACCTCTTTTATTTCATCACCTTATATCAAAACGTAATACTTGCACGAATAGTGGGTCAGGTGGAGGTGAAGTCGACTCCTGGAGTTAGGCAGAAAAAAGATCGGCTCCAGAGCCAGTGAAGGGGCGAGCATCCTAAAGATATCCTGATAAGGAACGCCACCTTGAAACTTTTATACGATGAGAGCCCAAAAGGATGCAATCTGTTTGGTTTTCATCTAGGAGAAGGGTTTATCAAAAAGGCTTACGCTGTATAATCGACTTCATAAAATGAAAGATGAGCAGTACAGTGAGCTTCTTTCGGAATAATTCAGGCTTCTCATTCTCTTCCTTCTTTTGCAAGAGAAATTCGTAGTGAAAATTGATAATATCAGCACAAATACATATAAGCCTATAAAACGTCAATCGAAAATTATTTAATCGTTGATTTGTTACAAAATTTCAAGCGGAACTTACGATTCCGATGGAAAATAATACCGAAAAAGACATTTATTGTTTTAAAAAATGAGTTTATTGATACAAATTTTAGCTGTGAATTTTCTTCCTACAAACATAATAGTAGCTTCAAATGATATAATCTCATTGGTTCATTTATATGCATAACATGCCGAGAAATATATGGAGAAAACAGGGTGACGAAAGCATAGAAATAATTGTTAATGGATAGAAATCTGGAAAATTTCCAGGAGAGAGACATCCAGAATTCGAGCTGAAATTCAGAAATTTCTACTTATTGGAATTTCTGAGAAGCAGTTATTTTCTTTTGTTTTGTGAGACTTATTTGCATGAGTTGTTCGCAGAATTCTATTCTCAGTTGCTTTGTATTATATTATCTCCGTTATTTTTAATGAATCGATAGATATTTAAGTCAACAAAATCGCCGAGTTAATTAACACATTTATGAATTTTTGATCCATGAAGGTCGTTTCTTTTGTTTGGGTCACTACTGCTGAATAACGTGTGAAAATGCTTCCGAGAATTTATAGATAGACATCCACTTTCTACTTTATTTTCCTTACAGAAAGCTTCCGTGTTCTTTTTTTTTGAATCCTAAGAGGGAACGGTCTTATTCATGAAGATAGGACGAAGTAATTAGTGAGCAAAAACTTAATTTCGCACTCTTACTGACAGCTTAAGGTGGAAATAAGAATAAGCGCACGACCGAATTTATTAGACAAACATAGAGTGTACTCTTGTTTGTTACGTGGTGCCTGTCGGTACCTCCATCCTCACATGGTACAAGTACAAAGTGCTTGATCGTGCATCCACCCGCGTGGGTTGAAAGGAATCTTGATAAATCTCACTCAACTGAACAGAGAGAATCATTGAGCGTAGCACTTTTGATTTGAAATAGATCTTAGGAATTCTGATTCATCTCAGGTTTTAGTTCTTGAATTTAGCTGGCAGTAAAATTGAAAACTTGAATTTTACCTGTAACTTCGTTGTTGATCCAGAGGTTCACTTTAATCCGAAAAGTTGGGATAATTGGCACATCACATAACACATAAAAAATATATATTTATGATATCATAGAGAAAAAAATCGTAAACGAATTTGATGATATATTGCAACTACTTGAAGGTTTATTTAAGTGGGCAAACCCCTTACGAGGCAATATTGCAAGCTAAAACATTAGCAGAATAGTTGAATGGAGAAATTTCCTTGCACTTCTCCGTCTTCGTTATGTACCGAATATATCGAGTAAAATAATGGGTAAAAATGAAAAAAAAGTAAAAAAGTAAAGTAAGTAAGCCTTAAATTTATTTCTACGGATATCGCAAAAAATTAAGGCGTTCACTTGCAATGGTCTATTGCTATCAAATTTCATATAACTTTTGAGGAAATATTTCATTATGAATATCAAAATACTAAACGAGGATTGGTTTTTCCCTACGTTTACTAATCTTTTATGCTTCTATTTTACGCTATTCTTTGAAATAACGGATTTACGCTTCTATTTCATCCACTAAGTATACATCCACATCGATGAACTCTGTCGTTTTTTCTTAGTTTCTTTTTTGCGGCTGTCTTTTTGCCACTTACTGGTTAAAGTCATTACAAAATCGAGGAAAACGTCGACATCGGATGGTGGAAGACTTTAAACTTTTAAATTTCAACAATGGAAAATAAACTTTTTCCGCTTCAATCTACTGAAGCAGAGCATCTAGATAGCAAATGGTGCATTCAGTGGGCTCATAACGAGATTATAGTAGTTGGCTGCTTGTAAAGCTGCTAAGATCACACCTTTCCACGTAAACGTTTTATAAGTTTCGTGGAGGCTCGATTTCAAGTGCAGTCAACACTCGAGAGACAAAAGGCAAAGAAATTTAGATTCTATAATTCAAGTTGGAATGTTTGAAATGTTCAACCATCAGATAGTGTTCACCCAGTTGGCAGTTGACGGTTGCGCTTTTGGACAGTAAAGTCGACCTCGCTTTTATGTGCAGAAAAATTTTTGCACTCGAAAATGTAGTCGCGTTTACCTGGGTGGTATTTCGTGACGTATATGATTATTGATTGAGTGGAGCAAATATTCGACCTCGTGGCATAGACTCATTAACCTGCGTGACTTATAGTACATTGCTCAGACTTAGTGTATTTTCTGAATGAAAGAACGAATGAGATTAATGACTGCTAAGCGAATGAGGCGGTGCGAGAATGGAAAGAGGGGAATACTGCAAGAGGATGATATTTTTGGGAAACGAATATTAAAAGAACACATCTAAACTTTCTTCCTTTTCATTAAACAATATAATTTAAATAGATTTCATTTTCAAATATAGAATGAATGAAATAATTCTCTGTTGAAAGAAGCAAGCCTCTACGTGTCGCAGGTAACCACTACATCAAAGGTTATTCGGAAGAGCGCACTGGCCTATAAGCGCCAAGTCCATTCGACCTATATAATTACGAACCAAAAGTCTATGAAAATAATCTCTCGACACTGAGGAATCACGGTGCACTCGCATGGATTCGTTTAAAAATATTGGTTTGCAGCGTTTCCCAAACACGAAACTCTACGACGTTGACTCCATACAGAAAGGACCATTAAACACCCCTCCTCTCCCTGTTCTGTCATCAGTTGATCCCTATTTTACTCCACGTAATCTCCCAATCGTATCCGCTTCAATCATGTGAGTACGTTTACAGTTCCCTCACATCACTTTGGAAAATAAGGTGTTCGTGTCCGCTTATTAATGCGTCGCAGCAGGTAGAAATAGAGGAGAGCCTTTCCGCCTAATTTTGTTGACTGCTCCAACTGCACGACACTCCATCATCGGAACAGTCTTGCTATTGTTGGCCAACATGTTGTATGTTGGCCAACAGCCTCATATCTCTTTAGGTATGCGACATTCCGCCCGATCTCTGGTGTGATAGCTTCGACGCGGCACAACGATGTGGAGTGCTACATCAATGTGAGCAATTCCGTCGCTCACGTCGTACGATCAAATTGACTCTCATCTATGAAGCGCTTTGCCCTTATTGTCAACGTTTCATTATCAATCATCTTGGCAATCTTTATCATCAGTTTCGTGGTCAAATCGAACTTGAACTCGTCCCATGGGGAAATTCACGCCTACTAAGGGCAAGTTGCTCTAATTTTTCCTATTTTTCCTCACTCTTCACTCGTTTGTTTCACCTGTGATGGTCGAATACTATGGAAGAGTGCAATTTGAAAATCAGTCAAGGTGTTTAAGTTATTGAACATTTCTCACTAAGGTTTCGCCTTTGTAAGGCGAAATAAGTCTAATCAACGTTACGAATGATTATGTCGCAAAATCCCTTCTCATAGAAGTAAAGTATTTGTTCAACAAAGGACAGTTCACGTTTTGTGTCGTTAACCAAAGCAAGATTCAGTCTCAGAGAGCCGCAGTTAACAGATACAAATTGGGCACATTCGAATTCCTTTCTTGAGATTCGCAAGTACCCGCTGTCCGATAATGAGTGACAATTAAAGATTGACTGTCGAACTGTCGAACAAGGAATGACCACACACGCTAACCGGTCCCGTTTTTCGCAACTTTAAGTTAAAATCCATTCATTCAATCATTCCAACTTGTTTCAACCTGAAGTGCTTAGCAACTATCTCTACTATTCCGCCACCAAGCAAATGGTTCATTCAACCTCTGTTACCAGCTGGCATGCTAAGAAAAATTCAAACCATCAACGTATTTCCTATCTTTCATGCTCGAAGAAATATGCTTTGAAATGTTTCTTTAGAATTCTCTCAAATGAGAAGGAAAACGATTAAGGCAATATCGGTGAAGCAAACAATAAAAACATCGAAGCAGCTGTATCTATAATGAATGGTTTGGAAGTGGAAAAGTGCTGTAAGAGAATGCAAAAAGACTGCATTATAAAGGGTGTCAATAGCATTTCTTTGGTGGTATCGTTTGATTCCATCAATTCTCACAGCTGTCAACAAGCATACAAACTTATTTCATTACAGATGTTGAGGGAATTTTATCCCGCCATTTTAAATGCAGAACAAAGTTATCCCGCCACGATTACAAAGTGCATATCGGCATTTGCCATGAAAGTTCCACTAAGATAAGATGTAATGGCTGGAGGATTTGGTAGCCAAGAAGAAAGAATACGAGGGAGAGGAGGGAAAGAGGCATCTGGTGGGGAGGGGGGACTAGAGGAACATTCCTTGTCCTTTGGAATAATAAATGTTGAACTATGTCCAATAATCCCGATGTTGTCAGTCGAGAGGTAATGAATTTGTGATTTGTGAACACAAACGATCTGCTAATATAAACAGAACATTCAGTTCTCTTTTTCAGTGGAGTTATTTCTAATTTTCGGATGTCTCTTTTCTTCAAATTTATTCATTTTTTGCCTTTTAATTTTTCTAACCAATATGATTAAAATCAATGCAATCGAAGAGGAGATAAAAACGTCGTAAATTGGAATATTTCATGAGTGAGGCAGGAAAGTAAAGGGAGCAGGTGGGAGCTGAAGAAATTAGTGCTCATCGTCTTCAGTTCAGAGAGACAAATCTGGCAACGAATTCTACTATAGGCTAAAATTTATTGCCAGCTAATATGTGACTGCTTAATTCGATATTTTCCAACAAGCTTCATTAAATTTTTCTCATATATTTTTTGGCGCATTCTGCTCAGCATCTATATATAAAAATAGAGATTTTTAGGAACACTTTCTTTATTCTTTTTCACTTCCAAGTTGTGAAGATACTGCAGTAAGCGTAGGTGGATTTTATATGTTGTCGAAGTGGGGTTCAATATATCAATCATATAAACGAAGAGCATTATATCGTTGAGATGATTTGTCTACATTTTCGAGATAGAAATATGAGGCAGTTAAAAGTTGAATAGCGTTATGGTTATTTACAGAGTCGTTTTGAACATATCGAATATCGCTTCCATCTATATGCATTCATCTTACCATTTGTTTAACATTGATGCTTTTTTTAGATTGCAGTGAGGTACTACTTCCGCTGAATATTGTTGTTGCCTCATTGTGTGCTACAAAAAAAGTGGAAAAGAAAGTCATTAAGAAGTAGCGCTAAACACCAAACCATCATCAATCACTGTCTTAAGTCTCTTTCGTCCTCATCGAATCGCTCGTTTATATGAGATTTTAAAAATCGTCATCTAAAGAAACGGTCAGTCGAAAATGTACTAACACAACTGAGTTAATCAGTTTCCGCCAATCTCCTCCATCTCTGTGCCCTTCTCTATAAATCCATCTCTTGATTTAACGAACGCATTTAATATAGTTTTCATCCGCTACATAATTCTCGGTTTGCTGCATGGTTGCAACAAGTGCTTTTTGGATACTTTCTGAGAATCAAAGAAAAATGAATAGAGGCATAACGATTACATAGGTGAGCTTAATTCGAGTGTGTTATGATGGGTGTATTGTTCTCCCGATGTAAACTTTGGAGAAAGTGATAGTCTGAAAAAGAAAGTGAGAGGATAAAATTATATCATTTTTGAGAGATGTTTTGGGATATTTCATGTTCCCTATCATCATCCTTTATAGCTCTCTCTCCTCACCCTCCCCCTCCCCCATCCCTCCCTAGTATGAGATCCTTCCGTTGACTTCGTGGAGTTAGGGATAGTGCAGGCTTCAAGCTTATAGATAGGAAATAGAGTATATTGCATTCGCCATCATTAAACAATTGTTGAGCAGTACTGAAGTGAATATATGGATAGATGACGCTGTGAAAGGATCGCGCAGAGATGTTAGTACCCGGTACGGAATCATCTTTTGAAGGCTGTGGCACATTTATTCGCATGTAATTGCGTACTAAAGATTGGAAATGGCTGTGAACGACGGGGCTCTTTAATATTTAAATTATATCACTGCAATCGCTATTTGCCTCTTCAATTCGTTTGAGAAGTGATTGCCGAATCTAAAAAGGAGGAGCAATTACAAGGTTCCATCGACTATTATTTTGTACGGTAACCTGAAATGGGTGGGGAGGGAAGAGAGGAGGGAACTCAGATCAGAATTTTAGTCTCTGTTTTCTACACAATATTTTCTATGCGAAGACAAAACACTTTGGAACGAGGCAGAGAGAAATTAACGATCCGGGATTAGTACTTAGTAAAGGAATATTTAAAAGAATTTATTGCCTTTACTGAGGATTTTTTAGTGCTGAACTGTGGAAGTAACTTTTAAATTATTCAAGCGCTCAAGCGCTACTCAGAGACGGCGTCATCAATTTTCCAGATGAAAGGTGACGTCGCAAATTCATTTCAGATAATCCGTTTTTGCAGTTTTAATCTTCACTTTTGTGGCAATTAAAGCAATTTTTTTAAACTAAAAGAAGTATTCATAGAAATGTGAATTTTTCCCCACAGTTTTTGTTTTTTGGAGACTTTAGTTCTTTTATGAATGTAAGAATTTCCGTTAAAAAGTGAAACAAATCTATAGCCGAGTTTGATATAGTAAATGGACACATCATTAAAATTGTTTTATATGTTGCAGCCTATTGTGCAGCTATGAGTTCGCCGATTTTATCCTCGCATGATTCTCGCACCTCTTCCATCCCACCATTATTTCTTTCGATTGTAATCCACACGTAAATCAAAGAAAAGAAACCAACGCATAAATGTAAGCAAAGGCATGGATAGCACAAAGGAACGGATGCTATGGATGAAATGATTCCCATGAAGATGAGTGAGTGATGTACATCGTCACTAAGGGCACCGAGAGAGGAGTCCATTTGAAGACATTGGGAGCAGACACGACTATGGGTGAGGGGGGTGAGAAGCAAGAGAGAGAGGGAACAGGGGATGAGATGCAAGAGCTTCATTGTATACTAACTGACACATCTAGTCGTGCTTTTTTCCACAAGTGCTCTATGAAGTGTTTTAGCGATGACTTCGAGTCAAACAACGATAAGATCCTCTATGCAGTCCATTTGTATTCAGTATATTTTCTTTACCTAAGCAACTGTGGATTTTGAATACAGAATCATGTCTTTATGGGCGATTTACATTTAGATGCAATTTTCCCCTTATAGAGGATTTCCTATTTATTCTAGACTTAATAATGGTTGCTGTGAATTAAGCCGATTATTATTATTCCCAGTGTGGGGGTCATCTGTTAAAAAAGACCGATATATTCTGAAGTTCTACATAACTTTTAGAGATGATAATAATGGAATAATAAATTCCAGGATGGTACCATCAAATGTAATCATGGTGAAGTGGAATGTGATGCGAACAGATTACACGGGTGTGTACTCGATACGGTGAAAGTGAAGCATGCGCTACCATTCATAATTTGCTTCGAAAGAGCGCTTGTCGGATCGACCGTTGAGGCTGCATTTCAACATTGCTCAGGGTTCATTCGGCACCATTATCGCACTATAAGGTTCACTTTTTAGTCAAATTTCAATTTACATTAAATTTTATTGCATCAATTCAGATATATTTACCTCAAATGATGATTATATTTTATAAATTTCATTTTACGATTTGTAACTTAAAAACACAGCAAAAATTAATGCAGTTTGCTTTAAAGAAGAATTTATTCTGCAAATTGTTCCAAAATATTGTCTACTACCTCAAACTGTTAGGGAAATCATCCTCCCAGTATTTCCATCTTTTCGTTGAATCATTCAGCTCTTTGCTTTTGATGGAAAAATAAGCCCACGTCTTATCCTTTCCTTCACAATAAATATATCTCTTAATAAAATACGAAAGCGGATATTTTTAGACGTTTGAAGAATATGCTTGTAACTAAATGATTAGTTCACACACACATTACATGTACAAGGTTCTTGAGGACGGGATATCTGCCGCACTAGCAAAAGCTCAACAAAAATCAGTCACAGCTATGCGAAAATTGGCTAAGTGGCGTTGATTTATGCGGATGTGATTGACACTTCATCTGAGAATTGTACAAGCGGACGAGTGATTCGCGGGTGTATTGCTGATAAGAAGAGTTCTACATTGCAATGGAATTTTTGGAAACATAAATGATAAAAAATGGAATCGAATTTTGCAATTGAACTGAATAACTCAATGTTAAATTATCGAATATTTAAATACGTGAAAGCTTTAAGTCTTTTTCAAACAATTTTAGACGTTGTTTCGAATCGGATCGTGGTATACAACTTCAGCATAAAGCGGCACATCGTACGATGAGTGTTCGTCCAAATCCAATCGTCGAAGTGCCTTATATACTTATCAACGATTATTCGCCGAATACCGATACGAACAATCTCAATGTTTTTGCACTTCAGCATCTACTGAAGAAATGGCTACGATCTATAAAATATCGTTTTTGAATGGCCAACTTTTCAATTCTGTTGTAGCAAATGCGAAAGCACATCAGAGAAATTGCCCCAATATGGGCTTGCTGCAGCTTCGCAAACCAAATCACTCGATTGCATAAACATTCACACAACAGTAAAATTGGATTTGTTTTCCACATCCGACGCATACTGCCGCGAAGAATTGAAAATAACTTTCACGAAGCTGCCAAAAAAAAGACTGCCATTGTTTTGTAGTCCTTTAGAACTGAACGAATTAGTAGGAAAGAATCGAAGAATACTATAGCAAAAACTTATTATCAACATCGTAATAAGTCAAGTTTAATCTTTACCAACTTGGGATCATTACATAGGTAAATATAAGCTTAACAAACACTGAAGTAACATTACCGTAATGCATCAACTGCGAAGATTTGAATAAACATATATGAAAACTCTGATTACTCATATGTTGAATATTCGTTCCCTTAGCAATCTGATATTAACAGATGTGGCGTATTTTCTTTCTTTACAGAACGTTTGATCGGATTGGTTGTATGTTCTTTTTTTTGCTTGCCGATAATTGATAATCAAGTGGGGGATAGTAACCACGTTATTGGGGAGTGAACTTCTAAAATTCAAGTTTTGGGGTCTCAAAATGCTATTTATTTCTGAATCAAAGCTAGTCGCCGAAGCTTAGAGTTTCACTCATTTCTTCGATTCATGGATCAAACTCCTCGAAGGAATGAGTAAGAAAAGGTTGAAAACCGAACTTTTTTAATCAAAAGACGGGAGGAAAATATTTTCTCCTCACTTTTTAAACTAAATTTTCTCTATTTTAGCTATAGTTCCTATATTTGGATAGAAATATCGTTTCATTTTAGAGGGTCATGCAAATTGGTGACGTTGATATGATGTCGTTCTCTCATCTTTGCCTAAATCCTTACTATCTATTCAACTATTTGAAACTGCCTAAATAATTTCTACTTACACGTCGCACTACCAAATATTGTTGCTGTCTAATTAGACATCACCAGAAGAATCGTTCATGCTCGTTTATTTCGATTTTTAATATTAGAAAAGTTGTAAGAAATAGTGCTCAAAAAAGCAGCCATCGAAGGATTTACGTTCTCATTTTGCTTTCCTGCGCGATCTCCACCTACCCCTTATCAGCTTTTCCCCTCTCCTTTTCCTCATCCTCTGCACTGCAGTGTTAGCGAATCATTCGTTTTGAAAATGTAATGTATTTTTGAATTCCTATCCAGTAATATTATAAGTTCAACCATTGTGGCTTGGATTGTGCGGTCATAAGAGAAAGAGCAAAGCAAATTGAACAGATCTAAAAAAATTGTGATGTGAGATGAATATCGGTCCTTTAAGTAGTGTGTGAGATCCTTAGGGGCTCATTCATAACAATCCACTTAAGACGTTGCGTCAAGCTCTTCATTCATCAATATTTACTAATGGTTACAAAGCCAAAACTAGACTCATATTTGCAAATTGGTAGAAAAAATAAGACAAACAAATCATTCAGAAGTTTTTGTAATAAATTCGCATAGATTTTCTGATCATCGTGTTCGCTTCCACTGAGTACATTAATGAATTAGAAGCAGTAACAATTACCACTGAAAAAGATTCTCGTATAAAAATTCACCTATAGTGCTTCTTTTTTGCGTACTCAAACTTTATTTTATAAATATAGTTTTCTCCTTTACTTCTTAAATGTAAATTGTTCAATTGTGTGCAATTTTCGTTATTACTTTATAAATGCAAATATTAGGAGACATTTGTTGGTCGTTCTTGGTTGATAAATAATTAATACAAAATTTTGTGCGCTAAAGAAGGGAGTAGTTTCAGCTTTTGTTTCCGTAATTCGATGAATGCCACTGGATCACCTAGATTGCTATGCTTTGTTTATAAGGCTCTTTGTGGGCTACTTTATTCAAATTCTCTTGAATATTGCCCCGACTTCCCACGTTATAATAGCTCATCAACGTTGACGATGCTTAATCACTATTATCAACAAAATATCAAACCATAAGCAATATTTAATACTGTCAATTATATATATAAGGTTCACAACGTCTATTCATTTTGTATCGTTGAGTATTCCTTTAATGATGCAATAAAATATTTTCTTTGGTAGCTCAATTTTGCATGAAACCGAGTTGGCTGGCAAATAACTGTCCTTAACATAGTTTCGTAAATGTTTATGTAGTTTGTTGCAATGTCAACATATATGCCATGATCAGTCGCAAACGCGTTGCGGTAATTTGTATTTTTCTCTGTCTATCCGTCGGCCAATACGACAGCTCCAACTAGGGATACGAGGGAATACGCAGTATAATGAAAATAATTCGCATTAATTCCATCTCAACTTCAGGCTCACTCGTCATGCTGAGCACGCAGTTTCGTCGAGCATCGAAATCCCGTAAATGCTGTCGAAGCTTGGGAATTTTCTCACTTTTTAGGTATGTTGTTCGCGAATTGTGTCTCCGCTTAGTTCCATGCGACTGAGGCGGAGAAGCAGTGGCATGTGTCCTAGAAAGTGGGAAGAGTGTAAGCATATGTGACCATTCCAACCGATTTTTTCATTGCTTGCAAAGCACATTATTGACAATGCAACTTCCATCGAGCTGCCAGTTTCAGTGAGATTTTCAATAACTCGCACATCGCGTTACCTAAATGCATAATTTGTGCATTAAGAGCTAAGCAAATTGTGCTACTGCAATTTGTGCAATTGTGCATCAAAACAATTACTGTAACATTTGATGGGCATTTTAAAGTCCCTCAACGTTTATCATGGCTGTTTAATTAATGTCGAAATTTAATATAATATTATCAATTTAGGTATATTATAGTTATGGTTATTTTTTGAGGACTGAAGAAGAAAAGATTCGTTAGGAGTATTGCATGAAGTTGCAAAATTTTGCGATAAATAGCATAATCGTTGACGCCGTTGAGTTTATCGAAAATGAGTTATCTCTTCAGTTCTCCACTCGAAATGTGCATTTGCAACGATGAAGGCAGTGGCTGTTTAGATTTATATTTTATGGAATGATTTTTAAAGAAATCCACCTAAATTGCAACATTTAAATTACATATTTGATTTTGATCAGCAAAGGTGATTCGTTTCGTTTCTATATGATTTCATCGATAAATGAGTTCATTCGTCTGAAGAACAACTAAATTTCATATTCAAAGAATGAAAACTCTTATAATTTTCCTTGGAAAAATACATAAAAAAAGGAATTGATTGGAAAAAATGAGTTGAAAAAAAACCTCTATAGAAATAAACACATCATCACAAGAAATGGACAAAAATAGAAGTCAATAGAGACAGAATGTGATTATATTTTCCCAAAAAAAAGGATATCACTTCGGCGGGCAAAATGTATGAATCAATTGAAATGATGAATGTACACCACCATTTCCTCAGTTAGACTACACATAAGATATGATGATGAAATTCGGTGCACTTAGTATGTACTTAAGAAGTGTTCCACGTCAGATTACAGCGTTAACAAAATACAATTTTCGCAAGTGAAGGCTGTTCTTTGCAGTTTTTTGTTGTGTGGCCGTTTCATGTCGATATAATAAGAAGCCGGAGGAGGAAAGCAGGGAGGAAAAAAGGAAGGTGAGAGCGAATGCTGGACAATGGCGATTATAAGATCGAAGGATATGATAGAATGGCGAGGGATGTCTTAAGCACATAAAAGAGGTTAAAGGGATATCCTTACTGATTCTCATTCGATGAAATTCCCGCTCCACAGCAACTACAGGTATGCAAACGCATTCGAAGGTTAATTTTAAAGTGAAGGCGAACGTCGAAGTGTCTTTTCCATATCGACATCTTGAAGACATAAATTTTTATAGCGATCACTTCTAGCATGAATAAACCCACGGCAATGTTTATTGCCAGCTGACAAATTCTCGGTCAGCTGTTGAGATGCAAAAGCATTTTTGTTGCTGAACACACAATCAGCAACTGGAACAAATCGACTGTTGATTTGCTTCACTTCCGATGAATTGCACTCGAAAGCTCACATCGTCAGCGTTATCGACTGCACCGATCCTATTTGCATTTGTGTTCCCTGAATTTATCTTTTATTATCACTTTTATTATTTCCAAAGGTTTGGAATGTTTTTTTCTGATATCGTTCATTTCAGCCTGTTGTTTTGAGGTCTTTCTTTTGCTGAGTGAAGTGTCCAACCTCCGGGCAAGTTTAATCCTTATGCTTTTGGCAGCTAAATAGCAGCAATCGAAGAAGCTCAGCTGACCTTCATTTCGTTGTATGCTGCAAAATGCCAACGTAAATGATTATTCGGCTTCAACGAATATTCCCTATTGCTGCAGAAAGTGTTCACTCAAGATGTACTGTATTTGTTGTGCGTAGTATTTCGTCAGAATATATTGCATTTATGCTTGAATCGAAAGCATCTTTCTCGAAATTCCTGGAAGTGGTAGGTCCTTATTCAGTGGGATCATAAGAGGGAAGGGAACCCTCTTCAGCGAAAAAAAGGGACAATCCTGTTGAATAAAAGGCATCTGCTCGTATAAAATCGCCATCTCGCATCTGGCAGGCTAATGAAACTTATTTAATTGTCCTACAAAATCACTTCTTGTTGCTATTTCGTTTCAACGTCAATAGAAAAGATATTTCAGTTCATCTACAGTGAACAGAGCATTTTGATGTTTTATACTGTCTGTATTTCATCGAGAGATGTGAATGCTGGTCAAAGAGAACGCTTTGCTGCCGTTTTCGATCGGCTTATATCAAATTCTCTGGATTTTAACTTCTAACCCATTACCATCAGTCTGCTTTCCGATTTTAAGCAGTATCTCAGGAACATTTATCTAGAGAGATCGAAAACCTCACTTTCTGGCTACTACTAAAGCTTTCAATGCACCGTTTTATCTAAAATTATATTGTCTGGATCGGAGAATATTCACTCAGTTACAGATGATCCAAAATACTTAAAATTGATAGTCTCAGTGCGACCATACAGACACATTACAGTAAAAAAATTATAGCAGTAGAGGTATAAGTGTGCTGAACAAAGGTCGATTGAATTATGCCTAAACATAGTAATACGTTCTTCTCATGGAGAGTGATTACAGCCACTATACGAAGAAAACATCGCTGTTTATTCTCGAAACTCATTATTTTTGATTCAGCGATAATATCATTTTACAATCAACAAAAATGATTGAAATCTTTAATTTGCCCACATAATCTTAAGAACCATACTTGATCAGTTTTGATCGATCTTCACAAATTGATTGATCCTGATTAGAGAAACATGAAGGGCCTTTATCATTCATGTTCCATCATTGTTTGCTTGCTGTTTATGTGCAACATATTTTGCAACACTTTTTAAAATATAGTTCACAGCTTTACCTATATAAGAAATTTTTATGCATTTATGAAAATTTGCGGTTTCGTTGAAGAAAATGATAATTTTTGAAAGTTGCGTTATAAATATATACATCATCCGCGTGAAGAAAGAAATTTTCGAATATATTTGTTTGTATCTCTGCTGCTCAGTTTCATACTTAAAAATTCAGAAATTCTATAATTTCATTTTGTTTTCCTCTCATTATGCCACATTTATTGGGGCTCAAATACTCTTAATTATATAAGAATAAAGAACAGATATTACCATGTTTTTTAACATTATAGGAAGGAATAGTCGAAACACTTTTAACTTCCGGATGTAATTGATAAAATTATATTGACGAATGCGGATGAAAATGGTGCTGATGAAATAGGCGGGACATATCGGATTTGACTGGTGATACCTTTCAGTTTGACATTTTTCGTCATTCACCTTCAATTAGTCATTTTTTCATATGCTTTACATGCGACCTTGCCTATCAAGTTGATAAAAGTAAAATCTTATCCACATAATGAATTCAGTTCGATTTTCCTTCTTTGATCGTTTAAATTGGTAATCATTTATATGCATGCTATTTTTCACTCCTTCACCTTTCCTTACCCTTTATTGTTCACGTGCATTTTATTTTGCTAGGTTTCAACTTGACCCCAAAAACATTTTCTTAATTCCTATTCATTTATTAACTTCCAGTATATTTCATAACAAAAAATCGGCAAACAATAACTTTTAGGACTTCTGGGCTCTTCAACCTATCCACACTTCTAAAAGAATTTGAGTTTTTTGTTATGCGTAAAATTATGCGTCCTTATAACCTATTCGATCCATTCACAAATCGAACAATACTTTCAACTGTTATTTATCTTTGAAGGTTTCACTGCTTGTGCCTGGATTCTCACGTATCCCATAAATAAACCTTTTCAAGAAGTACTCAATTGTCATTTAAATTTTTAACAAAAAGCTCCCTGCATCACACTTTTATGCCATCTGTCATTAATTCGCTTACACAGTTTAGAATTTTCAAAAATCCATTTTCTGTTTTTCCACTATCATGTTTCTTGACATTTTTTGAGCCAGTTAAACTACAGAAGCTTACGTCTCTCCTAAGTCTGGCCACATAAGCACTTAAGGAATAGAGAAAATTCCTGTTTTTACGTTCTTACCAATGTCATCATCAAAATATAATTAATCAATGGAGATGTCATATTTGTGTGCACAGTATCATGCTCAATATAGATCAAATCAACGACGTTGAAGAGAGTCTTGGAGGAAAACATAGAAAAAAGTGAAAGATGGGAATTTCCACAATACAGTTTCTGCTAAAGGCACAACATTTGAAATAAATCCGTCATTTTTCAAAGGTTTTCAATACAAAACTCAGTTTGTGGCGATAAAATTTCGAATGAATGGTAAATTCTTTGAAAATATTGAAAGATTTTCTCTACTTGGATCCGATGTGAGGAGGAAAGAAGTGATGACAATCGACCTATGAATCACTCCATTCGCTTGGATTTAATTAAAAAACAGTGGCTTGAATATGAACTTTGATGGCAGAAATTAGTTTAGTGAGATATTTAGTCACATAGATCTAGTACCACTTCAGTTGGAAAGACCATTTTTCTACAAACGAATTCATTTATCAACTAGATTGGATATTCAGCTTGAGAATTTTGCAAGTATTATCAAAAGAATTTAGTGGTTTTCTAATTTTCGTTTAGGCAACATTTCACTTTCAATTTTGCTATAAGGAATACTATGGAAGAGAACAGTAATAAAACTAGAAATTAAAAGCGGAAAAATTCTGAAAATGAGGAAGGGGATAGCTTTCTAGAGAATTTGAAGCTATTTTTATAGTTTTAGAAGAAAGTGATATTTAAGGATGGAAAATATTCCACGTCACATAAATATTCCACGTTATAAATGCAAAAACTGTTTTATTAATTTATTTTCTCTAATTCATAGGTGTCAATTCATTCAGTTACTAATTACTATTTCCGAGTAAAATATTGGCGTTTTCCAACGATTGCTGGAAGTTTTATTTGGTCATTCAATAATTTAGAGGATACGGAAGAGCAAAAGGAGTCACATTTTCATAACGACAGAGATGGTGGAGAATGTTCAGGAGATGCGCTTTGTTAGTTATAACGCATCTTAGGAAAACGAATAAGGAAAAGTGCATTTTTGAGTGCAATATAAAATCTTTCGATGAGAATCGTGTGAAATTCACCTACTTCTCGTCTCTCTATGTGTGGTAGTTGATGCAGAAATATTCACTAACATGGGTAGAAAATTGTTTTGAGAAGGAAAATGATGGAATTCGAAAATTCGACTTGCTGAAAGAGATGGGTAGAAACAAGAAGGAAAGCTTGAAATTAAATTTATTAGAGAAAAAAGGAAGAAGAATGAGAACCTTCTAAAACAGATGTTAATGAAGACGCAAGAGTAGTCGGAGATATTCTAAAAGTAAATTTGTTAGGAAAGGAGAAAGGAGGAATAGGAAAAACATACTTAAATTCATTACTTAAACAGACGGGATAGGAAAGTGTAAAGTGTAACGTGTAAGATAGGAAAGACATCTTCGACGTTCTAAATTTTTGAATAAATACCAATAGAAGAGCTCGAAATATAGATGCCGCGATAAAATGAACAAAGGAATCGAGCACATTTTATAGAACGTTGTTCCCAAAAGCTCGAATTTAAGAGGTGTCTATAAATCACAAAGTGCATCCCGTGAAGGAAAAAAAGCAATAATATTTTGAACTCGGGCAAGCATTTCATCCTTCTCCGCTTCGTTCTTCAGCTTCTTCAGAGACATAAGTTCTGTTTTGTTTTTTTTTCTGTTTCATTGCTTATTTTTGTCATTTGCTGGCCGTTTGTTATGATGAATTATCATCCTACAGTTCATTCACGTCAGTTATATGTTTATTAACGAGGCTATTAGATACGTCAAATCGCTCATTTATTCTATATATTGATAATAAATTATTAATGAAAGAGAGGAAAAGATGTGATTTTAAGAGTTTCAAAATGCTATCAGAGAGATATTACGTCAATTTATGGTAGTATGAAGAAGAGAGCATACTTTAAGGTAGTCCAGAAACGTTGAAAACTTATCTAGTTATTAAAAAAATAAGTAAGTTACTCACTCTCTAATGTTTGAACCATCAACAGCTGTTATCTCGAGAATAGTTTGGTGTGAGAGTGGTGAAAAAAGTGCACTACAACAGTTCGACGTGTATGGGCTGCAATGGAGAGGGTGAAGGAAGTCAGAAATTACGACCGCACCGTTACTGTTATCAAACTTTAGCTACGATCGGAATGTGAAATGTGGTAGACAATATGGCAGAATCCTTCTTATTGACTTCGCAGAGGTTTTTAGTTGTTTAGTTCATTTAAAGGACAAATTTACAGCAGATAATTCACGTAAAAGTATTATTTTAGTTAAAAGATACGAGAGCTGCTTTTTTGAAGGAATGACATTTAAACGAATGAAGAAATATAAATTTATAATGTCAGAAATTACAGGAGTAAACAAAAGGTCGAGTGAATACATATTTAGCACCGTTTAGGCCTGAAATAGACTTGCATACTGATGGTCTCACGGTGTATTTGAAACCATTCAGAAGTCCTTTCTGCTCGTCCATCATTAGCGTTGGAAAATCATCTGAAGCGCTAAACATCCTGAGTCGATCATATTTCTATCTAGAAGAGTTATGCCCATAAAATGAGAACTGGCGCAAAATAAGGAACAATAAGTAAGTATGATTTATTACTTACGGAAATAGTGTATGCTTGAGAGAAGATCAGAGCATTCATTAGGAAACGTATAAAACACATTTTGCACTTTATCGATTCTGACATATTCATAATTTATTGATGCATAATGAATCCATAAATATTATTCATTTACTTAAGTGAATACTTGATTAATAAATTTATAAACTCTATTTAAAATATGGAAAAAATGTCTATTAAATGATAATTTTATTCACTCAACTAACTGTGGAGCAACGAATAGAAACTCAATGATTATAAATTTCTTAAAAATTCCTCAAAAGAGTTAATTCGATAAAAGGTGGGAAAGAGGGATGGGAACTATGGGGTGAGAGTGTGTTAGGAGATATTGCTAGCAATGCATTATATTAAGTTATATTACGGTCGAAATATTTGCGATATTTCTAATCAGTTTGATCACTTCGTTTGTTTGCTAATTATTTGCTGGCACTTGCTGAGAACGATGTCACACTTTTATATTTATTGGATTTTTTAATCTCATATACTCCTCTTATAAGCATATAATGTTATCTAGAAGATCGCTCAGGAACATGGTGTTTTAAGGATAAAACGATGTGGGAAAGATTGTAGGTGTGGAGACAATCGAGATGATTGTCTTGAACCGCAAATAACTTTCTCACTCTTGAAAAAGAAAAGTTTCATACCAACCTAGGCTAGAAACGAAACCATTACATTGCCACTAGTTCCCATATTCGTTTCGTATGAAAGCAAAAGAAAAGAATTTATATTTTCTCTACTTCTTCATGATATGAATAGTGGATTTTCAGAAGAAGTTTATTTTGACTAAGACGAGATGCGCGGCTTCAAAGAGGGAGATAGAGGGGAGCGATGGACGTCCAAAGTGGAAAGAGTGAGAACTAGAACAAGGATAAAAGAACACCTTAATCAGAGTATAGCTTCTAAGTATGTTTGCTGCATAAATTTTATGCGCATATTGCCTTAGGGAACGTTAAAATTAGTGTTCTTCGCTTCGCACGTAAACGAGCGTTTAGTCACAATTATTGCGGGCCGGAACGCACGTCGATAGACAACCAAAGGGCGTAACGCTTGCGGGCATCCCCACCACTCCACGCCACACATCAGGCAACCAAAGCGACTAACTAACTCACCGACCAACTTTCTCATTGAAGTATTCAGCTAACTAGTTGCAATTATGACCCAGATGGCGCCTACTGAACGATAGTGTGTCCTCGTTCAACATTTTTCTCTCTAGGACCGCTATCTCTCTGCCATATAAGCAACCGATAAACACACTTTGGATGAAAACGGAGATTTTTTTTGAAACAAACAATGAAGTTTTTAAATTTTTCGAAATATGCGAAATGCGGATATTATTAACGGAATTGTGCGGAAATTTTCTGGTTGTTCTCCTTTAAGTCGATCAGCGGCCTAGCTAAGTCTAACTTCGAACTTTCATTCACTTCGGACACCGATCTTGTTTGCTCTGGAGACCGGTGTTGTTGTCTTTGCCTCGAGTCGCATCGGTTTATTGAAGTGTTTAGTTTTTTCGATTTCCACTGATTGAAAGAATTCTTTTTGTATTTTATATGCTATTTTTCTAATATTCTAGAGATTTTACAAATTAGTGCATATAGCATACCCTAGATGCCGCTCCTTTAGAAGCGTTATGTGGAGTTAACAGTTTTCTCTCATGTACGTCTTATTACATATGCATAAATGTGTACAAAATATGCATACATACATATGCTTAACATCATTATATGCAACGAGATGTTTCACGTATGCATTTCGACGATTTAAATTATTTCGCATAATCTTTTCTCTGAAAAACGAATATTTTGTCATGAAAAAGATTGGAATGAAAAAAAGTTGCTGAAAAGAAAAGCCTAAGAAGAGATTTTATGAACGTTAATTTCTAGAGCAAGTGCTAAGAACAAACAAATGATATATTCGAAGGAAGTATCACCACGTATTAGGTTTCTATATTCTCGATTACGAATAATGATGTTAAAGTAAGGTGATAGAGGTGATTTCAGTAAACACAGGTTGCCAAATGTCGAAATGCACGTACTGCATCATTCCTGTCGTTAACAGTAAGTTATAGAGAAAAGTTTTGGAAATATGTTGTTACTGCTTATAGTTTTATTCTCGCAGCATCCAATCAGACATCCCTCTTAATCGTCTTTAATTTGCATACCACTCAATACTCGTTTCGTAGCCTAAATCCCTCTTTCACTTCCTCATTCAATTTGCATCATTTCTTTTTCATTTTTTTCACTCACGCAAATGCTCTTTACGTGCGTCGGCTTCCGGCACTGTAGTGGATATTCCCGCAGATTATTTCTCATCCTTGTTGAAAGCAGATTAGTGCTTCGCATTTTTTAAAGAAAAAAGCTCGCTCAATCACCTCTCACTCAGACGCAGCTTAACACTATTTCATCTCCTTCCTTCACTGTACAAAAGGTTCCAAGAAAATAGTTGATATTCCGATGGTAAGTATAATTAATGTTCTTATTTATTAGTTGCCTTTCGAATTAAAAGGTTGCAGGTGTAATTAGCGTGCTCATGAAAAACCTTAAAAACCTCTAGGTTCTTCAAAGAACATTTCGAAGTAATATGCACATATCGCTGATTGGTAAGTAAATAAAGAAAGTTAACTGCTCTGCAATAAATGCGTTACGGCTCTCTATTTGTATATATTTGCCGGCCTTTTTTTGTGCAAAATTACCCATAAACCGGTTGAGCGATTTTCAATTTTGCCACTTCATTTAAGTAGCTAAATTTGCTTATTTAATGGGAATTAATCCAGCAGCCATATGATGCACAAAAAAATTTCCATTTTTCGTAATGTAGCAGAAGAGCTGATATTATTTTAATTGATAGTTTTTTATTGCCTGGCATCGGCTTGTACGTGAATCACACAATCCGATCTGTTTATTTGTGGTTTCTGCCATATTCGATGCGATTGGCGTTCAGTGCGATAAAGTTGGAGGCACAGTTTATGGTAAAATACGAGGTATTATGTTGAAACACACAATTTTGAGAAAACTTAGTATCCTGAATAGATAATATTTGGTAGGATAGAGAAGAGAGGGGGGAAGCCGAGGAGGAGACTGGAGAAGAGCAATGTTTAATTGTTCGAGGTTAAAATATGTCAAGTGAATCTTATGTGAACAGGAACTGGATCGAAACTGAGTTATCTTAAAATTCGGGTAATCATAACATGCTTCGTCCAGGCGATTAACGGTTTCAACAATTGTAATTAGTTACGCGTGATAATAGGTATCCTTCCTCTTTTCGCCATAAAATATTGTCGTCGGAATCCGAGCAGAGATTATGAGGTCTTCGGCATTCTGGATTGTCGATAACGAATGCGGCTTACATATTTTATTCAACTTTGTGGAGTGCATGCTTATTCCATTATAGGTTCTTGTATCGCGGACTGGTGGTTTTGAGCATGCTGAACTTTATAGACCTGATCTTTAACCGAAGACTCTTTGTTGTCTTGCGTTTGTTGCAATCATTTGTTGCATGCTGCCCAGGTTACTTTTTAAAGCGAAAGTTGACAATAAAGTTCACTATGTGCATTATTATAAAACGTTATTGGAAATTAGCCGATGTGAAAATACTATCGTCTATTAGCCAAGTGTTAATGCATTTTGAATCGCGTTTCTTAACTATGCTGTAGAAGTACATGGAGTAATATGAAAGCGTTAATTTCCCTGGAATTAAGTGCCTAGAACTATTCAGGGAGATCAATGAGCCATGCTAATTTGAAGATATGAAATTGCTTTAAGGCTATGAAATCTCATTGTTGCAAATTCTTGGGGTGACAAATCAAAAAGTAAAATTGGACACGGGCGCGTGCAAACACACAACACGCAAACACTATATATATATATATATATATATATATATATAGTGTTTGCGTGTTGTATAAATATATATATATATATATATATATATATATATATATATATTTATTTATTTATTTATTTATATTTATATTTATATTTATATTTATATGTGCGTGCACCTAGATACGTACATAGACACACAGACACGTGCGCAAGCATACAAACACTGCGCATACACATAGCACACAACCCTTGTAGTAGTTTTTCTCTACGGTTTACAAAGCAGATGAAATGAACGTCGTCGCAGCGTGCTCCGTTTTACGGCTGATATAAACGTACGAGCGTGCATTATGTGATAAAAATCCACTCGAATCGCTTGCGAGAAGCCCAGAGGCTCTAACAACTATATACGGTCGCCTTTTGCTATCATTAACCACGTTTTTATTGAATTCATATTGTTTTTTTCAAGTATTCCTTTCAGAAATGTTGCTCCATTTCGTATTTCTATATGCGACTCTGCAAACATTCATGAAATCTTTTAAGGAGACGATTTTTTGCCAAAATCTTTCAGAAACATTTCTCTTTCTGATAAGAGTAATTTTCCCAGAGTATTTCAGCGTATATTCTTCCTGATCGGATATTTCGGAAAAACATTTTTCATACGTGGGAGAAAAATTCTTCGAAAATTTCCTAATTGTGTAATTTAGTTCTCAAATTTTCTAGTCCTTTTAGTTTCGAATTTTTCATTGATTCTCTTTGAATATCAAATTATTACAAGAATTACTTTGAAAAGCCTTTAGGTTTAAAGGAATTTCCAAATTGGCACTCATTTCTATCACCAGATAAACGAGGAAGGAAAGCAAATGGATAAGAAGAGGGGGCTTTGAGATGATCTCTGCTGTGTGGTTTAAGCTTCTCGTATTCCATAGTAAAAGATTAACTTTTCGTTTAATGAGTATTTAAATTTTCTTCGTTCGTTTATTACCCTCATCTCAACATTTTTTCTCAATCGTCAGCCATGCGAAATTTCGTCAATTTCTTAGGTACTTCATAACACTTCCATAATTTTTATAAGTTTCCATTCGTGGACGTAAAATTGCAAAAAAACAGAAAATATCTGTTTTATTTTTACGTCGAATCCGTCCAAATTGCAAAAATTGCTAGAAAAAAATCGTCATTTCAAAAAATAGGATATATGAGACCAAATTTCTCAAATGTTAAATAATCTAGAAAGAAATACTCATAAATTCGGAATGAGAGGAAATTCTGTTGCCATTGCTTCTTTTTTAAATTATTTCTCTTAATGTCCATTTTTTATCGGAAAAAAGATTTCAAAATAGTTTAGGCAATAAAATTTCGGGCTTTGATGTCATACTCTTCTGATGACCTCATTTATGAGCTTATTTCATGGTTCTTGATATCCGCAAGCGTCAGTCGCTCTGGGGAGAGGAGGGATGCAGCATTGGCAGAGAGAAGGAGAATGGAAAGAATAGGTTTTTGCAATCGATAATTTGAACATAGTTCATTGAGAGTTGAGAAAAAATCGAAGATTGGGAAATAAAGAAAAGGAATTTTTTAAGCGGGGTGAGATTATGCCGAAATTTTTTGAAAAATTGAAATATTTATTGGAGAATCAACGCAACAAGAGGTCACTAGTCGGTCTGTGACTGCTGGGGAAGGGAGGGGAGGGGAGAGGAGATGATCTTCGAGAACTTTTTTTGCAAAGTTGTATCGTCGAGAGATTTGGCATCTCCTATATGCAAAAGACTCATATAACTGCAAAAAAATTTCTTCTCTTTTTGCAGTTTTAAAAAATTCAAATTCCTTTTTAATTCTATAACAGTATCATTTATGTTGCACCTTCACGTACAGTGACAGAGTTACAAATTCCTCAATCTCTCCCGTTGATGATTGATTGTTGTTAGCAACGACTGAAAAATCGTTCCCGTTCCTTCTGCGGAGATTCATTTCTTCCGATAGTTTTATTATGTCTCATTTAACATCCTAAATACCTTTTTGCTGTCATTTAAATTTCGATATGGCTGTCAAGATATAAATTCATTATTCTGATGTATTTTAATATTCTTACTCTCATTTCTAAATATACCACATGAATTTTCGAACAGTCATTTATGGCACCGAATCTTCTTCGTTTTCTTTCTTGATAACTGGAGCCGTTTCTTGTTACTTCTTCCATCGCCGATTTTTATTAGCTCGCTTTTCACATTTCCTTTCATTGTTTGGGAAACCTTTTTCAGTCACTTCATTGCAAATGACAAAATTATAGCAAATCTCTTGCAAACTTTTATGGAAATTTCATATGATTATGCAAGAATTATAGGTGCATTTGGATCCTGATTTACTTTAAACCGCAGAACGATATCTCACCGCATATCTGTCATGATTTTGTCTAGGGGAATATAAAGGTTTGGCAATTAATTTCTATTATTCTGCTGATGGTATACAATCAAGAAATGAATGCTTTTTTTCAGGATTTGTGCAACCACTTCACAGAGATATTGAAGGCAGATATTTGCATATATAGCAGATTGAATTATAAATTAAAAATACAAATGTGTTTATTGTTATAGTCCCTTCCACATTTTTTCTATTTATCTATGTTTTATTTACTTGCAAACATACTCATTATGATATTAAATCTGATACTATAATCTCTAGCAGTTCACATTTGTCCTTCACTTATCAGTGGCAAGCAGTAGAAAATAGCTCATTGACAACTAAGATTTATTATCGGAGCGTACGCTGGATATACGACGATACCTTAGGATGTGTCTCAAAGATTGATCTCAGGTTTTGTAAGTTTTAACAGTTACTGATAGCAAAAAAATATATACGAACTGCAAAAGCAGATGCATTTGTCGCAATTGCTATTGTGGAATGCTTTCGCCAATCGCGCAGTCAATAATGGATAACGAGCACACGTTTTTGCTTTAGAAAGCAAGCGCATAACATTGCAATCCTTGCGAGGCAATGTCTTCAGTTAACTGGCTGGCTTCACTCTGAGCACATTCTAATGTGATTAACGATGTCTCACATTCGATGCTGCCTAACTCCTCTCTAATGTATCAACCCTTAAATAAACAAGATCATTTAATTATACGTGTAATATGAGGTGATAACTGTTCAATTGCTTATCCGGAATTTATTAGCACAAGAACGTGAAAGCGACTATTATTGGCTCATTTGTGAAGTCATCATCTGAGAAAAATGTTGTTGCAACCGGACGGCTTCGAACCCTTGAAGTAAAAGAAATGAAGATATTTCGCATAAGGCGAGCAATATAGTTCATGATTTTTTTCGATGTGCAGATATTTCTTGGCAAAATAAAGACTGCAAAAAACTGGTATTCTAGAGGAAATAGGACATCAACTTGACAAACCTAATCTCTTTCCCTTCTCACCCTTCATCAACGAACAAGAAAGATTCAGTAATGTAGTGGATGTATCGGACGTTATGTGTATTTCTTCCTCTAAAGCTTTGATGCTCGTTGTCCTAGAAGCTTTCCGAAAAGAGCTAGGAGGCTAATTGAATTTGGCGAATAATTGGCTTACTGCAGGATACACACTGATCTTCCAGGACTTAACCCCGTGTTTCGACAGAGGCAAGTAGCCATCTCTCTTTTTCTTCCCCCTCATCCCTCGCTCTCCACTCTTAACGCCAATGATCCGAAGTTTCCATCTCATCGGTATTCTATTGGCTTTTTCTTGGAGATTTTTTGCTCTATACTTTTGAGTAACGTTTTTTTCGAAAGTTGTAATTTCCAGCAGTTCGCCTTCTGCAGAATAACTGGAACTTTTCAGGTGCGTTAAACCCCTTCTCACCCATCCAGATCTCAGTTCACTCGCTCTTATTTAAAATTTCTATAAGACCTCACCTGGATTTCGCCATTCTTTCAACGAAAATCGAATATCTGTTTGTGAAGCAGTTATATACCCTCGCCTGGCAGGATGATCGTTTTTGCTCATAGCCACCTTGGACTTTTCTGCCCTCTCTCTTTTCACCTTCATTTTCGTGGTTCCGGATCCCAATAACTGAGTAGAAGTCTTCTGTGAATTGTAGAGACTTATTATTCAATGCATATGCTTATACGTAACACCTCTCACTTACATTTTTCATACAGCAGAACATCTGAAATGTTGATTCCCACGACTTTCTTTTATAGGAATAAACTTTGCGCTAAACGATGAATCTGCGAAAAATATGTGCTCGCAGGGCACAGTTGCGAAATATTCACCTTCTGCAGTAGGTGAACTGCAAAAGTAAAATCTCAAAGGACCTCAGGAATTTAATTGTTGTGCAATCGTCTATCGACAAGACAGGGTGGCTCCAAACGGTCTCTTCATTAATTCTGTCTCTGTCCCTCCATTTGCCCTCCTCCATCATCAAAAACTACCCACTGTGTTATTTTATCGCGCACTGCACCCCAACTGAAGCTTTATTTCTAGACTGAGTTTCTGATGCCAATTTATTCAGAGGTCGACCGCGTCGATATTCGGCATCTCTGAAAGATATCCACTGGATAGCGAAGGTTAGTTCTGAAAAAGATAAATATAATTTCGATTAAGCTTTCGGAAGTTATTGAAGGTAGAAAATGAAATAACGCATAATCGTAGCGGAAGTTCACAAATAAAGATGTAGTATTCGAACTGATGATATCAGTCGAATTTTCTATAGATAAATGTGAGAAATCGTGCACAGTAGGTCGAGGTTACGACGACTGTAAATCGAATGAAACAATATTAGATGGAGTTGAATTTGCACAAAAAATTCAACTAATATTTCAGTCAGCAGACTAATTTCGATTGGCGGAAAGGTTGCTGTGTTCTGCACTCTCGTCCTTAACATTCCTTACCGCTTTGCTACCTATTCCTTTTCCGTATTCTATCTTTCCGTCTGGTTCCTATGGGTTTCCCTCTCTTCTCTCGCACTCCTTCCTCTCCTTTCTTCCTCTCAGTGAACGAGTCCTCAAAAAATACTTGAGCGCTTCCTTCCCAACGACCGTTTCCCGTACGGCAGTAAGTTAAGAATTTTGCTGCAAGAAAACTGCATTTCTTAATGCCGAATGCTTCCTCAAACAGTGTTGATTCGCCGCTGAGCAAATGTATCGTTAAGCAGCAGCCATACAAAAAAGTTCCTCCAAAAACGTCATATATGTTATTTCTATTTATTCCTCTAATATTTATAAGATTTTATTGGTCATAATTCATTTCTTATTAGGATTTCCTACACTCCACGGATGCTTCCGGAAAATTCCGAATTAAAACTACTTTCGATCCCGATTACGGTTGTGGACGATGAAGGAGCGGATTTAGCCCCCTGATAGTGTGAAAAATGGATTAAATCGAGTCCCAGTTCTCGATCTGTCGCATATTTGAACAGAAACCGAGTTGTGTTCACTTTTTCGTGACCGCAGGATAAGTGGAGTCTCTCTTCCGGCCATGATTCACTGTTAAAATGCTGCGGTCACTAAAAAATGATTGAATTCTGTTAGGCTACAATCGCATGCGGCCGTCTTCTATAGTTTACCGTGCATTGAGATAAGGAAATCTTGAATTTCAAACAACATACAAGACAGTAGACAAATATTCGATCGTGTCGGGCCGACGATTGTTGCAGTACCTTAAACAGCATCTACATCATTAAATTAATTGCAGCACGACGAGTCTCGGTGATGAAAAGAAAAGTTATCTCATACATTCGTTAACGAGAGAAGTGCCTTTATATTGACCAACGATTGAATCACTTGTTAGGCGGTGATATGGTTTGCTTGGCCCGACGGGATTTGGCCCACTTCGCTGGCCACTGAACCAAACCCAACGTTATATTTCGCACTGGATGATCGACTGCAGCCTATTCTCTGCCTTCCGCTTCTGGCATCTCTGCAATAATATTTCCGCAAGTATCGTTGTTTCATTCTCATCTTGTCTCTCGCAGTAGCAGTTTACTTTGTTCTGAGCTCTAACAACATTGTCTATATACGACAACAGCAGGAATAGCATCCTTGAGGGGCAACGTCACGGCATTAAGCAAGCGTAGACATAGCGGCATTCATCCAAGCTTGCTTCCTTTTTCGCCATCCATTACAAGGACAACTTATAAAAAGATCTTCCGCTCTAGGAAATATTTAACTGGACATCCTCAATTCCTTCACCTCATTTCTAGCCTTTCCTCGCACCTCAATCGGTGAAGGTGATAATCAGCGAGACAATTAGATAAACTAATTGTTAGACGTGGACTACTAACCGAGTGAACGCGAGGCAGACGATCAAATTCCGGAGCAGGCGATCAAACTCCGGACAACAAAATCCGATGTGCACTTACAATGAGTGCTACCCATCTCACAGGTAATCGTTATATGCAGTCGTTTTTTGCTCTCTTTTTTGAATAATAACGCATATGTGGTAATGCTTTAAGAAAGTGATATCCAGTTATTGTTTCTTAATGGCGATACTTCTGTAAACTTACTTCACACTTCTTATTGTGCTATTACAACACATTAATCTACTTTCATTGCAGTGTTTCATTTTCTGCTTTTATCGTGCAGATATTATGAGGTAGAAAGAAAGTTACCTACATAAAACATCGATCCGACGATTAGAATAGAAACGATTCTTTTGTAGGTTTATGAGCGTGATCGGTTATTCGCAACTAGCTGATGCGTTAGTCGGCCAAGTGAGCATACATAAAGGCGCTTAGCGTGCCAGCCAGCTCTCTTGGTGCGCTTTCCCACCTATTTATTCACTTATTTGCTTCATTTGCATTGAGGGCACTCCATCGAATTCAGATATCCATTCTTCCCTGGTCATATTGGCTACACAACCATGTATGTTCTGTAAAGTCTTTATACGATGATTGAAAACAGCCTCGTACGTGATGCTAATGCAGAAATATTTATTGATCTTAGTTGTTAGTCCTTCTATCTGTCTATGCGTTCCTCGGTATAGACCAGTCGATGAACGAGGAATTCTATGCAAGTTCATTTGTATATGAAAAAATTCGCCCGGTTGGTCACTCGTTTAGTTTCCTCGAACTGTTAAGTGATGAGCGTGTTTAATAAAAAGGCTTCTTCTGCCAAAAGTTAACATTATTGATTGCCTGAATGAATATATAAGGCCAAAATGCCAATATATATATATATATATATATATATATATATATATATACATTGCAAATGGTAGTGTCTCAGGGGATTTAACCAATTTCATTTCGCGACGTCTTTTTTCCTTGGTTTCAAACAATGGGATTGATGAAGAATCGTATTTTTTGCATATGAATAGAGAAGAGAATGAGTCGTTTGAAACCGATTCGTTTATTACAGAATCTTACAACTGACTATAGAACACGCCAGTTTCATTCATATATGATGTCGGAATCGTTA
This sequence comes from Parascaris univalens, assembly GCA_037576465.1. NCBI lineage: Eukaryota > Metazoa > Nematoda > Chromadorea > Rhabditida > Ascarididae > Parascaris > Parascaris univalens. The sequence goes on along the minus strand of CM075173.1, from coordinate 200,512,652 downwards.
CTTTTTTCACACTCTTTCATGTGGAATTTTAAATTCGCATAATCGATTCAATGATCTGTTCTCGAATTTCATAACTCAGCTCCGAAAGAATTTACAAGAATTGGAAAGAAGCAAAAAATTATTCTTGCAGAAATTCAACAAAAATAGTTACCTATCAGAGCGATATCGATGATAAGTCACCGTAATATCTTGTCTCCTTCAAAACTACCCAGAAAAACAAATCTTCGCTTCGAGAGTCCCATTTTTTTCATGACCAATGCGAAGGAAATTCAATTTTTTCTGGAGACTGCAAAAGTGCACGCCATTGTAAAACGAGAATTGTGCCACCCATTTTATTATTTACCGAAAATTCCTTTCACTGCCAACATCTTTTTTGCTCAACTGCAATTGGAAGGATGGATCTAATATGAGATCTATGAACAGGGTCAATGGGAAGCTGGAGAACAGTCTTAGAATTGGATACATTATTTGAGCCATTAAAGAATAGGCGAAAGTTTAGAGGGAAATTTTCGATAGAAATTCTTATTATGTGAGTTGTCACGATTTTCACTCTAGGAATTAAAATATTAGACCAATGAACAGTAAGCTGTATGATTTATGTAGCACCAATTTTCTGGATTTTTCGTATCGATTTTTGCTAAATTCAAACAATCGAATTTTTCCAACCATTAGGGCTTTCGTCTTTCCTCTAGAAACAAATTTGTTGAAGAAATCGGCAAATCGAATTCCAGATTAAAGTGGAATTTTAATAGAAACAGAGTAGATAACGTCAGAGTCAGTAATCACTCCCCGAAAATCTGTAAAAGATTCGTTTTATTTTGTTCAGTGATGAGTGGAAAAAATTATTTGGCTGCGGATACGCAATGCTTCATACTTAATGGACTGATGGGAATCTCATATAAGAGAGGGAACTGGGGAGGGGGAAGGGGAGGGTTTAGTAAGAGAAGGAGGGATGAACGTAATAGATTCCTTTCTCTATGGAAATTGAATTTTGCATAAATCATGAAATTCGTTTTCACTAACAAAAGTTTTTCGTTGACGAGGTTTTCATTGCATGCTAACCTATCGAGGCAAAATTTGAAAAGCAGACATGCTGACTGTTGAAGTATCTTCCGATGACGAGTAATTTACACCTATTTTATGTCTGACGCAAATGAGGGAAAGATTCTACTATTTATTAATAATTTAATTTCACTAGTTCTTGAGATGGAATTGCTAGACAAATAGGCATACGCACTTGCATAGATTTAGCATCAGCATAGTAAACTTCGCAAATGTAAGTTTATAGAAATTCCACAAAATACTCATTTTTTTATTATGAAGTAGTTCTGAACTGATCATCACTTGGGTGATCATCAAACGAACTCATCATCAAATTGATCATCAAAGCACTTGAGTGCTTTTTTGATTCCAGAGCATTTATATGTTTAATGTTTTTGTGGATAACAATAAAATATGTGGCAAAAAAGGGAATTTTCTTGCTGGGGTCAAAGTACCACGCTGCCAACTGTTGCTCATTAAAATGGGAACTTGCAAGGTTGTTGATTATTTTGGCGCTGTTTCGATTTATTTGCACTTGATTCTTTGGAAAAAAAGAGGCGCTATACAACTTCGATATTGCAGTGCAATGACTTTTTATGCAGTATCTGTCACAGCGTCGAAACAGAACTGATCAAAACCCTGAGGAAGAATGTTGTTTGTTAGCAGAGAATATCACAGGTGGGAAATTTTCGTTTACACACGCCCATCATCATAGATTTTACACACGCCCAGCATGCTCGTTCTATCCTTATATCACTCGCATAGCCTTTTTGAAATTTGTTTAAAACTTTCTTTTAGCAGTTGGTCGTCCTTTATCCTCCACTGCACCATTTCCTCTCTATGAATCAATCATATATAGGTAATCAGCACATACAAAGCGACTTCCTAGAGTCGCGAAATGGCTTATGTCTGCTTGTTCAATGAAGCTGTGAGTTGGTGGTTTCTGATTCTTTGAAGAGACTGACTGGTTAATTCTGTTTATCGGAAAGCAACGAGAGCGTTATTTTTAGCCTAGGAGCAAAAAAATTTAAATCTCATTTTCAACAGCCACAGTTGAGTGAAATGACGCAACACTGTTGCACCAGCAACTTCCGTCTTTTCAGCAGTAATTTCTTTGAACAAAAATGTTTTTGATGAACCCCCTTACTGAGAATGCATCGACCCTTTGTTTAAACATTGAGTGAGCCATTTGCAAATATCATGCGAGCAAGGAAATAAATAAACAAACAAACAAGAATGTACGATATGTGCTTTTTGCAATTCTTCCAATTAAGTTGGCCGGTTGAAGCATCAATATACGAAGAGAATGATAAATTTATCTCTTGTATGCATCTTTTTCATGTATCATACCGAGTACATAACTTTTGATCACATAAAAATTCATTATTACACGCCTCCGCAAACATATCGTCTCTATTTATTCACAGATTTGCACATGTGGGTTTCTACGCCCGCATGTCTGTTTGTCGGTCTGTCAGACACCTCCAATTTCAGAGTTACTGCAGCTGGACGCATGAGGTGATTTGCACAAAACGACAACTTCACTATATTTCATAGCAATCCACCAATTTCAAAACAATTTTTGTTCTCTTAGAGGTGCTAGCAACTTACAGCAATCGGATTTATAACTAAAATTAGTTGGTTCGCAAAAAAGCGATGCTTCTGGAAGAATTGGTCGAGTGGTCGGACGAAATAAGATATCACGACCAATACGTACTAAATGCTTTCTTTATTTTTTATTTCGTCATCTGCGGAACGGACTGATATGATATCCAGGACATAAAAGGCATATGTCGTGCCAATGCACTTTGACACAGTTCGTCGTCAACTGAATCCTATCTAATCGCGTACGCTATATTTATCCGAATCCACTGTTATTATGGCTCTTATGTTCATGAGGCAAAAATGAGAGACTTTAGGCACATCACTTAAATAAGTCCGAGTATGGTTTTGCCGACAATCCGCTTTGTCAAAATCCACGAAAAGCACGTAACGGTTACTGCGGCGTTTAGAAAATGCGCCATCCCTATTAGGTAAGACGCAAGCGGTCCGAGCAAATTTTTCCTCACACATTTTGCTGGAAAATACTCTAGTTCAGGTCTCGCTGTGTTTTCTCCTTCCCTGGCTTTGCTTAACTCGCTCCGGCTATTTCGTAATATTCAGCATATTTTGAATTCCTCGACTTTGCCAACTCCCCTTTTCTTTAAATTTATGAGAAGAGAGGCGAAATTCCTGCTGCAATGTCTGTATACAATTCCGCAGCAATACGTAGTGTTTGTTGTGTGGTACTTTCCTACACTCGGTACTTTAGAGTTTTCAAAATTTCTAGATAAATGAAAAGATACTCCTAAATAAGATTTTCACAGAGGTTCTGATTTCCGCGAAATCGATGGATGTTCATTGAAAGCTTTTTTGCAGCTGTCACTTTTGATTAGTAATCGCTGCTTTAATATTACTTTCTATAATTTTATTTCTCTCGCCGGGGAAAAAGAGAGCGATATCCACGAGGCCATAAGGCGACAATCGAACTTGATTTATCACTCACTAAATTCATATTTCTCTCTTGCAAACTGACCGCTCATCTGTCATATCAAAGAAGATTATTTCCCTCTCGATGCAAAATATGCTAAAAAAAGTAATGCAGACGAATTCATTTTTTAATATTTTCAAGCTTATTTACTTTCCTTGGTTTTGCAATATTGCAGCAAATTCAACTACCTCTGAATGTTCTACTGAACAAACAACCACTAGCAATTGTACTTCATTAATTTGTTTTTTATGTGAAGGGGCAGCTATGATGTTACTTGATGAACGGACTTCGGAGGTTGTAATTTTAGACGGATTCTATGCCAGTTCATTGACATAGCTGACATGGAGTGAAGAAGGTAAAGTGAGATGAGGGAGACATATGCGTATTTAAATTGCGACGTTGAAAGCATCGCTTTTTTGGAAATTGTTTAATTTAGAAAGTTTATTCACTTCTTGCGATATCAGCCCATCCTTCCCTCTCCATTCATGCACCCTCCTCCCTCACTCTCTGCTATCTCCTCCCAAAAATAAAGAGATTTCCTCGAATATGATGAAGGTTTCCGTAGATATTTCGAAATTCCTCTCTGGGTACATCCCTATATCAGCTGCAAAAAATTTTTTTACTCATTTTCATTTCGAATTGCGAATCTCGTTCTCTATTTTTACTATTTTATCAAAGCCTCTACTTCCAATATAGGGAGATACTTTATTCCTCTTCCCCGTCGATGCGCGTCTTTGTGCCTAATCCAGAAAGCAGATCTTATGCCATAGAATATTAAAATGAGGACTCACTCATATACGGAAAGGTTTTTGAAGCACTCTTCTACGTTTGAAAATAATTTATTCTATACTTTCTATGTTTATTTGTTGGTCATTTTGGAGAAGATTTAAGGAAATAATTTTACAGAAATTGAAATCTTTCACATTCGATTATTGCTGGGATTTTTGAAGTATAATCGAATAATAATTTATTCTTCTATAGAATTGCAAAAAACGTAATATCACTCACTTCAATAATTTGCAAACTGCAAACGTCGCTTTGCAAAATGCATAAATTTCTTTGCAATGAATTTTGCATGTAACCTATTGCAATAAACCATTTAATGCATAAAGAATATTGTGCTTATGATGTCCATATAAGCGCTTATTGCTTGAAAAACGTTTAAAAAGTGGGTTGAAAAAATTTCCTTGTACTGCAATATGGCAATAATTATATTGGAATGAAGTGTCTGAGGGTCGCAGTTTCTCCACTTGAAATTTTCATCAACAACTCTCTTTTAGGAAGTTACTGCTTTATTCTTACTTCATTATTACTGCGTTCAAGAATTCCCGTCGCATTTGTTTGAAATTATAAGTTTACTTCCTCCAGCAATTGTATCCTTCCTTTCCAAAATCGCACTCTGAATATATTGAGGGATAATTTGTACTCAACATTCAAATGAATTTCTTTCAACAAATTTCCATGAAGAAGTTGAAAATAAAACAAAGGAATTCAATGCAGTAAAACGGTCGCTAATATCTAAATTTGAATTTTTAGCGATATATTTTCTTAGATGTTCTAATGAGAATTTATTCTCTTGAAAGAGTTATTTATTTATGTTCAGAATATACGTTTCAGTTTTGTGAATTATTTTCATCTCCTTTTGAGAACAACAGATGAGAATTATTCTCTCATTTTCTCATTCTGGGAAGCTTATAATCCAATTTTTTTCGAAATATGGAGAGACAAAACTATTTTCTTGCCAACACCCACCTTTTCGCCCCTCTCCTGATGATCCTCCATCTTTCTGTCGTCCCTCCTCACTTAATCTTATATCATTTCGAATATTTCACTACGGTTAAATGTGATATTTTGCGCACTATGTTACTAAAGGTATTCTAAGGGCAATGTGATGAGACGTTCTTAATTGCCAGTGGAAATTGTTGGAGATGAATGCAAATCATTGAGTCTTTGCACAACGTAGCACATTGCGCAGACGACTTTCTATAGTCAGAGGTTACTATCATCCTCACACCACCCACAAGCATCTCCATGTTTCCTTTCGTCTTTTTGATGACTGCTTCTAATTTTTATACTCAAGAGGACTTGATCGCAATATTGTGGTATTTTTATATTTAATTCCGCTTTGCGATATTGATTCATAACGCTTACTTCGTGTTCCCATAATTTTTTAAACAAATTTTCTTGTTGAAAAGGAGATATGAATATTTTATTTTTATTTTTGCATTTTTCATTGATTAGGATTCCTTTTCGGTTTCGAAATCACTTTCCCTTGGTAAAAAATCTTCACTCATTCAATTTTCAAAATTTCAACTCCGATTTGATTGAAGCTCACTTATTTTAGAACTTTGTAAGCAATCATAGATCGAGTCATCTTAAAATAGTTCCTTTAGAATGAACTTACAGATCGAGAGAGAGTGTGTCAAGTTCTCGAAGAGTTGCGGCATCGTAGCACGAGCGCTGATGTCAATGACGATATAAGAACTCTCGAAAGAGTACTTGGCGATCCCGTATTCAGACAGTTCAGCCAAAAAGTAATTTGCCGTCTTCAACAAACTGACACATTCATGCGTCTATTTTTTTAATTGTTTAGTTGTTCAATAAGTTCATCTGTAAACGAAAATATAGGCCTTGGGGTAATAGTTTTAGAACAGATAGTCTTGAAAATAATATTCTTAGCGTAGAGAGGATAGCAGAGGAGAGTTATTTTAGGGTAGGGTTAATTTTATTAGTCAAAAATTTATGGGAAAAAGAGCGAAAAAACTGGAAGCAATTTTTTTTAAATGTTGATTTCTAAATAGTGATTATAAGCATCCTATGCATAGAAGTGAGACAGAAATTTGACTTTGATTCTTATAGGCCTTAAATATGAAAAATAAATTGTGGTAAAGAGTGATAGACAGCATCTGTGCTAACTTTATTGCATTAATTATGAGTTAATCATCCCCTATCATCGAAGGCTATAGTCGCTGCTTCTTCTATATCATTTAAAGAGCATTGATTATAAGAAGTTAATTACAAAACACAAGAATTATGTTAAATTACAAATGGAAGGGGCAAACCGTATCGTATCTAAGCATTCATGACTGATGTCTATTTATATGAGGCTACGTTAGAAAAGTTGAAACAACGAGGGCAAAGACAATAAAATTGAAAATTACGCGTTAGAAATTCCCGTATTGATCTTACATGGCCGTCTTTGATTGAGATTATTGATTGATTGACTCCGGGGTCAGATCCATCTAGGAGCCCATTTCTATTACCATTGTAACCAGGCCATTTTGTCGTACCATATCCTTCAAAAGCTGTATTAATGTTGATCTAAAATGCGGATGTAAACTTGATGCTGATTTACGTGACGGGTGCAACTTGAGAGCTTTATTTGGAGGTCTCAAGTCTCTCACAATTTTAGCCGGTGATTTTCAGGAAATACCAAGTACATCTGTACAAAACTTCAGGCGTCCTAAAACATTACGTAAGTCCCATTCTTATTTTCGTACACTTCTGTAAAATTTAATTTAACAAATTTTGTTGATTTTATCGATTCGCCTATCTATCTTTGTGACGATTTCAACCTGGAACCACTGAAAATAAGAGTTTTGAAGCTTAAAGGTACGGAACACACCACCGAACAATTATTTTTTACCTCTTTTTAGCTCTTTCGTCCGTCAAATTCCAAAGAAGATATAGACCGTCAAATATATTTAGCAAATTTGCATACGACTAGTCGAGTCGTCCACTCTCGCCACACTGTTCTTAATGAAAAGCATTCGGCATCAATCGGATTTTTTATCAATGACTATCGAATCGCAAGAGGAATTTACTGTCAAAGGTTTGCAAGAGCGTTGAGATCAATAAGATATGAATATATTATTGCGCATAATTTACTGTTAATTGGCGATTTATGAAATCGGTCGGTTTAGTGAGCATACTTATAGTACTGCGTATACCGTTCTTTAACTTCTTCAGTCCCGCAATTATTTCTTTTCATTTCATTTTATTCTTTGTTCATTTATTTTACCTTTTTCCCATTTTTTCTTTCATAATTAATTAGAAACTATCTCCCGGAGTTGTTGATTTTTATAGTGATTCGCCCTCCCAAGGAATATTTCGATCCGAGTAAATTTTCTCTCAAAATTATTATGAATTTATTTTCTATGACACATATGAGCACAGACTCATTATCAACACTTAAATGCGTTTATATATTCATCGATTCACCTCGCAATGAGATAAGTGCCTCAAAAATTTCTGTTTATTTGCTTCCCTAAATAAATGCATTTCATCAACTGCACAATCTATTTATTCGCATAAATGCGAGATCGGACAACTAGGCAAGCGTTGAGCACTTGAATTTCAATTGAGTGTGCAAGTGAATTAGAGTTATGAGCTCGTATCCGTCATTTATTCGTTACGCTAGTAACAGACGGACGCATACAGTAGATAGTGCTGTTACATGGATAGGATCGTATTAAAGAGATATCGATAGAATATGCAAAAGGGTGTGGAAAACGAAAGGAAGAGAAGGAAAGCTGACAAATGATGATGGTAATGCATGATGGGGAAACTGAATTTTTATGTATTTGAGCAGACGTGATGGGGGTCACATATTTGCTTGGATAAGAGCGACGATCGCGTTCATTTTCTGACAAATCGCTGTAAATAAAGTATTTTTGCTTGGTACGCTTCTCCTGATTGCTTCTGTGAACCGGAATAGTATTTGGGAGTGAGGAAGAAGGAGCAAAGAAGATTAAGGGGCGGAGGTTGGGGAATAGACTGGCGTTGAGAGTGTTGAGAGTAGATCTGCAACAAACATTGTAGTTCCACCCTTTTCCTCAATGTTCTTGCGCTTCCTCCAATTCGCCGTACCCCTCCATTTCCTTGCCCATTTCTCCACCTGTACTTTCCACTCAATCCCTCTTGCAAGTTATGTATGCAAAACGTGATTTATAGCTGCAGTGACAAGGAAAACGGAAGAGCGAATTGAAACCGTTCGTGCGGCATTATTACCCAAATTACAACCACTTATAGGAGAGAAGCAGGTGGTTTTTTAATTCCATTTCTGCCCTGATATGCTTATTTCTTAACAGTTCATTTCAATCGATTGTTATCAGTGTACGTGTAGGATAATGTTTTTGCAGATATGTAGACTTTTTGAGAATGCGTTATTGTGAATTTTCGCTTCTTAGGATGAGAGAAGCGATGAATATAGTCAAACAACTACACCAAATTGTAGAATAACGCCATCAACGGACGAAAGGTGGGAAATGAAGTAAATGCGCACAAAACCAATGCACATAAATGAGGAGAGAGGTAAATGCAAATAATAACGAGTCCTGAGATGAAATAATAAAACCTACACGCAGATAGAAGTAAAAGAATTAAGCATAGCTGTAGAGGATTTTTGATGAAGGTCACCTGGAAGGAATAGTATCTGGAGGTCATAAAAAAGAACGGTACAAAAAGCGTACATACTGGAAAATAACCTCATATAAAGCGGTAAGAGGAGCCACTTTTTGAAATGTCTATTCGTTTATCTTTCTCGTTAGCAGTGTTTACTTTCCGAATCAAATTTTGTGTTATGTTAACTTTATTGCATAATATAACAAGGAGAAAATTATATTACTGATAAGTGAATGATATTGTTATCAATTGATTTATTGAAAGTTTTATGGCTTGAGGGGAGGAGAAAACGATGCAGTAATTATCCCTTTCTCTCATACAAACGATCGACTAATCACTACTTTAAAATTTTTTTACCTCCAACTTTAATTTCCGATATCTTCATGACGAATATTGCTGCCATGGGAAAGGAAGTCAACTTTTATATGAGAGCGCCAATCAAATTCCTTTTCAGAGAAAATAAATCTGTACGATGCAAATATAACCAATATGTGTTATGCTGAGGTAATATTTGCTATGGGCGACCAGAATCTGCAAGAAAATGATAGATATCTATGTTATGGTCAGTATGTGTTGTTTTCAAGTGCTTTTGTTATAAAGCTATGCTGATCGATACGAAATCGATGGGTAAATATCCATTGACAAAACGTATTTGTTGATAGGGCTGTATTGACAATTATTGCATATATATAAGCGGTTGATCGTTTCCATTTCTTTTGAATGATGCTGGAGTGCGGTCGGTCAGTGAATTAATGCGAGTACAGTATAGATAAAATCGCTAATGGTTTCAGAAGCTATTGTTTGTGGATTTGAACGTGAAAGACGTTCGACCGGTGGTCATCGAAACTGATGAAGCGAATAAACGTCTTCTTGTCATTGCTCCTGCTGATATTAAATCAAAGTAAACGACTTCATTTTGGTGCTTTTACTTATTTTGCTTTATTACAAATGACATGTGTACTTAGTCAGGGAATCACATTGAAATTAGGAAGAATTTATTTTAGCGGTTGGTCACTGAAAATCGATGCCTGGGGTGACGCATGATTCTAATTATTTTATTGTCTTTTTTTTTCAGTGTGTCGCCATTTTGCTAAAGAATGGTTCATTTTTTGCTCATATTTTTTCAATCTGAAGAGGATTTTCTAATATTTGCAGTAAAATTGGAATGAAAGAGAATGATGCTTTCTTCCTTCCTCCCTTTATGTCTCTCCAATTTTGATAGGGTATTTAACTGAGGAGTGATATTTTGAAAAGTTGTTATAATAATTTTGGTAATTGTGATACGTAAAACTCAAGGATTTAAATAAGTGGGAAGGAAATGACAACCCGTTAAGAATCAAGAAATAGTGTGCAAGAGAGAGGGCTGGAAAATATTTAATACGTCTCAAGCAGATGCGTCTCAAGTTCTGCTCCTTCGTAAGATTTCAGCAAATCGAAACTTAAAATCGTGCCATCTTCGTCACTAACGCGATAAAGTGATCAAAATTTATCTACGATCAGTTATCGTTGTTACTAAGCCCACCCTGCTGTTTCACTCATTAACTTCCAGCGAGGGACATTTGCGCTGCGGCTGATAGCTATCATTATGCTTTTCATTATTATAGCTTCAAATACCGTGTTGACAATTGCTGTAATTGGTATTAGGCATATGTTTTTTTCTCTCCACGCAACGTGCAGTGCTCCTATCGTTCAGCGCAAATGACGTAACATTACATGTTGCTATAATTGTAACCTTATCGCAGTTTTCCATTCATTTTCGTCATCGAACATTCGCTATATGCTTTTTACTTCAGCAACTTATGCAGTGAACGTAACTTAGCTTTGTACCTAGTCGGCTAAGAATATCTGTTATAGTGCGCAAGATGTAAGCGCAATACTCCTGCGAAAATACGCCACTGCAGAAATGTCCACTCAAGTAGTCATCTCCTGATTGACAGATGATATTTATTTTCTTACATTGCAGAGTGCTGACTTAGGTCCTTATCGGTTAATAGATCACCGAGTTATATGAAATATCTGGTATCTTTTTTTGTTTCATAAAAGAATTCGTTCTGAATGTTCAGGTTTAGAAGTTTAACATGTTGCCTATTGAATGTCGCACAACGAATTATGTCGAAGTACACGCGTTCTATTCTTTTCGACAGTCATGCAGTAACGCACCTTACATTTAAGTTCCTTCGACGTTCACTTGGGGTAATCTTGGAGGATTTCATGGCGGATGGTAATCGCATCCTCGCAGTGAATTTTATTCATTCGTCGTAGGACTGTCAGAAATTTGGCACATCTCTTATTGTTGTAGTAGGCTAAAATTATCCGAAAAATTGTCCAGTCTTATTTCATTTGAAATGAGTACTGTCACAGAAAATATACAACTGTGGTTTTATTATAGTTTATATTGTAACTTCTTATTTCGAATATAATAGGCAGATATCCTCTTTTCTCGAGGGCCCTTTCACTCTTTTTCAGGTCTTTTTTTGAGAACTTTTCTCGTCACTCTTTTCGATCCATGAATTTGTATGTCTATTATAAGATCACTGTTGGGTGCCTAGCCTATTATAGAACAGTGGTGGGGAGGGGAGGGAGGGAAGGGAGGATAGGAGTTGTAATTCTCCAATATATGTTGGAAATGTGGGCAGTGTATTTGGTTGTCAAGTGATGGATTAGCGAGCGTTGGGAAACATGTCAGTGATGAGATGAATCTAATTACAATTCGCTTACATTTGCCACCCAACTTAACAACCATATTTAGCACAGCGATACACTTCGACGTGGCGATTGGCGTTATTTGGTCGGAAGTGGAGAAATGAGAAGGAAAAGGGGGGCCACAAGAAGTGTCATAAGTATTTTTGACTGCTAAAAATAATAAGGCCAAAATTCACTGATCATAGGTGGAGGAACGATGAACATATAGGCACATTGCAATTTCTTATGCAGTTGCTTGCATATTTACGTTCTATCAAATGAGGTTTAGAAGTTATATATATATCTCTTCATGTAATATCTGCCATAAAATTAAATTTTAGAACAATAGAACGAATGTGTAAAGTGATAATAAATTGATAAGTGTTGATGACATTGCCCTCGTCTAACGGCTCTGTCGATTCGATCTTGAAGCGCGATTTTAAGTGTTTCGATTTCGGAGAATAGCAGGACAATCTGTTAACATCACTTTTTCTCGGCAATGTTTTTAGTCATTATTGCAATAGAGCAGTTATCTATTCATTTTCTCGTTCATTATCGTAACACATTTAAGTTTGACTAACCATTTAGGTCTCTTCAAAAAAACATATGTTCAGAAATGTTTTCTCATTTTTCGATTCTTTTCCATTGCTCGCCTCTTTCACTTTTTTTCCTCACTTAGTTGTCATCGGAGGCTGATTCGATTGAGATTTTGTGACTACCGTTCCACCTATCTCCTGCACTCACCACCCTCTCTCTTCCCACTTTGGATGCTAATGAAGGGAGGGAAAGGGTAGGTAGTTTGCGTTCCCTCAGCGTATGGCATCTCTTTTCGCGATTTGGGTTATGCTGACAGCTACTGAAAATTTCTAATTTGCCCACCAATAAGCAGTGTTATGCATTAGTTAGCGTCCGCATGCATGTCGGCTGATCAGTTGTTTTTGTTTTGTGTTGGCTAACATTCGATAATCCTTTATCAAGTGCATTTGTGTTGAACTTTTATTTGAGGAGTTCAGCAGGCATCAACAGACGCAACTTAACTTTTGCCTAATTGTTATTTAACAGATTAATTTGCATATTAAGTGAGTAACCGATCCGATCTGTGATTTCCTTGATTTTAGCAATGAATCGATAGTGACCGGAAATTAATCACTTGAAGCGTATGTTTACTACATCAGTCAAATCTCATATGCGGATGTTTCCTCATTAATTATGCGAGCGAAATTTACACATCATTGCATTTTGCTTCGTAGCGAATGAATAAACTCAATGTTATTTCAGCTTCAGTAAGCTAATACTTCTTACTGTTCGTTATTTTTTAAAAGCAACTTTTGAATTTCTTTTCCGTCTTCTTCGTAGATAATGATTTTCTCATTGTTTCGTTCATATTCGCATTTTCTCTTTCTCTATCGTTGGTTTCCTTTTCATTTTCTTATTTCGCTTTTTTCTTCATATCATTGAATGTGAGAGAATGTTTCTGTTTTGTAAAGACTGCTTTAAAGAGAATGATTTCAGCGTCTTTTTCCGCTGTCATATCCTTCCATTACTGTTTAACTGAAGTGATGTGTTAAGAAATTGATTTACTTTGTTATATTTTGTTCCCTATAACTGCGTTTGCACTCAAAAACCAAATTTAAACGTCATCAAAGAGTAGGGAAACTTCGGAATCAAATATTAAGTAGAACAGCACTAAAGATATTATTACGATTACTTTTTATCTATTAGAGGAAAAAATGCTCGTGGGAGGATTAGGTGGAAGAAGGGCTAGGTGGGATGTGAGGTTTTTTTGAAGAGGTGGCGAAATGCCATAACCACTTAGGTAGAAATTTGTCAAAAACCCATAATCCCTGGGTCATCTGTGAGGTTGTATGGATGTATTCTCAAATGCACCACCAGTTTTGACTACATACGTTTATACTGTGTGAAGCAGTTCGATTCGAAAGGTGCATCGAAAGAATATTGAAAAAAAACGTAAAACGACGAGTCATTACAGTTGGTAGTTGGAAGCGGGTTTATTGTACTCAGCACGTAAACCGTTTGTGCTTTCACAGTTTGAAACATTTCGAGCAATTAATTCACAATCCATTTCATATTGATAGTCTTCATAAAAGTAGTGAAATGCCTATTTCCGATTGAAGCTGCTTAAGGGGTTCTTTTTTCCATTTATTGAAGGAGAAAATCTTTGGGAAGATGGCATTTGATGTGGTTTTTCAGAGAGACAGCGGAATACACTAATCATTCTTTTGAAATTTGTAAAGAACTTATAATCCATAGGCTATACATGACATTTTATGATATGTTGTCAAGTGTCATACCTGTTATATATTTATATTGCAGCGGATCGAGTGAATATATATTACTACCTATTGGTTATTAATACTATTTTCGTTCTAGTTGCTGTATTTTTGGCAATTACTTGTTGTGAAGTAGCTAGAATCAATAGACGGTTCGATATATTAGATTGAAGTTATTAGTTCGTTATGACTGAAGAGTGCTTGAGTTGCATTTTAATATTATATAAGTGAAGGTATTCAGTTTTGTTGGTAATTTAATTTCAACGCAATTCTTAGTTCCCTTTCGATGAGAATTTTGTTCTCAAAACGAATGTTACCTTTATTGACTTTATATCTTTGTATTTTCATCATTACATTTTCGCTTTGTTCCTTCTAAAGCAATAAATTTGTATACGAAAATTTGAATTATTCCTTTCTTTTTCATTGAGGTGATAAAATTGGTTACCTTAAAAAAGAAATTCGATTGATATAGTCGTTGGAAATGCCCTTTGAAAGTTGTAGTATTCGTCTATATGATTGAATATTTTTTCATGTCATCAGCGATGAATAACCGCCTTAGTCAGAAAGTTTTTAGGAAGACAATTATTTTTTGTGTCTTTCACAGAAGAAAATGCTCGTATAATTTCCGAATTTCTCGAATGCAAAGTGAAGTATACATCTTTGGAAGACTATTTAAATATTTGCGGAAGTTATCATTAAGTCAATGAAGGAGAAATTTATCATGAATTATAAGTAGGAGAAGAAGGAAAGGAGTCGATTGAGACAGGGTCGGAGGAGGAAATGGGGTGAGAAGCGGGAGGAACTCGTTTTGCAACAAATGTTGAAGCAAAGTTGTATCATCCTCATCGCTTTAAACTGTTATACGCATTAAATTATGGCTGCTGCTAAAAATATTGGCATTGAGCGCTAACACTAACGAGTGAATAAATTTCCGATCAATAATAATTCATTGATGGTTTTGACTGGATGCTGGTTTATCGCTTCCGTTAGTGTTATTCCCCCTCGGAATCACTCCAATTTCACTATATATCGGCAAATCCCCTATTTCTTCACTAGTGAGCAGAAGATATTCGCTTGGCCGCCTCTTTCTATCAACTTGACGAAGATGATACACGACGCTTTCATATTCCTCTATTTGAAGAGAAAGATATTCAAATTTCGAGGCTTTTTGGAACAGTCTTTTGGATCGATATTGTCAGAAGGAAGCGAGCATTTTGCTTAATTGAAAAATTTCAGAGAATTTGAGGCAACAAACAATCGCTTAGATCAAATTTTGGTGAAACCGTGCTTCCATAGATTAAAATAAAAAAGTCCACTAAAATGTTCCATAAAAGACCCATTTTTGCATTTCCCAGCGTGGATGTGTGTGTCGGTTGAGTCCGTACAAATATTTTTTCATGCAATTACTTTCGATGTCGACGATCAGCGTTTTATATGCCCTGAGAGGTTATTGTGTACCTTATTAAATTGACGTCTGTGGTGTATATAGCAGTCTCAAGTGGTAACCGAATGGATAGATAGACGAATATTTTCGACCTCGTAACATATTTTAATGAAACCATATAAAAGCAAAATTTCTGCTTTTACTAAGTTCGATTATGGCCAAAAACGATACTGTTGAAAATTCTGGTCATAAATTGCACTTGTGGCCATAGTTTGTCAAAAAATAGGAATGAAATGTATGCACTGATTGCTTTTATGAATGGCGATCGATTGATGGCTTATATTATTGTTGAAATATGACCATTTTTCAGGCCACATATCATTTTGTAAAAACTCCTTATGAGCCTAACATTTTCATCAGTACGCCTGTATGTGTTTTGAAAATGTTTAACATGTGCAAAATTTTCGTTATTAGCATCCATTCAGAAGAATACATGGTGAAATCTTCGGAATAGTTTGAAAATATCTGTTTTCTATACGCATTTCTCACAGCATATAGCGATGTTGAGCCATTTTTTGAGATTTCTTCGAGGAGACATGGGATTGAGCCCGGTAGCGGTTGCATTTGACTGAAATGAGGAAAAGAAAGTTTACAACTTTCTCCCTCGTTTGTATGGAAATTTCTTTATTCTGAACTAAATTTAGCGGTTATGTCGAAAAAAATCGAAAAATTATCGACAGGTTGAGCAGAAATAGGTTTTTTTGTGAGCGGATATATTTCTCCGGCCTGAAATGTTTGGAGAATTTCCGATCTTCTGAATGAAATTTTTCCGATTTTTTTGGTGTTATTTAACTTTACTAAATGTTAAACTTGTTGAGTTCTTTCGCTTTTAAGCAGCATATCATAAGCGGCTAGTGAAAGATGGATTTACTTTGAATTGGTATGAATATGTTTCAGTTGTTTTCTCATTCTGGATTATTAAAACAAACAGTTAAATGAGTGAATGAGCAAACAAGTCTATTAATGAATGAGTAAACGATTGAATAAGTTAATAAATAAATAAATATGCAAGTAAGTTCCTATAGGAGATCTCATCACCATCTTTGTTTAGATTATCCCTCAAAAATAGTATGATTTAGAAGTGGAGTTAGCATTTCGGATTTCTCGAGAGTATTTGAACAGAACGATTTTACACGTTGAGGCAATCTTATATGAACCTTAACGATGTGATGCATTTGAAGCGGTAATAAGATATTGTTGAAACATTTTAAAATGTATTCGATTCGTAGTTTTTTATTTTGTTTCTTTTCTCTTTTGAAACAATTATTTGTTTTCTTAAGTAACTATAACAATAGAAGAGGTGATATTATCAGTACATCTGAGATGAGTATCGCGAGGAAAGCCAGCTGAGATACCTGTCTATCAGCTGACATCCCATTCGTTTGTATGGATTCTCTCATCTTCGCTAAGTTCTCGTCTCCTTTACTTTCATCACACCAGCAATTAGAGGCATTTGAGACGTTGATATGATATCGATGAAATGAATATTGTAATTTATATATTCCATTCGAACTTTATATTTCCTTTTTTCTACTCAATTTGAGAAGAAAGAATGATTTTCGAGGAATTTTATAATTTCGACTAAAAATCGTCTCAGCGCAATCTATTAGCGAAGAATGAATTGCGCGACATTATGTGGACATGAAAAATAAAATTTCATGATAGCGATTTTACTAAAATGTATGCGAATTGTTTTTGGAATGTTCTTCTGCAAGCAAAATATGACTCCATCACGAATTTCAGTAGCGCCTCTAACAGTGATGCCATCTTCGGATTTTAAAATATTACAAATGAAAATCAAATGTATAAAATCCTCTTTCATTTTCTCACGGATGATCATCAATAATTAGCGGTCTCATCCTCTGAAATATTCCCAAAAAACTAAGGAGAGAAGGAGAGGAACGACTTACTCCGAGTATATGGCTGCAGTTCCTCGTTTTAACTCTGGTAGGATCTGAAAAGTGAACGATAAAGAGTGAATTAAATAGCATTTCTTCTTCTATTCAATGCAGAATTTGTTGAAATGGAATTTTTCACTTCAGTTTTGTTCAAATTTTCTACTAGTCGTAGAATAATTCATTGTTGTACTCAGTTCGTAATCAGTGAGGACAGTTTCATCTGAGTTGTCGAAATTATCAATAAAATTATAATTTTTTCAGTTATTCAAATTTATTTTCGCAAAATTTTACTCCATTCTTCCAAATTTTTGAAGAATTTTGCACCATTTACGGGAAAAATTAATTGCTTAGAAGATGCATTTGAAGACAGCACTTCAGAGATGTGAATTTATACGAAATTTTTCGTAAAAACCGTTGAATATTGCACGCAAAGATGTCACTTTAGCGCTCTACTTTCCATGAATAGACTGACTCCGTTTGCTTGAAACTGTTTCTCTCTTGGAAACGTTGGGAATCTCTCAGCAGTGTAAACAACTAGTGGCAGTTAATTCCAGTGAAAGTCTGCCCTTCCCGGCCAGGTTTTTTTGGTACTTCGTAACATCGCTGAATCGTCTGACTCGTCCCAATCCCTCTCCTCCCCAACCTCGCCCATGTGGTCACCTTCATGCGAAAAACTGCAGAGGGGGTAGAAAAGAACTGCCAAGGAAAAGGTCTATTTTTTTCACGTCTGATTGAAAATTTTTTTCAACTTCCTGTAAACTTTGCACCTTACCCTGTAAAAGCAGACCAGAGTGTAGTGAGCTGCTGTTGCGCAGTTGAAATGTTCGCACTAATCCCTTTGTTCTTTGAGTGACTGTTTTCACGCAGAAAAACGAACGCGGAGTCAGCGATCACTCAAAATGACCATCATCGCTTTCAACGACCTCGAGTCCATTTCCTTAACCTCTTACCAACCAACCCAGAAGTCCAGTCCCCACTAATGTTTACGATTTTGATTTGATCTCATGTTCAACCGATGAGGTCGCTGACAGCAATCGTTATAGTAGAGAGTGGATATGTTTAGTTTCTTTAATATTTCCGTAACTAAATGCGTTAATTAATATGCAGATTGAAAGTGAAGAGCGTTATATGAAAATCTGAATTAAAAGAGAGAAATATGATAAAATACATTAACAGATGTTATGAAGATATAAGGAACTCATCTTATAAAAACAAGTTCTCTGCATTGCACAAGTAAGTGCAGCTGTCAAATTGGTTTGTACTTCGGAAAAAAGGATAAGTAAAATAAGTAATTCTTCCGAATATCGTGCAAAAAATTCTTTCAACGTTAAAATATTTTCTGAGCGCTAGATCTTCCACTCAGTCGTAAATAATTTCTCGTCATATCTTAACCAGTAATTTCTAATTGAACTTGTGAGATTAGTAAAGAAAATTTATAATTTTTCTTGTCCACACTTGTTGAATTATACTATTGACTGCAATCGTCTTATTTTTTTCGTCGATGTTTCAATATATTTTCAGGTTTATTGTAATTTTATTTGAAATATCCGATTTTTAGAATGTATAAGGTTATTTGTACATTTGTGTCAACCGTGTTAGTAACGACTACCCGTTGGACGGAACACTTTGTCACAGCGTCAATATTTGCATATTGGGAAGGTGTTTATGACGATCAGAGCCTGTCTGCTGTCAGCGGTAGCAATCCCCCCTCCTCTCTCTTCCTGCTCCCTCTCATCCATGACTTTGAGATAAGAATTATGGACTCTAAATAAGTAGTCTGTGAAGAATTTGGATAAATATGAAGAGTCAATCCTGAAGTGATCTGAGAAGTATTTTTGGAAAATAGGTGCTTGAGGTTAAGATTTCTGAAGCGAAGAAATGAATGAGAAGTAGCGACTATTTTTAGTCTGAAGGAGAGGAAGGCGATAAATGAAATGCCAAAATTTGTACGAGCAATGATATAGATTACTGGAAAGGTGCAAAAAAATGAGAGAGGAGCAACAGATTTTCTAAAAATTTTGTGGCTGATGGGTGTCGAAAATAGATATGAAGAAATTTATGCAAAAACAGCTCTTGATTTAATCAGATGTTCGTTGTGTGCTTTGTCTTTGTAATGTTCCAAATTTTATTTCGCGCTAATGAAATTTTGTTCATTTAGAATTTCAACTTTATCGTTGTACTGACCACTGAATCAAAAAATCCTCATTAAAGTACTCGAACTTTGGTAATTAAAGCACTGCGAAAAACTTACTGCACTAATAGTGGTTTTATAACTTGAAACATCGGTGACAAAACTGTTATTCTCGCAAAATGCTGACAGTCGAAGTCGAATCGCGGTGATCAAATAACAACGCAGTCTTTGTGAAACCTGCAACTCACCTATCGAGGTATTAACTACTATAGGATATGAGAATCTTCCATTATTAGGGGGTTTTTTTTTTTGAAAGTCGAAGGTAGAGAGGAGAGAAGCAATTCTGTGAAGGCAGCTAGGAGGTGTGGAGGAAAAAGAAATTAAATGTCTGGTACTAAAATTCCGCGAGTTTTTTTGTTTATTGCACATAATTGAAGCCATACCATTAGAATTGTTTGCATTATAATTGTGGCACAGCCGTCGGCGTTTTCATTGCTGAATCGAATCGGAACGCGCAATAGCTAAGAGCGGAATTTCACTCAAACGGTTAGCTTGCCTGCTTACCAACTCGTTGCGTGTACAATCAATAATGCACATACGTTTTCTTTTGATAGTCGTCACTTGTTTTTAAGTATGCTCATTTTTATACGGCAGTACCGGTTGGCTCATGTAAAGTTTCGTAGTTGCTATTGTTCTTATTTTGCATTTTATTGGCTATCGATCCAGTCATCATTTCATATTACAAGACTATATCATCTCACTGACTGTGCTCTTTATTTCTATCTCCGTGATCTCATACCGTTTATGTAATTTTCAAGGTGGATAGTATAACTTTCATATGAAGGTAAATTTTCGATTGTGGAGGCTATTTGCTCATATAATTTTCTGGTTTTCTCTTCATGCACGCTTTTGCAAATTTGCTTCTAAGAAGCGCATCATACTGATGTCACGTCTGTGCGCATATATGTCGGCGCACATGTCCGTTGAACTGTTCATTCGAAAATTGATCCTCAAAGTTGCGGGAACTGTCTCTGCATAATTCGATAATCACTCAGGCTTGCGCTGTTAAATTTGTTGACTATAGGATAAGTCATAAAATCCGCCTCCAAGCCATATGTCATACGCACATACCATCAATGCGATGGAGTTGTTGAAGTATTGCTGAGCGGATTTGTCATTTCCGGTAACTAATAAAGGTAATTGATTAAACAAAGCAGATGCAAAAGCGTTTTTCGTGCCAACTTCGCTGGCACGTTTTCCTTAGCCATTTGAAGTTGTACATTCCACAAAGACAGTCAAAATATGTATTTTAGATAAATTCATTCAGCACTAAAAATTTTAGCTACGAAGAGATTTTTTTCGATGCAAATATTTTCTTTTTTTTTTCATATAAATATATTAGCTCGATGTCGAGTATTTGCTTTAGACAGTGCAAAATCACTTCCAATGTGTAATGCATGATCCTCTGAACGTCGCTTGGAGCGTCAACTATAATTAATTCTCCATTGTAGATGCACAGGAGATTAATAGGGCTTGAGCAGGAATTAACGCACCTATGAATATGCAGAATTAAGGACCACATCTCTCTTTTGCAGATTTCCAGGATTCTTTCGTATGACGCCATTGTGCGCAACAGTTGTGAATGAAAATGTAGTAATAGTCATTAACTGACATTAGTTATAATGGTTTCCTAGAATGATATTGTGATAGTATCCTTGTAATTAATTAATATTATAATTTATCGATAAATAATTAATAATAAATACTTCTTTCCAGAATTTGAATTCCCAGGAATTTGAACAAGTATGTAATGCAGCCGTTTAATTTAAATTTCCTATCGATTTATACGTCTCGACGAAGATATCATTGTTGCTTAAGTATAAAAAATTAGGAGTAAGACCACATTTATGATGTTGGTAATAGAGTTGTAAATTCTATTCAGTTCATTCGCATTTATGCGTTCCTTAACTCTTCAAAAAACAGAACTTTTGCCCGTTTACAAATTTTAGGTCGGTAAAAAGCAGGGATGGCTTCCTGTAAGGTAGATGCTTATAAAAACTGTTGGCCATTATTTGCCATTTACTCTCAGAAGTGATAATTGAATTAACCAATGCTCAATTTCTACTTTATCATATTGTAATCCAGTATAGTGAAACCACTACTGATTTCTTCATTACGGCAAATATAGATATTTTTGATTGCAATAGATAACATACGACAAAGAATATATAATAAATCCAATGAAGGAACTATCAAGATTTGATGCAGTGACGAATTAATATCGTCGGCTTTCAGATAGAAACACATTTTTTCCCCAATTTTATACATTTTTTTAAAGAAAGAGGGATGTTGAGGGATACTTCTAAAATTTGAACGCTACGCAACCCGCCAACAATATTTTATTTTTCAAAAATCTAATGCTAAAGCATCTCTTCAGAGGTTTTATTATGGTGTTTTATTTCGCAGTTATTTCTTCAAGCTAGAGCGGTGAGGATGTGATTGCACATGAGTGCTTTTTGATGTGCACAATTGTTGTTAAACGCAAACCGTACGATAAAGGGCGCCGACAAAAGGCATTTAACGTACCAATGTACTGTATCAAACGACACTGACGTTTTTCACTATGCGTAATTACACATGAATGGGGACTAGTCAGACGACAGCTCTTACTATGAATAAGTAGACAGAAAAGGAGGAGAATTTTAAAATTATTAGCGCCATAGGGGATTTATGCTCAGTGGGATGAAAGCATATGTGATTCGATTTCGATTATTATTCGCATGTATGTATACATTCGAAATATTAGAAGCGGGACTCTTGCTTCTCATTAGCTAAGTCGGCATGTATCTGTGAATCGTCCGTTATTGAATTCTCAAATTGCCTATTCTCGTCTAGAAGGGAGGTTAACCACGTAAATCCGAGCTCGACACAAGAGACTATAATCATTATCGGTTGAAT
Source organism: Parascaris univalens (assembly GCA_037576465.1). Taxonomy (NCBI): domain Eukaryota; kingdom Metazoa; phylum Nematoda; class Chromadorea; order Rhabditida; family Ascarididae; genus Parascaris; species Parascaris univalens. The sequence continues at coordinate 200,490,274 of CM075173.1, read as the reverse complement.
CGAGAGATTATGTATAGTTTTTGCACTGGCATCGTTTGAACATTGAATGTCATCTATTCTAGTAATAAAATGTTTCCGTTGGTAGTTGTGTATCGATGTTTTAATTAATGAGTTATAAACGAGTAATACATTTGAATTATTTACACATCTATATGTACGCACATAAATTTGCATATATATTTATTCATTCGTATATGCATATATATTTATTTTTTACATAGAATTGAGCCGGTCAATAGAGAATTAATTATTTCGAAATCCCTACTAGTTTGAATAAAACATGAAATAATTATTTTGCTCGAAAAGACATACGGCACTCGGTCCTAACCATCCTGTTCACAAAAAGTATTGTTTGCATCAATCGGCTAACGATAGATTTGAATTCTTTACAGACTTTAAAGGGACTGAACTTTGTTGTAAATGACAATGCAACGAGTTGTTTTCCACGATGCGTTCTCCTAATTCAACTGAGTCGCTTTCAGATCGGGCGGTCGTATTCGTGTCGCAGACCGCATTGTTGCAATTGACCAACAAATTCTAATCGTTCCGCAACCTGTGACAATCGGTGAGAAAAAAAGAGGGTCAAAAGGAGGGGCTACTGATAACGTATCGACAAGTGGTGAGGATCAATTGACAGCGAGCAGTGCGATACTAGCGAGTGACAACGACCCGTTGCCATCTGCTGTTTCGAAATCACCCGACGAGAGGAGCGCTTGTTATTCGGCTATAGGAGCTGCTGTGCTCTCTTCTTCTCTGATTGACATTTACGAAGAACGAGTCGAGCAAGCTGAACGTAACCACGAGCACGTCGTTTTGTCGATTATACGGGAATCGGCACCGATGGTTGTAAGTTGATGTTCTTATATATTTCAACCTTTAAATTCGTTTTTAACGATGTGCAAGATTTTAATGAATAGCTCAACTCATATAACCGAAGGAACCGCGATTGTACAAAAATGAGCACTTTACCAGTCACTGCCTAAATCGTAGAATCTTTGTTTGCAGTATCACTGTCAGACCCCATAGTATTCTCCTAGTATTGATAGGACCTATTGTCAGTTCTCGTAGTCGCTATTATCAATTAGTGCATGGAAAATTACCTTTTGTTTTGTCATCAGCAAGTAATATCTCATTTTTAGTTATTTTACTTCAGTGTTATCTGTCCGACGAATAATTATTATTGATTTGATTGACAACAGGTCCCACCATTCTTTAGCTCTAGAATCATAGAGGGAAAGCGATTGCTTGTGAGAGGTGTAATGGATAGCAATTAAAAGAAAAGGTTGTGAAGGTCGATTTCATTTGGGCGGTGTTCATCAGTGTGGACGCACATATGATCTTTCGTCATTTATTACCTGATTTGTATGAAACTTCATGGCCTCATTACTGCGGTTGCATTTCTCACCTATACTCCTAATTTCCCACTCGTTTTTATTATCATTATGTGAGTATATGGCTAGGGTAGATTATTCAATCGCTGTGAAGGTGTAAGAGACTCTCCAATCGGGAGCGATCACCTAGCAAATGCTCGCATCATTTTTAGCAAGTTTTTCACTGCGAATGAAATTGAAACTTTTTTTTGTTGTTCTATAGTTGAATTCTTGTTTTTGTGGAAGTCGCTGCCACTAAAATCTTTGAACAAATAATTTCAATCTTTACTGAATCTTTCTTGGCGCATCTTAGACCTTAGTTATCGATGTAGCAGCAGAACGATCTTAAATATACGCAGTATTCTCCTGTCGCCGGATTTTCCCAACAAGTTTCACTATATTTTTTTGGCCGTATTGCTGTTAAGTAGGAAGGTTTCAAGGTGGCACGCTTCTGAATCATTTGAAAGCTCCGTTTTCAATTACTTTTTGCGCTTTTAGCAATCATTTGAGAAATCAGTACCATTCGTCGGCGTTTGAAAATTTGTGGCATTGTCTAGAGTTCGCCTTAGTCCAGTTTCCTATTGTTCCAGGTGTTTCACCTACTTATTAATCAAGCTGTGCTGCGCATATTCATTCACATCATTTTTAAAATTTTTTTGTTCATTTATACAAATAATTTTCGTTGTTTTTTTTTGAAGTTGATGCAAATAGGCATCAATTCGAAATGCATCACCCAGAGGCATTGATAAAATAGATGGATATTAATAAATCAGCGCAGCCTGTAAATAAAAAAAGCATCTTCTGTTGTTACAGAACTCTTTACAAGCATTAGGATCATTAGGATTTCCTTGTCGAAAATGGTAAGTTGCCTTGTAATATTTTTTGAAATTTGGTAGATCCTTGACGGAGCTTTAAGAGATCCTTGACGAGGCTTTTAAACGTATTTATAATTGCATAGCCTATCTATAATTGCTTTTTATACTAAACTGGTGCTATAATTCGTTACGCAGTTTCCTGCATATTTTATAGGCTATGTTTGCCGAATTTTGTCTACTAAAGGCTTTCAATAACGATTTAATAACATAATGATTTCACTCGTCTCATTCAGCTGTCTTCGAAAATATCAATGAGTTGTAAAGAAACTTCATTTTAAACCCAGTTATCTACTTTTTCCATGGGATTATTGATTATTTAATGCACTTTTTATATTTCATATATGTATTTGTTGAAAAATTTCGTTAGCGCGCGAAAACATGAGAGTAAAAAATATGTCTCTCCAAGGAAGCGTGCACAATATGCACATAATCATCTCACTGACCTTATCTTCAGTGCTAAAAATTAAGGAGAAAAAAATTCCATGAGGGAACATGTAATATTTTAGGTGGACAAAATTCGCATAGAAATCTCGTAAAAGTTGTTCGGTAAAAATGTGTGCAGATTTCTGAGCGCTTTCAAAGATCTCCAGCTCTTGTCGATGTTAATGCGTATCACAGAAGATCATCCGTACAACGACATTTAGGTGACTCGAATTTCGGTGGTTTTCAATTTGAATCTTCCTGGCATGGAGACACGTGCATTCACAAACACCGGCATGATGTCACTTTAATAAAAGGTTGCAAAAGCGCGCAATAACAATAAACCCTACTGTAAAGTGGAATTGAAGCAGTTGTGCAAAAACGAAGGTAGTATTGAAATTCAGGTAGTCTCAACGAAGATTTGGGATCATCCGAACAAGTTTCTCAAATTAAATTCTTGACATGTGTAAGTTATCGTCGATATCCGGTGTAGGAAATACGATAGGGGGTGTGCTGACGTTTCGAAGTCGAGTAATTATTGGTTTCCATCATTAATGAAGTGTTGTGAGTAGTAAGTATTCACAGATAATAGGCATCGATAGAGAGCGAATGGTAAGAGAGGAAGCAGTGGACTGCAAAGAAGGAAAGTGGCACGTTCCGATTTATTGGAAGAGAGGGAGAAAAAGAAAAGGTGATGACGTGAAATGTTCAGTCTAAACAAGAGCAAATGTTTTAACGGATAAGGAGTCAAGAAATTTGATGTTTTCAACTTTACTTTTAATGTTATCGATGATAATTTTCTGCTGTGAATCTTCTATAGATTTCTTAAGTACGTCTTTCATTCCCCTTCCTTGCCTCTCCTCTCTTTGTACCCATCTTCCTCCCCTGTTTCGAATACTGTATGTGTAGAGAATTCACTCAGGGGACTCATCAACAACGGGATGAAAGGACATTGAACATTATGGAGGACATTGCAGTGCTTCTGATATAATTTCAGTGCTTCTGATCGGCGTATTGCCTTCAGCAAAAAAATCGCTTCAACGCCCTTGAGGAGATTCCTGTGATCTGATAAAAAGTGAAGTGCAGTAATTGCATTTGTGTTGCTAGGCGTTTCGCAGATGTTTTTGTTCGTTGTTCTCGAATGGCTGTCAGCAGTTCGTTTCAAGAGTTGTCTGTTCTGATTATATTTGCATTGAGCTAATTCTCGATCTCTAATTTCTGCACATATTCGTTTACAATAATGCTGCATGGCACATAACATTTATGTTGCGCATTGAGCTATCGAATGCAAACACTCAATTGATGCCCTATGCTTGACAACCGTCCGAGATCTCAAAATGCAAATTGTTTGTGAATAGCTTTAGCGACAGATGCAAATGCTTAATGAATATTTTTTGTTTGGGAAGATGAGGAGAGGACAAGGAGGGGGAGTAGGGGGAGGAATTGTTTTATATCATACTTTTTGATGAGCACCATATCGTTTTTTATAAACTCAAGGGTTCTATGGAATTTCCTTGCTTATAAAGACGGAGACTGTATGTATAGAGCTCCACCTCCATATGGATTCGATGCCTACACGAGAGGGATTAAGGTGTGCTTGAGTTGGAAGCTTTGGCGTCGTTTACAGTTTTCCTAGCAGTTAGACAAAGCTGATGGGGGAGAACGTATATTTGCCGAAACTAATTTAAAAACTTTGAGGAAGGATGTATATTTGTGTGTCAGCAAATACTTTTTCGCATTTCCTCTGTTCCCTGCCCGCCCACCGTCTCTGCCATTACGATAGCCTAGTTTCTTATCATCAAAACATAGCAATTTGGATTTTGTTTTTCTCACGTTAGGAAAGTGGTGCAAGCTCGTTTAATTGTATCAGACTAAGTTACGATGCTAAAAGGTAGCATTCGCCAAGTGCATTTTCAACATGCCAGGGATCTACGAGGTGTGCCTCTATCGTAATGTGCTCACATCGGTTGAGAGCATATGAACGAAAAAATACAGTAGCCGATTTGATAGTCTGTTATCTACTGTACGTTCTCTGACTTATTTCATCGTACTGTGGTATAAGCGTTGAAATTAAAGGGTTGAACTGCAAAATTCTAATGCTTTATAAATTACACTCACTTATTTCTGCCCATAACATGCAAGAGAGAAAGATCGGCTTTTACTTTATAGAATATTAAACGGATGAGCGTTTCTAGAGAATTTCATGTAAATATTAACGCAAAGGAAAGATTTCTCAAAAATCGACGTCTCATTGCATAGTTCACATTTGAAACGTGCGCTTCAATAAACGTTTGTGTATGTGCACGTACATGTGCGTGAAAACGTATATATATGCACGTGCTGGAATGAAATTCGATATTTTCGTTGTAATAAATCATCTGCCCAGCTTATCTTCTCTAACCACATAATTGCCTTGAATTCATTGTGCATAATTACAGCTTAGCTCACTTTCAATATAAATTAACGTTCATAGTGTGTCGTTCTTTGATCGACTCAACATCTCTTCATCCTCAATTATGTATTATTAATTTCTCATAAAAGATCAATCTTTTGATAATTTTTAAACGGATTGCTAAGAAAATACTAATTTTGGTGCATTTTCGGATTATTCTTCACTCTTGCAAGTGCATACGATCGATCAGTAAAATGTATCGTTCAATGAACTTTTTTCCACGAAGTTTTTATCAGCTACCTCCACGATTATTGCAATAAATGCGTTGTCGCTCTATATTGCAATAGTTTATATCTCACAGTAAAATATCATATTTACATTATTTTCAACGAACAATAGGCTAGGTCTCCCGCATTAATTTTTAACCGAATTTGCGTTTCTCGAAGTCAGGATGAAATATAGATGACATGGGCCTTCTATTTTAGTGATGGGAATTTACTGCAGATTCATCTGTCTGTTATTAATTTGAATTAAAACTTTTCGATGCATTAGATAGCATTGAAAAAGGTGATATCTGAAGAGTGAATGAAATGAAATGACATGCTACGAACGCGTCTCTAGGAGAAACTACTAACGAATTGTATGAGGTCAAATGAGGGCTTTCATAAATATATCCAAAAAGTCCACAACTGATTGAGGATTTTTTGGATATATTTATGAAAGCATGATCCTGGGAATGAAGTTATTGCAGTAGTTGGAGTAGCCTTCAATTAAAAGAGCCAAAGAAATGAATGCAAATTTAAAAAAATTAAGCAAGATTGGAATGAGCAGAAATATTTGTGATTTTGGTCGATCAATAATTTGAATACAAATGCGATTAACGATATTTTCACAATAGTTTATCTCCAAAAGAGTTTAAGAAAAGTTGCTTGAATATTTGCAATTTTCACGTTAGAAATCTCAAACTATTTACCCCTCATTGATTAAATCAATTGATATTATTATCAAATTAAGGTGATAGGAGAGAACAAAAATCGAACCCAGTGATTGCCGTGGAGATATTCGAAATTCTGCTCGTAAAACTTTGAGCATAATAGACAAACGATCTGAAAATCGTTTTTAGCAAGAGAATGAGCCTTAAATGTGCATTCGATATGAATGATCATCTCCAACTGCAATTTGTTGTTGTGTAATGTTCGCTGACTAACTTCAGGGATTTTTTTTCGTTTTTATCTATTGCTAGAGTGGATTCGCATATTGTCGGCTTATGTTGTACTAATATCATCTTTACCACTAAAAAGGGAAATCTATGTATGTTAAGTATATGAGGTCATTTTTTACTTCATTTTATTTCTATTTTTATTCAGGATTAGAAGAATTGCAATATGTGGTGCCTTCTCAATGTTCTTTTTGCTCCAGATCGTTTCCTTTGTTGATATCGTGAGAGGGGGAATGAATGACCATGAATGAAGGGGTCTGTATCCACTACGCTCTAAAAAATTCTATCACTTCACTTGGTTCGCATATTTCGGAAGTCATTACATCACAGTGAACTGAACGAAGTCATCGATGTTTAATATTCAAGGCATAATAGCCGGTAGAAACCCCTGATCTGACAGCGTAGGATTTAAAATTGAACGTCCATAGAATTGGGTCCCACAATGAATGTCCATATATACTGGGAAAGGACTAGGCAGTGAACTGATGAGCTGACCGGAAAGGACGCAAATTGAATGGGCGACATTCAGTCAGTTATCGGCTAGTGCCATAGATCGACACGATACGAGCGAGAGTTTCGTCCCTTAAACAGCGCAGAGTGCGTGAATTTATCACAACGTTGAAATTGCTGCCACCCGAATTGCATCATTAGTCTGTCATTCAAAACTCTTAAAAAAATATTTTCAACATTATCTCAGTATGTTCAGCTTCCTCTCAGTGGTAAGTAAGATTTGCCTTTGGATTTAATCTTATAAATGCGCTAACTTTAACGATATCCATCATTGATGCGGTCCTTAATTTTCCCGTTTATCTGCTCACATTTAACCTCCCTCCACCTGTGAGCGGGAATTAGCGCACTATGATTTGATCAGCAGTGAGGTGCAATTTTTCATAATATTTCATTTTATTTCAAAAAATGAAATCACTACATCTTTTGTTGCAATGTAATTTCTGCATCGTTGCGTTCTGCAAGTACATCATGAAAACGTTGCATTTTTGCGGTGCGTTATTGTTTTTTAACGATTGTCTATCGGTGTCTGTGTTGATGTTCGACATGTTCATCTCAGGATTGTTTAGAACTGCGGTTATATCTAACCTACCAAGCCTGCACTATATGTTTAGTTCCCTATGCAAACTTTTGAATTAAAAAAAAAAACTTGTTTACAACGATTTTCTTTGCATAATTCCAAAACTTATTCGCAGAAAGGTTGTGTAAATCTTGCAATCGTGCGGGTTGCGTTTCACAATCCGGCGGGTTAACAGACTAATTATTGCCAAAAATCTGTTCAAGCAGAGGAGTGAATTAAAGTAAGAGCTTTCATTCATTTTCACGTTTATAGATCAGAATCAGCCTTGCTGTATAAGATACTCCACAGATTAGTTGATGTGATACGTCCACCTTCTATTTTACATTTATCAGAGCCTGATTGCGCTGAAATTCACACAGAAATATGTGGGAAATTGTAAAATATCAAAATTTTATTTCCATAATCGTCGTTTGCAGACGCATATTGTAGTGTCTAATATTTGATTAATGTCATGTCCAAGGAAATATTTTATGGTGTTTTTTAATGAATTTTGATTCCCTCTGTGCCGGTAAATTATTTATAAAATTTTCTGTCTTTCTAATGTTATTTTCGATGTTTCCACTGTTTATGAGTTGCGGCATCAAAAAAAAATCTCCCTTGGTCGCTTATGATCCATTGTTGATTCTATATTCAACATCGGCGGTATTGACCATGTTGGAGATATGCAACTTATATTCATCCACAATATATTTCCTTATTCATCTTACGTTCATCTTACATTAAATGTTGTTCTGTACTTCCAATCTAAATATCTGAAGGTTCCCATAGATGTTAAGTTTTCCATACATACGCCTACTATTTGAATGCATCTGCACGTGTTCTAGATTAGTTTTTTTTGGTATTTCGAAATCTGACTGGTGCAAATCAAGATTATGTCAATTTTTTTCAGCTCTCATTGGCTTCCGGCGTTCAGCAGCTCTCCTACTTTTTGGTATCCTTGTATCTAAAATAAATTTATCAATCAGTATCTTCAGTTATTATGAAAGAACCCACCTCAATATAGGTCTATTGTATACATAGCTATCACTCAAATTCGGCGTTCTGAGTTTAATCGGCAGTTCGAAATCTGCAGATTATGTCAGCTCTCATAGCTCTTTTTTGGTATCCTTGTATCTAAAATAAATTTATCAATCAGTAATCTTCAGTTATTATGAAAGAACCCACCTTTGATATAGAGGTGCAATATAGGTCTATTGTATACTTTCTATAGCTATCACTGAATAAACAAATAAATCGCTTTTACGTTTTTCGTCAGAAATCTGAGTTTAATCGGTGCAGTAGGCACAATTTTAATTTCATCTCACTCATTTCTCCATTTGTCAGTGGCGCTATGATGCCGTACTTCATCACTGCACAGTTACTACCGATTGTCTTGAGTGCGAGTTGTGCTCGTGTAGTTATTTTTCTACTCCATACATATCACAATTATTTGATAGTATTCTCATGTTTGACGATGAATTTTTGTTTCATTTTATATGAGCAGATATCTTTATTGTATAAAAAAGTCCCAGGTGGAAGATTTAATGTTTTTGCAGATGTTCTTTTGTTCGGATGTACTTATTCGACATTCAGTGGCGCACTTTCTGCCCAAATTCGAATAATGCTTTGAAAATTTCGACTAATTTTAAGCGGTTTTACCGGGATCCCATAAACGGGTATGGTCACTTATTGAGAGAAGGACCTGCAGCTGTCAATGTTGCTTTAGCTATGTCTGTTTTTTTATTTCTGCATTGTTTTTCAAAATTAATAAGCATCAGTTTTTCATGTTTACTATAATTTTCTCTCAATTTCTATATATTTATTAAGAAAAAGTCAATAAAAAGTGTAACGGAAAGTTGAACTTTATAGGTTGGCATGATATGAGCTCTTTCGCATTTTCTAGCTAATTAAGATGGCTCTACAAATTGCCAACAAAAAGTGAGGTATAGGATGCATAGAACAATACCATCATATGTTAACTAGTCCAACCTTTCGAAGTTTCCACAAAGGATGACGAGTCCAGTACCATTCTATAGACAAAGCATGCAACTTTCGTAAATTGATTGTTCTTATCGATTTTCGGAATCGACGGATCATTATTATTTATGAAGTTGAAATTTCCACCCAGTGGTGTATTTTATATCCACCAAATTTTGTGATTCTACCTGCAGTCTTCTAGCAGTGAAAGATAGAGAGACGGAAAGAGAGCAGAACGGAGAGGCTAACGCATGTGCACAATACGTACATATTTATCGCTGATATAACGAGGTCTTGCAAGGAACATAAGAGGCTTTTCAGATTGCGTTAAACGAGTTCAGTAATCTTTATTGTTCAGGCGGTTGGTGCGATTCAATATGATTTGATGCGCTGGACGAAACTTTCTAAACGTTCTCTAATTTTGGCATCGAACTAAATAAATGTGGGATATGCCCATGAGCTCTTTTCTAGAGATTAGGAGAGAAAAAGGAGATTTGTGATTGCGTTTATTCGCTGAGCGAAATTTGAGGAACGGAAGTGGAACTTTTTTGATCGAACGAAGAATGACGGCTGCTACGAATTTTTAATAGTGCTTCTTAAAATTAAACTCAGCATCACTCTATGTGGTTATTTTAGTTTGCAATTTTCATGGTTGTTTTGTTTGAGAAATACGCTTCAGGTGGAGAGAGAATTAATCTTTTGTGTCCGATAAGCTGTTTTCGGTGTTTCTGCAAATCTCCTTTACAAAAACGACGCTGACTATGCTTGTATGCATATTTATCCGTTCACATTTCTGCTGCCTGTTCAACTCAAGAACTGCGCTGATTGAGAAATTTTGCACATTTTAGGTCACATGACCGCACATATCATAAAGCTTTACATGTTGATCCATCAACTTGCGTTGAGAAAGGTTGTGGAAATTTGAGGATATCGGAAAATTTGCACGCATTTTGCGCTGATCAGTTCTTTTTCTTCAGGTCGCTCGAGAAGCAGGAGAATAGAGTTTTCTGTTCCTTCTAGAATCGGTGAGGTAAATTGCCAAATGAAGGCGTTATTTTTCGTATGAGTTATTTGTTGGGACCTTTGAAAATGTTTGATCAGATGTGTGAAATGCAAAAAGCACACATCGTGCGGTGGGAATTCCTCTGCCGTGTGTCTGTACTCATTTTTATAGTTCACTCTCCATTTTCAAATTTACAACTATTCGAGTTGCAACGAGTAGTCTTGAATATATTTTTAACATGAAAATTCCTCTTTACGGTATGGAACATTTAATGAAATTATGCTTATGATAATTGAATATATAGTGTTTTTATTATTAGGTTATAGCATGAAAAGGTCGTGTTTCTCCTACTTCTTTCAATGGCTTTCATGCGTCTTTCTTAACTTCTCATGCAACGTTGCATGGAATTCTCTTCGTCATAATTTATCGGGAATGCTTTCCATCATTTTTTTTTTTCACTGCAAACGTTTTCTGTGCTAAGGCGGTGCGATTCATTGGCACAGTTGTGGTAGCGATATTTTCGTTCCTATCGTCGCCATCCGCATCACAGCTGATTATCATGATATGCGGAAATGTTCGAAATTGCTGATGTTATTTCGTCTTTAGTCATGGATTCCGAATCGCTGCGAATTTGAGTCTGTTTATTTATATGGTTATTTACGTTTCACTCTTGCAGCTCCAACTTAAGTTTGTTTGGTCTGCCTTGGATTGTGTGAATAATTCTTGCCTGTACTTATTGAAATGACCGTTTCTCCTAATTTTATTGCAACATTTTTTTTCAAACTCTTTGTTCAAAATTTCCTCAAAAATTCCAGTTGACCGGAGATTGGACACAAGTACAAATGATTAGTATCGCAAATGAGCCAGGCGTTGGTCTTGGATTCGGCATCGTTGGAGGCACATCAACTGGTGTTGTTGTTAAGACGATCCTTCCCGGAAGTCCTGCAGATAAGGTACATCTTGCTTTTATATGCAGCGTCTCTTTGTGATCAAGTTGTTCCATTCCATCCCTATCTGGTAATTGAAAAGTCATTAATTCTCTCTAAATTTCATATAATTCACATATAAAGAAATATTCAGAAGAAAACCTTGTTAGCAACGTTGTCGGATTATCACCTTTTTAAATCGCTGATCCACCTGAGACATCCATAATTTAGAGCCTTCGTTCAGTGAAGGTGAGGAGAGGGCGTTCTGTTTAAGAGAGCTTCTGTTAAGAGGGGGTGCCTCCATCTAAGGTCAAACAGTACTAATGGTTTTGATCGTACAAAACATGCCATTAAATGGAGAGGTGTTGCAGATGATTGCTTTGTTTGTTTTATTGGTTTCTTCGATTCCTTGTATTGAAATGTTATCACTTCCTTCTTCATTCGAGCCACTGTACGCTCGGAAATTAAACAGATAGAATATGAGGTCAATTAAAGTTATACTGATAGTCTTATGCAATGCAAAGTTTGAAAACGGTAGCTGCTTGGGTTTATGGTTTAGCGACAGGTGCTTAAATTCAGGTTTTTAGCTGCTTGTATTTCAGATTTTTTGCCACACATGCTAGAACTCAAATCTCCACACTGTCTAAATTACGCTAGCTAGTGTTTCAGGTTTTTTCTCACCTCTATTTTTTCAAATTTTCTGTGAAAAGTTCAGAATGCACCAAAAATTGGAAATGCCACTCAGTTATTTCTCGCCTTCGATAATTTCATCGTTTATGTTTCTGGAATGCTAAACCTGTTTCGGTTGTCGTTATTGTTGCGTTTTAGTTTAAAAAAAAGAATTAACCGTTTTTTAATGGCTATTAGAATAAATTAGACAAATTATTCGCCCTAACATCGAATCCTTTCAAACGTTTCTTTTAGATGAAACGATAGTAATGTTATTATGGTAAGCTGTCAGTTAAACTTCACAAATCCCTCGCTACTTGAATCACTGATTTCGTTATTTTTCCCGGGAATTTAAAGACCTAATTTCTACCGACAGTCATTGGAAACTTTTTTTATGTGGTGTAAATACTGCTTCAGATCTTCGACCATTAAAATTTTCACGTACCGGCACCAGCATTCTATTTACTTTATAAAAAAGGCGCTGAAATGTGCTGAGGTCTTTTTAACTGACAATGAATCTCTTATCACAGCACATCGAATCATTTGTTATATTTAGGATAAACGTTTGAAGCCTGGTGACCATATCCTAAGAATAGGCTCTATCAGTGTGCATGGTATGGGATCACAACAGGTGGCCAGCCTTTTGAGGCAGCAGGACACACGAGTGGATCTCGTCGTCGGTAGACCATTACCTCACAATGCTACTCCGGTCGATATTAATGGTATGTCACTTTGTTCTAGTACATCCTTGTGTCTTCAAACGAAATTAAATCGTTATGATAAGTGAGAGGTGATAAACGAAATGTGCCATTTTGTTTGGCAGTGTTGTTCATCATTCACTGCATAATTTTACTATCTCCTCTCTGTTGCTGTTCAATTCTGTGTTATTTATACCTCTATTTTCATTTATATCTTTTGATTGATAACTGTTGCAGAAGTTTTTTATCGAGGTGTTATATATCTTTAAGCGGTTATTATGTTACATACTGCTGCGTAAGTTGCATTACATTTTAAGCGTTTCATAAGATCTATGCGTTCATTTCAAGAGGAAACATGTTTACTTATAGGGAAATTCTTATATTCGTCTAGAAGGGAGGAGAGTTTTCTTCACTGATTTTCTTTTTAAAATTATTCGTGAAAACGGGATTTTCTTTCTCCTGGATAACCAAATGAAGTTTTATACGAGACGTTCCTGGCATACTTTTTGTTCAGTGTGCCAATGAACAAAAATTAATGGAAGTCAGACTCCAAAATTAGCTTCATTGAAGTTCCATGTTGGGAATTCTTTCATGGATTCTCTGTCTGTGTCGCATTCTTCAGTTATTATTTGAAGGACAGAAGGGGCCATGAAAACGGGATAGGGTGTGAGGGTGTTTCTTGAATCTTCAGAAATCATTTTCAGTTTTAAGGTTAAAGTGGTGTGCAGTTGTCCGGTTGGATGTAGAGTTAGGCCAGTTGTGCACCAAATCTATGGAGCTCTTTTCCCTTATTCAGTGTGCTTGGCTATTTTATACCGTTCTCAATGCCCATCGCGTTAAGCAATTTTCACTCCCAAAAGCACAAATATCGATGAAATAACAGCTCGTTTGAAATTCTCGTCTGCATTTTTCTGAGTTGGATGATGTCTGTTGGGAATGAGAGCTTCAACAGTTCAAACGTTTTTTTTTCAAGTCAGCCTCTTAGTGGTGAGAATTTTTCGCAGTAATTCTATTCGATTTACATTTTGTGGGCAGTTCTTTTATTTTAAAACTAGTTTAGGTATCTTCTTCGCAGGTTCCTTTCTGTGCCCACTAAACGATAAAGCTTGAGAGCGATCGATTACTCGAAAATTCTCAGCAGTAGGTTTTTGTATGTGGCTGCCCTAATTAAACGGAATTTTTAGTTCCTATAGGATTCAGCCTCTGTCATAAGCCGGCTCTGATAAGAAAAAGTTCCCATTTCGAGTATTTTTTTAAAGTCACCGCTTATTGTGGTAAAGAACTTGTTTTTTTATGATTTATGGAAAGAGCGCACGTGGATTTTGACGATAATTTTTCTCCACTGGAAAGAATTTCATTTCTCCTACAGAGTTCTTCTATAGATTTCCTTTCGGCATATTTTTCGAAATGAATTTTGCGCTTTATGGGAATCTTCATCAGCTATAATGCCTTTTGCATACTCTCTTTCTCATTGTTGCGTTCAGTCATTGCCCCGACAAATGAATTTTCTACTCACATTTGCATTTTGCGAACATGAGGCTTCATTGTAGTGTATCTTGTAGCTGTTAAATTTAACTTTACTTACAACTTACTCTTACTTATCACTTCTATAGTTTCCTTACGTTTACTGTTACTGTGTCGATGTGGTATATCATTGCCGTTCGCGCAATATTACGATGACTTAAATTCTGCGCTCACATCTTCACATCCACATCTTACTCCAAGAGTTCTGCGCCAGAGACACGATGTTAATTTTCCAGTACTCTTTCACCGGTTGATTGGAAAACTCAATATTATTCGATAACACTGAAATATTCAATAATCGGACTTGATCAGTTTGATTTTCAAGCCAAATTATATACCTTGTTTGAACCCAAGTCGCTTCGGATCATAATTTCTCATGTCCACTTGGTGATCGTTTTTCTTTTAATCGTTCCCAAATAGTCTGAATTTTTTTTCTCGAGTAAAAGAAGCGTACAGTGTGTTCCATTTTCTTATTTAAAATTCTTCTTTAGTCAGGCAAAGGTAGGACGTCTGTCAATGAAGATTAACTGAATATAAATTACCTTAAAGGTGATATTTTTACTACAGTTACTTTCAATTTTATTACCTTGTTACCACTGTTTTTATCACTCTTCATCACTTCATTGCATGCAACGTTATCAGCCGAACAGCCGAACATCACATTCTTCGTTTAAGAGGAGACTAAGAGAGGAAATCAAGGTAATTAGGAAATCACATTTTCTAGGAAATTTCGCTACCGTTAATCAGTAAACGTTCTTTCTGAAGTTGTTGTGTTTTTCTCCGATGCATTACAGGTAGCTCGTTTTATATAGTTCAATTCCCATCTGTCATAATTTCCAGTTCTACTATATAACTGAGGAATAACAATGCATTTCATGTAGCAAGTGGCTTTAACGACTGTTCATTTTATGCTCATCGAAATCAACGAGCACACTGCTCTTGCATTGCTTTTATTCGGTGCTGTTAGATGTATATCGACGGGATAAAAGGATGGGGGATGGAAAGGGAGGACGAAAGGACTGGAAGGCGTGCTTACTGTGAATAGAATGGTACTCAAATCTGCTGCATTTATTGCAACCATCGTTGTGCTAAATTTCTGTTTGAGAGTGGAACATAGAATTCAAGCAGTAACATTTCGAAAGTAGAAGCGTACTGCCAGTTGCACTTTTGAACCCTTTCAAATAAACATCGTGAAGTGAATTTTGGTTCATAAGAAACGGCTTTCATTCGTGACAGCCAGATTCATTATAGGCATAGGATATTAGGGCGAGGGATTGGAGGAAGAGGGGGAAAAGAAAAAGAGGGTGGGAGAAGTGTGAGATCCTTTTCACTGTCCTCTTGGCCGCCAACGCCAACCGTTTTGGTTATGTTTAATTTGTGTGCTGAACTTGCACTTTTTTGAAAATGCAACTTCGGTGGGAAAATATCTCTGATTAGTTCCCTATGGAATTAGCAAATCGGCTGAGGCGCACATACATTGATGTGCTGACGAGATTTACTATTATGGGCCATTCACATGATTGCTTTCAACTAAGGGTGAATATAATTTGAAGATGCTCGTTGATGTTTATTGTTTTTTATGCATTTTTGCAAATCCTTCCTTACTCGAGAGAAAGTACGATAACCTCATCTCATCTGTGCATTTGCATATATTTGTTTGTCAGTGCTGAAGAGCACTATCAAACTAAAAAGCAGTGAAGTATGAAGTTGCAAAATCTGAAAGGTATGTGTGAGGATGGTTGGTGGAGTTGTGTCGAGGCTTCCAGGTGTTGTGCGAAGGCGGCACGGAATTGCAAAGGGAATTGCAAAAGGGAATTGCAACAGATGTTAAGTTGAGAAAGCTCGAAACGATCTTGCGCTCTCTTTCTGGGCATGCCTCCGCAAGCAGACCCCGACTACAGCAACAGCACGTTTATACACCTCAGATCTGTCTCAACGATTTTATAGAGTTTTGTTCTATTGCTGAGCTCATTAAATCACTGCATGTGGTTTGATCTGTCACGTGGTCAACTTTTCCCTCTGCTCTATGGGAAATTAGTTGATATGTATTTGCGGGTCTACCTTACATGCCCATCTTCGCTTTGTGATTCTCCCTCGGATCTCACATGAGTGAAATTAGAAAATCATTTGATCATCAGTTGAGTCATTATTAAGACTTCGGAAGAAAAGAAAAGAACCACTTGAAACGGTTTTATATGGTTCTGTATGCCAGGGTAGGGAATTGCATGGTCGTCTTTCTCGGTGGCGTTAACTTGTGTTTGTTTGTTTGGCTTATTATGAACGGTTAAATGGAAAGTCGAGATCAGGATAGAGCCGCTTGAAAGTTGTGATCCACAGTCTAAGTACACTAGTAGTCAAGAGTCCATTTTCGTCTACCATTCGCTCATCCTTATGGTTGAGGGAGCTGCCAGTTGACAAAGATAATGAGAATAATTCTTGCTGATCGTCTCGTATGCCAACGAAAATGATTGGTTTGTGTTGAAAGCGAGTTTGACTTCGACAGATGCAATGGCCATTTGATAAATGCGTAATAACTACTTGCAGAAAAAATTTCTGCCACTACTAAGGGGGTAGTGCTTCAGGCATAGTAGCTGAAGCACCATTTCGTCGAAATCTTGCACTAATTCTTCTGTTTCGCTCGTCAGCATGCTTGCTTCTAGAAAAATAATGCAGTTATGTGTCGTGCGACTGAACGAACTGTCGTTTATATGCGTCGTCACTTCTCAAACGTTGGTCCCATCGACGAAAGCTGTCGCTTGCATTTGCCTCGAAAGTTGGAGTGCATTTTGACTCTAATAATATGCATGTCTGATGTCCATTCAAGAACAGTTGAGGACATCATTCTTCACACGTTGTGTCGCTGTGCCGACGTGGTCATTTCACAAATTTGCGACATTTTGATTACGCGTGAAAATAATGGCAGTTTTCCCGATTGCGCCTATGGTTGCAGCTCGGCGTGGACATCCAGTTACGAATGTTCGCAAGGCGGTTTCTACATTCTGTGGTGTACGAGAGAAACCTCCGTTTTGAAGACCCTTCTCGAAATATTTCAGCTGTTATCAGTAGAACTGATGGCTCTTTGTAGAGATCGAATGCGCGTGCAAGAGCACTTATCGACAGGAAGCGAGTGCTTACCACCCAGATAGCAAATGCTGCCACTTGTTAAAAATGCGATATCTTGAGCGGAGTTGCCTTCCATGCAGATGGCGTTGGGATCCATTATGGTGCTATAAGTATTTGATCAACGTCGCACTGCGTGAATGGTCGCAAATTTTGACTATCGACAGTATACTGCAATATAGTATCACATTTAAGTGGCGATTTTCTTATTCGTACAATTCTTCTTATGCGATCTCTTTTGATCTGATTTCAACCCGCCTCAAATAATTATTGTTCCTCGGGGGATCTAAATAGGACTGATCGATCGATTCATTTGCATCTTTCCTGCGTTGATTCATAAGCACCTGAAAACACTTTTCTCCTAATATCAGACATACGGTTGCTGTATAACTTGTTTAATCAAAGATCCTGTAAGAGCCAAACCACTCCCACGCAAGCTTAGGATTGGATTTGCCTCTTCTTTCCACGGCCATATATACAAGCACGCGGTCTCCCGTTTGAAGAACGCATTTGACCTTATTGCGTTTATTATATTACCTTTTATATGACATTTCATCTCTGATAAGGTTTTTGCTAGCTAATTTCCGGGTAACTTCGAGCCGATTAGGAGTTCTAGTTTACGCTTACCTATATCAGCCTAGTAAGGGGTAACTTTTTCATTTAGAGTGACCTTGCTGGGGAAGTTGGGATCAAATCGATGAAGAAGATAAAAAGAACTCTCTCCTGTAGAGGAGTGTGGGGTAGCGTTATAAGCATAGAGCACGAATAATACACGTTGGTTTCATTCCGTAGGGATCGGGGTGTTTTGGGTCAATATTGCAGTAAGAATTCTTCTCATTCTTTCTGTCCGTTCATTTTCCCGAGGATTGTGATCTACTGTAAACCTCTGAAATTTTCAGCAGAACTCCCTAGTTCTGCTGAAAATTTTCTATTACTGAACTCATGAATTCACCGCCATCGAGCAGTTCCTTTGGTGTTCGACCTTCCTTGTCACATCATTCTTCAACGAAGATACGAGTTGCTGTTTCAGTACTCTTGTCTTTAGAGAATACGCTGGATACCACATCGAAAAATAGTCAGTGGTTACCAAAAGATAACGATTTTCGTTGGACGTAACGCCTAGCTCAAGTATGTCTGCTCCCATAATATAGCATGGTTTGCTTGCGAAGATAGGTTTTAATGGTGGGATTGCTCAGGAGAGCTGTTAACAGTAGCACATTCTCGACAAGCACTTTTCCATTTTTCGATGTTACCGTGCATTTCCTTCCACCAGAAACGTTACCTCGGCATGCGATTTATTTTTCTAGCAATGAGATGTGCTGCGAATGTCCCAGAGCGGACTTCGTCGAAAATAAACGCGTTTCGAGCGGAGGTCCACAGCATGTCCCTTGTCAGATAGTCAAAAAAAAGGTTATGGAGCTTCCATCTGTTTTCAGTTTCTCACTGATTTCTTTACAGTCAGGGTTCTACCGAGGTCTTGACACCACCCTGTTGTGTCATATTTAAGAACATCGTTTCCCCTCCGCTTTTTATAGATTCGGAGGACATGTGTTCCGTTTGTGAATAAATTCGGCCAAGCGCGTCTGTTCTGTAATAGATTTCCATTTGAGGTGCGTGATCTCAACATCGTACGTTTGAAGTTCTAACGCCGTCGTAGAATACGCTCGATATGTGTGTGAGCGATAGTTCGTGCTTCCATAAGAGCGTGCCGCTAGAAGCTGGTGGTCGATTAACACTCTAGTTCGTGCTCCCATTACGGACATCTGAATCACTTAAGTGCAAACAGCACAGCCATAACCTCTAGATCCGTTGTGTGATATCGAGATTCGGCTTATGAACAACCCTTGTAGGCATAGTAGAATGTTTGTATCTTTCCAACTAATCTATTTTTTTGTAGGGCTGCACCTGTAGCAACACTAGAGCCATCAATATGAATAAGAAAAGGTCGTTCCCCACGAACTGCGGCGGGAATAGTTGGCTGTGCTAAAATTGGAGCATCAGTTAAACTTTTTCGTAGGATGAAAAAGGTTTTTTGACAGAAATCTGACCACTCAAATTTAGCAGCGGTTTTGGTTAATTCCCGTAATGGAACTGCCAATTGCGCAAAGTTCGGTAGTAGACGATTACGCCCAAGAATATACAAGCCGCTTTGGGATTTCGCCGAGTAGGGTGTTTTTTTTCTTTTCAGTCTTTGCCGGGTAAGTGGAGATTCCGGTAGCTGAGACGATATGTCCTAAGAGCGAAAGTTACCTTTGAAACAAGTGGTGCCAGGACGGTTTTAGCTTTAGTCGGAAACCGCTCAAGCGGGCAAAAATGCATTCCGAAGCTTTACAGTGCTCTTCCTCACCTTCAGTGGCAACCACAACTGTCAATATATACCCAAACAGTTTTACCAATGAGATTTCTCAAGGCTTTTTCCATTAGAAGTTCGAAACAAGCAGAGCTCGTAACTAATCCAGGTGAGAGTACTTTATATTGGTAATGTCCATTGAGCGTAGCAAACGATGTTTTTGGTTTCGCCTCTTCGCCTAGTTTCACTTGATGAAATCCTCTCATGCAATCAATCCAGCGTTCTGAAGATATTTTTGCATATCCATTAAAGCCTAAATTTCGTACTACGAAACCCTTCTGCTGTGAACATATATTGATATCTGATATCTCGAATGCTTACGGACATTTTCCTTGCCTCGTTTTGTTGATGTTTTCCATCTTAAACTCGATAGCTTCCTTGTGCCGACGCATACCAGCTTCCTATACTTTCTTCCACTTCTGTTTACGGCACTCAGGTTAAAATTGCAATGAAAAGAAAAAGTCACTGCGGTTTGGTCTTTGGAAACAGAAGAAGATCGAAAGCTTCTTGACTTCAGCTTGCCCTAAAGCGAGGTTTCAGCTCCGAACTCGACCTCTGTTTCTTCATTGTTCCTGAAGCCCCCACCATCACTGCTTCCTTCCTACATTGTTAATGATGTTCACGTAGTTCATGCAGCAGATATTGCTCTACGCGTATAAAAAAACCCCAGCAAAATGACGTCACCTTTTTTAAGCTTAGCAACTGCTGGGATGCAATCAGTCATTTTAAATTCAGCAAGTTTCCCGAATGCTCAATTTAGTTTTTATTGTTGTTCGAATAAAATATAGTTCGTCTTTTAGGGATCAAGGAACCGCTTTGTGCCTTCATTTGAATCACTTCTGGACAGCCGATCGCTCTCAATTGTAAATGTGTGGTCGAAGATTTCAACTTTTTTAGGCAGTATATGACACTTGCGCGTTAAACTCGTAATCGAAACAATTAAAGATTTCTGGATTTTCAGAAAAACTGTGTGAAAGTTCCATCATTTTAAGCGATCTGCTCAGATATTTCGATACCGACAGATTTCTTCCATATATAATTTGAATATTCCAATACATGTTGATTGTAGCAACGTCCTGCTCGCTTATTATGTAGGCGGTTATCTATCGCTTTGATTTGTATAATCCTCGAGATGCCCGAAAATCTTTATCGGTTAGTGATGCTCTTCGGAATGCCCGACATGCACGAGGAGCCACTTCATTTTGCAGCAAGAATGCTTGATTAAGCTTCATATTTTAGGTAACTCGCCAATGCTTTTGCGTTCTCACATACCTGTGAAGAGATGCATTCGTAAAATGCTCTATTATACCACCGTAGATGCGCGTGTCTTGTTGTGCCTATTTAGCAGTTTTCGCTCGCTAGCTATTGGAGCTAGAATTTAAAGATGCAGTCACTTGGGTTACTATGCTTGGGTACACCTGACATGTATGTATACTCATTTGTACACTTAAGTACGGTATGCTTAATGGTATAGTTGAGAGAGAGAGTCACATGTTTACGACCATATCGCAGTCGAGAGGAGCCTTCGCAGTAGATCTCAATGAGCTGTTGGATCTTTTAAAATTAACTGTTTTCAGAACAATTTTGTTGTCCCTCAGCAATTTATGAACACGATTGGTCTGATAAATTACGCTATGTAGACTCATATCGCATTAGCTTTTCTATCACCCTTGTTGTGATAAAGTTTGCAATTTCTTATCAATAACGCAGAGCAGCGGAGAAGATCCAGTCATTAGAGAGAGATATATTCTTTACGAATTTCTCCAACATTTGCATTTTCTATGGAAGTATGTTATGAAAGTGCTATATGTAGGCAACCGTTTGTCTACACAGAGCCCCAACTCACCGACGATAACACCGTTTGTCTACACAGAGCCCCAGCTCACCGACGATAACCTGTTAATTTTATTTTCTGTAGAAATAGTTTACGGTGTATCGGTGAAGTGATCAGCGAGTGTTCCAGAAAAGCCGTCTCCTCCTCCATAGGCCGATTCCTGTCCAATGATCTGCTGTCGCTGCTCGTTCTGAAAATATGTCACTTACACATTTGATCTAGTAGGTGATGATCCGGATATTCTGATGGATAGTGCGGTGAGAATAGTTACCTCCTATATGTCGATCCTCTTCTTGATCAACTTCCTACATCACATGGCTGCCTTGATTGTCTGTACCGTTTGCTGCTGAGAAGAGGAACGGGGAACAGCGTTTAGCCTGAACTAGCCGGCTTCCAGCTGCTGTATCTCTTTTTTTTTAAGTAGGCTTCTTCCATCGGCTTCAGTCATGTCTGCTGCAATTCTGCGTTCTTCTCATATAGGATAATTTTTCTTTTTACGCAGAATTGAACATTCCTGCCCTAGATTGACGATGGCTGTGCATCTCATAAGATGCATTGATGTTTTTGCG
Source organism: Parascaris univalens (assembly GCA_037576465.1). Lineage (NCBI taxonomy): Eukaryota > Metazoa > Nematoda > Chromadorea > Rhabditida > Ascarididae > Parascaris > Parascaris univalens. Next base: position 200,468,262 of record CM075173.1, on the reverse strand, counting down.
TCATATTGCAGCTGAAAGTCGTGAGAACGGCTTACGGCTTATATGGGACGGCTTATCTTCAAGTTCTTCGAGAATTGAAGCATTTAATTTGCTGCAAAGTCTGCTGCATAAGCTCACGACTACTCCCATCTCCGATATGTGACGGAAATACGAGTTTCCGGAATCTTTTATATATTAAAGAAAAAATTTTGTTCCTTCGCGAGCCGTTTTGTGCCGCCAACATGATTACCCTGGCTTACGTTACTGCTCTCTCTACATTGCTTATCCAACCTGCAACAGAGGTGTAGCGACAAGCAAATTCCGAATTGCTGGCTTTCCTCCTCGCCTTAAGCGGGGCCAAAAAAGCATAGCCTGATTCTGCACCGATCTTGATCGACTTTCTTTCTATGGCAGAAACTGCTGCATAATCTAAAGCAGTTACTTGTTCTTCTACTTGGGTTCCATGTCCGTGGATTCATCTAAAATAGACGAAATGTTGCGATCTGCAATAAAAGAGCAGTTGGTGCACTGCCCACCAGTTGGGGAATATTGCACACAACCGATGAAACACAGCTCCAAAGAACAGTCAGCTCAGAAAAACGCAGCGAGTATTCAACTCTCAATGACTCCAGACCTCACTCTCGTGGCACACCGCCGCACTTAAATCAGCGAGTTCTCGGCTCGCTGTAATTCGGCACCTAATTGCTTTTCTTCGAGCAGCTGAACCTCTATGTAAAGATGATTGATGGAGTTGTGTCGACGCTTCCAAGTGCGGCACGCGAAGCCGGCACGCACAAAAAAGGTTTTGTTCCAAAACGAAACTGCAGCAGATCTTCACTCGATAAAGCTCGAAACGATCATGCGCTCTCTTTCTGGGCATGCCTCTGTAAACAGACCCGAATCAATGGCAACAGCAACAGCTTCACGTTTATGTGCCTAAAGAATTTATAGGCAGTTTGTTCTATTGCTGAGATCATTAAATCACTGTATGCGGCTTGATCGGTCACGTGGTCAACCTTTTCCTCTGCTCCGTGGGAAGTCAGTTGATCTATATTTCCGGGTCTCCCTTACATATGATGCACACCTGAACGACCGCCTTCATTATCATCTCTCACGTTTAACTGTCAACTTAGAGAGGAGTTACCTGGATTCCAAGGTTGAAAATAACTCGCTCATCATTTACATTTCAAACCAGTCACTCTCCCATATTGCATTGATCAAATCATAAAAGGCGAGTATTTTGGGACCTTCATGCATGTGGACAATTTAATTAAAACGTGAGGACTTGTTTCATTCCCCAGTTATTAACAGTTTGATTTGGTGAGCAAGATGCAGAGGCGCATTTTGTGCCATTGGTCCCAACTGTTTTTTTGGAGTATATAGGTATAAAAGCAACCGAACCAATGAGGTCGTATGTATGGAGTATTTTATAGTTTGCAGTATTGTATTTATATAGTGTCACTGCAGCAGTCATGTCTGCGTCCGTCGTCTGTGATATGCGCATATGCATACTTCTATAATTGAGGATTATAAGTGAAGTAATATCGAAATGGAAAGGTGGAAAATGAATAAGAATTGCTTCATCCGATTTTTTAAAATTTTGTGTGTACGATCGGAGACATCATATTTTTCAGATGGGTTCGTTATATATAACAGATTTAACGCATCTTTGGTTATTCCGATAATATTCTTCATGTTCAAATCCGTATAAAATCTGCATTATAAAATTTCATTGTTCACCCAACTAAACGTCGTCGGTGACTAAATTTTCACTTAAGATTCGTATAACCCGGTCGATCGCACAAGGAAATATGCCACTAAATATTACGCCCTAGTTTTTGAGCAATTTTTATAGATTAGATTTGAGTGACAAAATTGTGAAGCCTGCATATCGTGGTAATTCGCTTTTGCGCTTTCCCATTAGTTCTCATCTCATAAAGGGAAAAGTTTATTTAAATAAAATAAGTTCAATAAACCGAAATTAATTGCGTTTATATGGTTGTTCCTAGTTGATGTGGTCGCTGATTGATGAAGTTAAGGTATATGGCAGCTAATGGGATGAGGAACTAGGTGAATCTGAAAAGACATTTGTTGCTGCTAACGAATAATTTAGAAAGTAAGCAGAGATTCAATAATACATATGAATTTTTCCATGCATTTCAAATAAAATTACTTATACACAAAAGTGATTATGAATGAGTTGAAGAGTGAGCCAACTATGGCGTCTAAGAGTAGTGTGTCATTTCTGATGCCGATCGTTTTCGCAATTAGTTTATCCGTCCTCGTGCTCCTCTCCTATGATTATTTCTCTAGTCTGGCGTATTTGATTACTGAAGAGGGCCTAGTGCTGTAGCCTTTAGTTTGGGGCGTAGTCTTATAGTGTACAAACATGAAACTGTTCTTATTAAGACTAACAGCAAGAACGATTCAGCACTTATCGTTGAAATATTATTGCAATTATTAAAAGGCGAAATTGCTAATCGTTAGAGAAAATATTATGAGAATTGTGTAGGATTCCCGTCTTTGGTAATTCTTCTCTTTCTTCGAGATTTTCCTCTACGTTGTGCCACAGTCGGAAGTGAATAAATGGTGTTCAGTTAGCAATAAATTCGTCAATCATATTCTTCTTTGCTGTCATGTAAATACCGTTTAGGTGATCAAAGTAGTTGTGAGGTGGATATGTTTCCGCTATTACTGCAGCGTATAGTATTGGGTTATCAAAGCGGCGAATCTTAGGTAAAATACTGCAAAGTGGGATTTATTAGTATTTTCTAGTGCAAGTCGTTTGCACCTTCACGTCTGTTGTAATATCAACGGTGCTTTTCTGCGTCAACTGTCTGGGACAGAGTGGCTGTTCTATGCGCGTGGTTATATCAGTGCGTCGAAAGACTCTTTGGATGATTTGACACGGTGATACCTTAGTCATGAACTTTAGTAGGCTATGGAGTACCTGATGGGGATCGAGTGGGATTTGTTCTTTACAGTGGTACGCTTGAGTTGGATGTTGTAGTTTCATAACTACGCATCTATCCTCTTAGAAGTGATGGTGGATGTTAGAATATTTTTATTTCTCCTGCTGCATTCATAAAGTGGTCAACGTCTAACAACGTCCATAAAATCAAGAAACGACGGTTTTGGGGATCTCTCACCAAATAGAACGAGCCTATAGTTTATTTTACAGCCTTACTATGTACACGTTAGAATAGGAAAGGTAAAGGGAAGTTGCTTCCTGGATTTAAGGATTCATGATGAAGGATAGTGGAATTTCGATTGTGGGTGTAGCAATTGACGGCCCAGCGAAGTACTATTAGGTGATGAGTGTTCAGCTTAGTTTGCATTTCATCGCAATTGCTGAAGAGACGCACTTATATAGTTGAGAGTTCGTTAGGAGGCAGTGTGCGCTCTAAAATTGCTTCAATGATCGAGTTGAACGTATTTATTCAGCTTGTTTGCATTTGCTTACTATCAGCTAGCTAGTAGTATTTACGTTTGCTATTCACCGAATATGAATATCGGCTTTTATTTATTTGAATTCCAGGTAACAATAAAATAATAAACTAATTATTTAGGTAGTAGTAGTTAGTAATAATTTAGCTGATCAGTTTATTTCTGTAATAGGAAAACATTTCACTTCTTAGCTTTTATCTAGTAATGCTTGTTTTGGTATCAGTGCGCTTTATGGTTGCATATTTAGTGATATTCACCGCTGGTCACATGATATAGTATATCCTCAAAGAGCAGTGCCGTATGGCTTGACATTTCTGCACTTTTTTTAGCAGCACCTGCAGGTTTCATTGGAGTTAGATGAAATCAGAAGTTGACCTGTGGATGCAGTCTTTCTATTTTCCACCACTATTTCTTCTCTCTCCTTCCCCCCTTATCTCTTCACCTACCCTTTCTCAAAATTCTAGGTGCGCTCTTTGTCACAATTTCAAAATGCAGAATTTTACTTCTTCAGCAAGTGCACCAATCATTTCATATAATTATTATCGTTGTTTTGGAAATGGGAAGTTTAGTTGACCTTCGAATTTCGAAGTCCCGTTCATATTCCAGACTTTTTCGAAATTTTATTGTCTCAGCCTACTGCTCTTCGATATTTTTTTCTCAGGAAATGCTATCTCATGCTTTTTCTATAATAGAAAATTAATTTTTTCGGGAAGTCAAAGGAATTTCCAGCTAGGGGCTCCTCGTGATCCGTTCTTTTTGTATCCAGACTCTCTCTTTTGGTGGAATATTTAAGCTGTCATGATCCGTCTCATCAATCTCGGTCTTTTTCCTGGGATTTCCCATCACCTTAATGGAATTCAGCCTATCTTCTCGCACAGCTCAGACGATAGATTGCCTAACTTCTACAGGCAAACGAAGGATTTCCTTTGCACCGTTGAACGTTTAAATTAAATGATGTAGCTGCTTGATGAGGTTCTTCGAAGGCCGATTTTCTTTCTTTTTTTTTCGTTGATACAATTTTAGCGTTAAATAATTGCTCTACACGTATTCATCCAGAATATGCTCCAAATTTTGAAGTTCAGTTTTCTACCATCAGCCTGCCGATGAAGCATGGGCTTACACAGTGGGTCAGGATTAAGCTTAGAAGTGCTTCGATTAAACTTGAGTTGAGGGTGAAAATTGGATTTAGACTCAGGTGAGCCTTATGCTTAAATTCAACACCTTGAAATGCGTGAACATGGATGCCGGTCGATTTTACAAGATATTTGATTCAGTAGTGGCTGTTTGTTGTTGTTAGTTTATTGCTGCGAGGTGTTTGCAGAATGATTCGTCTAGACTTGTCTCATTTTTTTGTCATCGTAAAAAAGGGCCCAATACACTCCCTTCTATGGAGACTTAGCGATAAAGAAGTCAGATGAGGATGGCGAGATAATAAATTTTGCACCGTAACTCCTTTTGATATCATAATTTCTAATTTTAACGCAAACCGATTTGCCTCTTTGGTTATTTTTTATGTAGTTTCATGTCGTTTTTATATGTTGGAGAGTTTCAATTCATGGAAGTTTATAGAGCGATAGACTTAATTTAATGAACATTCGTTTGGAACTTCGTTCAATTTCAACGTAGAAATTCACTTACAGTTATGAACGTAAAATTTCGTCTATGAGAATTTATGTTTCATTTCTAAGGTTGTTTTAATTTTATAGTGATACAAATTTCCTTTTGACGCTCAGTTATTATGTGAAAATTCTTTATGGAAATTTGTGAATATGGCGATAAAAAAGTGAATTATTTTTATGCAGATTTGCATAATTAGGTGGATTTTTTCTTTCTAAGAAGTGGTTATTAGGCGTTATATGATTGTTGTATGACCAATTCACCTTTCATTGGTGCATTTGGGATGTGCGAATCTCTCTTCCGCTATTTACCACATTTGATGTTTGTTAAATTTTTATACATCTCCATGTCTGTGTCTGTATGTGCAATGTATTTTCTTGCATCTGAACGTCTCAACTAACCGAATCATAGCAATTAGGACGACAGAAAATTCATACATCTGCTATTCGCATAATCTAAGTCCAAGAATAACTCTCAATGTTAGTTTTTATTGCAATCGTTACTCTTATATATGAGTGTTTCATAGTTGAATGTGCTGAGAAAATTGCTCCTGGAGTTTTTCTTGCTCTAGGTGAATGCAACGCAGCAACAAACTTTTCATCGGGGATTTATAGAGTGGATCCGTGTTATAGGTGAGGAACGCATTCTGCAGCAAGTTCGAGAATGTGAGGTGAGCGAATGTACTCAGCTTTCCGTCATTCATTCTTAGTGTACAAAAATATTCCTTTCTAAACTTCAATTCCATTCTGAAATAATCAAGAGATAAATGGAAAAACCCGTTTCGGCGCTTTGAAAAAAGGGGCTTTTTTCTTAAGTTTATGACGCCTAGCAATCTCTTCGGGCATATCGTGAAAGAGTGCAGGGAGGAGGTTTATATAGACGACGGAGAGGAGGGGACAAAAAAGATTCATAACTGCAGAATCCGCTCCTCGTTCATGTAATTGTCTTACTTTTTTTTCTTTCAAATTATACAGCAAAGGGCAAAAGTACATAGTTGTTTCTGTTAACGCATATTAACCTTTATACGGAAAATGGACGCTTAAAATTTAGAGCAAGTTCCTCTCACTTGGTGAGCAATTTTTGGTTACCGAGCACTGAAATGCATCGTATGTATGAAGCTGCAAAAAATCCTGTATAATAAAGGAAGGAACGGTGATAAAACATTTCTCGTGATTTATTTGGAAAATATCCACAAGTCGATAAAATCGTTGTTGAGAGGTTGATTTTAATGATTTGCAAAATCAGATTTTTTAATATTTTCTTCAGTGAAGCATTTATTTTAGTCGATAAAGATGAGATGAGTTGGATTGCGATCTATATTTTCTTTGCAGACGATTGCCGATATTCCTTCATCCATATGTTTGTTTTGCGTATTGTGAAAAGAGCGTTTACACTTTGTGCTGATCAATTCATTCATATGCCAAGCTAACCAGATTTGCATATTTGATACGATTTCACCAACGCAACTGCTTAATATATGCAGTCAAATTCAGTGATCGTTTGCGTGAGGCACGTTATCAAAGACTGATTGCTGAAAGACTAGCGTACGTTTACGCAGTTATTTAAAGCTCCGCTAGTTGTTCGCTGATTTACTTGTAAGCTTTTTCGATGAACGGAAATATTGAAAAATTGAGGTTCGAGTTCTCGTTAAATACCATTTGATCGTTGTCATCAGCTCGACCATTCCTTGGCTGGATCATCATGTCGAGCTTCAATCTTTGGCTTAAGTTGTTATCTGAGCTCGAGCATTATTCTCTATTATAACCTCGTAAAGTATTTTGTTTCGGCGATTTCTACTATTACAGCCAACGTATGGGGCAGTTAATGTGCAGCAGCATCTGCGTAGTCATCGTATCTTGTCTATTTCCGATCACAGGAATGTTTCAGGGTGGTTTCTCTCATTGTATATTGAGAAAATTTCCTATATTTTTCCACCTGCGAGAAATTTTTGAGTAAAGTTCCGCGTTTGCAAACCTTGCAACCTGTCCAGATTTCGAAAGAGGTACTGGAAGTGAGGGAAGGGGGAGAATGAGGGGAAAAAGGACACTATGAGATATCTGTTCCACACTAGTCATTTTTTTCGGTATTCTATCCGACTGGAAGGATGCAACGTAATGCTTCAGTGTCCAGAGAGCTGTTCAGCCCAGAAGGTTGGTCAGCAGCTTATTGAATTTCTCTGCGCTCATCTTCCTCGGTCGCTCGCTAACCGACGTTTCGCACTCGCTGCACCACTATATTCGGATGGTCTTTATCGCTCACTCAGTATTCCAATTATTTTATATATTTTATCTATTTTTCCCATCGATTAATGCAATAATGGACAGTAATAAGTAACAGTTGAGAGTCATTTTAGCACCATCACAATAGCAGTGTAAATGCGGACGCTGTAATGCTATTTTCAAAAGAGGATGGCAGATATTTGAGCTGGAATTTTTATATAATTTTATACTTTATCGTGTTCAAGAGAGCTCATCGTTCTTGCTTAAAGATATTCGAGGTTATGTTACTCTGTTTTCGCTGTTATCGCGTCCTATAGATGTGTTGATGAAAACATTTTCTCACCCTTTTCAGTTATTTTATTTTCTTCGTTCTGTGGAGTATTTAATTTCAACAATTTCTGTCAATACGTTCCATTCTACAGTGATTGTAACAGAAATTGGAAAGAGCGGTGCAAGCGTCTGTTTGCGTACTCGCATGAGAGCTATGTTATTAATGGAAGTAATCGCCTCCTCATCGGGAAGCGCATTCGCTGTTGCTTAGCTGTTTCCTCCTCCTGTTCCTCCCATCCCACCGTTATACTTCTCTCCTCACTTCGACTGAGCGGAAACAAAACATTTCAGGATATCCGTAGTCGAAAAGTTCTATTTCGATTTTTTATAATTCCTCTCCTTTAAAGGACTCGGGCATCTTATTCATGGGTATTCGAGTTGAATTTTTCATGTGTTTTTGGAATCTAAGTGGTTTCTCCAGCAATCTTTTGCGCGCTCTATTGAATCTGAACTTTTCAAATAATTTTGATGAACGGCCCTTAAAAACAATTTTGTTTTTTCTCGTGAAAATGAACAGTTCTTTGGGACTTTCAGAAAGCGGCTTCAGTTCCGGATGTAGTCTTTAATTTCGGTAAATTTTATTCATTACAAATAAATACAAATATTTGTTGTTTGTTAACAATCGCACATATACAACGGGAATGTTGGAAGGCAAATTTTTTGATCTAGAAATCTTCTTCGCTCAAAAACAAGCGGAAACTGGTTTTTACGGTCATATACTGGTTAAAACCAGAACCACTTAGACACCTTTGTTAGGGTAAATTTAAAGACTGTTATGAACGTGATAAAGAAAGCTGGAAATAATCAAGGGATAGTGAAGAGTGTGTTGAATATTGCAGATTACCGGCATATTTTAGTATTCTTCTCTTTAACAAACTCTCATCCTCATAGGGCGTTATGATAAGATTATCTGTAACCATCCGCATGTCAGTTTGTTCGCTGGCTGGTTTCAACTTGGAAACTCCCTGGTGTTGATGCTGAAAGGGGAAAGTTAAGTACTGGACGAAGTAAAATTTATGGGCTCGGATTTGAAGTGACTCATTACTGCTTTCTTTTTGGATTTTTAGTACTTCATGAAAATGACTAAAGTGATAAACGAATTTGTAAAAGTATATAAGTGCCAATTGCTCTGGTGCACTTTTCCGTTTATTTTTGCTCAGTTCCATTACATTCGCTATTTGCATGTGTGATAGCCGCGCACTCGTTTTTTTATTGAGCACATTATTGATGTGTTGATGTCATTTCATTATTTGCGACAAAGCGGAATAATCCGTTGCGATGGATGTGGTGGACTAATGCCGCTGGAGGGCTATTTGAGTGCATTGCTTATTTGACACAAAATTGACGCTGCATGGAAGAATTGAAAGCTGCACAATGATGAGGAGGAGGTTTAAACTTGCAAGAACTGATAGATGTATATACAAATAGGAAAGTCCCGGCTTTTTTTCTCCCTCTGCTGTGGTCGTTTACCTCATTGCAGTTAATCGTTCTATTTGTCTTTTCATGTCGCTGATGCATGCATCTTTTAAATAAGACTGGTAAAATGTTCTAAAATTGACCTGTTGAGTGCACGTTCGTCGATATACCTTATCCTCAATAACGATAAAGAGTGAGATGAATTTCTCCATAATTAAGTGAAAATTTTGCGGCGAATTTGAGAAGAAACTCTAACGGGATTGAAATGAAGAAAACGCGTGAATGTGGGAGAGCTGAATCGATTTGATTTCACTTTGATTTGCACGAAAATATATTTCGATTAATTTCTTGTGTATTTTAATTATTGCCACTTCCTTATAGCATCTGCGTTCTTAGTCTCTGTCAAAAGAATTTCAGTGCTTTATTTTTCCTCCAGATATTTCTTTTTACAATGATGCTTTCAGTAGATTACTTCGGTAATGCTCGTTCTGATGACCTCTTGTTTCCTTCTAGGTTGCCAGTCATTGCCTGTACTTCGATCATATGTGTTCAACATCATCGCACATAAATTTAGTTCCTGAATAGAAGTCGGGTTTTGCGAATTCGCAATATTAGGATATTGCGTCTAAATTTAATAAATTGTTACTGAGATGATAAAATATTTTTATAGTTTCGATTAAGTCCATAAATTCTATGGTAAAGACCGGCAATGCTCGACATCAAAATCCCCTCATTGTTGCTGCGTAGGTTTGGTTGAATTCGACCGGCTTTATTTGGTTGGTTAGTATAGAAAAATAAATCTATCAAATGGCTCAGTAATTGCCGTTATCACTTTCAAATCTACATCCTTCATCTATAATATTTTGATATATAATCATCATTCAACTGTAAAAATGAGGATTATTTTGGCTGTTAATGGAACTTCTGGTGAACGTTATATATTTTTTACCTAATCGTTTACGATTTCATTCTTCATTAGCGTTGTGACTTGATATATTCTTAGTAACTTTTTATATATATGTACACGACAAAAAACTGACTCTCTCCATGACGAGTGCTGGAAATCGAGACCGTCCACAGGATAAGATCGTTGGAGACTGGGAGCAATCCGTCCATAATTGACTGTTTCAAACAAAATAGGAAGAGGTTGACGAGTGCTGGAAATCGAGACCGTCCACAGGATAAGATCGTTGGAGACTGGGAGCAATCCGTCCATAATTGACTGTTTCAAACAAAATAGGAAGAGGTTAGCTTCCCAAAGAGGATAATCGTCTTTCAACATGCTGAGTGATCTTGAATGTAGCAGAAATAATTTCCGCCATACCTTTGTATTAAAAAAAGAAAAAACGAGATGACTGAACAATTTGTTCCGCTCGTTGAAACAGACAACCATTTGCATATATTAACATCTTGCATGATATTCACACATTTTTCTCGATTCATTATGAAAACACTCGGGTGCATCCATTTCAAAGGAGACGAGTTCCAAATGGAGCCGATACGACGACTTCCGCCTTTTGCTTTCCGCATATCATTTGATCGGCTTCAAAAATTCTCAACGAGAAGTTAAATATGGGAGAATTTCTAACAACAAAAGTCCTTTTTCTATAATAAAACCAACTTGAAATGAAGAACACCGTTAAATGCAAGCAATTTACTGCTGTAAAATATTCGCAGCTTTTAAGATTATTGAACTGACAACAAATATATTATACGGAATCAATCAGTGGTGTATGTAATACTCATTTAAACTTTCTGACTCTAATTCCAGTAGATTCGGAGATAAAATTATCGAATTATGAAAGCATGTTTGCGCATTTGAACATCGATCGATGTTACGAGTTGAGGTTCATAGGTTCCAATGTTCAAACAGCGGACGGGCAACACACTGCGCAAGTGTGCCCATAGTTACTACATTGCCATGATCCGCTTTGCAGTGCGCATTCGCTAAAGTTTTTTGAAGCACATTTCACAATTTTTATTATCTCGAATTTCGATGGACGCGTATGTTTGTCTCCATGTTCGTCCCACAACTTCGCCTGATGTGATTAAAATATAATCTGCACCTTGGTCTCCACTTTCATTCCGTTGGACGCCCTCGTTTTGAATTGTTTATGTGTAATATATGCTCCTAAATTTCTATAAATTTGCTGGACTGGTCGCTTCTGAATGATAACGCATAACTGGCAGTTTTGTCGTATTTTTTGATGAATGGCTAGGAAGCTTAGTTGAATCACATTTAAAGACGTTCATCACACTTTGCTTCTTGACGTGTGATTTTACTGTTTTTCGAAATGTTCATTTGGGAGCAGTATTCAGTTCAAAGACTGTAATCTTGAATATGCACTTCGCTTACGTAAATAGCCTCAAACGACTCACTTATTACTTTCGTCTACCCTATTTGAGGCATATGAGATTGAGCCTTGGTTATCAAATTTAGCAAAATGTTGTATATAAGAAAGAGATTCGATGAAAGATTACCGATATATGCAATGAATGCAATATTGCTTCAGATTGTTGGACGATGGCAACAAGAGCGGCGCTTTCTCCCACAAGTCTTGCAGAAGAAGTTGAAAAACGCATTGCTGCATCACAGCAGCAACAACATATCGAACAACTCCAGCAAAAAGCAGCTAAACAAATAGGTAGTTCGGAGGAAAGAGCGCAGTCGGAACCGGCTGATATGGGATCTGAAATGATGACAACGGAAGCAGCACCCGAACATAGCGACGATTTGCCACAACTGGCGTCCACTTCACGACAATTCTATATTAATGATGCTTCATCGGAGAACAGCCACAAAAATGTTGATTATCAAAACGCCCAAGCAAGCTCTTCATTTGGTAGGCTGTTTGATTTAGTTCAGAATGGGAATATGGCGTTCTCTCACTTTTAAACGGTTAATCTAAAGGGTGTTCAAGAAAAGCAAATACCCACTTAGTGTAAACTTAATTAAAGGTATTATTCGAGTTGCTCTTGCACAGATGAAATTAGAAATATAAAGAGAGGAGAGGTTAGCAGACTAGCGTTTGATTGAGAACACGGTACGATGATAGGCGCGTCGTTATTGACGAATCTCGAAAAAGAAGAATCTCATAAACGTGAAATTGGCGTAGTAACAAATGGGAGAAGGGAGGTGAAGAGATGGGGATTACGTGCAAAACGATCATGCTTCTACTCCAGGGTAAATGTGGTACTCATTTATGAATTCGTTTTAGTTATTCGGGATCTTGTGTTCTAAAAGGTTGTGTCTTCGAATTGGTCCTTTTCCCTCGAACCAGTTTGTTCCCTCGAACCAGTTCGTACATGAATCATCAGAAGTGACAATAATTTATAAATAATATATATAATTTATAGGGAATATATATAATTTTTCGGTATGTTTTTATAGAGAAAGACGGTAATAGAAGAAGCGTAAAATAAAAGATAACATTAATAGGCCGTTGTTAGAAGATGAAATGTTAACATTGTAGATTTAAGACATGAATGAAATAGATATGCGAGTAATAGGTGAACGCGTTCGGGCCCCGATCATCGGTTGATGTGTTCATTCAGTTATGCGCTACCCATCGTCAGAACGAAAGGAATAAACGTGTTAGTGGAGGAAAATAAGATATACATTATAAGCATGTGTTGTGAGAAGGAAAATGATGTACAAGCGTATAGGTTAAATGTTTGTTATGATTGTGTAATGAAGAAGCAGTTTTAAATATGCATGGGGAGACTTATCTCGTCACTGTTGTCGGTCTTCCTTCTTGCTTCCGCAACCGTTGGTTGAGAGTTTGAATTAGGTCCTCTTTTAATGCCACTTTGCATTTTTGTGAATCGGAAAGGTTTATTCTCAATCAGAATAAGATCTGTATAAAAAGAGTGTAGTTGGAGAGTAAATAAAAACGCGTGGAAAATGTTAGATGAAATCATAAGTAATGCAGTCGTCGCTAAACAAACCTCACATATATACGCATTCACCTAATGAATAAAGCAAGACTATTATAAAAGCTCATAGGGTTATAGTTTAATAATTTAATGAGTAGTGAAGTAACCAAAGTATGTTAGTTGTTCCAAACCAATATAAAACGTCTTGCTAAATATGCGTATTGAAGGAAACGTAGATAAAATGTATGTAAGTTTCTAGTAAAAAACTTGTGGATTTATATGTATGGATATGGATCTAGGTTTCTAGCAAAACTTTTTGAATATATATGTGTACATATGCACCTGTATCTATATTTATATTCACATCTACGTATTTATGTTCATATGTAAGATGTAGCCCATGTCTTCTGTATCGTTTATTTAAATGCCGTATTATACGTGGATATTTTTGTTACAGAACCCTCTTCGACTGTCGCCTCGAAAGTGCCTTCATCTCGCGCCTCGCTCTCACTTAAGAACAGTGTTGACTCGTCGAAGACGGGCAGTGCTCACTCGTTACGTCAATTGCAAGAAATGGTGGGTGGTAAATTTTAGAAATTTTGAAGTTATTGAATAGGTAGAATCATTTACGATGAAGGTAAATCCGAATCCATGGAACTGGCTGCCCATCTAGGTAGGGAAAGGTGGGAAGAGGAGGAAACGGAAAGAATACCCCACCTTCGCATTAGTAGAAGTTTGAAGGTGACAGTATTTCCGCTGTCCACTTGTTTTTACTCGTAGAGCTAAAAATGCCGCTCTTTCTATCTTGTAGCTTGCTCATTCTTGGTGGAGCGTTAACTGAAAATTTCACATTCGCTTGAAACAGCCAAAAAACTCACGTCTTGATACCACTTTCAATCTTTGAATCAGTGAACTTCGTAGGTTATTTCCTTCAATTATGGGTATATAATGCAATCTTAATTAATGCAGTATTTAAACCTGCATCCCAGGTTCGCCATTTATTACTCACTTATCATAACATGAAGATATCTAGATTCATTACCAAGATTTTCACTGAATAGGTTTATGCGGAATATAAGCGTGCATCCTAGTGTTCACTATTGAGAGTTCTTTTGTCCGAGTGCGCCAAAATAGATCTTTAAAAATCGCTGAGGCGTGAGAGTTTATCGATCCAGCCTTTTGTTTTACGGATTGCCTGAGGTGATTTCAGTGAATTATTTTTGAAGAAATAAACGAAAGTGTTTTTTCGTTGCCAATGGCAGCACTGCTTTCTACCGAATAAAACATCCACATTTGTTGCCATGGATCTTTAGATATTCTCTATTAAATCCTTTTCTATATACATTTTTCTATATTTTTGAAATACCGTCAACAGCGGGGTGCAAAAATATAGGAGGAAGGAGCAGATGGATTTACTGCACAAATAGTTCTGAATAAGTGATTTGCTAGTTAAGTTGATATTGCGATTCTTCGTGACTTGCAGTGTCTGCTTTTCCTTTTCGTACTAAGGCATTTTTGCTTATTCGTTTAATGAAGAATTAAACGAAATGGAGTGGAACTGAAGGAACTGAAATGGAATGGGACATGTATCGACATATACCGAAACGTTTTCACAAATGAACAAACAATGTTCACCAATAAATGTTGGTGAATGTGCAGTGAGAAGTTTCGATGATAGGCTGTAATGGCAGTAGCGTATATTTTTGCAGGCGTTAACGGCGTTTGGAAGAGACAAATGGATTCCCGGTAAATATGAGACGGTGGAGGTGGAGTTAGCTCGTGATCCCGTACTTGGTCTTGGTATTACAGTCGCCGGTTATGTTCATAAAAAAGGTTTTTTTTTTTGAGATCGTTTCGTGATGTTCGCCTCATAGAATAAGGAATTTTAGTATATAGCAGAAATGATTCAACATTAGAAACTACACGGTGTTAAACGGTGAATATAGTCATGTGTTAGTAGAATTTTACAGTGAATAATAAAACACAAATAGCAGACTTATTGAAACGAGGGCCATTATCGATATATTCATTTGACGTTTCGACAACAATATCGGAGAGCGGAAGATGCACTTGATCAACCGAAAGATCGGGAAACACCCGCTCATTGTGCGGGTTTAATATTGGTGAACTATAGCAGCAATGAAGAGAATCTCTGATACGGTGGAACGAAATTTTACGTAAAGCAGCTATTATTAGCAAAGCATAGTCAGTTCAACGAAGCAACAACGTGTGCCTTATCAAATCAGGAGGTGACCTATCTCACATCAACATAAAAGCAAAAAATGCTCCCCTCGTTATTTCTACGTTCCCCCCACCGCTGCCTCTTTTCCCGGAAATTCTGTTTTCCCCATTATATATGCGATGGCTTTATTCCAGTAAATTGACCAATATAATTGACTACAGTTGTGATGAATTCGGCGCTGAAGAACTTATCACTTGATAACGTTGTTAATATATAAACTTCATATTTTTTTGCTTTTTCATTGATGGCGCTTTATTTATCGTTAACTAGATACTGCTGTTATTGCCTGGATACATCGAATTATAACTGTTGTTATATAACGTACATAACGCTTCTTATTGGATCGATTAGAGGAGATAGCTCTATGAAATAAGGGAGGTAGCTTTCATTCTTTCTACTGCAAATATTCGAACACAAAGGATTTGTGCTGCAGTCATCTAACCAGCCGACTGCTAACTATGGATGATGCATTTAGAAAGACGTACTCGTCATTAGCACGGAAACATTTCCGGAGACGAGATGTGGGGAGATGGGATTTTGCAAAAAAACGCTACCTCAGGCATTTTGATGAGCAGATGTGTGAACAATTTCACTCTTGTAGCACAAAGTCACTTATATGATTCCATTAAATAGTGTCCTGCATTCCACGTTTTCCCCCGCTAATTTAACATCTTATTTTCATAATCGGCTATAAAGTTTTCTTTCAGTGCCGATTTGATAGAGTAATCACCAGATGCCTTCTCAGAGGTCAAAAGCAACCCTTTTTCTTTTCGTTTTGAGCACTCATGCTATACATATATGCTCGTATGAGATGCAGTAAACATGTAAAAGTGATGATAATATAAGCAGTAGTTTTCTCGTATGCTCATATAACCTTTTATTTGATCATTGAGACGTACTGAGTTTCTTACGGAAAAGTTTATGTTACAATCTCTCACTGAGGTTGACCTGAATTTCGTTCTTTCTCCTTCTTGGTTTGATCTTCACCACTGCAAAAACATTTCGAACACCTTCAATTTTTGCTTATTGTTTAGAAGCGCATTGTTGTGTATCCCACATGTACTGCGAGCATGCTTGCATTCCAGAAGTGGATGCTGCAAGGACCATTAGAGTTTGAAGGTTGCGTTGAAGAAAGCTACGAGGTGCTGAGTGTCTCAAAACAGTCCTGATGAATATGCATTAATGTACGTTACCATAAAAAAAGACAAAAAAGAATTTGTAAATAATCAGAAAATTCCATAGCTGACGAGAATTTCCTGCTAATTTTAGTTGCCATAGGGCATATTTTAAAGCTGACTGGTTAAGTCGCTGGACTTCAACCCAGCAAAAGGCGCAACTTATTTAAATCAACCGATGAATATTGGTGCAGAGAACGTTGCTTTTTTGGCAGTAGTGAAATGAGAGTTCTTGTGCCTCTCGATGCATTCTGATAGCGTTAAGCGTTCGTATTTGAGACATCATTTCTGCACAATGGGTACTCAAGAACGACGAAAATTGAATAAGTTGGTGTGCGCACCACGCAACAAATTATCGCTATCGAAATGCTCTCTCCGTCGTAGGACATTTGCGCCGTAGATGAAATCAATTTCCGTTATGGGTTGTTCGCATGCGTCTAGGCTGTTTTCCAAAATATCGTCCTTCCCTTGAGCTCTTCGCTCCTTGTAGATACATCTACGATGTCTGAAAGTGTTCTTTTTCTATCACATATAATCGTATTTTTATTATTTATTATTATTATTTATTTTACCATATACAATGCAGTGTTGTTCATTAGCAGTGTTTATCAGTGTTATCAACGTTAACTGTGTTTATCACCATTGTCATTTGCTATTATCGAAACAAACAGTTAAACTGTCAAAACAGTGCAGTTCTGTCATATGCATATTACTGTTACCAATTTCTGCAAGCATTACACTTCTGCAAGCTCATTCTTTTCACAATATGCTGGAAAAATCATTGCAATATAATTATCCAATTTCTTTAATCATTAACAGTTAATTCATTAATCATCAACAAGCAGTGCTTAGCTGTACGCATGCTAGCTGTTTGAACTTATTATTAAGTGTTAAGTACTCTTATAAATGGAACTTTCGTGAACCGAATAGACAGCGTTGTTTTCTTCTTGTTTAGTTAACCTCTTCGCATATTCCATCTGATGAGTGCAGTTAGCAGCCTAGTGAGCTTAGATTAAGGGTGCAGCGGAGTTCCTTTTTTCGTTGCAATGTTGAAGTTCTTTTATGATGGAAATTGTTATTTTGAAATTGTAGCATTCCTCAAGCATAGCACTAATGAAAATACTCACCGTTTCAATTTAACCGTACCTTTGTGTAAAAAGAATCTATCTTAGCACAGATGTGCTTTCACAAAAAACTGAGTTATTCATTACTGAATCAACCTTACGCGTACCTTCATAAATGATCTCTGCATTAATTATTCATATATTCTTTATGATGTGGTTCGTTGTTGCAAATACTCCTAAACTGATGTCATAATATAATAGCATTGGTGTTATTTCTGTTATCAACCTTTGTATTTTAAGGGATTCATACTGAAATGGCTATTCGCTTGAATTTTCTTGTAGTGGGTTTATCAGTTACATCGATTTTGATTAATCCAGACGATTTTCATAAATGCTCTTATTTCGATTTGTGATCTTCGGTTATATTTGACACACTCTAAGGTTGTTTGTTACATATGGACTGATATAGCAGAACGAAGAATATGATGGACAAAGGGACGAAGTAGAAAACTTCTCATTCAACTTCCACTAATCTTGGTTGAGAAGTAAGTTTCAAATTTTTCGATGGAGCTCCATGGAAACGGAGTTTTTCCCCTTCCTTTAAAAGCTCTGTTTATAAGTTAACCTCTCTCAGTTGCATTTTACGTTTGTGGCAAACCGTTCGCAATTTTTTCGAAATTCGTTCAATGGCAAAGCATTCAGTAACAGTTTGCTTAACTAAACAAATTAAAAAATGACAGATAATGTGAAATGGTGCAAAAAAGCGCCTCAGGTTGCGGATCCTCTTATCACTCTTCGTTCTTTTCTCTCTTTTCTCATCCTCTTTATCCTTCCCTCTCTCCTTGTCTCTTTCGCTTCTTTCCTCTTTCTATTTGGCCCTTTTCGCAACAATATCTCTCCCCTTCATCCAGGAGACTTGAATAATCCTGAAAGAGCGACTTTTATTGTTCGGTTTTTCAAGGATATTCAACCCGTGTATTTGGAAGTTTTTGTGTTTGGATATCGTCCTTTGCGTTGAAGTTTTGTGACTCGAAATATGGCATCCCTTATTACGACCGTTTAAATATCCTCCCGCATATTCCTTTCTTCTACTTCATGTCTGTGGCAGTCCCAAATATAATCTTATTCTCCCCTCGATATCGCTGTCATTCAATAAATGCTCAGTGCATTCACTTATTTATAACACGTTTGCCTCGGTACCATTTTTTGACAATCGCTTACTTCAGTATCATGCGCATTCCTTGCACTGAACGTTCGCAGTAGCAGTCAGCAGCTATCTGTGAAGCGTGATAATTTTTCTTTTCATAATGGAACATCGTCCCAAGGTTAATATATCATCAGTAGAGCATTCATAAGCGAAGCCGTTAAACCCTTAATTGCTCTATTGAGAGTTCACGATGCTTCTTGGTCGTTGAAAGCTTTTTCTGCTAAAACTCTCAGAACCGACGATATGATGCTGATTGGTGCATGTATGCAGTCAAATTTCAGGTTTGATTCATTCGTCATTCTCGCTATTAAAGGAATGTGTTTAAACCCACTCTGTAGGTGTTATTTACGGAACATTAACACCAACTCTGTAGCTGTTAATGTTCCGTTAAGATTTCCGTGTCTACTGTTGAGTGCCACCACACGGAAACTGCAGGAATATGGAAATGAGATTCTGTTTTGATATCATCAAAGATGAATGATAACGACTTCTCGTTGATACTGCTTCATTGATAAAATGGCACTGAATTTACAAACGGGTTCTTGTCATTGAAGGGCTCGAATCTGTAAAGTTGTTGCGCACAGATGCTGTAAACAGAGAGGCGTGCACGCAGACGCACGTGCACACAGATGGGAGCCATATTGCATTTTGTATGATGTAAAAACTCAAGAAAAAAGAAGCAATCACCGTCGTGATTCTTTTGGATATAGCAGCTGGGGCACCAGCAAGCGCATCTTTCGTCATTTGAAGCCGTAAATAAGCTTCACGGCTGTCGGCATATCCGCTTCCGTCGTTTTCTTGCTGTAAAAATGCAGCCAGTGGACTCTAGGTATAATTTTGTTGTTCGTGATGTCTCGAGCACCATATCATATAGCATTGGTTTTCTTTCTTCTCTTCTTTCTCATATATTCGTGCCTGAAATTTCTGGAAAGGGCATAACCGTCTTTCCCAATAATCTCGTCTTCCTATCATAGAAACACCTTTGGGATCCTTGTCGAAGTCTTAACCGCCAAGGCTCTATACAGGGTCTTAGGATCAGCCCTTTTGTCCCTCATTTAACGGCAGAAAAGAAATTTTTTTTTTTAGTTTCGATATTTTTTAATATTTTTCTGAAAAAATGTTTACTAAGACATTATAATTGCGATTACATAATCCTTAGAGAATTCATTGTGTTTTTTCCCTTTCTAATATTGTTGGATTCCATCCATCAAGTAGCCTCTTAGTTTTTCTCTCGATCTTCATTAACCTCATACTTCACCTCATTCTCTTTCCTGTTCCTGTCGTTGATATCCCCATCCGTTGTGTCTTACTGATTATTCCCGTCATATCCTCGTTCTTCAATAGCTGGCTTCTCGAAAACATGCTTTTCCAGCCTTCTCATCGCTAATTCTCTCTGTGCAGTGGAAATACTCCATCAGCCTGAGGCGATAGTGTCCGTTTACCTTTCTATTACTGCGATGTACTCATAGTATGATTTGTACATGACGTTGACCTCATAAGCGATGCCACTCGGGGTGTAACGAATGGAAACGCTGACCGAGATGGTTGTTATTAAATTTACTGCTATCGATTGGTGCGTCGATTCGCCCTTCCTTCCTAATATGCCAAATCGCAAAATTTTTCAGAGTGCTTTATGGATTTGTACGTTTTACATTGATTTATCTCTTACTTAATTGTTCACCTCAGTTATACGTAAGTAAATTAATCGTGATTAATAAATAGCAAACAGAAGCTTTTTATTGTGAAAATTAAATTCACTCTAAATTTAGATAGAACTAGGCTTCTTTTCTTCGAACGAATTAGGTTGGAGAGTTGTTTGCCAGATATTTCGCTTGATAAGCCGAAATGTTGTCGAATAGACTTCCTGGAAATATTCCACTGCACGTTTTTTGAAGCGAACTCATGAACTTCACCTATAATTTCTCATAAACCAATGATGTTGACATAAGTGGAAGCATTAACAAATATATACATCGCGCATATTGGAGAGCAGTATCTTGCCTGTATGTCTTCTTATATCTGTAGGTCTGACGACTGGTAGTAATGACAAGTGATAATATGATAGAATTTATTGCATGCACTCAACATATTACGTTGATCTTTTATATCTGCCTTCAGTGAGATCGATTATCATCTCCGTTATCTGCAAAATACAAAATGGAATTTTGAAACTTAGCTTTATTCAGTCGCTCGTGGAATATAGCTCAATAGCGATTTGTTTTTCAATAGAAAATTTACTTACATAACGAGTTCGCTTTATGGAGTATATATGCTTTGGGAGTTTTAAATTCCTTGGCAAGGGAATAAATTTTGCAAAGCAATGGAACATATTGTGCCCATTTCCCTTACGTGCTTTCCCATTTATTTTTTCTCTCATTTCATAATATTTTACAATGATTCTTTGTGAATTAATATATATGAAAAAGTAATACGCTTTATATGAATGTCACCTTCGCAAGTAATTTCCGTTGCTTTCCAGATATTTGGCTTGATAAGCCGAAATGCGTCTATTACACCTCAGTGTTAGCTTCAAATCCTGAAAAGAGCAATAGTGTGACTAAGAATGCCAATTTTACAGCGATCTCTCTCTAAACTCCTCGCGGGAGATATCTCTTTTATGTGAATGTGAATAGTGTAAGAAGATATGATGATGAGGGAGAGCGTGAAACATTCCTCAGAATTTTCTCAAATGAAAGAAACGAATCTGAACATTCGAAATGTTTCTGTTTGTTTTTGCGTCCCCCCTCTCCGCCTCTTCCTCCCCCACTAAGTGTCTCTTCGGCAACACACTTGTTTCCTGTTTTCAATGTCTAATCTAAATATTTCGCTTCTGAATATGTAGTTGGATTTTCATAGCTGTTATTAGTTAGTAAGAAACCTACATAAACTTTATCATCCTTGTAAATATAATTTTTTTGTTTCATAAAAAATACTGATTTGTATTGCACAATCGTTTACCAGCATAGCCTGTGCAATATTTCTCTTGTCGTCGATATTTCTTTAGCATTTATGCTTGCATAATCTTTTTACATCGATAATATATCGTAGGTTTTAGGAGAGGTTATCGTCCTATGAGCGTGAACACTTGAGGAAGGCTTATCGAGACTCTTCTACTTATGATCCCATCCGTCTTTCCTTTCTTCTCTCTTCGTGCCTCTTTCCCTTCCTGACACTGAACTTTCTAGTGGTTTTGTCTCATTCCCTGGTGACACGGAAGTAGCAATGAGGAGATTTGGGAGTTTGGGATCTGAGCTTAACATCATTCATTTCCACGTGCATTGCCAGTGTTCTTGTGCATGGTTTGGTTTAATTGGAAAACATTTCAAGGGAGATAAATGTAGCAAAATTTTTTTACTTTACTAAAAAAGAGTTCACAATATTTATAATTGTGGAGATTTTTGTGCAACTGATGAGGAAAAGTTTATTTATCGACTCAAATGCGATGAAAATATAAGTGAATATCATTAAAAATTAGGATTTTATATTTGGAGGATATTTGCTTTATTCGGAAATTTGTGAGCAAAATCCTTCAAAGGAAGAAAAACACGTGAGTTTCCCCGAACGAAACACATTAAATAATCCTCAGAGAGATGCCGGCTTTTTCCTCATTTTTATCTTACGCGCTTAAAACACTAACAGCATTTCCAACGAATGCTAAAGTGTATTCTTTGACGTTTAACGTTATTACAACATTCAGTATGAAATTGCTTCTCTCATTCGACAGTTTATTTTGTTTCATTTATTGCATTACTGATATTATCTATCGATTGTCTAATTCGATATTGCTTTTTTTCTCAATTCACTGTTATTTCGATATTTTCAAGATGGGCGGGAAGGGAGCTAGGTGAGGGGGGAGGTAAGTATAGTCGAATTAAGGTAGTACATCAGGTTACTAAAGATACTAATATTATGGCATTATTAAGACAACTTCTCTTCCTATGTATTGGTATGATAGTACCTGATGTTGTTATTAAAGATGGTTTCGCACTTGAGCATTTCTTTATTATACAATGCTCTGAACTACAAGTTAATTGCCTCAGATTGCCTCAGACGCAAAAAAATTAAACCATAATTAAATAGAATATTTTTGAAACATTAGGCCAATATTGTTTCATTGGAAAATGCGATAAAATTAGAGGCACAAAACTCATATTCAGGTCGTCCTTTTATTCTCCCGTATCTGCCGTCTTTATTACTTTTCTCATTATAACAAAGTATTGTGTTATTTGTTAATTAATCAAATCTTCCAACTGTTTCAAAATTACAAGTTATATTTATGTGCCGAGAGGTAAAACTAATTTCTCCTTTCCCGTTAAGGATAGCCTATAGATTATCTGTTTATATTACTGTAGTATACTTTTGTATACCTTTGATAGCATCTCTCGATAACAGCTAATATCGGTCATCTTCTCAGACATCCAAATATCCATCAATTTTACATTTATACAGCCCTCTATGTAAAGTATTTGTGCAATCAGGAACAGAGCATTATGCGTTCTGGAAGTGTGATATTCGAATATCCTATCATATAATTTGCTGAAAAATATACTGATACTTCTAATATGAAACTTTATCGTTTCACATTCAAAAAATGAAGAACTGAATTTCGGAAAACGTTTTTAGAGGTTATTTTTTATTACTTCTTTATGATTAATATCGAAAACATCTAAATTTTACTCGAAATTCATTCAATAATAATGATACAAAAGTATGGATTTCGTCATGTTGAATTATTACATATTTATTTGCAAAGATATATCAACGATTTGATTGAAACGAGCAAATTTTTCGAAGAATTTCACGGCTTCCAATTGCTCCAATCTTTTTCTCAGATCTCATCCCTGAATAAAGACAATGATTTAGTGATGATCATTGGAAATTAGAAATTTTATGTGTGGAAATTTTTTCCTGTGATCGTTGTATAATATTATGAAACATATAAACCCTAAAATAATGCCGCAATGCTATAAAACAATGTTGTAATATTATGAAGCAGTAATAGAATGCTATGATAGACTGTTGTGATACTACGAAACAATACTGTCTTACTATAAACGAGTATTCTTCGAAAGTACTGCAATTGGTGTATCAATTCTTTTGCGATCATTAGAAACTCTGCGGTTAGGCATGATCTCATCTACAACAGCTCTTTTTCAATGGAGTGCACTGATTTCCTCATTCAGTAATTAGAAATTCCGCTGTCGCATAATCCAGCTTCAATAACTGTTTAATAGTTAGGGATGAAATCGGACATTCTCACTTCCGCCCGCATACCTTTCCTCGCTTCGTTGTCCCTCTGCCCTTGCTCCTTTTACCCGGCCTCTTCCCATTCCCGCTGCCGGTCATAACACAGGTTGAATTCGACTGCATGCTTTACATCCACTTATTACGGTGGCATCTACTCAGACACTTCTATTGAAGTGAACTGAGATTGTCGAAATTGCATTTTCTTTCGCTTACAGATAATCATTTAGTTGAGCATTGAACAAAATTCTCTCTCTTTATCATCTAGTAACTTTACATATAAACGAAATGCAATTTCCACCATTTTGCTTTATAAAAACTTTTATTGATACGAAATATGTCTCAGTGCCTCATAATTTCCCTCTGCACTATATGTCTCTGTTTTTTATTCATTGTATCCTATTTTGTTTCCTCATCTTTCAACATATCATCCATCTTATATCATGCCATGTCAGTTTGGTGAGTCCGCAATCGACGGCAATCATACAAATCAATCACTCGTTCTGAATGGCAGCTGATGTATGTGGGCACTGTTCGAGTGACTTACCCGATAATGCTCTTTGTTGGAAATATACTCACTCGCCTAAGCAGCCTCAATTTTTAAACGTTAATTTTTTCCTAATAATTATAACTTTTATATGCAGATTTATGTGGCAAATGCATTTTTACATACATATTTTTTGCAACTTTATTTGCAAATTTGTGGAGCAATTTTCACTTCCTCATCAGTGATAGGTGGACTGTTTCTCTTTCGCCATTTATTCATTTAGCAATTCATTTCCTATCGTATTTATTGCAGCATTAATCTTGTTGATGTTTAATCATAACATTGGATTTGTTTGCTGTTTTTTTTCCTACTGTTTAGTGAGGGGTTGCTGTGGGAATTATTTATATTGATTTGTTGAGGAGGATGCTCTGGAAGAAACTTGAGGGTTTAGAAGCTAGAACTCTTTAAAACACGTTCCACTTCTCTAGCTATAGATCATCATCACTCGTCTTCGAGTGCATGAGCTCACCCACGCGTACTTTCTCAACAACGTTTCCAGATCGCTGTTGGGATGCTCCTTTTTTATGTGACTGCTCTGTTGAAGTAATTCTCTCAGCGCTCTTTGAAAAGAATTGTTCATCTGTTTGTTGACATCGCACCATCATAATTGTTTTCCCGAATTAATGCAGTTAAAGTATTATTATTTCATATTTTGTCTGATATTTTAGCATACATTTTTTATTTTTTTGTGTAGAAATTCGTTGTTGCGATTATAATAGTTGATATAATAATGTTTCTTTATGTTTTTATGGAAAAACGAGGATGATATATGAAGCCCTATAGCGTAAAAATAGCGTTAATGGACCAATGTTAGAAACTGAAATGTTAACGATGCCGGAATAAGACATGGACAAAATCCCTATGCGAATAAAGGATGACAGCGTTTCGGCCTTTAAACCGTTGACATGCGCACCTGAGTTATATGCTGGCCCTCGTAAGAACGTTTCTTTGACGTATACGCTAATAACCACATGCACTTACTTCAATCAGTGAAAAGTTCTTTACGATCAAATAACTCATCACTTCGTTGCCACTTCCGCTTAGGTGAAGTTATAACGTCGCATAAGGATTAGCTTTTCTCCTTCCTAGTCCTTCAAGTCATAGTGAGTTAAAGTTCGCCCTTGTTCTGTTCACAAGAAGGTTCGAGACTTGCTTCACAGCATTCCTCCCGGCGAGGTGTCGATCGAGATCTCGTGACATGAAGCGAAGGAGTCTGACCAGAACTCATGTTGAAAACAGTTGATGCATAACTAATGTTTTATGTGGATTAGAATAGGATGGGGGATTTTTTTCTCTCGCGGCACGAATGCATATACCCTTTATACGATTAAAATCAGTGTGTATCATTGGATATGTCGATTTATTGAGTATAATATCAATATTACGAAACCTTCAGTGAAACCCATTAAAGAAGGGAAGAAAAGGAGGGGGAGTGGAAAAACTACAGAAGGCAATAAACATTATATTCTGCATTATTATCCATCTTTTTCTCTCATTATTTCCTGTATTTTTATCACCATTCTGACAAGACTTTCCGTGTCGCGCTTTTATCGCTCCTTGCACATTTCAACGTCCTCGATTCGACTGAAGCAGAAAGTATGTCGCATTTTTTCTTTACTTTCAAAAAATCCTCTTATTCTACTCCCATCTCCCCCAAAAATCCTCCTTTCCATAAATGTAATTCAAAGGATAAGCTGACTCCGTGTGCCAAATTCGAAAATGACATTGAGACTTTTAACTTTGACTTGCTGTGCAAAATTCGAACTAATGTGAACTATTAACTTATATTTTCTTAGTTTTACCATAGAGATTTTGA
This sequence comes from Parascaris univalens, assembly GCA_037576465.1. Taxonomy (NCBI): domain Eukaryota; kingdom Metazoa; phylum Nematoda; class Chromadorea; order Rhabditida; family Ascarididae; genus Parascaris; species Parascaris univalens. The sequence continues at coordinate 200,442,083 of CM075173.1, read as the reverse complement.
AATACTGCAAATTTCGGATAGAAATTATGGGAGTTCAATGAATTTGCATATATCTGATAGCCGAACTGCATTTCACAACGATGTGCGCAGTTTCATTGTTTGACGGGTGTATTTAAAATTGCGCCCTAGAAAATGCAAATATATATATATAAGATCGGTTGATTTGTTAGATGAAAGTGCAGAAATCCATTAAGCTTTAATTCACCATCAGATCTGTTCATTAGTTTATTTATTTTTAGAGGAGATCAGCGGAGTGTTTGTGAAGTCATTGGTGCCTAATTCAAGTGCTCATTATTCAAAGAAAATTCTTCTTCACGATCTCATCTTGGAGGTGAGTGACTGCGTTTGTTCTGTTATACCGCCTTTTTTTATTTTTAGCTTATAATCATAGGCTGAGTAATTTAGTTCTTATGTGAATAGACCCTCTCTCGGGTTGGTGTCTTTGCCGCTCTGATTTGAATCATCTTTCGAAGCGTGCAATGATTTTCACAAAATCCCGAAGTATGTCTGTCACCCAGGGGATTTTGGATGATCAAATAGAGACATTTGCTTTTGGGGTGGACAAGGAGGCACACAGTTGAAATATGTGTTGGAGAGGACGGAAAGTATTGAGGTTGTGGATCGTTGCTTTTCCCTTCGGAAACAATCCGTCGCTTTACGTGATTTTTCTTGTCTTTTTTCTCAGACCTTTCATCTTTTGTTTTTTTCTCTTTCGGCAGCACTCTTATAACGTTCATGTTGTCTTTGTGGAGATTATGCTAGAATCCCATCAAAGCAACTGCAAGTTAATTTATTGTTCTTTCTAGCAAACCATCGAAAACGTTGTGGCGAGTTGCTTGATTTAATATTGTCTATGGCTGATTTTCGATAGTTTACGATGAAGATCTCTGTCTCTGACCACTGTGCTTCTAATTTTCTCGAAAAAGTTCTGACCTCACATTTTTCTCCCCATAATTTCTCTCTCATCTTTTACTGTCACCACTGCTCCATCTTCATCTGTAGTGTTTCGGCATCGTCACACTTCCTCTTTCTTACAAATACCCCTTCCATTTTAAGAGAATTTTGTTGTTTATGAGAAAGATCTCCAAGACTAAGGTTGCAGGGAACTCAGTCGTAGTTTACTATAAAGTCATCAATATTTCATGCTTCTGCTTTTCATATGTTCTCATTATCAGCTTCAGCGTAGCTTTGCATTTCCGCAAACTCGACTTCACTTATTACACTCCATTTTTATAGATTATGATCGATAGCTTTTGCTTTGGCTTATATTTGTGGTGTAGTGAACCGTCGCCTCCCTCCTTCCTTACCTCTCCCCCTCCCCCTCCAACGTTTCCATACTAAAAGGGAGTAAAAGAGATGGCAGAAATGGAGGAATGCAGTATCTTTCACGTCAGGTGTTAAATGCGTTTTTCGATCGCCGCATTATGAGACACTTGTGATGTTCAGTTTGCTGAGGAATAACATCAGGAGATGCTCTTTGATAATTTCTTATATTTCGCCTGGAATGTATGGTACTTGAGAGGAGAAGGAGGGAGAAGTGCAGCATTTCCAGCCAGAGCAGTAAAAATGCCGTCATTAAAGAAATGCTTGTAAAGGTAATTCATCAGTAGTTAGTTTGCTACTACAAAACGACTTATGGAAAAGTGCGTAGATGCAAACGCAGTCCGTTCGCTCTCAGAATCGTCGTTAAGGTCTTATCGTCGTTGATCTGTCAAAGGATACTGCATTGTTAGTTTCTGCAGTTTCTGTTATAAATGTTGCTTTAGCTTCGCTCTATTTATTTATTCATTTATTTTTGCCAAATTAAAATATCACATGAGTTTTACTGAATTTTGTTTATTTGTTTGCTTGAATTTTCCAGCTAGTTTCTTTGTGATGATTAACTGCTTTATTAACTCGCTATCATCACTTCCTTTTCTTTTCCTTAACTTTACGCTTGCAAAAACAGACGGTAGCGCAGAGGGGAGGATCTGACACGATAACCATTTTTCCGCATTGCTTACCTCACCAAACGCTTTCATAAATTACCAGCAAATAACACATATGTAAAATAATGGATAGATTTAATCGAATTTATTGTCGGCAGAAGTCTTCCGCAAAAAAATCCATCTTCGCATTATTGGAAATGAAAGTTTTCCCAGAAATTGGTATAGTACCTTGATATATTCATAGCATTCTTCAAAGTTGTTAATGTATATAGAAGATCGATTTCTATCACTAAGCTGTGATAAACATATGGACACACACTTCCATACTTAAACATACAAATAGACATTACAAAATGTTCTATTATTCATAAATGCAGAATAGAATATTTTCAGTAAAGTGCACATACTTGAAGTGCTCCGACCACTAATGTTGGTCCGGAAAATGGCGATCCTTCCAACCGAATTGATCATAAAGTGCAGTTTGTCTAATTTCTCAGCCACAATCAATTGTCTCGAAATTCTTTTAGAAATGAGCATCAACACTGAAGTCGGTTTAAATGAGGAAACCCTAATAGATTATTTACACTGAAATTTTGTAATTATGCCATCAAGGTTTACCATATTCAAAATGTTGAATAAAGGCACATTAAATGAATGCGTATGTACATCGGCCCCGAAATGTGCTTTGCAAAAATGCACAGAAAAATATGAGTTATGGTTCTAACGTAAATTTTTAGTGCTACAATAGCGAAAAGAATGTTCCTTCGACTATAGTAAGTAAGCGAAAATCAGCCGGATGGCTGGTTTGCCAAAAATGTTTTATAAACATTTTGCAAATCTGAAGTGTAAATCAGCCGGATGGCTGGTATGGAGAGGCCAAGGGAGTGGAGAGAAGAAGAAGGATAGATTGGGAGGAAATTCAGCCGTGAAACCATTTTTCGACTTGTTGCAAGGTGATACTTTTAATCTCAACGTCTTTTGTTCATCCTAGCATTAGAACATATTCATGTTATAAAGAATGAAGATATTATGATATGTTTGCTTGTATGCTATACGAAATTAGTAATCCAGAGATTAGTTTAAATGTCTGCGACATTGTAAGTAATTCCGTTATAACATAATGAGGTTAATGTTTGTTATTGTTGGATAATAAGACTATGGACGCGTTTTTGTGTATAGCTTGCCATTCAACACTAAACAGCGAGATAAACAGCAGTATCGGGATGGTTTCGATCAACAGACCCGTCGTTTTGATATGCTCATGAAGAGCATCCGTTATTCATCGTTTGTAAGCTTTATCTTCGCAAGCACGCAAGCACAATAAGCTGAGGGTCTTCAAGGAAGGGAATATGCTAGAGGTTTCATTTATTACATATATTGTCGCACATCAATATATTTTGCAAGCCGTTTCAAATCATATTTCACAATTCATATGTCATCTTTCTGTTTCTTTCTGTACTAGCACGCTCCAATGCCATCCTTCCTGCATTAAAAAAAATGCTTTATGTGCTTTTGCCTGCACTGCTATCTTCATATATTTCAAGGTTACTAGGTACTTAAATTGTTTACTTTTCTATTCAACTCACTTTTTAAATTACTCTAATTGACAGTCGTTAGAGATAAAATTATACATAGGCGGAGTTAAATTACCTGAAAATTATAAAGTATGGTTAAAAAATTGTTGGAAATTTTTCGGGAAAGAGCTGCAGCATTTTGCGCTTTCTCGAGAATATCTTTCTGGAATGCGTGAATATATTTGAGCGAAACTGTGCAGATCGAAATAAAACTATGAATATGAAAAAAGAAATAAAATGAAGAGATGGCTATTTTTAAAGAAATTTTAAGGACCATTTAAGAAAATGTGACTATAGAAAGTAAGTTAAAGATAAAGAAATGTGCAGCAGACATAGTATCCGAACATTGATATTGTCGATTCGCCGCTTGTGCTGAAATTTTCTCTAATATCGTCCAAGTAGATGAGCAAAGTGCATATGCGTAACGCTTATTCATTGATAGTTATGATACCCTATCACGTCGACCGACCGCCGTATTACATTTACCATGTATGTCGCTATCATTTCACCATCAAACTGCTGCGGTCATCAGAAGATGATTTTTTTCTCCGTAATTCTTTATTGACGACCTTGTTCTTCCTCGTACAGTTCATGAAAATTCCCTCAGCAGTGGTGCACTTTGATTTCCTGCTCGTGTCTGTGGTGTGTCTGTATGTGTTTGTCGTTTCGACCGTTTCAGTCTGGACACCACTGGAGTTGGACGTGTAAAATTTTGTATGCAGGATATTTGAGTGAGCTCTTTTATCACCCTTAATATTAATAGATCAGTTGCAAAAAAAAGTTATGGACAAGTAAAGATGCGCAAAATTTTTATGCCTTGTATATAGATCGGGTTTTTGTGTTATATTTATTGGATCATCGAAAAAAAACCAATATTATGGATGATATTTATGCGGTTGATTGGATCAAAGAAGATTTCAGGACATCATCATGAATATTGCATTTCCTTTTCCGAAGTCGTGAGAAACTTCTTTGTCAAATGAGGAGGCTTATTTGGCGCGCCTCCCTAATTCCGTTCTCAGCAGTAACAATATTACGTTCGTCGATTGATGGCATACGTCTGTGAAATCTTTGATAATATTATCAATTCCTGCAGTTCAGTTAAAACCACTGATGTCTTCTCTTTAATTTTGTTTGCATTCTTTTTTTCGTACTTCATTGTCGAGAGGAGATTAGGTTGTGTTTATTTTTCGTTGCGGATAAGGTAGCGAGATTATTTTCACCAATAGTCGGCCTCATCAAAATATGAACGCACATTGCTGATGTTCATTATTTATCGATATCATTTTGCGAAATCGGTTGGTACAGTGGGCGAAACCACAAGAGCAAATATTGTTCTCAGCACGTTTGCAGTTTTCGTCTGTTTCCCGTCAACGATGTGGTAACTAAGAGAGTAAAAGATCAACGCCATATATTCGTGGCAACAACAAGTTGCGCTCATTCGTAGGCTTGTGCAAGCGCATTATGCATACGCTTTCTCGGAATTTCTCAACAAGTAGATGAAAAATTTTTGGCTTGCAACGGCCTCATTTCAGGCCATTTGATCGCATAGGCCATTACTTCTGCAAACTCCTGCGATTTCTGCAAAGCAAAGTTTGACAAAATAATCGCTGCTGGGAATGTAGCCACACTCTTCACACCAGTTGAAACATCACTGGGAAAATTATTGCGCTGCGTAGAAGATCCAACCGTCTTATCTGATGTAATTTCACCGAGTGAAGTGAAAGATGGAATTTGCTTCGTCTCAAAATGGATCAATTTTGGCATGCGACGACCATCTATGATTTACGCCTACTGCTCCATGTCAGATCGATGCTCGCCGAAATATGTTCGTCAATAAATGAACAGTTAAACCAACGCGTTAGTAGATAAGAGGAGAAAATGAGTATATCGTTGTGCGAATTCCACTAGTTCATTGCGTGGAGATTTCCCAGAACGGGAATATTGGTGAATTTTGCAATCAGGAATTCTCTACTATCTAACGATAAACATTTGTTCCTCTACCGTAAACTTTTTGCTGCGTTTTATTGGTTTTGGTAATTTGGAGAGGAAAGACTGTGAAGTTATCGCCCATGTATGTAAAAATTGATTTATAACATACATTCTCTAAAACTCTCTTATCGTTTCTCCATTTATTAGTCCATGCTTTCAATCAGCGTCATTCACCTCAAATCATCTGAAAACAAAAAATAATTTTTCTTGAAAGACTAAGTCGAGGCGTTCTGTCGAGACAGTCAGTAAACAAACAAATAGGCCCCACTCTCGATTAAGTTTCTTATAGACCCCACTCTCAATTGTTTTTCAGAGACCCCACTCTCGATTAAGTTTTTCATTCCTAAACACCCTTAGGGCGTATTTAGAAAGAATTTTTGCCCCTCATTGGATTCGAGAACAATTTCAATGAACCAATGAACCGAAAAGCCGCTCTGAGCTATGCTACAATTTAAAAAATGAAAATATCATATATGAGAGATAAAAGTGCAACGGAAATAAAATTTGCGAAAGAACAGCGCATATTTGAAATCGCTCTCCCTCCTCCCTCCGTCTCTCTCCCCTCCATCCAGAGCGTAGAAAATATGTTTCTTTATCAGCCCACTGATCCGTCATCCTCTAGGTCCTGTATTTCGAGCTGACAGGCATATGACGCATATCCAACTATGGGCACAGTAGACTAAAGCACTTCAGCAGTTACTTTGCTGTGTAGTTGCTTCGGTAGCGAGGTTGAAATTTATTAGGCTACTTTTGATTTAGTAAGGTTAGTGTAAACATCCAACCATCAATTCCTCCCTCCCCCTTCATCTTACTACTCACTTCGCTATCAGTCGTCATCCTATCTTATTGCGGAACCTCTCTCCGATTGCGCACACCTTGCTATCCCGTTGGTCTTCCATCTTTCGTTCCCTTTATTCTTTGTTCATTTCCCATTTACTTTGCATTTGTAATGAGGGGTAACCTTTTTTCCGCTATATAGTTTTCTTTTTTTATGCTATACAGTTTTCTTTTTTTTCCGCTATACAGTTTTCTTTTTTTTGTTTTCACTGTATTTATACTTATACGTAAATTTTTTTTGCAGATTTTCTAGGAATGTTTTACTAAGTTTCTTTGTTTAGTCTATGCAGCAAAGATTTTCAATTCATATATATCATTCGCTTATTTGTAAACATTTAGCGAGTGGAGTCATCTCTGAACGTTATGCCGCTGAATTTTATGAAGTGCTTACAACATGTTTAGAACGCTAATCGACATCTCAGATCCGATGTTTATTAATTAGTATTTGGTTCATTCATAATTTCAGTGCAAATATTCGAAAAAGAAGCCTGAAAATTTACTTCATTCGACTAGAAATATCATAGATACATTTTCCGCTTCATCATTTCTCCCATTTCGCTTTTCTATTTCCCCTCTGATAACCTTGAATTGCCTCTCTGACGCTAAGAAAACTGATATTGAAATATACCAAAAAATTATCCTTTAGCGGTCATTCCCCTATATTTGCAACAATAAGATAATTTATGAAACTTTTCTCTCGGTAAAATTTAAACAAAAAGGAATCGCTTCCTGAATTTCTAATTCTGTTAGTGATAATTATGTGATGAAGATGAATTTACTGATTATATAAAACATTTCATTATATGTTCAAAAACTTTGCAGTAAATGATGCAGGCGTGAACGGGTTGAGGATATGGTCAGCAAGTATACGGGTATAATGAAAACTTTTTCGGGATATTGCTAAAAGCGTAATCCGTGAGAGGCAAATATCGGATGTAAAACTCAATAAAAAATAAATGAGAATGCAGGGCTCTGGGCTATTTCCATCACCGTGGATTTCTTTTCTTCTCGGAGAAATCAGTGAGATCTTGGTACTTGTCATCAATGGTTACGCACGTGTATATCACTAATTCGACGTTACGATTTTAATGTTTTGTAACGATTCGTTTTGGTCGATAATTGGAACTGTAGCCATTTAATTAAAACTGTTTGATTTCAATATGCTGGAACATTTCAGGTAAATGGCCAATCGTTGGAACATCTTAGCCATGCCGAATCGGTTCGAACATTAGTGAGGAGTGGAACAAGAGTGAAATTGAAGTTGATCCGATTTTCACCAGGTTCCCCACAAGCCGCCTGCCTCAACATGCTGCAGGAACAGGTGAGAAGGACTTCTGAGATGAAAAATATTTTGCGCCTTTCATCACAATTTCGTCGGCAAGTTATAGAAATGGAATTTATTTATAAGCATCTCTTCCTCTCTTACTCTCAATTTTTGCGCAGATGATTGGGTGTTTAAGGGGGGTAGGTAGGAGAGCACGGAAATTATTCATAAATGAAGTCTTCGTCTCTGAGGAACATAACCACTTTTTTCTTTCAATGAGATCGTGATATTTGGAATGCTGAAACGCAGATGTGATGACGTAATCTTGAGTCCGTCAATTGCGCCATGCTGTCTTCATGCTCGTGGCTAATATGCATTATTCATTTGTTATTCTTTCCTACACCCGTACTAATTACTGAAGTTTCATAAAACGAAAACGAATGAAATATATGAAAACGAAGCTAGAAACTTTCCCACCTAGGAGGGAAACTTTTTCCGTCAACTCTATCGACAAAGCTCTTCCGACCATTCCTTATTCTATGGATGAGTCTGTTGAAAAAATAGATGAAACATTTCGGTTTTTAATCGCCTTAATATATTCTCAGAAGGCATGCTGTAGTTATTAAACATTTTCGAAAAGCACATTGCGATTTATGCATTTTTAAAAAGGGCATATTAGAAGCTATAAAAGATCTTTCGCAGGAGATTTTCTCGAGCAAGTGCGTTGTTGCATAAGCATATGAGCTTATTAACGTGATTGTTTCTCACTTTTTCATCGTTCCGAATTGGCCGCTGAGAATTCGCCGCAAATTTAAAATTCCTGCAGTTTGATATATCGTTTATAAATAGTTTTGTGAGGTGATTATCACTTAAATCCAACTTTTAATTTTTTTTAAAGCGTAAGGGCTTCTTTCTGGATAATTCCTTGAAGGAATTTTGGTGTATCGGATGGATAAGGTGAACGAAATTATCTCTAGAAATGAGAAAAATGAAAAAATTATCCACATCCATATGGAGGGCAAAAGAATCAGATTCGATTTGTGCATTTCTGTCCCGTTATAGTAGCATCTAGTAGTTGTAGTGTTTCATTTTTGCCATTTTAAAAGCTTCTATAGTAATGGAGCGCTACTCTTTAATATTTATTAGTATGAGTTGAAATTTGCGGAAAATTTTTTCCTCTACGAGCGATTGACTTAATTTTCGCTTTTACGAGCGATTTTTTAACTAACAAAACTGAATGTCCGTTAGCGCTTGAATGAAAATGTTTCAAATATTGAATGGATTGGCAGATATTTTGATTTATTGGTTGTTTGCATGCACCCAGCAGTTTGTTGTTTAAGGAGAGAGGAACACAAATAATCGACGCCCAAACAAGCATACGTGATGTGGTAGCTGAGTGGAAAAAGAAATTAGGTGCCGACTACGAAGTGGTCAGTGTGGATCTCATCCCCGATAAACGCGACGATGGAGGTTTGGGTATCTCACTTGAAGGTACCGTCGACGTATTGGATGGTACTCAACTATGTCCCCATCACTATATAGACTCGTTGAGGCCGTCAGGTCCGGCTGCTGTATCTAACGCGTTACGATCTGGTGATGAGCTCTTGCAGGTAGGAATTTGCGGCGTCATATTATTTCGCTGCCATTAATGCTGTGGAATAGCATGAGTTTTGAGATTATGCTGGGATTTGCCAAACAAAAAATATGCACGTTTTACGAGTGTGATCCACTGGCTGTGATACCTGAATTTTTTCCTTCTATTGTTCACAATTTCGCCCACAATTTCTCTTATGAAATCTAAGTCATATATCACTTCTGCAGCCGTAGTTATATGCAATCACATTCAGTTAAGACATGGGTGAAAAGAGTAGAAAGGTTTTATTTCATAGCACATTGTGCATATCAGAGAGGTAAGAGAGGTCAAATTCATATTTATATATAAATAGGTCAAGTTTACGACGTAGACTAAACGTCGATGAATGAAAAAAAGAAATTTGTTATATAGTGGAAAGTGCGAAGACGAAAAGAACAAGCACAGGGGGATAATATCGTAGTTGAAATGAAGCAGTTGGATATGATGTGAGGTTGAGCCAGGAATCAAACGGTATGAGAGGAACATTAGTCAAACTGAGGTTAACTTAACAGGTGCTATTACTTTCGAGAAATACTTTTATTTCATTGATAGAATAACAACTCGGAAAAGATATTTCATGTGGAGGTCGTTTCATACTATTGGCACCGTCGGTGTAAAAAAATCTTACCTATATTAGCTTTAGAATTTAAAGAAATATCTAAAAGCAACCGTCAGCTGAAAGTCCGTAGCTTAAAATACAAATGAACCGTAGATTTGGGCTTATGACTTCGGTTAAATGAATTAAATTTAAGCCCTACCGTCCTTTCTAAAGAGGGAATTTCTGATGTCGTCGCACATACGAATCGACTAGTTGCTTGTTTTATGTTTTCCTGTCTTTATGGTCTATATTTCTGTTGATTTATCAAGAACGCGACTCCCTTCGAAGGGAATAAACAGAAACGCGAAAAAATATGCGATAAATCCTAGAGCAGGCCATGTTTTGACGAAACTTAAGATATACTCAGCCCTCCTGCTTCTTCTGAATACAAAAGGCCGCCCACATTCCTTCATTGACGTTTAGTATCTATCTTTTTTTAAATTTGGTTTCCTCACCGAGTTCCTTCCTCTTCAATTTCATAAAGACTTAGTCTCGTTCTCCCTAAGGATGCTGTATCTAACCCATCATCATCTTCCCTCTTCGTGTCACCGTATAGAAGGTGCAGATGAAATCGCCACCCCAAACTACAGTTGTTTCTCGTTGAGTAATCCCACCGCTATCTTGCTGGCAACGTCTAGGAGCAATAACGTTGCCGCATCACTGTAAAAAGTTCAGGTCAACGAAGTGGTGCTATATGGAGAGTCACATGTGACGGTGAGGCAAGCATTGAGTAGGGCGGCGTCTTGTTCACAACGGGTACGACTTACCGTTTCGAGGAAGGCGCAAACGGTTAACGTTTTCGTGCCAAGACCCGAACAAAGTCTACCGATCGCTTATCCTCTGCTGGCTGCGGGTGACGATCGTTTTGTCAAGGTGATTTCGCTCTTTACGGTTGTCTAGTTCTCTTATTCTCAAGTGCTCTTTCGGAGTTCACTTTCAGCAAAAATGAGGGGAATATTATTGCTGTTTATTTCCTTGCTTATTGATTGTGACTGGTGTAATTTGATTATCCGACTTATTCCGTTATACTGCCGTTTTTCTTGGTTTCTTCATTAAGTCTTTCTGATTAGAAATATTTGAATCTGAATGTTTTGTTCAGTTTGATAGACTCTCTTTTGATAACTGTTTATTCTCTTCCCATCGTTCTTTTAGAACTTTTGCTTCAATCTAATCTCTGTTCCGTATAACACCTTTAGTTGAAAATATTTCATACTGCCGGCCCAATGCTCTTCATATATCTTTTTGAGCTTTTTGGTATGTTCGGCATTGGTGATTGAACCGGTATAAGACACTTCCGCCACTGCTCGTTTGTTACATTATCTTGAAGCATGGATCTCCATATTGAGGAGGTTTTTATGCGCGATTATTCAGTGGAGAAAGAGGCTCGTTAGTTGCAGATCGATTTAACCAATAATGGAAAGAGAAGGGGTATTTATTGCCGGTATTTTCCTGTCAGAGGTGTCAGCATTGCGCTATGTGACGTGGGTAGAAAATTCATTTTTCAGTATGTTCGGAATTACGCATAGCAAATGTTTCGTTGACGAATTAAGGAATTTTTGAGGATACAAATTTTGCAGCCTTCCGTTTCATTTTCAGAATTATTTTTCGCCTTTGCCACATCGTTTTCTAAAATTTTTGATTCATTGCATTTAATCGAATGTAAAAATTATATTGAATTAGCAAATTAGCGAGATTTGTTATGAGGCCGATTAAGCAATGGCAAGCAAATATATTGGATGGGGGAGGGAAGTTGAGGTGCGGAAGTGAGGGAGGCGGTGGAAATAAGCACTCAGTGAAAACTTTCACATAAGATCTTTCTTTCAGGCAAAGTCAGAAACGTGTATCCCAACGTCTTTGGATCGGACGGCTGCTATTCTTCAACAGGTTGCCTATTAAATTTTGCTGTGTTTTGCTTTAAAAAATAAGGAGAAATGATTTTGCTGCTATCGCTCAAAGTTTCACTCTGTTTGACTGATGGACTAGGGAATGAATTGGTGCAGCGATCATTTCTGAGTAGCAACAATTCTAGCGAAAATGATATTTTACGGAGTCGAATTGAGCCAAAATCGATTTGTACTCCCAACTGAATTGAATCTAATTTTTCATTGATGCGCTTATTTGTATCATCTAATACTCGTCATTACTACTAAGTATAACTGTAACACTGCTATCAAGATGTCATTACTGTTGTTTCTGCTATTAGAGTTATTTATTGAATGCTGTGATTATGGCAGTAATTTAGTGAATGCAATTAAGTGGGTGGGTTTTTTGTTTATTTCAATGCGAACTGCTGTTACCCTTATATTGGAGAGTCTGGTGTTTTTCTTACTTCACTTTTCTTCGCAGCAGCTGAATAGTTGAATCTCAGTTGTAAAAGTGAAGTGATTAATTTTCCGTAGATTTAAACATCAGATATATTCGATGAAAGATAAACGAAACAGTTGGATTGCTATCGAATTGATTGTGTTAAACTATAATAAATACGCTGTTGGTCTCGCTCGTTTGTCCTTACGACTATTTATTATTTCAATGATTTGAGATATTATTCACAAGGAGTGTACACATTAAACGGAATTATTGTCTTGTTTCGAGTGCAAATTTAGCTTTAGTTTAGTTAATAGAAGCCTAAATAATTACTGTTGTATAAAATTATCATATTTGCATAAGTAAAATCAACGCTCTTCCGCTTGTATTCTTCATGATTCGCGAAAGTGTTCCCATTCGTCGAAAGGAAACAGCCAAATACGATATTACTTCTTAAGAGTGTTACGTATTCAAATAATTCAGGTATCACAACGATTGCGTTCACGTTCTCTTCAACCATTAACGGGTCTCGCCATCTGGAAGTGCGTACCGATGATTGTTTGCCTAGAAAAGGATTCCAGAGGACTCGGCTTCTCTGTTGTCGATTATCAAGTATGTACTATTGGTTGCGTAAAGTAGCGTGGGATTTAGATATCACCGTCATTACTTCGTATACTGTCGCCCACGGTGGATACCAACACACTCCATTTAATGTCAGGAAAGGTTCCGCCAGGTTGAGATTGAATCGATGACGAAGTCGAAGCCGAAAACGTTCAATAGTAGAGCACTCTTTGGTCCCCTAAAGGGGATGATGCTGTTGTCGAGAACTGGGACTGTTGAGATTTAGGATTGCAATTGATCTAACACCCTGCCATATTGCAAGTGGGCTTTAAAGGTTCGGAAGCTCCCTCACGAGTTCCGTACCCTTTTGTAGTTTTGATAAACATTGCCATACTAGCTCCATTGCACGAATAGAAATAAATTGCTAGTCAGACTAATTACCATACTTTCCCAAAGTGGAGCTGTATTTCTTCTTAAAAAGATTCTCTTTGCTGTCCCTGTCCAGGTTTTAAGGAACTTACAACCTTCGAGCGTTTACCTGACATATTGCAGTAATTGGTCCCATTCGGGCTTCCGACCTGATGTTAAACTGATGCTTTCTTTAACAAGCCGTTTCCTTTCCTCTGGCTTTTTAGGTGCCGCATTTTGCATTCTGATTGCTGAAGAATGATGTCGTCATTTCCGTATATATATGTATATATATATATATGTATATATATATACGACATTAATTGTATATATATATATATATATATATATATATATATAATGTCGTTATATTAGAACCGCCGTATCTCAGCTCGTAATAATTAGCTCTCAGGTTAATGAATCACCATTGAGTGGTGACATTTTTCATTACTGTACACATAGGTTGTGTTGAATTATATGACACTTTTTAGAGGCAGTTAACATGCATGTGAAGTGGGACACGTTCTTGGATGTGGAAACTAGGTGGGCACACCATTGGGACATCGAAAAGTGTGCTTGATATCATGCGCATCTTTTGAAATATCTGTAGCTATGGCTGCTCTATTGTTTTTCGCATAATACAACAGATCCGATAAGCGCATAACGTCAACGAATATATGTATAATCTGCTGTTAAATATGGAATGAAGACAGAGGTTATAATTAAAGCAAGCAATTCTAAACGCATACCTTATGCTACAGAGCAATCTCAGCGTTGAACAGTTGAAATGTTTAACGAAAATAAGTTAGATATCTTTATATCTTATATAATTCATAATTCACGAGGGCTTTCATCTCTCTCTTTTTTCTTTGAGGATATTTTTTCATTCGATTCATATAATTTATTTTCCACGGAAACTTTTTTCCTTATTCCAAGCCGATTTCATTTATTTTTCAGGATCCATTGCACCCAGGTGAATCAGTTATTGTCGTTCGTTCATTAGTTCCTGGAGGCGTGGCACAGGCTGATGGAAGAATCGTCCCCGGTGATAGATTGATGTTTGTCAACGACGAAGATCTTTCTAATAGCACACTCGATAGAGCGGTTGCCGTACTCAAAGCTGCCCCTCAAGGCATTGTTCGGTTGGGTATTGCGAAACCTGTACCTATTGATCAGGTTTTTTTGAATGCTTTATTGCTTTATTGATCTACTGTGGTTGCATTCAAGTCTTTCATGTGTTGCAAACTATCAAGTGAAACTCGACGAGGTTTCAAGGTCGTAAAAGAGCTATTTTGCGGATATTACGAGGGGGAGGGTGGGTTTTCCTTGAAAATATATGACTGGTTTCTAAGATCTATTGGTTAAACCAGTTTATCGTGGTGATGGCTTTGGTAAAATAGAATGACTCATCTTTTGATAATATCGTATTTGAAAATGAATTCTTTTGGCACCATTTTTACGTATGAAAAAATATAAAATTGATTTCGCACTATTAACTGGTCGGAAAGACGGCTTTCAGCGCTTATGCGTTTATCTTACCTACGACGTAAGGTCTTGTTCCGCTTGGCTCGCCTAGCCACATAAGTCTCCTAGGGGATCCGCATCTTCTTTCGAGGTGTGGTCGCCTAAATTGCAAGACAGCACGGGTATAAGGGGCAAACAGTTTTATCACAGTTACACACCAAGATGACGAACATGAAGCGATGCTAAGATGGCTTGAATCGCCGCCGGAGTTTCTCAATGGAATTCCTCGCCGTCGGCGATCACCCCTGACACTTTAACGGCCACAACTAGGTCTACTCCTCCTTTAGACCAGTCTAGAAGCCGGAATGAATTCATAAGCACATCAACGCTTTCACGCTGTCCAGGTTCTGGGTCTGGCTAGCCCCATGTCCCGTGCTGGGAAGTGGTTTAATCTGCATTTACGCTCTTGATCTTCTTCGGCAAATGAATATAATTGATTGCTCAATGGGCATAAAAGGGATGTAATGGATTTTTATTTATAAAAGTGGTTTTCACAAAATGTCATCATATCGGAGGTTACACTGCTAGCCTATATGGGAAGTTTATGTTCACCAAATTTCTCTTCCAGTTAATGATATCCTTTGTGATCCCTTGAAAGTTCCTGTTCCCTATACCCTTTTGCCTTCTTTCCACTCTCCCTCTTCGTTTCCTCCCACTCACATCCTTTCTCTTTCATTTTCTTTTCCTTTCCTTTTCCGTTCTCATGTTCAGTGCTCTTCATTCACTTTTCTAGTGGATTAGTATGAAGAAATTCTATTTATCACGCTTTCTCGGCAATAAAAATTCTCATTCTCAGAGTAATGCGTTTTTCGCTGTTAGCAATAAGTAAGCATTAGATGAGACGAATGTATTTTCCAACAAAATGCCGGAAATGCGTCATCGGTAATGTTCTCATAATTTCCTAATATTCACAAAAAACGGAAATAAAATCCGCAATATTCGTATATTGGTGCCGATAAAATTCTCTTTTTTCTCGATGATTGGAAAAATTCCCAATTATGGAAAACATTTCCGACGTCATTCAATCAGCTTGGACATTGTAAGATATTACTGCGAAAGCAGTCGGATAATTTCTTTTCGAGTGTCCGCTACTTCATTTTAGCCTTATATGAGATTTTGGCTAACAATAGAAGGATGCGGATTTGCCGTACGAGAGAAATATTTTTCCATACATTATATTTCCCTCCTAGTTTGCAACTTTTCCTCCCCCATTAGTCCTCAGTTAAGCTTACATTTCGAAATTCGGTCATATTCAATATATAATAGGCTTTTTCTTGTACATGCACTGCAACATCAATGTTCGGTAGCGTTTTTTTGCTCTTTTTTTAGCAGGACGACGACTTCAACCATTTGATTCGCATTATTTTACCTATGATATCTTTAGATTTAAAAAAAGAGATTTTCCTTGTTTATGCTGTTTTACTTCCCTTTATTACCTTTATTACCGCCTCTCACCTTCGCTCCTCCGCTCTCGTTCTGAGGGTATGACTACTTCATTTCTGCCTCAAATGATCTGCGTTTAAGAAAAATTTTCCTAGATATATTTTATCAGTATCTTAGAACTGTTACGTTGTATTACGCCATAACCTCAGTTATATTAAGCAGGAGTGAATGCAAAGATATGAGAGTGGTAGTGAAATAAACTTATTTGTCCATCGTGTAACGGGGGCGATTAAATGTTTATCGCAACCATGTTTTCCATTTATCTTTTTGGAAGAAAGGAGGAATGCATACATCACTTTTGAAGCGTTATATATTTATTTCTTCCTGTTCAACTTACCTGCACGAAAACAGACAAATTTGTATTCTCGTTTCAACTTCATCCACCGCCCTTCAAACTTCTCCATCTTCTTTTCTACTCGCTGCGAATCCCATTCCTCGGTTGACTTATTTCCGACAAAACATTTCTCAGATGGCTGTAGATAAAAATTATTTAAGCTTGCAAACTACAATTCCATCTAATCGCTACAAATTTAGAGAAAAGAGATACGCTTATTTCTTGTCCAGTAATGATTTTCCCATCCATTTCTTATGATTTCGACGCGGAAATTTTCAGAGATTATTTAATCGATTTTTGCAGATTCTCTTCTCAATTTGCGATATGAGAAATGATGGAAAGGTTCTTCTGAGTGCTGACGCATTTGAAAGGGGATAATTTATTCGATAGGATGACGGTGGATATGTTTTTTTTGGATTTAAAACGTGTAAAAAATGAAAAACGATGGAATTACGCTAAAGTTTAAACACTCATTTACTCATTCGGATCTGAAAGTTTCTTCTCTTTCCTCATTTCCTTCCTTTCCATCCCTCATCCTTCACCCATCTAGGTGTTCATAATATTTACTGATAAATAAATGGAGTTGACACATGAATTGAAGCTTTTTTTTATGTTCACTGGACGACTATTGAGTGAGTCGATAGTGCACAAATTTCGTTTACCACAAAAATGTCTATTTCAATATCTCATCGTTCTTCTTCAAGTCTTCGATCTTTTGCTGTATTTCGCTTCATTAACTTTATTGCGCTGAAATTGGAGGATGTGCTTTTCGTACGCCTTTTCCATCTCATTACAATTTCGTTGCTTATTGACAGCCGCTTGTTCGAATACGAGATTGCCATCTGGAAACTGGTGATGTCTACCAATATACAAATGCAAAAGGTAGGGTTTTTTTCGAATGGGAAAAAAGGAGGTGGAAGTGAATTGCAGGTTGATTGGTTTCGTTCATTTGAACATAGCTTACGGTCAAAGAAAGAGTACCAGTAGTAGGATAATTGGGCAGGAAGACAAGCAAATGGATATGTCTTTAATGGACTGGATACGACATAGATCATAATTTGTAGATTCAGTGCTGCATAAGTTGGGCTTTTATTTGGATAATTGCGATAATTTATTTGAGTTGTCAAATATGAGGACAGTGAACATGAAAAGTGATAAGAATGAATTAGTGTTGGATTCCTAAGCAATAAAGGTCTTTGAGATCATTGAAGCTTATATGGCTGAGGTGGTTGTTTTATTGAGGGAAATCTGCGAGGAATAAATGAAAAATTGATGTGGATTGAATGAAGTGAAAATTTCGTGTATTATTGAAGTTTTAAAGGTTTGTTGAGTGAAATAAAAGATTTAGAAACAAAACGAAAGAGCTTTTTCTCGTTGTCAGAGATGTTGCAAGGATGAGGCAATTTTTGTTATCTATAAGATTTTCTCAAATTCATTCGACGATCACTTTCTTGAAAGAGCAGATCTTTTATTATAGTTCACTCGACTACATCAACTACTCTCATATATTTCTCATCTATTGTTGTTGTGGATTTTTCTGCTTCTACTAGTTCAATTTTTGCTTTACTTTAATGGAATTAGTTAAAATTCTTTAGTCTTCTATGTCAGCGTAATTTTTATATGTTATTTTTCTCCCTTTTTGCACGTTATGGGAATATCATTCTTTGGAGTTCTGAAATTAAACTATGAATTTGAAACCGAAAAAAAAAACGATGCGAATAATATAATTTATGGGTCGTCGTTTCATTAACTTAGAGAAATAAACGCTAAATGTCCGGATATTGATTGGCTCACTGAAGTGGTAATTGCCTCAGATACTGACTGTCGCGGATAATGAATGATTGGTTGAAAGGCTAACTGTAGTTCGCAACTGCTAAATTTGTTATGTTTCCGATCGCAAGCCTCATTTTTCACTTCAATTGAGATTTTTCCTCTGGCGCATGTATATACTCATTTATAAGATCATTTCTGTGTTGTTTAGCTGGAATTATTCTATCATCCAATATGAATAATTTCATGAAGGGCGCTTAGTGGACTCGATCGGAGCTACTCTGCTTTTACGACGTATTGTCAACAAACGCAATTCTTGTTTTTATGATGGTATTACAGTTGTGATGTTTGTTAATGTAAAACATGTAGACGTCAGTAAAGATCGCTCAGAAACAATGAAATATTTTCAAATAGTAAATGAAGCTGTGATATCTGACGCAAAGTACGGAAGAACTTGAATGTAGTTTTTGCAGCGATCCGATAGGTCGATGGTATATTTTAGTTATGTTCGTTTGAAAGAGATGGGAATTGATAAGGGTAGGAAAGAGGATATATATAGGTTGGATGCGAGGGCTTTAAAAAAAGTTTCATATATTCTCTTTATTTGCAAAAGGAACTGTGTCTTGGTAGAATTTCATTTGTCCTTTCGAGTCGAATGTTTTCTGAAGCGTTATATTCGATGATCCGGAAGCATCGTTGCGGGCAGGCATGTGTCCATCAAATGGACTTAAATGAGATTGATGTAAGCCATAGTGTGCAAATTTGTCTTAAGTGGATTGGCCATTAGCGCATCCCAATGTCACTGTTTTTATTGCTATAAATGGGTCGTTCAATTCTAAGGGAGATAATAAAACCGTGTTGCCTCTGGCGACCGTGCAATTAAATACCTTATTAATAATTTGAGCAGAACTCCAAAGCCTCTGATTCCGACCTTCCTCGAACTTTTGTGCGTGAGATGGCCTATATTTTTCTGTTGCTTTCCGATAGAGTGGTTTCTTTCGAGGAGGGCTTTCACTCAACTTTTATTCAAGTAAATTCGATATGTGCCTTCGCAGAGGGGGGGGGGGATGTATGAAAAAGATCGCTTTTAATCCACCCACCCAAATTTGCTTTGCAAAGGAGCGATTTGGTGTGGACTACACGTGTTTTACCATAGAATATTTGGTTTTTATTCGTCTATCAGTGCGGTATTTTCCTTGTGTATGTGTCATTTTGTTTAATACTTTTAAGCTATAAGCAGCTGAACATCTCGAAATGTTGGTAGTTATTCTGCTCCTTTATCTCTGGTCGACGATCAATTCAAAAGAGAGAATTCTGTGCGTTATACGTACGATCATATGAAATAAAAACGATAGGCATAAACTTTCATAGTTCTTAAAAGACGAAATTCTCTTTTGTCAGATTTTATCAGGTTAGTTCATTATCTATATCTCGGTTGCTATCGTTGCTTACGTTTCTATCGTAAGCATATATTAGTGTAAAGTTACACCTGCATACATTTGGCTAGCTTGCTGCTGAATTTCCAGCTCGATGTGTTACGATGAAATTGCAAATACTCTTCGCCTTTATCCAACAAACCTTCCTTGCCCTCTGTTATCGCTTTGGTAGTTGTTGTCTATAATTACCGTTGTCTGTAAAAGACGTGTTCGAAAGAAATGTGTGTCTAGCCGTCTATAAAAGTAAGTGCAACTTCTTTGCTGTTAGTAAAAAGCTCTCACCGTCGTCTTTAATAATCGTTTGTAATATAACCTATTCATTCCCTCTTCATCCATCTCATCTGGTTGGGGGACGAAGTTCAAAATGAAGAAAGAATAACTTTCGGGTATCCAAATCTCTTAGGACTTTCATATATATCCGCAGAGAAAATGATTGCTCTGCAAATATTTTCGTTAACATTTCATAAATCGATTGATGAATGGTGATAAAAATTCATAAGTTCGATTTAAAAATATTCGAATGTGGGAAATATTCCTCTCAAAAATTATTCGCTTATTTTGCGAAGAAGATTGGTTCTCCGCTAATATAACTTATTTTTCTCTCGATTTCTCTCATTTCTGGAATTTCTATGTTATATTTGTACGTGATTTTAACTGATTTCTTTGGAAAAGAGAAAAAGAGAAGAAATGAAAAAATGCGGTGGGGTCTATCGTGGGAGGGGAAGTGTTTTTATCTGTAGAGAGAGAGCGGTGGAGCGCTAGGGGAAACAAATTGCTTGAAGGGGATCCTGCATCGAGTTGCATCCAGAGATTTATTTTCTGTCTTTCGTGATGAAACTTCTTCGCTGCACTCAATTCATCTTTCTTTGATTAGGTTTGATCCACAATATGACCGGTATTTCCAGTTGTATATACGATTTAACTTAATGATGATATGAGCAGAATTACTTTTTGCTTCTTATTGAGATGCTGCGACAGTTGTCGAGGAAACTCGAGAATACTCTTGTTTACGAAGTGGTAAGGGGTAAAGTATTGTTGATGGAATTTGTTCGCTGTAAGCGGAGAAGAGCGAAGAATTTCAAGCGAATATTCTTTATTCATGAACTTTGCATTTTTGGCAGAATTAGGCAGGTGAATATTGCAGATAGAATTGCCGAGAGATTTGTAGTTTTTATCGAATATACTTCGACGAAAAGGATTTGCATTGCAAATGTGTGCTTAATTATTGCATATCCTAGCTCAAGAACCCCTAGAATATTGCCCTCGGGCACTTCCATTCCTCACAGCTGCTCTCGTTTTTTTTGAATGCATACTTTCCGGCCATATGTGACGAGGAAAGTCAGTGTGTGGGAAGATTTGCTTATATTTTTTTGTCAGGTGTCGGGGAAAAGGTGATGTTTGGTTAGGCAGTGTTGTGTTATTGCCGAGAATACTGCACATTACAGCAAATATGGATTTGCACATGAATATACAATGCATGTATGCATATATGCGAGCATAATGAACCGGTCGGACGTAATACTTCAGTCAGCTTACGGCGTTGAGGTTTTTTATATATATGGGCAAGACCCTCTTGATTATTTGGACTGGCGGCTAGACAATTTCGTTTCGGAAACGGGTACTTAAAGCAGGTAGAGAGAGGTGATTACCGTAGCGGAAGGGATTCGTTGAAGATGATTGTGAGAGAGAAAAGGAGAGTTGCTAAAGTCTGCTATGGTAAATTAAGTAATAAATAAAGCAATATCGGAAAGGTGTTAGGACGAGGAGGGTCTGACTAGAGGAGGTGAGATGTGATTGGTAGACAGTAAAGTGGAATTTGTGATCTCAGTGTTTTTTAATCTGTAACTTTATGTCTTTGAAGAACTGTGCCGATGAAGATTTTGCTATCGGTTGTTTGATGCTAACTTTAAACATTAAGAAGGTTTATTATTTAGTAAAGCCACGTGCGTAGAACTGTAATCGAAGTAATTGTTGAATGAATAGAATATTATTAACCGAATGGGATATGTTTGAGAAAGTTTTTGGATAGAGTTTAATTATATATGGTGATTAATATATTATAGTGTTTGTGTTGAGATTTTCAGTCATTTGAATGATGAAATGAAGCAGATTTGCAATGAATGAACTGGGAAATAGCGCTGAAGCATGATGCTTTACGATCAGTGAATTATCAGCATCAAGTAGTTCTCTTATGAGACATTCTTTTAAAAGAATCGATATTTCATTCAGTGTTACATTCACTAGAGAGGATGCGTTATGTGATTTATGATTTTGAAATTTTATTCAATTATTATATGGAATTGGCAATATTACATGAATGGAAAGGAAGCGTAGGTGTTAAATGATACGCGTAAGTCGCAGCATTGAATGAAATGAAGTTCGGTTGTGCCACCTAAACTTGTAAAGTTTCCGTTGGTTAGTTTATTGCTGAGACGATTCATACGACTACTTCTTGCAGCACTATCTCTTTTATTTAGTAGTAGGTTCGAGTTTTTAATGCTTCTGATAGCTCGAGGATTTGCGAGTGGGGTGGTCGATAACATTAAAATCGCTCGTTTCATGCAGACGTTAGACATTTCCATCGTAGTATATTGTACATTTATATTTATATGCCATGCCCACGGCTAAGAAATACGTGCGCAGTCGCTTAGAGCGGATTTTAAATTCCGTTTTCCATCGTTGAAAACCTTCTATATATTGGCGCTATTCAAATGCTTCTTTTTTCGACGACGAACGACCGAGCAATTGTCTTGCTTCAAACGCTGCAGTAAAGACAATAAGTCAATAATTTTACTATTTTCTTCTTAAATATGCAACGCGTCGCTTCTTACCTGAGAGATTAGCAATAGAAAAGGCACATTAATCACTTCTAAATATCACATGTGCCAATAATTTTGTTGAAAAATACTGATAAGGGGAGAGGATAAACGATGGGAATAACCATTAGAAGGATATAAGGTGCTATATTGAAGCGCCATGTGACACACGATGTCAATGCAAGTGGGCAGCAATAAGCTTGACGGCTGTGAGGTAGTCAAGCGCCACTAGACTACAGCTTTCATCCAATCAATTCTCGTATTTCAGTGTGGCACTAACGGCCATTCACCTATTATATCGCGAAGTGAGCGTGTGCTCGCTAAGGGAAGCTCACCGAGATCACGCCGCAAGCGAAAACAGGTCAGCATTTATATTTCTTTTTTGATGAATGCTATCCCACCTTACTTTTTGTATGTCCTTTTCCCTCCTCCGTTACATTGCAACTTTCCCATATCTTTTTCCTCCTCTTTTACCTTTCACTGCCATAGGTAACTTGCCTCCTCGACATATCCCATCTCTGACTTCTCATATTTTGATAGAAATTCTTTTTTCTTATCATTTGTTCTTCGATAACGGCCTTTTTTATAATTCTTTATTCAGTGCCATGTGATTTTAGTATCGAAATTCGCCTCATTGTGACGGTTATCTTACATTTTTGTGTTGAATTCTCAGTCCATTATTGAAGCCCTAAATGGAACGATACCATTTTCAATTTGTGTTGAAATGAGATTTGAGGTCTGATTAAGCGGAAGCATTCATTGTGCTTTAGCAAGATATTTTATTAGCGTTGCGCAGCACATCCTCAATAGGTGAATTCCCAATATAACGTTCAACGTTGAATTCTTACCAGCGAATAGGTTAAACAATAAGAAAATAGGATTCCTTCCTTTCAATAAAACCACACTCTATCATCAAAATTTTGCAAAACAGATGACTCGAATTTTTTCACTCTATTTTGCATTACATCAGTTTTCGAAAGACATCCCGATAAAAGTATCTGAGATCTTGCAGTTTATGGGGCTTTTATTCGTGATTATATAGTGCATTTTTTTCCGAACGATCACATACACTTAACTTTGACTGAATTTAATTTCCTTTCTTATGTTGTTTAAACTGCTCCATTTTCTTCATTTTTCATCCTATACAATTATTTTTTCATTGAAAAAATTGGCCTTTTTTATCGAATGCTGATCGACTGATTCATTGCATTTCCGATGGACTAATTCAAAGTATTGATACACCTTTATCGCTTTAACCTGCATTTTCCTATCCTCTTAAGCATTTTTCTTTCTGTTCGTTCCTCTTTTCCTGTTTCTTTCTCCTTCCTCCCACTTCCTCCTCCCCTCGTCTGTGAAATTGTTATCGGTGCAGAATCGATTGTGATAAGTGAATGGGATTTTTTCGTTTTGCATTGAACATTTGCAAACAATATTATTAGACCTTCTTATGTGCTTATCCACTCTTTATTGGGCGTCACTTTATCCGTCACCAGAATGAGTTTTTTCTTTAAGAGTATTTGCCTCGCTATGAAAATTCTCGTCTATATACCTTCTATTCATTAGTGATGCAAACTTGACTTCCTGTTTTTCTTTCTTTTTCGTATATCGCCCTAAGGTCGTATTAAGTGAAAATAGCCTATGGCAAATTCCTATTTGAGGCTGTCCTCTTCAACAAATCACATCATTGCATCCATGATTTTGACATTGTTTCTTCATATATTTATATATATGTTTACATATCTCTCCTGTCTATCCTGGCATATCCTATTCTATTTGATTCTTTCAGCTGGAGAATTATGAGAACTATAGTAGTTAAATTTGATGAGCACAATCTACACATTGATTACTGTAGGTCTATCCTGGCATATCCTATTCTATTTGATTCTTTCAGCTGGAGAATTATGAGAACTATAGTAGTTAAATTTGATGAGCACAATCTACACATTGATTACTGTAGGTTTATCCTGGACCTTCGACTTGCCATCGTCGATCATCTTTTCGAGTTCCGTGAAAATACTATACAATTTCAAGTTAATTTCAGTTCATCAATCTCTTGAGTACTCATAATGAATTTATTTCATTGGAAATTCGTTATCTGAAATAATGAGCTAAAAATAATTTCTTAAAGCACATATCGTGCCGGCCTCTATGCATTTCTACTTTTTTCTTCGAACGATCGATGAACGATGTTCTTTTTTTCTGAAGATTGATTAAGCATATTGTTTGATTTAATAGTAATATGAAAATGCTTTGCACCATTCATTGTCTCAATGCCCCATTAGCTGTCGAGAATCATATGAACGCGTTCGTGACGCAACGGAATATTGTTCTCGACGTTGTATCTTTTTTCAGAAATCTCGCAGTGCTAATTATTCTGGTTTATTCCGGTTTATTCTGCTTTATTCCTGTTTATTCCCTGTTGTGTTTTTTTAGTATGTGTATATATTTTTACTGTTGAGAGATTGAAATTTGCCATGTAGATGGAAGGGTTGGAAATTTGTAAGATTATATTCGCCAAATTTTCTGCATTCTCTGCCTTCTTATTTGGATAGATTTAGTTAGTATGTAAATTTTGTAGTTCTAGTTTGAAAATTTTGGAAGGTTTATGTGTTCCAGTCCATTTATCACCTTCTTTTTTCGTTATCCTGAATATGATGAAGTATCAATCCCATGTGATTTTGACCTTCTCATTGTGTCAATAACCGCTTTTTATTTAATCACGCTTGTAGTTCTATATAAAAGTATTACTCTCTTTGCCAGTTGAATATTGAGCGGTTTATGCTGCCGTTGAATACATTCTAGTTAGTTTTTGTAAGTTTTCATTTATATATATATAGAATTGTTTCGACTTGTGAGCCACTTATGTTAACATTTGCTAAATTATTGTCAGTAATGAAAATCACATCCGCGCCGCGTTAGCAGCATTTAAATTGGTTCGTTGAATTCGAGGAGAATTATGTCCAATGAAACATGCATCAAAAGTAGCGTACATTTTGCAGGCGATTGGATCAGAAGGGCGAATTCTTAACCATTGACTCGATTCAAATGTAAATTTACAATCATCGTTAGTAATTTAGTAATTTATAATCGTTAGTAATTTATAAAACTTACTAATTTTTAAGTAATTCGATTCGACGAACGAATTTCCAAAAAAAGCGTCATCTTGTCTACATTTGAGCACGCTTTCATTACCATTTAATTACGGCAAATTAATTGCCATTCTCTAAAAGTTTTTTCAGATATTTTTTCTCCGGGGAAGGAGGAAAGGGAGAGGAGAGCGAGAGGGATTTCTATGCAGCTATTCAAGAATCGATTTGTTTCAGTTCTAAATCTGTTTAAATTTTCATCGGGGTTTTTTCTATTTTGTGATGAAAAAAGCTCTGGCACCTACTCATTTTTCTTTCACGATTGTTCACTCTGCTCACTTTGGTACCATATGGATGCTTCTCTCCTAGGGAAATGACATGGCATATTGAAGTATGCCATCGAAATATTGCAAAGAGCTTGAACTTAAACTTTAAAATCGGAAGTCCTATCTAATCACTCTACGAACATCAGTCTATGATGGCATCGCTAAAGATTTTATGCTCTCTATTTTATCCGAGGTGAAGAACTTTCAATATTTATATGTGACATTCTTTAGAATTTACTTAGGAATCTTCTTGATTTAGAGTATGAAATGTTATTAGGAACGCTATAACGTTTTCTGTCGATATTGGCAAGTACGTAAAGTGCAGTGTGTGTTAGTAGGGAAGTGAATCCTTTATTACCTTTTAAATGTTTCATTTTTTAAGCACTTTTGCGAGAGTTTCGTCAGCTACACTTTCCAGTGAAACAATTATACAACCCTACTCGATTTTGGAAACGCTTCTTAAGGATCTCTTTTGTATAGCGAGTTGAGATGATTTGTATAGCCAATTAATGGTGAAATATTTCTCGCTGTTTTAATGAGAAATTAATGGGTTATTTAATGATGAATGAAGAGAGAGTAATGAATAATTTATTCGAGAATGAAGCAGTAGAGAGCGAATGAGAGAGAGGAAAACTGGTGGAAGAGTATTTTGAAGAAAAAACGGAAAAGTGAACGAAAAATGACATCAGATCTCTCCTCATGTGAGAATGAAAGCTTTTTTCGTGTAATGCGCGTTCACTTTCATTGCAGCTTTTTGCTTGAGGTTTTTCTAATTGCTTGCGCCCTTTTAATTTGCCTAATTTCTCGACTTTCTCGATTATTCCTTTATCCCCTCCGTCTTGTGGCTTATATTTTTGCCACTACGTCTTACTCTCATTTTTCGGGCTGCGCAACTAAATGTTTAATAAGTTATTCATTTTTAAGCGTGTTAGGTAATGACCATGCAAATAAATCCTTAATGCTTACAATTCGCTAATGGGCTGAGTTGTTTGTCATTAACGCCTTCAATTTGCTTTGAATGGAATTTCATGCAATCAAGTTGAAAATTGGGCAAGAGATTAAGGGGAATCGAGAGGAAGCCACGTATTTTCTTCAACTCCAGTGGGCAGTTTTCTGGATTATGGGAGAAGAAAATGGAGATAATATGAAAGAATTTTCTCCAAGGATGAATTTTTCTAGTGCTAATGAATTCTCTGTTCTCTTCGAATATGGATGGCATTGCTTATTATTTATCATTGCGAAAAAATGATCCTCTCATATATTTCATCACTAATAATTTGCACTCTATAAGGTCAATATTGTGCTCTTATTGGCATCGAAAAACAGTATCACTTATATCCTGACAACGATGTTTTTTCTGGAATTGTATACCAATCGGCTGGCCTGAATTCTCTGGAAATGAATTATTCTTTAGTTTTTTCCTTTTTTTTCAATGTTTATGCAGATCCTGTCCGGTTTTACAAACATTTTGCAACATGAAAAACTTGAATTTTCGAAATCCTTTTGCGAAAGAAAAGAAAAGTTTTGCACTTTTCGGTGTTCTTTTCATGAAATCGATAGAGTCCATAGAGAATCGATGGGGTACTTTTACATTTATTTATGATCATCGAGAATTGTTCGATTGCGATAATTCTCGAATTTTCAAAGTTTTCATTAATTTTCTCAAGTTTATCGGTAAATTCAAGGTTGAGATAAGCACAACATTCAAAGAAATTTGTTCTGAGGCGTTTCAATTGTTCCAGTTGACGAGTGGAATCTGGCAGTTGGCATTGTATAAGTGTAGATGTTAGTAGCTTATTTCCTTTCAATTCAGTGATCTCTAGACGCAGGTGGGTTTCATATCTTTTAGCTGAGACTTTTAAGAGGTGTCATTTCTGTAATAGAAGAAACTCTCTTTGGAAGGCGCAATGAATAGTGCATATCCGATCCACACAAATATCGATAAATCTCAACATCATCATAATGCGTTTTTTTGTTGTAAAAGCATCATTTGCAAGTGGCGAATAAAAAATAATACTTAGGAGGTAATAAATTCTGCGTGATACGAAGAGCGACAGATTGATCGACGATATAATGCGTTTTGGTCGCGCTGAAGGAATAAATACGAGAAAATTTGGTCGTAAGTGACAACGATCGTCGATTCGTCTCTCTCCACTTTTGACGCTATGCTCATCCACAAATCTGTCGTTTCGTCGGATTATCATCAGTCATCGCTCTCGAGCAAATTTGATTAACCTACTGGGGCATTTCTGTGCTCATATTTTGATGCTCTTTTTTTGCCCGCTATCTTCTCCTTTAATAATTTTTCTCAGATTTTCTGTTTTTTCATTTATTCTTGATGCTAATTCTTTTTACAATTTTTTAGTTGATTTCTTTCTCGAATCGCATCCCGAATCGATCCTTTTCTTCATTCCTACTCCCAGCTCTTTCATCATCCATATTTCCTCTTATACTCTTCAGTTACTTTTCTTTTTCTGTTTCTCTCTTGCGTATGTTTTCTTTCATCGTTATCCTCCCTTGTTTGGTCCGTGTGCTTTCTGCCGTCTAATCTTCATCGGTCCCTTCGAAGTCATAGATTCGATCCACGTCCCCGTCGACCCATCTGCTCGAAGTATCCCGGATGAGAAGAAAAGTTGCCACTCTATCGATGTTACTAATGAATTCGTGTTCACTTTTCTCTGCATATTGCATATACGTTTTATTTGTGGCGATGAAAAGGTGGGAAAAAGCATAACGATAGTTCACCTCATTTCATTAGCACAATTTTCTTTTTTTCACTTCAGATTTTCTAATTGCCGCTTATCCAATCACTTTTTATGCTTATATTCTTTTGTTCACCTAGTTTTTTTTCGATTATACCAACGGTGATTGTGACTGAGAGTGATGATAGTGAAGCTAATAAAAATAATTATGCTGGTAATAATAATAATATTCTTCGTAATACATAAATAAATAAATAATATTAGTGATAAAAGAAATAATTAAAACCAATAAAGCTAATAACAATGATAGCAGTAATATTAATAGTGATAATATCATTAACAGCAATGATATATCGTAACAGTTCTGCTAACAACGAAAATATTACTGAAGAAGCGATTATGCGGCTGATTTGTTCAGCAGAAAGCAAGTGATTAATCAGTCATTTCTAAAAATTTTCTGTTGTCCGTTCGAGTCGCCTTATTAAAATCTGGTTATTTCTTTGAATCGAAATTAAATAAATCAAATCCTTTTTTGAATTTCAGTTTCAAAAATCGAAATTTTCTGCAGAAATTTTGCAATCTTACGTACTTTGCGATGATTAATTGCGAATGAAATTTAATGATCTTCTCTGCCGAGTACTGATAAAGCTTAATTTCACTTCCTTGTTGCGATCGCTGATATATTGTCAATGAAAACTTAGAAATAGTGTAGCAGCCTTTTCATCTCTCCGCTCTTCCCAACTTCATATGTCGTTCAATTACATAACGGTTTTCAATTTTTATCAAAGTCGTATTTACCATTTTATTACAGTGGCTATTAATTAGTATTCCAGTCGTATAGAACTGCCGTGTATCCTGAATAATAGCACGAAATATGCTACCTATTTGTGAAATGATCCTAGAAGGATGATGCAAGCTAAAAACGGAGGGATGTATTTCGACGAGAAAATGTCTTATCAGCAATTCATTGACGATAGAGCGGATGTATGACCCCCTTCCCTTCCTTCCCTTCCCTCCTCCACCCCATCGATGTTGCTTCCCGCTCAAAATGCTTAATGAGAAAAATCACGTTATAATGAACGCATTCATAAATGAATTGGAAAGCTAGTTTATGAGTAATCTCAATTTGGTATTCGTATAAAATATTATGATTATATTTTATTTGTTTATTTGTTTTTCATGTGTTTATGAAGTGGTCTAGTTTATTATGCGGTTGGGCGAAAAATCGGCGGCGTCTCTTAAAATCGCCACACTGAGATCGCGGTTATGAATGTGCGCATATGTATATGTGCGCAGGTTTTTGCAAATAAAGTAGCGGAAATTTGTTGGGTGTTCACAATATTTAGCAAAATTCTACTCAAAAATAATTCCGAGTTATAAATTTCATTATTTGTCTTTGAGAGAAATATAAAGAAACGCAGAGATGCAGCGTTAAGGCCTGACTATTAGCTGATAACATTTACACTTGCTATTCTATTCAAATTTTATAGTCTTACTTCTTCGTTTTTGCGATAAGGTCAAATTTCATAGTGTTGTGTTTTGTGATGATCCATTGCAGCTTTGTGCTAACTAAATAAACCCCGTAGGACGCGTTTAAGAGGCATCTATAATGCATAATTTCGGGAATATCTTCTTAGTCTCTTTGTTGTCATAGCTTAAATTGCTATATCTGATAATGATTATGATAACATTCATGTTATTTCTTCGTTTTTTGCACAGATGGAACTTAGAATATCTATGCATCTTTGCGTCATATAGGGGGATAAGAATGCAGTTATCGCTAGTTAAGCACTTCATCAGATAACGAAGCAGCTTCATCTCGCGGTCTTGGTAAGAGGCGCGGTTTATGATGTTGATAAAAAACAATACGATAATGCTAAAGAGTTTTTCTTTTTGGTTTTTTTAGTGACATATTCCTTTCTTCAGCTCATTTCATCATAAGAATACAGGAATAAGGTTAATGAACGTAAAATATATGTTAATGGTGGGCCCATGTTTCGATCGAATCCTCGATTAGTCGTGGACTTTGAGTGGATAGATTTTTTCAGAGATCCGAAAATTATACAAGAGATTTCCGGCTACGCTGAGTAGGTGGTGAACCAGTAGCTTGTTATTAGGAGATCAATAGTATGTATATATAGGCGGTCAAATATATGCATGTATGAGCATGCCTGAGTTTTAATGGATAATCTTTTTGTAGATTCCTTCATCTTATACGTCAAGTCAGGAAGAAGTGTGGATAGGCGCTGAAGAATATCGCCGCCAACATCCTCAGGTAAGGCTTTTGATCGTTGAAATTATTGTTTGCATAATGTGTGCAATTCGATTTCAATTTAGCACGTTGAATCTTTCAATTATGGCACGTTCTTTTAAAAATTTACAATTGAAAGGTGTGCTATAGCGAAATCTCACCTATGTATATGACATATTTATCAATGAGGTCTGCCTGTTCGTTAATTTTAACCTGAGAGCCAACCAATTTGCTTGCATTAATATCGTAAGGGATTCTTGTGCCAAATTTTGATTACCTTCGAAAGTGTTGTCAACATTGAATACGCCGAAAACGTTATATGCATTTTGCAAACCTTCGGCTCGGGAACAGTATTTTTCCATGGAAAAGTCGAATGAGCGGTTGGTCATTTAAAGCATGAATGCATTATTGCATGTTTTATTGTATATTTGGAATTTGTGGTGTATTTTTTGTAGCATGAAATGGGCTACTTGAAGAGAATATTTTATTTATTTATCTATTTTAATGTTTTCACTCGAGAAAACATAGAAAAGCTTGTAAGAATGAACAGCACCAAGATGGCAAACACGTTTACATGGCTAGAATTTAGATGAATAGACCTTTATTGCCTAAGCGCAGCAATAATATGTGGGTAGATAGGAAGTGCTTAGCCACAGCTTAAAAGCTGATGGAGTGGATGCATTAACGATATCGACGGGCCACAAATTCGAGGTTAATGCAGTGCAGAACTCAAAATTATGAAGTAATACAAATAGTGCTGGCTGGCCCACTATATGGCCCGCTTTCACACATATTCTCATCCTTGACAGCCGCACAAATGCACTATATGAAAAGTTGTTTATGCGTAATAATGAATAAAATGACTGACGAAGATGAAATTATCACATTGGAATAATCATCATTGTGTAAGACGTTCATGGAACGGAATTATCAAATTGGAGTAATCATCATTGTGTGAGACTTTTATGGAACTCTAAGTAAACCACTGACTCCCTATGGTGCCTAACAACGTTGCAATTCAGAGGATTTTATGGGTGTAGAAACGTCCCTTTAACATTCTTCTACTGATGTAGAAATAAAAGAGGATGCCTAAAAGTATCCCTTTCGAGGGTTAAATAGAATCATTCAGTTTATAGCTTTCGAAATTTAAGTTTAAAGAAAGGGATAAGTTGATAGAAACGAAATTGCGCCATTTAAGAAGACATCTATAATAACGATTATTAGAATTGGTTTTATCTGAATCGAACGAATGGTGGAAACGTTAGGTTGTTTAAGCGTCCAAGTGGTTTTACTGGCAGTGATGGTTGTGAAATTTCAGGGTTATTACCCGTCTTCTGGTTCTATTACCCCATCAACACCCCGCACTACGCACGCTTCGCTCAACGGCGTATGCTTACTTTCTTTTATTCAATTTCCATCTCATCTTTGTTTTTTTGCATTTTTAAACCGTAACAGGCTGATTTAATTGATTATCTATCGAGTTCTAAATGACCATTTGATCTGAATGTAGCGCATCATTGGATCGAAATTAATGGAATTTCAATTCAGTAATAGTGGACGCAAGATTCTGGAAATAGAAGCGGCATGGTTTTTCTTTTCCACGTCGCAGTTTTTCCTCAAAAACATTTGCATATTCCCCCTATCATTGTATCGTTGATGAAAAGAACTCTAATGGAAAGTAGAGCTCATCGAGAGAAATTGAGGATTTAGCATTGATCTTATTTCGTTTCTTTTCTTTTTTTTTCAATCACGTTAACGGTGTGTAATATAATGCTGTCTCTATTTCCGGTCGTTATGAGTGCTTTTATAGGATCGTTTCCTGAAAGTACGAAAATCAGTTGAAAGCTGAGAGTGGCAAGAAATAACGTTCATACGACGAACCTCAAATGAAAATTTTAACGTCTATTACCTTTTCATATCATCAATGATGAGCAGCTTCGGAGTCAGAGTCTTCTGAAAAATTTGTGCATATTGGATGAGTGGTTAGTTAGGGGACATATCAGTGTTTTGTGAATAATGAACAGCCTGATTTTATTTACGTATACGGGTAATTTCCGATAGCAGTCTGACTGTAGAATAGCTTTTTTCACCACCGCTCCTTTGCACTGAAGGAGTTCGCACTTTCCACCCGTAATTCGAGAGTAATTTCGCAGGCAGTATGTATCAGCCAGTATAGATGTATTGGCTGACAAGTATAAGTTTTATGGATAATTATCTCGATTCGTTGTTGAACTATAGAAATACAGGTTTGCTGAGATACATTAGATACAGGAATATACCGGCTTTTCATGGGATCCTAATCAATAAATGTAAAACAAGAGAAATAGTAACATTTGAAGAATGAGGCGTGAGAGGTTGAAAGAAGGAGAAAGTTCGTTTTCACACGTTAAATGTTTCATTAATTTAGAGTCATCTATCAATGATTAGTTGGTCGCCGTGTTCGACGCGTTCAGTATCACCATGCGGTTCACCGCTTCATCTACGTGGATCTTGGGCTTATGACGTTGTTTATCTACCGACCAATTTGGAGCGATCGATTAAAATCATGAAAGGACCGTTACCACTTGGTAAGGTTATAAAACCGTACAACTTTCTTACATTCTTCAAATGCATTGACACTACTGCAAAAAGAATCTGTCGAACGTTCAAGTGTGCAGTGCAAAAGAATTTTCCTTTTCATAGGAAGTTCAAGGAATATGTCTTTATCGTTGTAAGGTGAATTTTTCATCTCAATTCATGCTTGTATTTTTATTTTCTACATTTGCTCATTTGCGTCGTCAGAATAATTGTTGATCTCGTGCTTTTCTTTTCAGGTCAGTCCAAGAAGATCGAAATATATTTTTTAACAAGAATATTATTCGAAATTTTGTTGCAGCGAATTGACTGAGATTGTCTTTACTCACTAATGTATTTGTGCATACGTAAATTTATCGCAGAAGTAGGCCCGGATTTGCATCATCGTGATCATGTTATTCTCGAATTGAATAATTAGTAGTGCTTATGTGGCATTCCTCGGGCTGCCGTTATACGATCGCTTCAATTTTTGCTAGCTGTTTTCGGTTCTTTAGGAATGGTGACGAATGGAAGGAGAGACGTTTTTGCACGTTGACGGTAACTCTAAATGAAGAAAGTCGGTGAAAATTGGTTGCATAGTTATTTCTGTCCGTATAAATGAGAGTTACAGATTGTTGTTTGATTCAGGTTTGGTACTGGATGCAGGAGTTGATAAAGGTGTGAATGGTTGCATGGTAAAGAGTATCTGCAGTAAGAAGGCGATTGCCAAGGATGGTAGAGTACAGGTAATCATTAATGCTTTGTGTAGTTTTTTTATATAGTAACATAGAATTTATTGAATCATAACCAGTTTCTGTTGGAACTGAGTTGAACTGAATTCATTTCTGCTGCTTCTCCTATCTGTTTAGAAGAAATAATGTGTGAAAGAGTTTTGAATATCTAAATTTGATTTGTTTCTTTGATTACTTAAAGAATTTTATAGCTTTCACCTCTGAATTCGATATTTAATGATTTTTGGAAAATGCTTCGCCATTTCATATTCCATAAAGAAGTTGAGTTATGCTGCATTGACGTTAATAATTGATGCTGAACTAACTTTTCCACATTACATATTATTTTACACTTTCGATTTTAGTTACATTGGAGAGCGATTTACATCATTTCATTTTGGGACTCTTCGCTGAGCTTTAACAGCAGCATAGAGTCTCTAGTTTATTTGTGACTTTTATGCCGGTGACGTTGAAGTAATGGCGAATACAGGAAACCGCATCGTAATATTCCT
The DNA here is from genome assembly GCA_037576465.1 of Parascaris univalens. Taxonomy (NCBI): domain Eukaryota; kingdom Metazoa; phylum Nematoda; class Chromadorea; order Rhabditida; family Ascarididae; genus Parascaris; species Parascaris univalens. Next base: position 200,407,500 of record CM075173.1, on the reverse strand, counting down.
TCTTTTGTATTCCAAACTGTTAGTTAGGTGACACGCTTCCAATGCAGATTTCTTTCCTTAGGTGTTACTTGCATTCACTCATCCAGCGATGAGCTTTTAATATTTTTTACTGAACCATTATTAAGCTTTATAATCTATGGTGTGAAATCTGTCGACTTATAATTTGACAATGATGTTATGTTTAAATTAGCTTCAAATAATCAGTCTCGTGGTATTTAGTACTGTAGCAATGTTTTATTTTTGTCTTCTTCATTCGTACTTGATCTTCGCCATTCACTTTCCACAAAGAAATTCAGTTAGCTCGATTACACGTCAAGTTACGAAAATAATATCAGCCATTGTCTTTCACTGATGTAGGTCTTTACGGGGGTCGTCAAGATGAGATTGGTGTAGTTTTGAGAGAAGGATGCCTGAGTCGGAATTTTGGAAGGAAAATTCTCGTTGATGTCACAGATCCATAAAAAAGGTCATAGGCGGTTTTATTTTCCCACTCGGCATCGATTATATGATAATTCATCGTAGCATTCATACTTTGAAAAAACAAGTCTGATTAAAATTGAATAATGTAAAAATATCGGAAAATATATTATTACTGATCGAGAAACGTACAAAAAACTTTTTTTATATAAAGGTTGGCGATTACGTGGTGAAAGTGAATACGGAAGGATTGCGAAATGTGACGAATTCACAGGCTCGTGCCATACTTAAAAGAGCCAACCTTGTTGGCACTCAATGCAAGTGAGCTTTTTTTGTGCGCACTCTTTGTTGTCCTTGTTTTAATTGTGTGGCATTCCGTTCGTCTATTCTTCCACATCTCTGACTTTCCCTTCACCAGTCCTTTCCATATGCTTCTCCCTTCATCTCTGCTTTTTCCTTCTCCGCTCCATCTCTCCCCACCTCTCTTATCCGTTCTCCTTATTCATTTCTTTACTAGCGATACTACATCCGGCTTATTCCCGTGGCATGTAATTTTCTCAGCTATCGAAATCTTATGGTAGGGAGAAATGGCGAATTGCGCACCAAGAAAACGATTCAATATCTCAGACTGATCGAATTTAATAGTATACACCAAAACTTCACTTTTTTTGCATTCTAAAGATACATCATGTCTAAAAAATAGGGAAGCACGCAATCCTTTAACAGTCACGCAGTAACGGTAATCGTTCGACGGAAGCGTTTATTATAGCGCTATTCGTCAGAGATTGTTTGATGCTTCTTTTTTTAGCGTTACATATATAACGGCATCGGATGCAAAGTTATGGAAAGAGCGTTTCCATCAGGATACCGAATATCAGTCACCTGTTATTAATAGGTTATCACCGAAGTGAGTTGCCGTCCGTTCTTTTTTCTCTCGTTTTGGTTGTGGGAGGTGAGCCCAAGCCCTACCCTTCATGCCATCGACTTGGAAGAATAAAGGCAGCTAACGGCAGAAAGAGCCAGCTGGACCAGAGGGGCGCTGGGTCATTGCAGGTAGAAGCGATATGAAGAGATATTTATTCGTAACGAATGCTCTCTTGATTGCAATAAATAAATAAAGAATCTATGCTTATGATTTCGCTTATTATTAGTGACAACAGAATGTTCACCTGTATACTTTAAACGTAGCTAATTTCTTTGATTTGCTGTCCTGACTATTTCACAGCAGTTTAAAGATTATGGGAAGGAGATAGAGTTGTATTCATCTTTAACTGGAGTTATTTTTGTATTTTCACCTTTTTCTAACACGCTCTATCTATTGCTGTATGGATGGTAGGCTCTGTTGATGCATCAGGGATCATTAGGGAATAATTTAAATGGATCTGATTTTCGATTCTTTTCATGAAGAACAAGCGAAATATATCGGTGTTCCCCTTTCTGCCAATCCCGTGATCCTTTATTTGCCATTGTTTTTGTTGAATGGATGGAATATAATTGTTTCATAGCCTCATTCGTCGTGACTGGAGTACCATTCGATAAGTGAAATTGCACTGCAGAGTATTCCCGAAGTTCTATCGCAGTCCTTATTTGGATCGGAAGCAACGAGGATCAATCGATCAAGAGGATTCGTTTGACGAAGGGCGTCCATGCTCAACCCAGCTGAGTGAGGAGTCACATCCACAGCCAACTCAGCAGCAACCGTTGGCTGCAGTTATCGATGGGAATAACCTTGACCAATTTGCATGCGATCTCATCGAGGTGCCCATCTTTCAAAATCTTTTCACAGCTATTCCGAGCTTGATTAGATTTTTTTCGATAATTTTCTCTTTCCCTCTGTTCGCCTCTGATCCTCTTTTCCTCCCCGTTTCCTTCCCTCTTTCTCGCCACATTTTTCTTATCTCTTTATCGTGTCGTTGAAAGATTGGTTATCTAAATAATCAGAATGATGAGGGTTGGATGGTTGTAAGGTCGTGAGATTTTTGTTAACTCTTTTGAGGGCGTAATCCAGAGTGTACATATTCTCTTTTATATCCCTCCTTCACCTGCGATATCCTGACGGTCTTAGTGCAGATATCCTCATTAGGTTATCTCATACCACCGATATGGTTCTTTGTCGTTTCACATATCCAAATTTTATTAGATTGGAACTGACCATTATATACCATATATTTATCATTATTTTAATAATATCAACTCGTAATATCAAAGAAATTTATAGATTATTAGCTCGAAATTTTGTTCTGCTTGAAATCATCTTATAAAAATTGTTCAACATTCTGGAGTTGAGTGCTTTAAAAAAGTTCTAAAAATCATAAAATTTCATTGTTTTTTTCGAGTTGCTACTTTTAGTTTATCGTTTCAGTGAGGATTTCGTGCTAACTCCATTCCTATTTCTTTTTCGCAACATAGAAATTTATCATTGCAAACCGTCTAATTTAACTTCATATTTAGTTATTTTTCTCAGCATTTTAACTTCACAGCCAACGAAGTGAAAGTGAATTGCGACGATATTGTTAAGAAATTCTTGTAAAAACGTATGAAAGGCGCTTTTATGTTTGTTAGTCTTTTTTGATTTACCTAAATGTTGCAATTTTTTAAATTTTTCTGAGAGGGGATGGAAGATGTGGTGGGACGGCGCTGGAAAGGTGAGAGAGTCTCATCAGTTTCTGCTTTCACGTTTCAGCTCTAGACTACATTATGCAGAAATGAAGTATGCGATGCTAAAGCAACTTATGTATGTACTAAGACAATTAGGCAAATAAAAATTTTCTCCGAAAATATTTTATGAATGGCTTCAAGTTATATGAGAATTTGACCTGAGTGCTTATTTTTATTATGATGGAATTTTTTTTCGGCCTAGTAGATAGATGCCATTTAAGACAGAGTTTTTGCTTTCATTCTGTTGTGGATTTATGGATAACTCTGTGCGATAAAGGAACGAGCAATTGCATTCAATAGCGATATTCAGTGAGAGCGATTGACGCTTCGGAAGCGAAAGTTGCTTAGATGGAGAGGAATACTAGAGAGCTATCGGGAGGAGAGATTCAAGGTCGACCTCATTAGCAGCTATGTCGACATGAGTGCTTCTATCGTTATTGATTGCCTCGCGACAGGGATTTGTCGTGATGCGGGTGGCATTTTGGATTTGGCTGCTTTCTAAAATTATTACCCTGGAGGTGTCTTTGCGTGTGTGTGGCAATTAAGATTCAGCCGCTTTCCGAAGTTGCTGCCCTCTATCCGTCTGTGTACCTCTGTGAGTGCATTAAGGGCGCATTTAGTGGGCTCTAACGTGAGTGATTTTGCTCTCTACGGTGCATTGGTTGACATAATGCGTTTCTGCCTTATTGGTTGTGTGCAACACGCAAACCTCTACTCAATTTTTGTGCTTTTTTAGGCCATTTTGTGACTGTTACAGAAACAAACATTTTATTGCCGCTCTCATGTGGTCCACAAATTTACCACAGTTGATTGGATCTACATTTATTTTTTAGTGGAATATAGGAAGGGGGAAAGACACTGAAAAATGCACATCGTGGAGTAGTATGACACATCGAGCTAATATATTGTCGCCTGTTCTATGGTCAAGTTGAGCGAGAAAGTTGTATGAGGGGGTACGTGGGAGAAGGGTGGGAAATGAAGAGGACGGGTGGATGAGCGGGACGCTCTTCCTTACCACCTTGATCATTTGCAAGCTGGAATCGAAAATCTCTCTCCTCTCTACAAATCTCTTTCGAAGGCGGAGCGGTAGTGAAAATTTTATGGATTGAATTTTGCTTATTTCTTACATGCGCTTGCAATTGCATTGTGTTGAGAGTATTTTCTGCAACATTGAAGTAAGCGTACGAAAATCTGCCACTAGAGACCACTAATATGAGAAATACATGGAATCTTAATACACAAAAAGAACTCCTTTTAAAGTTTCCAACTTTGCAAAATTTGCAGTGGTAATACTGAAATTGCAATTAGGATGATTTTCGATTCGTTCATAATTTCTTCCTAGAAGCGATGAAACGAAATTTAATTTTCTTTTATTCACTTCCTTTGCGATGATTACTTCAGATATCGTTATTAACTTGAATTAAATGAAATTCTAAAAGCTTAAAGATGGTAAAAAGGGATTCATCAGATGTTAGTTAAGCGCTTATTCAGAATTTCTTTGAAAGATGTTCTTTTTGTGGTCAATTTATCGTTTGATCCTCTAAAATAAACCTTCTATCGGAATTTTGATGAAAGAATACAATATTTCTTTCTTTAATAATTCTTCTTAACATATTTAATTGGTATTTGTGTTAAATTTACTCCCATTTCAAATTTCCGGCTGATGTGAGTTCGTATCGTGCAAAATTTCATCTCGCCTTCATGAATATATTTTTTTCAAGGTGTAAATTTTTCTTATACTGCCGTTATTTTGGGATAAGTTTCCACTCCTCCGGGGATGGCAGCTCATAGAGTTCGCTGCTCACCCACTCTTCCCATTCCCTCTCTTCCACTCTATCGAACCTAGTTCTTATGTGATGTTCATATGTTGATAAATATTGGCGTGCATTCGAGAGAAAGCGATTGAAGTGCATGTACTCAAGGATGGTGAGTGACGAGCGAAGTAGGTTGGGGAGAGGAGGGAGGAGGGCTTATCCAGCAAAATTCCACCAACTAACGTCTTTTCACACCTCATATTTGGCGGAAGTTTTGCAAACTCGATGTGTCAATAGGCTGGACGGCTGCTCAGTGCTTTAGCAACTCGAGATCGAAACACTTCTCCGCTGGAGATTTATAGCGTCGTACTTTTCAAGAAGGAGTTATGTTTCAGGGAACCTGTAAATGAGGAAATATAACTGAATATCCTATGCGGTTCATTCATTTAACAAATTCAGTTTCGATTCGTTGCGAATCATGTTAGGAGATGTAACCTTTCAAAGATGGTTGGCATTAACAAGAGCTACGTACCGCTAAAATAACGGTGCATGTAGTTTTCTCTGGAAACGTAAAAAATCATAAAGATTTCGCACAGAAATACAAATTTGACATTTGAGGACTTCAAAGTTTTGCGCATTGCACAGTTGCGAGTGAGAGAGAGATAATCATGATTAATTCTCTTATTGGAAACTAGGGAAAGTCACTTAATGCACTGAATTTATTTAGTTTGAGAAAGGTGCTCAAAGCGTTCAAGAACCCGGGGGTTACAGAAGAAAGTGCTTCTATGAGACATTCATCGCACTGAATCTCGTCGTAAGAATATTTATCGAATTTCTAACCATAGATTTATTTCATATCACAGAAAAAAAAAGTTGTTTTTTAGACAGATAATTTTCTGAGGATATCAGATACCACTGAAGTATTAGCGAATAGAGAGAATTTTAGTTCATTCGTGGATAAATTTTTTTCAGTCCTGTTCACTTGGCGCGGGTATCGTTGGTCATTCTATATTTTTGTTTTTAAATATTTCGCGGAAGTTGAATTTCTATAAAAAAGCGCCTAATAGGCATCGGAAAGGAAATAAAATTCCCAGAAATTCTGGAGAAGAGTCATCAAAATAAGCGTTTCTTTTCTCCTCGATGAAGTTCATCGAATATTACAAAAATGATGTAAATATTGTCTGGAATATTGCAATTGTTGAGCGAATTATTTGAAAATTAGGAAAAAAAGCCATTTATTTCATCGTATGCCATCCATTTTCTGCTTGCTACCATTCATTTGCTCACCGTCCTCATATAGATTTGTTTTAACGTTCTGCTGTGGAATTCTCTTCTTTGCCGTTCAAATTTTACAGCTTAGAAACCACTGCGATTCTTATTTCATTGTCAAAACGTATGAAAAAAGGGTAAGGGGAGGGAGATATTTCTGCTTGCGTTTGAATGGTCATTCTTTCATTTGTATGTTTGTGCTAATTTTTTTGGATTCTATGGTGAAATATTCTTTGAATGAAAGCTTTAATAGGAGCTACGCTTAACGAAAGAAATTTTATTGGTAATTTAGTATGAGAGGATGGGGAAATAAAGCTGGTTACGACAAAAATTGTTTCACATTGTTTAAAGGCGAGGGGGATAGGGGAACTTTATACTAATTAACGAAAAGAGTGGGTGCCTTTAGTGATGAATCGATGGCTGTCACAGAGAGGCACCTGGAAATTTGCTATTCAAGAGCAATGAAGTGAATTTTTGTGTTCATTGGAAATGCAATACACGCATCAAAAAAAGAACTTTCGTTATAATGCTACTGAGATGTTAAGGTTATTGTTAGAAGATTTTGCCGATTATCATCGCTTTGCATACCAAATGGCAGTACTAATGGTATTATGGTTATTGTCTTGCCTATATTTTATGTGGGGAAAGGAGAGCTGGTCGAAATTCCACAATTAAGAGTACGGAAGGGGCATTCTGAAGTGGGCAAAATTTGCGCCAATTTCTAAATATAATAATTTTCTATGTAAGTGCATCATTGTTACTTTATTTTTAATTTTTGATAACAATTTATGGGATCGGTCGCTCTGTGAGACGAAAATATCAATACACGATGTCAGCTCGTCTGGCACAATTCTGCGCACATTTTGTTCTCTTACAGTGGTGATTGGCGATCTTCAACGAAATACTCATCGCCGTTGCACTTTTAGTTGAATGCGTTCGAATAAAATGACCATTTTATGCAGATTTGTAGTCATTATACCAAGGGAAAGAGGCAGGCTTCTTTTCTGCCTCTATTAATTGCCTTTAAAGTTTGAAAAAGATATTCCCATCGGAAAACTTTCAAGCACATTGAGTCACAAAAAAGGAAGGCAAATTAAATGAAGGTATAAAATATTGGCATCGATAATTCATATCGGCGATTTTATCATTTATTTGGTCTCATCTTTCCATCTCTTTCCATCAGAGCGATTCTCTTGTACAGGTGGAGTGCTAAAGGAGGAGGAGGGTCGTGTCGGCAGTTTGAGTATAGAAGCCATAATAACCGATCGGTTCGGTCAATGTGCACTAGTAGCAGAATGTATTTACCTATGGCAGCCTGATTAGGATTTGTGTATATGATCACAATATGGGCACGCGCGACAAGACATTTGCTCTGCCTTGCTGTGGAAATCAGTTCTATCAGCTGTTTTTCACGTTTTAATGCCTACTCATTAAGCCAGGTTGTCTTGATGAATAAATTGCGTTAATAAAATATGCGATGAGTAAGGTAGCTTGCTTCTGAGACATAAGTCTTCGGCAGTCGTTCGTCTAATGCATCCATTGAAGGATTGCATTAGTATGCAAGTTTGATGCATTTAATTTCAATCTATTTTATACTTTCACATCCGTCTATTTCAGAATGTTGAAATGATCTCTGTTTGCGTCTTTTTGCGTTATCATTTTTCTCTACAGAATAATGCATGGCAGTTGGTTGGTAAGAATTTGGGGAAATTTCCAAGCTGTAATTGAGCTCGCAAATCAGAACGTATAAGGGTGATAGCTTTTGATTCGATGTTGCTGTGATCTGATGACCTCATTTTTTAATCACTGAATGACGCAGGATTTGATTCGGTAATGAATATGAGAAAGGAATGAGATAATCAGATTCTGTTCGAATAGATGGAATATTAGGGTGGAGGAGTACCATTATGCAGATTATCGAAAACTGCAAGCTGCGGTCTACCGAGGTGTGATTTTAAACATTTCCTCGCACTAACGTCACGTTGCTCATTTTTTCAAAGCATCGCTCCCATAACTCTTTCATTGACTCAAATTAATATTGCAGTAAGTATCGCCTAATATTAATGTTAATGGATATGATATTCGCCGAAAAGGTCGACCATTTTGAGATATTTATTAGCATCGGGACATTCCGCATATATCGAAGTTTCATTTCATTGAGCCTATGAAGCGGTATTGATATTATATAAAACCTTCTTTTTGCAAGGAAGTTCTCCTCAACGATCCGTTCTATATAAGGCGCTTTTTTCGGATATATTGCTTCTTCATCTTGTGAATTCGTTTCTTTATTATCATATGCTTAACGAAATTGTATAAAGAATCGCCAGGGGAGTAAGGTTTCCTTGTTGTGTGCCTATGGTTGCTCTTCTCATTTTTTTTATACTCTTGGCTTACATGTTTTTTTTTCTTTTTTAAAATTTATTTTTAAATATTGCCTGCTCAACCAATGATGTTGAATTTGTTAACGAATAGATATTAGGTCTTGTTACTATAAATAATTATGACCTTCGATATGCAGCAACTATTTAGGCGGTGCTAAAAGACGCCTTCTTGGAACTGTTGATTGCGGGTACTACTCCCGATTGGATCGGAAGACCACCAATACCCGATAAATTAGAGTCTCCCCTCATCGAGCGCATCGAAGGCGCTGTACCATGCGGCTCACCATCTGCTCAGGTAGTATTATTTATGCAAAAAAGTGAAAATTTCTCACTGATTCAGTTCTTTATTCGAAGTTTTTTATTTTTGTTCGGTTTTCTGCAAGGATTTCAATTCCTTGCAGTGCAAATTTGGGTTGTAATTGCGGTTTACATCCGATAACTTTCAAAATTTCGCCTCCGCTCAGTAAACGGTTGGAGTTGAAATGAGTTTCCTATTAAAAACTGCAGCCCTTTAAACCCGTTCTCCTTCCTAGCGTCACATGACAGTTGCAGGAGAGTGCCGAATCGTCGCCGGAGAAGTTTATCGAGGACTCACAGGGTGCCGAAGGTGGTGAGAGTGAGGCGGACGATGAACGGTCCGGATCGCCATGTCAACTATCATCCCTACCACACCGTCAAACGCCACTTACCGCTCGCGTAACACAGAGGGTTGTTTCCTCTGAAGAAAGCGCCAAAAGTGTTGCTTCAACGTAAGTTTGAAAGTTTTTTCTTGGGGGGAGGGGTGAGGGGAAGGATATGCTTCATGACTTCGAATGGCGCCTATATCTTAAATGTTTTTAATTCTGAAGCAAAAGGACATCTGTTGGTAAAGATCACCCTATTTTGCTCGTTGTGATAGCAGCAAATACAGTAGATATTTAATACGTGATTGTGATTGTTTTTGAAGTATTTGATTGTCGCTGTTTCCTTCTATACATAAAATCTCGGTAGCAGCCGTCTTGAAAGCAGAAATGGCGCAAGGAGGGAGAAGGATGGCAGGTGATTCGAGGTTGTTCTCTCACTATTCTCTCCTCCCTCGTTGAGCTTCAAAAAGGTTGAAAATTTTTTTAACTGTAAATAATCATTGTTATTTGTATATTCCAAATTTCGATTTATTTGATTATGAACCTCTCATAGGTGCGACATGAACGCAGACAATATATAGAATTCTCCTGGACATTTTAAGTACATCATTTTTTTTTTATTCGCCATAACAAATAATTTATGTCTTTTATCACAGCTATGCAATTACTTCAAATCCTGTGTGGAGTTATAATATGGTTTCTTGTCTTTATGTACGTCTCTGTCCCTATCTGTCTGTCTGTCAACATGAGAACTGTGGACTCCTTTATTACGACTTGGCGAATATTATTTAATATTGCTAGGGGGCAGTGTTTCCTGCCAACAAGAAGTGGACCTGTAGAATTTTGAAGTATAGTAGCATTACTGAATGCAGTATAGCGACGTATAGTTTATTTTTTTGGCAGTTGAGGATATAAACTGATTTGATAACGTTCATTGCGTGGCACATAGTGCCAGTCCTGTTGGCACGTTTCCGTGCAATTTTGAAATTCAACTGCGTTGAAGAAAGTATTCACGAAGAAATTGCAGAGAATTTACTCAAAAGTGCTATTGTCATTTGAAAAGTTCGTTCATTTGTTTATGCAAATGCAATTTTTTTTGCTATTTCCATTAAAGCTTCTCATTTGTGCTAATAAAAAACGAAATGCAAACCTCACTGAGCAGACTAAACGCAGTTTAGCTTCACCTGTCAAATTGACGCTGATTTAATAGACTGATGAGATAGGATGTTGGCGGTAGCAATTTAGGCGAGACTAAAAAAGAAAGGATTTTAATTGATTCGGGAGGGGAAAAGTTGAAGGGGTTTTTTGCCGATTTAGTAGAGAAGAGAATTGGAAGTAGAAGATACATTTGATTGTCGTTCGTCTATTATGCGCTCTCAGTTATTAAATGGTTAGGAAAAAAGTAATGTTTCCGACAGTGATCATTATCTCTGAGAATTGTTATGATTATATAAGGAAGTTGTAATGGTTTTTAAGGTGAGTGGCAAGGAGAGTTAGCATCATGTTCACTTTTGCTTTCCCTAGTTTTTTGGTCAAGAAAAATAGAATTCTCATCTGATATATGAAAAAATGTCCCTGAAAATTGCTGTTCACGTTCGCCTAGGCTGTGTTTGCCCACGTCTCGAGACGTTAAGGCAAATGAATAACTCAAAGCGTTAAAAGGTGCGTTGTGATGAACGAGAAATGATCGATGGAGAAGTGGATAAAACATTGATAAATATCCATGACTTGGCTGAAAAAAGATGCCTCAAATTCGTTTTTTCACTTCAACGCGGAAAGTATATAAGATGCGCAATATTTTTATCTATTCAAGTTTGTAGAATTTTCTTCGTAAACGATCTTTTCCATTATCCAACGTTTTATTCACTTTTTTTGTCTATTTTATTTTTTGCTTTGATGTTTACTTTGTTTCAAGTTTCAAATTTTTCATTCTCCTCATTTGATCCAACAGTTATACGATTATTAACTTATGGGAGTTTATCCCCGAAGTATTATTGAAAACACTGCCACCAAAATTCAACGACTGCTTCACGAGCTGCTGTTTTCGAAGCAAATTTGTTGTTTGCAGTTCGGGTGTTGATTCGGTAACGGCGGTGGATGTGGAAGAGGAAAGCGGCATCGTGCGATATTTTTCAAAAGAAAGTTCGAGCAGCATCGAAGGACTGGCTGTAGCTGAGGATCATAGTGAGGCTTTAGTGAAGAAAGCCGAACGTGAAGAAAAGAAGCCCAGCGACGAGACTTCTGCACAGCCTATGGCTACCGCAGCCACTGAATCGTCAGCTGAGCCACAAGCTCGGGTATGCTCGTTGATGGTTGTTCGTATTTTTACATCCTTCTTTCTCCTTCACTGAAAATGTCCATTTTTCTCTGCTTAATTCCTTTTCCCCCACTGTCTCCTCTTCATGTTTTATTTGGCACTTTGTGCGTTTTTGACGGAGTTTGATTATTTCTTACTTACTTAATTTCTCCAAAACCTTTCCTGTGGGGGAGGAAAGAGAGAGTTTATGGGAAGGATATTTGTGCGCACAAGTATGCTGTAAACGTATCTCAGTATATCATGCGCTACAATAGGTGACTATTGTGGGAAATATTCGCCCTATATTATCCATCTAAGAGCTTCACAGTAATTCTCAAACTTCCGAGTAATTTCTGTTCGTTTAATGTAACCTCCTGATAATAGTTGATGAAATGCATTTTGCAATCGAAGATTTGGCTGAAATAAGTTGATTTCAATCTCAATCACACTTTGATTTATTATCGTCGTTGAATGATAGTCTCCTCATAGAAAGGATAATTGTATCAATAATTTTGTGGATTATAAATATAATGTTCCGCAACAATTAATGGTTGCGATTGAGTGCTTTTTTTGCATCGAATATTTGCATAGTGAAATGTTGAGCATTTCTGCAAATTTGCACGGCGAGAATTGTCCGATAACTTGTCTGTGCTTGCATCTGAATGCATGTCTGTCTGTCGGGCAGTTCCAACTTGGGAGTCACTAAAACTAGGGTTATGCTGTTGAGTGGGAATGGTACGTTATAAGAGGCCAAATTTCACATATTGCATAAAAATGCATTTGATCCGTCAACCTGGACCGGTGACACAGGTATCTAAAAACGGGAGAGAACTTAGGTCTTTATACTACTCGAGTCGTAGGGTGAATGATTTTTCTAAGATATAAGAGACGCATAAGGCGGATGGATCAATTAAAAATGAATGCATAACGTGATGATTGCTAGTAATTTATGGAGCTGGTCGGCCAGATAAGCGAGTGCAAAAAAATACGTTATCTTGCGTGGTCTTTTGAAACGTTTCCACAGTGGTAATACTAATGAAAAAAGTGCCCTTCACATTTGCATTAATTGGAGCATTTTTTTGCTATTATAAGAGCACCGTAGTTAAAAATGCAATTTTACAGCATCCGTTTATCATTGTTTCGTTGGAAGTATTGTACTGTGTTCGTTACATTGAGGCTATTTGAATAGTGTTATCGTGTTTGCAGCCAAAGCCGGATCGGTCTAAGTTTTGGGGTGAGGCAAGAACGGTGATTCTGAATCGTGAACCCAATCAATCGTTTGGTTAGTCATCTTTTTGCTTTCCCTTGAGTTTTATTAATTATTTACTAGTTTTATTGCTAGTTTACAGTTGTTACTAGTGGAAATTAGTTATTAGTCTATGTCATGAATTTTATTGATATTGCATACATCTATCCATTCCGAACGAATCGTATGAACTGACCTAGTCGATATACATCTGAATTTAGAGTACACCTTTATAATGTTTCATTATCTTTAGGGATTAGCATTGTTGGTGGACGGGTCGAAGTGAGCCAAAAGGGTGGCCTTCCGGGTACCGGAAATACCGTTTCCGGAATATTTATCAAGTCTGTTCTTCCGAATTCACCGGCTGGAAAGTCGGGAATGATGAATATGGGCGATCGTGTAATAAGCGTAAGTAATATCGTAGTTCATTTTATATAATAATTCTTATTGTTGCATATTTGTGTATATTTTATTTCAATTGCATTAAAATTTTAGCTCTGGAAAGTTGATAAAATATTTCGGTGAACTTTCGATGAAATTCTGCCGATTTAAAAACGCAGTTACTCCTGATTGATTGATTGTCTACTATAGTCGCTTTTCAGTGTATAATCAATACTATTAAGAGGACCATTGTTCATGTTTCTTCATTACTGCATTGTGAAGAATAAAAATATATAGAATATTTTTAATATATCTTTAATTTATCTTTAATATTTCAACAAAGATATTATGGAAATGTTAAAACTGAAATGTTTTAATTGAAATATTATCTCGGTGAACTTTTGTTAGGATGTGAAAGTTGTTTCTTCGTTAATCAGCTTCATAGAAAATTCAATATAGACATGATTTCCTTTCTTCTATTTAACCGTCTAATCGTAGTTTAATTCAGTTTCTTCTCCTGAAATTAATTGAAATTAAAAACTCACCAGTGGTGATTATTTTTGAAGTTAATAAAATCTGGTTTGTATTTGTTGTTGATGAAATTAATGTGTTTTCTAGGTGAACGATTATGATCTACGAGAGGCAACACACGAGCAAGCAGTATATCGTATAAAAAATGCGACGAATCCCGTGAAATTTGTTGTGCAAAGTTTGCATTGCTTTTCCCCACAACATGTAAGACCTCAGTCGATTTATTGCATTATATTAATTATTCGCGATGAGATGGAATTTCAGTCTAATTCAATTTCTGCGTTTATGGATTTCTCTTTTCGATTCTTAAGCTATCCAAGTTGTATTTTCAATTTTTAGAGAGCAATTTTTGGAGTGCATGTATGTGCGAATGGTTTTCTGAAGTTTTAAATCAGATAGAGGGTACATTTGCTCATCGTTACAAATTAAAATTACAGAATTCTTTTTTTTTTGCTAAATTACTATTGTCTTCAGTAGAGGAGATTAAGAAATTGATCAGTTGGACTGACGAATGAGTGAAGTGCGACTAGAAACGAAGTAAATTACAACAGTTACTATTTTAATTATCGGCGTAATTCACAGTTCGTTTTGAATGTTTGACGACGAACTCTAAAAGGGAGTGAAGTGGATTTTTTGCCAAGTAGAATCGCCAAATTCAGGCTACATTTTCCAGAGTTGTTTTGTTGTTAGGAATTTGGGAGAGGAGATTTTCCAGCGGAGTGCTTTCGACCTATTTGCAACATGAGGCAAACTGTTAATTTGATGGGAAAGTGCAGCACATAAAGTTCTAAGTGTTTTTTGTGATGTTGGAAACACAGATGGCCTTATATTGCAGATGTTTGTAGAGAAAAACGAATTAGAGAGGGAAGAAACTTTTTTCACGTTTAACCTCACCTACCTTCTGGCATTATTAGGTTGAAAAGTGGTTTTATTTTAGTAGGAATAAGAAGGGGAGTGGATGATGACTGCAAGTCAAGTTGGGAAGTTCTTTGTTTCAGGGTTGGGAAGGGAGAAAGGATGATGCAGGGTAGGTTGAGCTTAATGAGTAGTTCACACCATAATAGCGTAGTCAATAGCAGATGGTGTCATTCGGTAATGCCAAAGGAAAGGAAGATGCCGAAACGAGGGAAAAGAGCGAGACCGACGCAGGCAGCAAGAAAACTTCTCCTAAGAAAAGTGTTCCACAACCTCATCCAAGTGACTATGCAAATGCAAATGTGGTCCCTGAGAAAATCAGTCAGGTTCGTTTCTCATTTTTTAGGGACATTTATGTATCAAGTATAAGATGTTGACAGATATAACGAACTTTTAAACCTTTAATATTCTATTATGAAATCTCGATCAGAAGCCGAGAGGGAAATTATGATGTGGTTTCTATGCAAGGATTAGGAGTGCGTTGACTTTCGATTATTATTATTTGCTTAAGTACAGGGTACAGAAAATTTGCAGGATTAGCGATAGGGATTTTTGATTTACCACCGATAGGCTGAGTTATGCGGAAGTTCGCAGGTTCACGCTGAAAGTCGAAGATGAGCGATAGTAACTTGGGAATGTGTTGGATTTTTGCAGGTTAACAGCATTAGGGGAGAATGCTAAGATATATTATATTCAGTCTGTTTAGTAGCTTGCAATACCTGATTTGATTTTTGAATGTTGTGGGTGTTAATCAGGATTGCAAGAAACTGTAAAAAATCGTTAATGTAAGAAAGGGTCATGAAGATATTAAATTTGCTGTTGTGTCTCTAGAAATGTAATAAACCAAGACGTCTTTTTTTGTTGCATGAATTGTCGGGATGACGTTGAATCACTGTTAAGAGTATGAAAGTACTCCAGTAGTAATTTTATCTAGAAATGGCATCCGGTCTATGTGAGTAAACTCGAAAAACTCAAATTACTCTCGAAAGACGAAGAAATAAAGTAGAGTATCATTTTGTCATAGAATGGAATGGCGTAGATAACTGCTATTAATTAAAATATGTTTCCAAAATTCGATGCTATGGTCATGTTCATTTCAGTATTGTGGCTGAAATATCCGTCGACCAAATATCGTTCATAGGAAGTGCCATTTAATTAAATGTAAGCGGGAACGGCAAAATCATAGAACCGCGACTGGTCATCGTAACATAGTTCGCCGACGTTATCGTTTTTAACAATGAATTTATTGCGTTTAATGACAAGCTTCTTGTGTTTAATAGCGGATTACGAAATGATTTTTTAGCGATTTGTTTTTGTTCATGTTTTTTTTTCTTCGCTGTGCAGCTGCTTTTTTTGCGATCGATTTTGATAACAACTTACCAGAGCCTTACTATCCGGATTATGCATGCTTCATCGTAGTTTAGTATGGTAATCCAGGGAGAGGTCATTCCGGAGCAAGTTGTTGTCGAACAGTCGGTCGAGGCGTTGTCTGTTGAAGTTAGCACCGCCAAGGACGACACAGCATCGGGCAAAGAATCTGGCCCACGTTTGCCATTAGAAGCTTACGAGACAACTCCTCCATGTGCATCTGAAGTTCCACAAACAAGCAATGCCTATGAAGAAACAAAAGAATCGGTTCCGCAAGCTGAGGTTGGTGGTGCCGTATATAAATTACATGGTAGAGAATGAAAGAAGGTTTGAACGAGTACAACAGACGTATTTAGAAAGGCCAGAGGTGTTCGAAACCACTGCATCAGCTGTGGTTTCGAAAAAAAAAATCATAATGGAGAACGAAAGAAAGACCGAAGACCATTTCCTGTAGTTCCTGAAAGGATTTTTTGCTTGTGAACCTCGCAGTACATTTTTCGAGTCATTTGCATCATATCATGGTTTTATGCAATTGATAGAATGAATGCAAGGATGTAGATATCGTAGTTCTGCTCATTCGAGCGTGTCTAAACGTCCTGTATTTGATGGTATCCTTCCCTGACAACTCTATAATAGACTGTTTTTTTTGAATCACCTACATCTTTCTTCGGTGTATGTTGAGCAACACAATTTCATCCACGGCTTTAAAGAAGTACATCCGATCGTTGGAAGTTGTAGCGTTGTTTTGGATTCGGTTTCAGAATTTTTGCAGATGGCCGTCCTTTAACTTCAGATTATTCACATCCGGCATACTGAATGTTGTAATATTTCTGATCCATGCGGCTTCCTGTTTATTGGGGTGGAATTGGAATGATGCTTGCATGGCCAAAATCACCCACACTTCGTTGTTTAATTTCGCTCTGAAGTACTGGTTGTAACAGTTTTTCAGGCGGTCGAAATAGGCAAGACGAAGCACGCAACGGAAAAGAGAGATGATGATCGTGAAGCTGAAAGAGCGAAAATCGAGCGAGGTAGTGCAGCTTATCTGACTCGGTTACCAGATGACCCCGAAGAGGAAGATCGTTTCTTCTATACGAAAGGTAATATCTGTGTTGTTTTGAGGGGAAAATTTATTTCTTCACTCTTCTTGATTGAGATGAGAGAAGTAATTTTCAATCGCTGTTGATTCGGCCTGTTACAATATCACTATTAGGAACTGGTAATTACTATGTCACCATTCGTAAACGACCGCTGTGAATTTGTGATGGCAATTAAAAATTGTTGCATTTGGACAACTCATTATGATATGCTATCTCTTTTATAAGAATTTTCATATCTGGATTATCGTTCACGATTTGATGATCAATGTGAAGCACCATATGTGAACATTTTAATGCATCTGCTTCAGATCGTTGTAGGCTATTAGATCGGCAGTCTGAACTTCAGATTTTAGATCAGTAATCGGCGAGTGGTCATTTAGGATTTATAACAGCATCTAATAGTCCTTAAAATTCATTTATACGTTGTTATATTCGTCAATATCAGGCCTATTTTTGCATATATCGGTGAGATTCTCCACATTGCATATTTTCAACGGTTATGAATGAATCTAATCAATGAAACTCATGCGGAGATGGTCAGTAAAATTATACAATCATAAATTTTGTACATAATGAAAGGTTCTAACAAAGATTAAAGAAGAAATAGGGTGACCGCATTCTGTGCATTTCCTTTCATTGGAAGAGTGAGCTGAGGAGCTGTCCAATGGTCACTTCTCATTGGATAGTGCAAAGGTGCTGTGAAATAAATCCGTAGATAGGCACTGTATCAGAACGAATGTGAAGAGGGAATAATCCAATCTTCGGCGACCGAAAAAGGGCTATAGCGCCTTTTTACTGACGAACATCTTATGCGCCTAATGAATGCCAATTTCTGCACGTTGTTGATTTGTTTTTGAACGTGAGATTTTCTCAAAGTAATGGATTCTGTTGCTCATTATCAGTACTGCAGTAGGTTTTGATTTATTGATTGATTCATCAGCGGTTGTGTTCACTTATAGTTGTTCGCATTTTTATTTGGTTAATATTTGTTATTCTATTGCCATTTATCTGGAAATCATTAATTTTAGTAATTTTTTGTTTTTTTAAATTCATTTATTAGCTAATAGTTTCAGATAAAATAGCACGTAAATACGGTGATTTTCCTGGCGATGCGATATTATTGCGACTGGAGAAAGTTCCACCCGGTGGATTAGGCCTCTCATTAGCCGGTAATCGTGATCGTGACAAGATGAGCGTTTTTGTGGTTGCCATACGGTCCACATGTCCTTTGCCGATTAAAATCGGCGACGAGTTGCTAGAGGTATGCGTGGGATGACTTTTTCTTTGTTAATTATTTTCCATATTTAGTGGTAATTTGTTCGAATTAACTAATTCGGCAAATATTTTTGCATAATCGTAATTGTTTAACTTCATAGTCACTGGCAGAGTAGAGTTTTTAACGTTTAGTGAGAAGGGGATGAGGTCAGTGGTGGCTGGAAGTTTCGTAAGGCAGGAAACATTTGTGGGCAGGTTCGTTGAGAAAGAAATATTTTGAATGACCAAAGTTATTTGTAGCTTTATATGCTTGAAACTTGTCAGGTGGAAACTTTATTAGATGCGCTGTGATATTCTAAACGATTACAGAGAAAAATTAATTTAGTTGATTTTATTAGTTTTTCATAGAGGCAAAGTACAGACAGGATTGAACGACAACTTGCTGGTTACTTCTTAGTTTATTATTAACGTTGAACGTGAAACTTATGAAAGATATTTATTGCAGGTGAATGGCAAGGTTCTCCTGGGTTTGTCTCATCTGAATGCATCAGCTAAAATTCGTGAATGCTGTGAAGAGGGAAAATTGGATCTATTACTTCTGAGAAGGTTTGATGCACTGGTCAGTTTTCCTTTCTTTCTTTTTTCATTTTTTTGCATTCTTTGAAAAGATTTATCAAAGAATTAGAAGGCAGTGATTGGGAGGAGTGGAGGAGTAGAGAGAAAGGAACGTGGCGATTGAAGGGATTACGCTAGAGGATCTGAGATTTCGATGTCGTCTAATGGTCACGCTAATGGTTTACCTAAAGGATTGCAAGAATTATTATTGCACCTATTGTCTGTTGTTGACTTTTATCTTGCGGCATATTTTGTCGGGTTTATTGTTTAGTAGAAGAAGGTAAGGCTTCATAGAGAATGCTGCGGATGTTATTTGAGAGGACGGCTTTCAGGATGAGATGGCCATAAGGCCAGAACCTAAGCTGAGTCGTTCACAGACAAGTCCTGTGTGTGTAGAAAGCGCAGCGGTTGATGCCACCTACATACCCGGAAAGCGGCAGACATCCGTTGAGACAAAAGAACAGCCCTCTAAAGCGGTACGTTTATCTAGTATTGCATTCCTGACACCACCTCAATTACAACAATCAACTTTTACTCTTGTGGCGTTGTTCAGCATTTTCTCTACGATCTTCGAAAGTTTTTTTTTTGCTATCCAATTTGTTGCAGTAATGTGCATGTTGTAGTGACAGCCGTTGGGGCATGAGAGGTGAGTGTTGGATGGGAGGACGCATTGGAAGCGTTATTAAAGATGAGGCAGGATGTAATAATATTTGATTTAATGTTAATAATAGGTTATGGCTTGGATATGACGTTTCGTAAACCTCAATCGATTCAAAGAGGTGTGATGGCTCATGTCCCCTGTTTTTAAGCTTGATTTATTCGAACGCCTTGAGTGTTCAAATAACGCCTGATTCATTGGTGCAGTCTTGAAAAAAATTCATGTTCTTAGCCACCTCTCAAAGAGTTTGAAAATACGCTCATATTTGCATATTCATTGTTGGCGTTCTGTTCGTGATGCACGGTTTATTAATCTGCACATCTTGTGACCATCTTCTCGAGTCGATTTGCATATTAAAGTCACTTTTATAATTGAATCCTCAGCTTCCCTACCTGCTCCCTCTCCTCCCTCCCTCCTCAACCATTTTACAGTTCTCTTTCTAATTTCGGCAAGTTCATCGTTGTGTCTCTGTTTATTTGAAACGTTGAATCGATTTTTTTCAACGTTTGATTCTCAGGTATAAATTCTTGAGTATCCTCGAGCTTCGTAATTTATGTATTATTTTTTATTCTCCACTTTTGCAGTTCGGTAAGTAACATTTTCACACAAATAATATCAATATCCAATTTCAAATAAATGTTTTAGTAAATGTCATTCTCATTTGAGCTCTCCTCTCTTTACCTTCGTTGCATTTTTATCGGTTTTTTCTCTTTGGCTAGGATACCTCTACTAAAAGCTTCTCAAAGAAATTACTCAGCACCTTATGATTTGCCCAAAGAGTTTTCGATGACGTTTTGCAAAAAATGGACATTCGAAGTAATTAGTTGATGTGATTACAGTTTGAACTCGTAATAGTAGTAATGAAGCGTTAATTATCAATTCCTACTTCATTCATTCCATCTATGATATCAGTCCTGCTTGACGTTGTTACATATGTCGTCTCTCTTTATATTTCCCATTCCTGTCCGTAACAACCGACGACGAGTTCTATTGATCGTATGTTAGTTGGATTCTCTTTCGCACGCTATCTTGTCTCATGCAATTCTCTACGCTGCATTATTTTTTTCGCATTGAAATTCTAGTAAAACTATTTTATTCGACATAATTCTCTTCATCGCACTATTTTATCAGATACCCTAACTGTTTATGATAATATCATATGGTCTTTCTAGGACAAGTACGTTTCTTAAGTCCTTTCCAGGCCGCTTTACCACTCTTTTTTGCCGTTCCTATTGCATTGCACAACGGCTGTTTCATACTCTACACTCTCCAGTTTTGCTCGTTGTTTTGCATATGTTTTGTTCACGCAGCATTTCTAGCAATTACTAGGCTAGGCTAGGCTCGAATCCTCCTTCACGTGCTGGCGATGCTATGCTGTGTATTGCGAGTGCTATAAAGTATTGATGAGTTGGGGGAACGTTCGGTCTGAGAATCTTGTAGCGCGGAAAGCAGCCGTTATAACGCTCGTTTATGGCCGTCTTCAGGCTAGTGTTTTTGTTGAGTGGACGTCGTTGTGTGTGCATTCGGTCAGGCATCTGCATCAATTTTGCTCTGTCATTGATTTTGCTTGTTCACTTTCCACATCTTTTTTTGCGTTCTTCAACGTAATATGGAGAGTATGGTAGATGAAGTCATAGCAATATTTCAGCGATTGGATACACTTTGTGTATTGATGTTAGCACAGAAAAAAAGCATTGAGAATGAAACATTGCAGTTTCGCACGGTTTTTGCTTCTCATTTATGAGGCGAAGATTTGAAGTGAATGAGGGATTGGGAAATTAATTGAGAAGAAATATTGCGAGTGGAGAGTGGACAAGAAAAACTTTGCGCGGAAGTATTTATTTGGACGAAAATTTTCACATAAAGTCTCCAGTTTGTATGAAATTATTATATTTATAAAATATATATATGTATACCAAGTTTTTTCTTGGTTGAAACTGATAAGAGAACAACATTAACTGACTGCTAAGCGAATCGCGGGGGGAGCAAACGATTGACTGACAGCCATTTTAGTCATCGAACAATGCAACGTTTGTTCCGTGAGAAAAGGGGCTGAAGGGTGGGGTGGAATGACATTCTTTCAGTGAGCTCGCTGATTGTGTTTTGAATCTAAATGCAAGTAAACGGATGGATAAATTTCTGCGTGGGATTCTTTGATTGCCTCTATCAATTAAGGCAATCCTAATTGGCTATGGTGTATTTACATTAAAGATGTGCACAAAAGCAGTAATTACATGCGCACAACGTCACCGATCGATCTCTATTCAGAATGTGTTGCCGTTTTATCATTATAAAATTGCAGTTTTCGTGGTCTCCTTATTCCTATAGAGGAAAGGGACGAAGGGAGGAGATCATAGGTGTTGATGTTTGAATCGGTATTGATTTGCTGAAATTTCATGCATTTTGAGAGAAGGTGGACGGTGATCAAATTGTATTACTAGGAATATCTGATATAGAATCAAATAGCTTTGAGAAAGGTATAGGTGCGTGGCGATGAATGCGATGATTGTTTTCTCGAAATTTAAACTCCTCACCGAATTAGTTATGCTTTGCTAATCCTCACAGCATCATTCTGGAACCCTTTCTCGTTTATGCGTTTTTCTTCCGAGTGTTTGTTCGTTGGTTGAGATGCGTTATCGCTCGATGATGATGTTGGGCATTTAAGTGATCCAGATTAATGCAGTGTGCTGGGATCGTTCACAAATTGTTCGAAGAGTGTCTTTGATGTTTATTAGGTATCGAATAATTCCTGTTAAATGAGAGGAGCTGTGGAATGTAGAACGTTTGAAATAAATATTAAGCAGGGTTTTTTGCGACGTAACATATGTGTCGTCCTACTGTTCCACTATTTTTTTACTATTTCTTATGATTTACTCAAAATTAGCACACTTTTTAATATTCCCAAATAGCACTATGCAGATTTATTCGCTTCTGGTGAGCAGGATTCTTCCACATTTCTCCTTCCGCATCCAGACGAATCCGTGAAGTTTGCTGAATTTTTCAATGTGCGATGTTTTTATTTGTCCTAAAGATATGACACTATAATAAATTCACCTTTATTGCATCGTTCAAGAAAATTATATCACTTTATTTTTTTAAGATTATTTTATAGAATTTCATTTCTTATATTCACGAAATGTTTCGCGGTAAGAAGTATTCGAAAGTTCGTTGAAGGAGAAGGATCGCTTTAAAGGGAAATACTTACTTGAAGTTGCATAGAAAATTGCAGCTTATGTGCATTTTTTTGTTTCAATAATGTTCATAAATGAGGTTCTTCGTTTCGATTGTTTACATCGCGAATGAAGTAGCTCTCTCAGTGCCATTATTTATAGGACGGCTTTTTATTAAGCAGAATAAGAGTTGATAATTTGATGCTACTGATCATTTACAAGCGGATTTCCTTCTAATTTCTTTGATATCCTTTAATTTATGAACACAATTCCAATAGATATGAATAGGTATGAACCAAAAATATAATAAGAATAAATGTTTTTAGATTTTCAACCTCCAGGCTGTTCTTAGTTAGGTAATATTTTTGATAGAGGGATATTTTATAACTAATATATTTTTGATATTACAGTGTTGAAGTTAAAAAAGGTTTCGTTTCGAATGGGTTACTAGAATTAAATGTTTCGTGGTTATGTTACTGTTGCAATAAATCTAATGAAAAAAAACCTTAACTTAGCTTAATTGTGTTCTAATAAAAGATATTGGACGAGCATTGCCAAAGATTGCTGGATATAATATCCTTTAATTTATCCTCATTTATAAATATTCTCGTGTTTCAATTCAAGGAATTTTGCGAACTAAAGCGGTCGAAGTCTCTTGATTTGTGCCACAAAATTTGTGCCATTTTTTTTCTATCGTTTCCCGGTGGGTGTTGTTTGGAGGAAGAGAGGGAGAATGACAAAGGAGAGAGAAATGGAATGAAGGAGCGAATCGAATCGATAAATTGGAAAGCTTTCTTACACTCCCATAGGAGTAATTTATCAGCTCGGCTTAGAAGGAACATTTTTCACCTTTTTTCAAGGATTCCCCAATATCAGACGTATCCTTTTCCCTCTAAATGATTTATATGAAAGAAAGAGCGTTTGCGCAAACAAAAACGTTTGAATTGGAAGCGTTGTTTACATTATTCCTAGCACAGCCAATAATTGCATAGGATGATAAACTTTGTTATTGTTTGTGTGTTGTTGCTGAGGGGGAAATTTTAGATTCTATTTGCTTTCATTGCGATGGATTGTTATTGATTCATATCTTTTTCGACTTCTTTAGCAAATCTAAAGAGATTTTGATGATAGAGACTGAATTCAGCTCAGTTTGAAGGAAGGGCGATAGTTGGGGAGTGAGCAGAAAAAGCCGAAGTCGGAAAAAAAGATTGGAAATGGGGGGTGGGAAGGTGCGATGGAAGGGAAAAAAACGAGAGCAGAAGAACGAAAAGAAGGGAAAAACGAATTTCTGTTGATTTTTTTTATTATCGTTCTCATTTTTGTTGATGAAATCCGAAAATCCGTACAAAATTCAGTGATGAATATCCATTTGAAACTGTGAAACACCACGAAATTTTTGAAAAATGTTTGGGAATAAATGTGAACTGTTGATCAGCTTGGATTTTCGCTTTCCATTTGCAGAATTTGTATTTCTTTACAGTTTTGGAGTGAGCTTACCGTAACAGTGCAACTGTAAGCCCTTACAGTCAAAATTAGGTCCTTCTGTAGAAAAATTCGAGGAAAGGAAGAGCTCGAAAAATGCCACTATTTAATATGTATGAAAAAAAGCATCAAGAATTAAAAAAACTCGAGAAATTCGCTTAAGAAAAGCATCAAAACTATGAATTTTCATTTTTGATGTTTCCTTTCTGAGAAGAAGAAATTTGAAATATCAAACTTTTATATTTATTTTCTCCTCTCCTCTCATGAGGAATTCTCAGATCTCTCAATTTCGTTGTCTCAAAGGAGGTATCTAAGAGAAGAGGAGAGCTATGTCAACGATAACAATCAAATGTGCTATCGGTTGGCAATATAGGTTTTTTAGTTCTTTGCACCATCATATTTCTATAGATTGATGGGTTAATAGGCGCCACTGGTAGCCAACAGAGAGTTGCGTTAATGGGTGGAATATTTTCGGAATTATGCCCTGCATATTTATGCGAATCTATCTTTTTCGAGCTTCTGTTTCCTACATTTCCATTTATTTTGTCGTCTTTTTTGCCTTTCGATAAACGACTCCACCAGCCGACTGTCACTTAGTTCGGTTAATGTTGCTTATATGATTGAGTGCGCTTAAAAATTTGTGTTTTTATCGCACACAATCGCACTCATTCTATTGTGCATAAGTGCATGATTGTTGGTATTGTGCGGCATATGTTCTCTGTTTTTACACGATGCGGCGGCACTGGTTTATGGTTAGCTGAAAAGGTGAGATATATCCTTTAAAGACTTGTTTCGAGGATAGATCCAGGTGAATTGTTTACAGCGAATCGTTCTGAAGATGATTTATCCGCATAATCAGTATTTCGGAGTAGAAAGAAGAGAGAGGGAGTTGGGTGTGAATGAATTGTAATTATTGAGAGGATTTTTGTTTGGCAAATAGGATTTCTGAGGAGAAAGTTGTGATGAAATTTTTGGTTACTGGGGATAATGTTAAAAAAAAAGCCCACTTTTGTATAATTAATTTCCCCCCGATTAGGCCAATAAAGGGTTCTGATGTGACATTGTCTTGCCTCAACCTTTCCTTCATTTTCATCGCCCTTTGCTCACCCGCTCCTAGCATCATATTTGAATTTATTCTGCGGGATGGGTAAAGTAATCCGCTATGTGAATATTTCCTTTTTTTTATCTTTGCTCAATGCTTTTCTTTAATATGAATTTATGATTCAACAATATAAGAAAGGACGCATAAAAACATCGGGTTTACTCACTGGGGAATGTTCCTCATTATTGGGCTCCTTATGCACTGAAATTTCTATTTGCATTCCATAGCTCGTAATTTTGGATACCGTTTCTGTTCCATTTTTTATCTGCCACAGTGAATAAACCACTTTATTTTTATCTCCCTAATGTTTTCTATCTATCAGATATTTTAATGCTTATATGTCAGATTCTTTAATGCTTTCCGAACTCGTGTTTTCTATTTGTTTTATATTTATCTTGTTGAGTTATTTATCAATAAGCATTTCTATCAGAAGAGATTCATATCATGCAGTGGAAGGTGTGATGTACTTTTTCGGGAAATTTCAGGAAATCGCTTTGGAGTCATCTAAGGGGGTGTCAGATAGTGACGAACCGGACGCCATGGCCGGACCGAAGACTACGCAACCTAGCAGTGAAAGTACTGCGGTCCAGTCGGTTGAAAGTTGGTTCTTCGTTCCATTTGCTCAATTGCACTTACTTCAGGAAAATTTTCGTTGAAGATTTTCTTGTTAGGTTTTTTTGTTTCTCATGGCAATCAGCGTAATGCCAGTTGTACCCTTTATCGCTCGAATAGTGAAACTGATTACTCCACTAGCCGTTTGCCTTTTCTAAACCGGAACCTGCAGCATCGGAATTCCCGAAATTCGCTGGGGATGGAAAGGTGAGAGAGGGATTATTGGAAAGGGAAAATAAATTTATAGCTTTCAGAAATTAAGAAAAAATATTGTAACACATACTTTTGCTCCGAAGATATTGGGTTACTGCAAATCAAGCAGTGATTTTTTTCATCTTGTCTTTCACTGCTAAGGAGACGAAACATATGGT
The DNA here is from genome assembly GCA_037576465.1 of Parascaris univalens. Taxonomy (NCBI): domain Eukaryota; kingdom Metazoa; phylum Nematoda; class Chromadorea; order Rhabditida; family Ascarididae; genus Parascaris; species Parascaris univalens. The sequence continues at coordinate 200,381,336 of CM075173.1, read as the reverse complement.
AACACTGATATGTGATCATCCGATTCTCTTACGTGATAAGTCCATATGAGTCATAAAGCATCTCTTTCATTGTTGCTTTATGATTTGCTGCTCAGAAAAATGATGAATCGGAACGCGAATGAAGGGCTTTGTTGACATAGGTCTTATATCAAACCCTCAATGGGAGGAGGAGCAACCGGACACCGTATTGTGCTTTGATTATTTCATCAAAAAACTTCTCTCATGATATGTAAAGGGATCCACGAGTTATTTCATACAGTAACATACGTCCATAGGAGAGCAAACAACTGCAGCCTTGAACGCCGCTGTGTGGAGCTTTTGAATAAAGATAGCATCCAGAGCGGGTTCTGAAGTAACATCGATGCGAGCGAAAATGCTCGCTAAGGTAGATGTGATTTTCGGAGCGCCTTTGGCTATATGCAGGTAATATTTCAGATATTTTTGTTTGTGAGAAGGACAAGGCCATATTTTAAGTTATGAGTTCATGAAATGTCGTGGTATAAGAATGATGTGTTATTCGAAAGTAATTGAAATATGTAAGTTCAACCGTCTAGCAGTTGAGTGCTCCATCGTCCGATCGCGTGAGCATCAACTAAGCTGTTGTAGGCAATTATCCAAATGAACGAATCGACGAATATCAGCAGTTTTATGCAGCTATTTTATTAGTCAAAAAAGATGATTTGCATATTGCTGATTGACGTAAACCGATACACGTATTAATTACATTATGTATATAATTCGTGGCACTTAGAAGTATTCCTTCTATCCTCCTTACCTCACTGATTGTTTTCTCGTATCTCAGTTTCATTCTTTCCGAATTTTCTCCTTAACCAAACACGAAATACTGTGGTGCTGAATTTTTATACGTAAATATTGTTACATTACTTCAGATTCTTCAATGACAAAAAGGTCGCTTTATGTTCAAAATTGTCCACTAACATAGATATCTAAAACTAATTTATTTTTTCCACTCAGCGATGAACCTTTGCGCTATAAGGCTTCCCAAATCCAGTTTTCCTTCATTTTTTTCGTGCATTGTTCCTCGGAATTGCAATGCGGGTCTCCTCCGATCCAGCTTCTTCTCGAATTCACTTTGTAATAATGAAGGATTAGACGGAGAATTAATACTGCAGCAGGAAATGCTGAAAAGGTGTGTATAAATAATGAGAGGAAATTAACTTGTATATTGTATGGGAATGAATAATTACTCTTAATATCTGCAACAAGTATACGTGTGAGGAATAAATAAGAAATATTTCGCAAAAATCACCGCTCTACCTAATTTGCGTTAACGATAGTTGATAACGAGGGAAATAGTATGATCGACGGTAACCAAAATGTGCAATCATTAAACTGATGGAGAAATATTTGACGATCGATTTAGTATTGCTTCTTGCAGAAATAACTTCACAGTACTAAAGAAGTTAACTGATTTCACCAATATGATATAAAACTATCGAATGTAGGAGAAATTTTTTTATTATTTTTCAAGTAATTCTTTCATCAAAACGTTTTTTAAACGTTTCTGAATTGCGTTGATATTTTTGTCATATAAGGTTTTCCATTTTGATGAATGGGAACGATGTTTTCATCGCTAAACGATGCCACTTTGGAAGATTTATGAAGGCAATTAACCGAATAACGAAGGAATTCACTCATCGAGATGGAATTTTTTCTCGCCTTTAAATTGCGGATGTCGTTCGTTGATTATGCATTTCCTATAGCGAAGGGCAGAATTTATTGCATTGTTTAGAGAATACATATGCAAGAAGTGATTGTTATGATGATGGAGTATAGAGAAGTAAAATACTCAGTCGTTTGTCGAGTTCCTCCATATCTCTCATCGTCAAAAAATATTTATTTCGGTTTTTCCGAAATTTCCTAGACCACATTTTGCGATCTCATTCACTCTAGTCTATCAAAATATGAGTAAATTTTTGTCTGTATTGCTGAAATTAGGCCCTTTATTTATCTAGGTTTTGTCTTTTTGTTTCTGTGTAACAGCTGTGAATTTTCGCCTTTTATAAAGCGTACTGTTGTGACCTTCATTACTTCATAAGATGTTTTGTGCTCTTTTCACTAACTTATAGTAGAAGTAAATTATAGCTTTTTTAATAAGGAATCGGGAATCTTTGCTGAGTAAAATCGAATGGGAAAAGATCCACATATATACGGCATACAGATTTTTCAATTATCGCTAAATTAGCCTTTTTATTTGAATTAATTTTTCGATTTTTTTCCTTCATACCGAATTAAAAAAGAAAAATCGCCTAATTTTATGCCTAATATTAGAGGAAAATATTTACAGAAAAGCTTATCTAAGTGCATTCCGCAATAAACGCACCTGTCAACCGTTGTCACTACTGAAAGTTCTGTCCTTAAATAACTTTGAGCACTAATAGTTGGCATCAGTCATCGCTCGTTTAGTTACTTAACCAGGCAATTTGTGTTGATGTTGGTGCACTACCAATTTACGTCCTAATGAATCTTTTTTTGCCGAAATGGGCACATTGCTTTACTCTCATATTTTCACACTGACGACCACTTGAAGGAATTTTCGATGAATCTCCCTTCCTTCACCGTTAGATATTGGATTATGCATCTATCGTAGGCTCTCTAATAGAGCACCTCTTTGTTCTGTAGAACCATCGGTTAGGATTTAAACGCCTTCCTTCACGGTTGAATTTCTCTTTAGTCGATCATGGCCTCTATTCAGTGTGAAATGGGCAGGTTGCACTGCACTTAAAGGATGTAGTTGCAGTGAGAAATGTTGATTTTTTCGACTATTAGGTGATAGATATAGGTTTTTGCTTGGAATTGAAGCATTTGTGAACATCAGCTTCATTTGTAGATATCTCAGTTTTTGTGTTTATTTGCATAATCATCACGCTTATAAGATATAAATGAGTTTTTGAGCATCATCTGCTTTACTGTAATTTTCCTAGACAGGTCAGTTTCTCATGGATATTCAGCCATTTATTAAATCGGTTGGTCGATCTTCGACGAGGGGTTTTTAAAGGAAGCCGATATTGTTTTCTCATTTTGTTCAAGATGCTAAATGTACTCTCTATAAGCTGTAAATTCTCGAAAGTTATATGAACGCTGTAAAAGGAGAGTGTTGGGAGTGCAGCAAAGAGAGTGGATGTTTTCGCTTGTAGGCTGTAAAAAACTTTTATTTACTTGTTAATTGTCTTATAAATATGTGATAACAACTAAGTTGTCCCGAGTCCGCGATTACTAATTTATTGATATGAACTGCTCGCGTTGAAATCCTCCTTCCAGTATTTTCTTCTTCTAATCGAAGATGGAGTAAAAAATGGGCTATTTTCTCATTTTTTGATGATTGAGAGAGACTAGGAGTAGAAGAGATGCAGATGAAGAGTAGAAAGACGCTAGGGGATTTCTCGTTAAGTCCTTAACTATCGGCTGAGGACCCACTTACCAATAAGTATCACCGTCAAACAAAGTGGCATTAATAGAAAAAAGAGCATTGAAAATACAGTTTCGTTTCACAAGGAGTTGGAAGGCGTATTCGCCAAGTTCGAAAACAAATCAGCATGAATTAATTTCATTATGAGCATATGATCACTCATTTCATTTACGTTGATTAGTTGATTGTGAAGTTCGCAAGAAATAGTGCTTCCTTTAATTTCTAAGATTTTTTCTTTATATGTCGATTCACCGACTTGACGAAAGATTTTATCGACAAGTATATTTTTCATTTATTTATCTCTTTGTTTCTGTTGCGATTTTATACTATCCTTCTATTTCTTCGTTGCTGCATAGCCGCAAACTGTTATATAGTAAGGATTGAGGATGTTTCTAAAATTTTCCAGTTCTGTAAGAATATTTCGATGAATATTAGTTCACATCAGTGCGACAAGTGCATAGGTGGAGTCGCTAACGGTTAAGGGGGAGGGGTGAGCTGTTCTAACAAAGATGAATGGTGATATTCTCTCAGTGTTTGGCCGAAAACGTAAGCCTCAGAGACGGACTTTGCTAATAATTCTCGCACGTGAGGAATGTCTCTAGCTTTGTTTTCAAATTCGATTACGTCAAACCATATCTTGGGTGATTTTGAAGCAGCTGTATTCAGCTTCCTCTATCTTATTGAGATGTTGAGGAAGTATTGAAGGGAGATTAGGGAGAGATGAAGAGGGAAGGGTAAAATTGTTGTTATCAAAGAATAAGATTTGAGGCGTCTTTAAATTGCTAATACGTTCAATTTTGCACTTCGTTAGTGAGAGAATGGGATTTGCGCTTTGCATCACTTCTCTCAAATTACCCGTTCGACGGCTTCTCTCAGTGATCGTATAAATATGAGCAAGCCAAAGTGCTGCTCTAACACTGAAGCATCGAATCCAGGCAATTCAACCATCAAATATTCACCTCTTTATAGAAATCGCTATACTTTGCGTATGAACATAATAAGATATTTGAGGGATCTCACCAGTGATATATGCACAGTTTAAATCTAATTTAATGTTTCCTGTGAAGAGAAGATAGAAGAGAGAGGGAGTTTATGCATAGTAAATGCTCATTAAGCTATAGGGCTAAACCGACGGTGCAGTGAATGTTCTTTGAAATAGACCGAAATTATCGTTTATTATATCAGAATTGTTTATGAAAAAGTATATAGTATAAATGAGCACGCATAATACGTATAAATATAATGTGTTATCTCATAAGAAACATAAAAAGAATACGCGATATGTGCAGAAAGCAAATAATTGGTGGCGTAATAACTGTGGAAAAGAATTAAAGTGTGAAATAAGTTTCGTATTAATCTCACGTTATTGTAGATATTATACTTTGTGTAATGGGCAATTTATCGAGTGAGTCCGCAGTTGCAGTGTTTCGTGGCTCAGGTCTATCGGTTTCCTTGGAAAGTGAAGCATTCCTTTAATGTGACATTTCAAAAATGAATTAAATATAAGTTGTAGACGTGCATAAAAAGTCTTGGCAGATGGAGCGGACGGCGGGTATCGAAACGGGTCGTGAGACACTCATCGAGATCGACAAAGATGGCAAGGTAAACTTTCCAACAGATCTCTCTGTTGCACATAGCCCTTTCTGTCTATACGCACGCCCGTGTATTAGTGGATAATAAACGCATACTTATGTATAATATTTATGTTTTTGAACTTTAGGAAGAAGCACTTGCATGAGTGGTAATTTTCCCTTACCATAATGTTTTGCAGCCATTAGGAGGGGGCATGTATACATGGATGGCTGTTATCAAAGATGACAATGTTCCGCAGCTGTCATGAAGAGACAGGTGTTGTTGTTTTGTTGCAGATCTTTGTATTCTGTAGAGATGTGAAGGATGTATCAGGGGCAATAAAAGCGAGTGTGAGTAGAAGACACAGTATATGATTGTATACGCGCATACTGATCACCCTCGATTATTAGACCATTTGTTTAAACCATCAGGGGTGACGAATGCGATCGTTTGGGAAGAGGGAAATGGATGAAGCAAAATCAATAGGTGACTTATACTTATGAATTACGGTGGTTTGGGAAAAGTCTGCCTCTAATTTTTCAAAGTTTTCAAAAATGCGATAAAAATATAACATTAAATGAATTAATTAATGAGTGCAAACTCTACTGTAGTGTTTGGAACGTTTAAAATCCACACCCCGTATCAACATTGAATATATTGAAGTCTTCGTTTGTTTCAGAAAAATATCCCCACTCTCAACTTGAAATTATGATGTTTCGAATGTTTGTTAATATTTTGTTGTTCAAGGGACTTGGACTGAGTATTGTTGGTGGATCAGATACCGTACTTGGCACTGTTGTCATACATGAGGTGTATCCAGATGGTGCAGCCGCAGTGGATGGGAGGTTGAAACCTGGCGATCAGGTTCTTGAGGTAATATTCGTAAATTCCTACGTCATTCTGACTGCATGGTATTTGAGGTAGCCATTAATGGATTATTGCATATTTGAGGTTGTCAGAGAATAAGTCCGTTTGCTAAGTCAATGTGGATTCGTTCGTTTGCTTCTAGGTTCATTTGATAGGTTCGATTCACTTCGGCACTGCATTTGTATTTTTTCACTTTCGCGTGTCCTTTGGTTCCGTTCTTTACGATATCATCGTTTAGAAACGTGATTATACTTCTTAGAGGTTCTTCTCGGAGTTTGCTCAAATTTCGTCGATCTTCAACGCATATGAATAGTCGATTGACTCGTAACTGATGTTGAGGACTGGAGAAGTAAGGTGTGATGAGAGATGCAGTGTGATATGTCTGTTAATATTGCATGATGAGATGTGGTAATAAATGAGATGAACGAAACGCACTGATAAGAATGATCGATCTAGGCAGTGAGTGAATTGTGAACATTAAGGTAGTGTAATTCATGTGGATCAACCATGGTGCTTTCCACGATAGGATTGGTTGTAATGCCTCCAGATAGTCTAGACGTTAATGTTTTCAAGAGTAAATCTGGATTATTATTATTATTTATTACTATTTCCGATATCATTATTGTCGTCTTTGTGAATATAAGAGAACATTATTAGTCTACATATGGTTGAGTCTCAGCTGATGGCTATGGGTACTTGGCTGAAACAAAAGAATTTTCCTTATTCTGTGGTGACTTAGTTGTACAAATGGAGTAGAAGGGTCGAAATTTTTCCATCAACATCACCGTTATGCACCTCTGGAGTTACTGCAGGAAAGGATGCAGTGATATAAAGTTTTTTTGCTTAATTCTCTTGAATATAAACATTGTTACCTATTATTGCGTTAAGCGGATTTGATTAGTTACTTTTAAGTCCATTTTAGTGAGGCATTAACCGAATTTTTGGCAGTTATTTATGTCGTTGATTTTGCATTTTACTGTCGTGCATGAAGACGTCTAATTTCTTTAAAATTCGCTCCAGGTAAACGGCGTGTCATTGCGCGGAGTGAGTCATGAACATGCAATATCTTTGTTACGGCGAACACCTGCAAAGGTATAATTATTTGTTTTATTTGTCGGCAGTCGTCGATGTTATACGAGAATATAAATTTTGAGTTATGGAGATGATGAATTATTACAGCTGGCTTTTTAGAGAGTGAGAGAGGGTCTGAAGGATCGTATAGCCTCAAACAGAACCCGGGCATAACGGAGGAAGTCTGCTGTGCAGTATTGCTCAAGTAGTAGAATTTAACTGACTTATTTACACCGGAATGTCTAGTCTGTTGTGGTAGCCAGCTATAATAGTGGGACAGTGATTTTTTCGCCGTTTAATAAGTCCCCCTTTCTTTCTTCAAAAAAAAAAACATTTAGTTGCCATCTCAGGGGTTCTGTTAAGAGTATTACTGTAAAGAGATGTCGTTTTCTGAAATAGTGACGTAGCTCAGGCAACCATCAACTAGTTTTTATGAATTTATCGCATGTAGCGAATTTTCAGGTGCGTTTGCTCGTCTATCGTGACGTGAATCTACAATTGTCCCTGCTGGATCCAACACAAATCTACAATATTTTCGACATGGAATTAACCAAGAAGCCTGGTCGAGGACTTGGTCTAAGTATCGTTGGGCGTAAAAATGAGCCAGGTGTTTACGTGTCGGAAGTGGTAAAGGGTGGTGCCGCTGAAGCAGATGCACGTCTCATGCAAGGAGATCAGGTGATTCTTTTCATTCTTTGCGAATTTGTTCAGGTAAACAACCGACATTGTTTTAAACTCTTTGTTGTGAAGCAATTTTCGCAAAGAAGTAAAATTTTAGCTCTCTTCGTGGAATTATTTTTTCACAGATATATTCGGTCTAACGTGGTTTTAATTTGCCAGGCAGTCCATCTCTTATTCTATCCTTTTTTTTGTATTTCTTTAGCAGCTTAATTATTTGCCCATTTGAGCTACTTTTTTATTTCTTAGTTGCTTTATTTGTTTGTTATTGTTTATCTCTGTCTCCTAATGTTCTGTTTTGTTGTTATTGAATGGTAAAGTGAAGCATGCTACTTTCCCTTAAGACGAAATCATTGTGATAAGTTGATATGCTTATTTCACTACTCACCGATGTTTTACAGATCCTAGCAGTAAATGGTCAAGATGTGACAAATTCGATGCAAGAAGATGTTGCTGCTATGTTAAAGGTTTTTTTTTTCATTAAATGTTATTATTAAAGACTTTTGATACATATTTTTTAACTGGAAAGCAAGTGGTACAACATGTCGAAATTTGTTTCGTTTAATGTTATATCAGAACTTTATTTTGGAGAATTCATTGATCTTCATAATTCAAAAAGTCGAGGATGAGCGGCAGTTTGTTGCTCTAGCTTTGCTTTGAACTTCGCAGGTTTTTTTTTGTTAATGCTGTGAATTCCCAATTCCATTCTTGGTAAATATCATAGTGTTTCAAGAAGAAACGATTACGTAATCCAACGTGAGATTCGACGTAGGTGGAGAGTTAAATTTGAAGAGAGGGTTTTTACAAAGTGGTATCTTCAAAATGGAGGGGAGAGGCATGTAAATGAGTAGGAGATTTGTAGGGTCAGTTGTATTTGCATTTTTGCGTTTTATCCTTTAGCTGTTATAACAATAGTTTTAGAAAAAAATACTGTTTTTGGTGGTTAAGCTATTATTATCTGCGCGTAAATGAAGTGCGGTTAAGTTTATTACCTGCTACTTGAGGGGTTTTTCAGTATTATATAGTAGTACATAAAAATTACTCTTCACATATGTTTGCGTTAAGGCATCATCACTCCTAGGAATGTCTCGCAATGATAAAGTCGGTCATCTTGTATGCCATTTTTTAAAATTATCTTTAGTATTATTGTTCGCTGTAAAGGATATGAATCCCGTACTTCCAAGGTGATGTTTTTGGTCTTATTATCGATATTCTTTGATAGTCGCATGTTTCTGTTTATTTCACTTAATTGCAGGTGAAACTGCCTGTTTCCATTTGCATGCATTAGAAGTTTGTGCTTTGAAGAGGGGAATATTTACAGACATGTACTGGACGAGTGGCATTGAGAGTTGGTCGTTGGAAATTAACAGAAACAGCGAATCGAGTGCACGCTGCTGCTGAAGCGGCCTATGCGAGTGAACGTGCAGCTGGTATCTCACCGAACGGAACGCTTGCAACTGCGGCCGCAAACTCACAACTTCATACATCAAATGCAGGTATGGCATCCTTTTTGATTATGTGATGGAGGAGTCTTTCAGATAGATTTTTCTTGTTACGCTTACTGTTCAGTTTGTAGATTAGTGAAAGAAAATTTTCTTGCCATTCTTCTCCATTCTTCCGTTTTCCATAAATGGCTGATTTTTAAGAGAAAATAATAGTGGGGAATAATTATTTTTATGAGCATTTTAGAATATGAGTGATGAAAGTGAAGTGAAGTGATTGAAGGCCAAAAACTCTCGTTGTGTTTTTAGTGAACAATTCAGAGAATCTTGTGCAGATAAACTTTGTGTTTGAAATTTTTGCTATGCAAGGTGCTTCATGAAGAGATGCTCAATAATGTTTACTTAAAAATGGCTCTATTGATGTAATGTCGGCCGCATTGACTTGATTTGTTTTCTTTTTAAACGTTTTGCGATAAATTAAGTCATAAACAAGATCGATTTCTTCGTCGCTGAAGATGTTTTCTTGTAGTTGCAGGTGAACGGTATAACTGCCGAAAATGCTTAATCATCGGCTGAATTTTAAACAAAAACGAAGAATCGTTTGGCGTCACCTGTTATGATAATTTGAAGCTCATATTTTAATACGTTTTTCTAAACTTTTCAATGTGCAACCTGCCAAAATTTATTTATATGTACTATGGAATATGCGTATTAAGTGAACTAAAAGTTTTAACGTTCGTTTTGTGTCGAACAATCTGTGGGAAGTTTTTGCATACAGGCAAGAGGATGAATGAAATCGGAACTGTTTATTCTGATTAACTTTTTTTTAAAGAAAGCTCGTCGTTAACTCCAGAAGAAGATAAGAAAATGGTACCACCACCGGCACCATCATCACGTTCCACTGTGGTACCACAGGTAACCGTCGAAGAAGAGAATCATTCACCGAAAGTTGTTCATTCAGATCTCTCTCCCGTCACCGAAGAACCAAGCAGTGGCACCGATCAGGTACGCAAGTTTTATTCTGCTCCATTAAATACGTTGTAAGTCACTGCATATTTTAAGTTTGTGCTATGCGGGTGGCGGTTTTCACAGTGGGTTTTTAGTGATTTCACAACTTCAGAAAAAAAGGTGTGGAACAGACTTTCACATCTTCGATGGTAGTAACTAGATTTTTCGAGGGATGGGACGAGTATTTCGGGGGTAAAAATCTCAAAAGGAAAAGAAGAGGAGTGGGATTGCATTCTTTCTCTAAAATTGGTATATGAAAGTTTTTGGCACAGTACTATGTCTGTATTGCCTCGAAAGTGGTATAAAACAGCACTTCTACCACGATTTGCAATGCCTACAACGTATTTCCGAGTAGAGCTTTTTTATAATGCTGTACTGGGTTGGCCTCATTTTCAAAATTCGTTACGTCAATATATCAAACTCTATGGCGTCAATTCAAAGTGCAACTTCTAGCGGTCGCTAATTTCCAAGACGCATGTATACTCGAAGAGGGAGAAGAGGTAGGAGCCGAGGGTTTATAAACCAGAAAATACGGTATTCTAGTGAAACAGGCCTGATCTGACCATTCGCATAACTACATCGCCATACTACTAGGTAACTTAGAAACGCATACGAGTTCAAAAAGTCGAGATAGTCAGTAGATAGGCGTCTTCGGCAGTGCACATTTGAACAGTGGTTACTTCAGCTGAATGAGAGCGATTAAGAGTGAAAAAAGAAAAAAGAAATCCATTTAAGACTGCAGGAAATTCCGCAATTGAGGTTATTGCCGGCGAAGTCATCGTACTAAAATTTCGCAGAGAAAATAACGGGTTCACTTTGAATTGATACAGTTTTAGTACATCGTTTTTGTATCTCGAATTTTGAAAATGATCAGTGAATCTGCAATTATGCAGATTATATCAAAAGCACGAAAATGAGAGTAGAAATAGCGAGAAGGATTCATCGAATGCACTTTTTTTTAATAAATCTGTTTTCTCATTTTCATTCTCCTCCTTCCGTTTCTTTCATTTGTTTATTTGCACTGAAATGCACGTATAGTAAACTATTCTCTTTTTGAATAATAAGCTTGCTTTACGATGCTCTAGACGTTCTAAGCCTTGGGATTTATGAAGAGAGAAAAATGTCACACATATAATAAAAGATGGTTAGCGGAGCTCATAAACGGAAGAATATCTTATGTGTACGGCAAATCGTCGACGCTGTGAGTTTGTGGAATTTAAGCGTATTGAAAGTGGTGTCATTTCAGAAGTCGCTCGCTGCCGAAGATGAGAGTTCATCAACTGTGACAAGTCAAAGCAGAGAGATTGAACTTATCAAAGAACTCTACGAGGAAAATAGTGATTCACTTTTAATCGAACTTAAAAAGGTGCCAGATCAGCAGCTTGGTATGGGCATCGGAAAACGAACACGAGGTATACTGGTGACGTCATTGCAGCCAGGAAGTGTAGCTGCCGAGAAATTACGAGTTGGTGATCGTCTCATGGCGGTGAATGGCCTTCCAGTTACGGATCAGGTAACCGCTTGGCTGGCTAGTCTAGTGATTTTGCACTTAATCAGGAATAAATTATGAGTGGTGTTCCATAAATATTTGACTGCGTTGCTAGTTTAGAGTGTTTTTGATTGATTTGAATAAAGCAATTATATAAATGAATAATCGTTTCATTCGAAAGAACTTTATTTTTCGTTATTGCCTAGGCGTTTAATTCGTCGATCTGAATAATTAAACAATTTTTGTCTTAAGTTAGCTAAAACAAGTTGTCATTTCACTAAATATCGCACATTTCCCTCTACTTATTTCTGATTATCAGATCGCTCTCATTGTTCACCAATTCAAAGCAAAGAGATTGAACCTTTACAAAACTTTCGTCAAGAAATCGAGGGTTTTTGGCATGATGAGGGAATACTAACGTCTCCACAGATGTTGGCATCTTTCTGCTTCAAATGAAACGAGAAGATATCAGACTATTAAGCATTACGCCGGTAAAATTCCTAGTGTGATAGCAATTTTCTAACCTCGTGGGTGTAGAATGATTGTTCTAATTACTGTGTTTTCCGCCATTACCGTCGACGTTATGAAAAGACCAAAAAGCTAGGGTCAAACAGCATTTACTTTCACTAATTCCACTGAAACAACTAAGAGCATCAGGACGCGAAAATGAGAGGTCTCTCGATCACAGTCACATCTCCCATATATCACAGTCGCGTCCTTGCAGGTAAATAGAGTATGATCTTTCTCCTCCTCAGAATCGTTGGCACGTCGTGAGCTTAGCCTGTTCTCCGTGTTGTTTTGCTTTGACGCTTTATTTCAATTTTATTTCATTTATTCCCCTTAATATGGATTTTCTGTCACTGTCTCAAAGTTCACAACCATTTTTTTCAGTTGATGATGAAACGCCTTACATCTCTAAGCAGGATCGAATTTTGCATGGCCGCATTCATTCCCGCATATTCGTTATAAGGCCTTATTTCGCTTAGGAAACGGAGATTCATTGGAAACTCAGAATTGTTTGAATTTTCGGATCCATAAATATCATATCCTTAGCAGCACAATACAGCCGAAAGTCGATTACGGCAATACATGAAGCATAAATAAGGACAAAAGCAGAATTGCATAATGTGAAGATGCATGAAGAGTTGGGATATTAATGGTTTGTGGGCAGTTGTGATCATACGGCTCAAGGTGGCCAGACATCATTGAAGCAGTGAGTATTACATGTCCTCTATTGCAGTTGTCGGCCGTTACATTGGTGAAGGCGAGTGGAGAACGCCTATACTTACAAATCGCTCGCCGCGAAATCTCCCAACGGCTTAAATGAATCGAACCTAGTTTCAAGAGCAGAAGTGTCGGAGTCGCTGAATAAAACGTTTCTGAATAGATGAACGTAAGACGTTACCCATTGTCAATGGATGGTGGCTCTTATGCGCCCTCAAACGGTTCGATATTCAGCAGAATTACGTTAGAATTCAAATGGTAATGGAGATCGGTTATGAGTTACGTATTACTGGTTTATTGCTTTGATGTAATCTAGAAAATTATCGCCGAATACTCTCAATAAAAGAATCCATATTAATAATGGCTTTATACTTTTCGTGAGAAGGTTGCGTTGCTGCCGTGCAGTGAATTTTAAACATGGGATATGGATGCGCACTCGCTCTACGCGTAATACGTGTTGGTTTGAAATAAATTCTTTTCATATCGGTATTAGTTTATCCATGAGGCCCTCCTTATTCAAAGAAAAATGAAGCTAGACGAGTTATGGAGGAGAGATGAATAGTGAAAGAACGATCAATCGAATGGTTCTGCTTTGGAGTAGCATCGCTACTGCTTGACCATATCCAATATAAATTAGAAGAACTAACGATTTCAACGTGGCATAATATAAGAGATCAACCCGTCCGCTTGGTCATTATTAACTGTATTACGTGTGCCAAATATTTTTTGTTTAACTAGCTAGTCAACGCTTGTTTTCTTCTAAGGAGGACCAAATTCTCTCATATTTCCTCTTGTATGCTTTATAGCGACTTTCTTTTTGTAAGATACTTGATTCAAATCTAATATCTAATATATCTCTTTCCAGTTTCCGGAAGGACTGAATGGCGTAATATTTCAGCCTCTTATTTCTTTTGGGTTTTCCCGTTTTTTCTTTCTTGGAATATCCTGTAGTTCGCTCTCGTTTTTGTGTCGATATGAAAGTGTGTTGTCTGCCACATAACTGTTATATTTGTCTACCGTTCGTTGTGTTTATCGTTCCTTTTTCCGAGTCGCAGAGATAAAATATGCCTATTAATGTTCTTTTCGATCACATTCAAAGCCATCATAGCAGGTGACCGCGAACTATTATCCCGCGACATTTTCGCACAGGTGTGCTGAATGGACTAGGCAATTTTTTGCCTATTATGCGATGTTCTTTTATCAGAATGGTGTACGGCGATGGAATACGATTTCTTTACTTCATTTCTCTTAATTCCATGTGACAAGTCTCTAGTTCCCTCCTCCCACCAGTCTGAAAGCTTGACGACAAGAAGCGTCCAATCTCGACTCCGACATCCCCAGATAAAGCCAAATTGTCAGCATTCAAATGCCATCTTTATGTCTCCGTCTCTTCAAACTCTCCGCAGCTTCCGCAGTACTCCTGCTTAAAAAGTTCTTATAGACGGCATCTTTCCGATGCGAGATGTACCTAAGACGTCCTCAGCCACTAAAACGACGCAATGAATAAACTAGATGAGGCCTGAAGATGCAAACGGATCTCTCCTTGTGGCCATGCTTTCTAGAGACTAAATGGAAACTCCATCGATGCCTGCCGGAGGCCAAATACTGTATTCCGCTTGCCTTACTCCTTACTCTCTCCCATAGTTTGAAGGCCGAGTGAAGCAAGATGAGGCGTTGGAGAGCAAATTATTGACTGATGTATAACCTTCCTTATGAACAAAGCCGATTCGCAGTTGGCGCAGTGGATCTGTGAACATATGCAGATAGTTTGGAGTACAACGCCTCATCTTGCTTCACTTGTTCAGTTCAGTTCAGTTATATATGCAGATAATTTCGCGTACAACATTACTTAGGAAATTCCAGTGTTAACAAATTGCATTCCCCAAAACCACTAGTTGGACACTCCACACCTTCCCATTTCCAACACTGGCGATCGCTTCATGACGAAAAAGCCGCCGAGACTGCTTGCTGCGGATTTCTCAAGAATGTGAAGAGAGATGACATCTCCATGTACCAGTTATCCCAAATAGTTCAATAGTTCACTGCAGTTAATAGGAGCCGGCTGCAAGCCTTTAGGGATATTACTATAACACTCTTTGAGAGAGTTCAGTTGTATTTTCGAAGCATAACACTAAAGTTCACTCATCTTTGCCCTAATTAAATGAGAAGCTTCGCACATTCAGCTGTCGAGCAGGTCGCAATGAACTTCACACCTGCCATTCACTCCCACCTCCCTTCATCTTCAATCAAATCGAGTTGAGTGCACCGGGGACACCAAGTGAATAAGGTGAGAGAACTGCGAGAGAGTACTGCAAGCTTCATTAGTGGAAGCAAATCAAAACAACAGAAAAAAATGCCAATTAGTCACATCAGATAGATACATCATCAACAAAATAAAAAGATCCATTTAGCTGTTTACCAGCAATTAACCTATTGTTCAAACGTTTATTAAATCATGCATCGTATAAAGTGTCACTATTTTCGACAAAATACAACGCTGCCTTCATCAATCATTTATTCAATAGACAACAATGACATCACAAATAAAGACATGGGCTTGCTTTTTCCCTTTATAACCTTCCCATCGTTTGTGAAAGCACAAATGGCAGCGGTAAATTCAGACACTCTTAGTCATCCACTGACCGGCACTATATGATTACTGATTTATTTAGCTCCTGTCTAAAAAATAGAGGAAATTTCCATAGAATATCCACACTACAAAACGTGAACTTCCGATGAGACTCTTCTGTTTTTTTTCCTTAATTTCTCGAGCTCAATATATCGGGTTCCGTTTTGGGTTTATGGGTTCTGGCGCATTTCAGATTCGCTGCCACTGAAGTCTAACGAATCGGTCGATCGCAGGCCAAAATACCGAGGAAATAATAAATCAGCTAGCCGCAACTAGTGTTTGTGTTTCACATAATGTCTTATAGATACCACTGGCCTCCAACAACTGAGCGTGAGTGCCTGAAAGATTATTTGCACAGTAGAATGCTAAAATGAGAGGTACAGAAGGAAATCTAGCGCACGGATACCTAAATATCTAAAGTTTACGAAGCGAAGCGCCGCTGATAAAATAGTCGATTTGTATTTGCAGCGAAGTTTTATGAGGGATCCCTCCCTCTGCTCCGGTGAAAAAGACACAGGACTTAAGAGCTTTAGAGAGTAGTCCCACTAACTTTAACTCCCCCCCCCCCCCCTCTGTTAACTATAATTGAGTAATGCTGAACATAAGAAGAGTGATGATTTGTGAGGCTGACGAATGGAGAGGATGTCCCTCTACTCATTATCCCCGCAAATGAGGGATCAACAGGTTCCCTCTCGCAACTTCCTTCCTTTCCTTCTATCCTGAAATCCAAAGTAGAAACTTGGCTACCATTTGACGCAGGTTCTAATCATAATCTTTATTTTGTACCTCACATACCCATCTATGGCTTTCATCTTCCATCTCAATAAAACGGAGCTTTGTTTGGAATACGGTGGAAAAAACTATATAGATTCCCACTTCAGATATTAGGTTCTCCACATGACAAATTCTACAAAAATAAAAATTTCAAGGACGGACCTTTTTCGGCGACTTTTCCTTCATTGATAACAACAATTAGATTCGAATTTTGGATTGTGGATAAACGATGCGCAATCACGAGGCAAGTACGTCCTTTGCGAGCATTCTCGAGTGCCTCCTGTACTACCTGGAAAAAAACCATCCCGCATTAGTTCCTCTCCCTTTGGCATTCTTCTGTACCGGTGAACACTGCACAGCGCAAATTGGCCAAATGGACAACTCAGACGAAACACTTGATGGGCACAAGTCAACGACTGAAAACGGGACATGGCCGAAGGACAAATTTTCAGACTAAAATCAGGTTTTCCATTTTCCATTTTTCATCCCTCCATTTATGCAAAAAAAGAGCTTTTTTAATCTATTTACCTGTAGGGATCGAGGACTTATATAGCGCAAAAAAATAGCGACTTAGAATATGCCGTACAGATATAGATTCTCTGAACGACCACGTATTACAAAGATCGTATGAGTGCACATAATACGCGAGAAAAAAAAAAACGAGGAAAAACAGCAAGGAGATACATCAAACCTTTCTTAGACTTTTTTGAATGTATTTGATATCAACTGTCTAAATATTAATCCAACAGTTCTTTATAAATAAATATCATTCAGCCAACGTATCAAGTTAATACGAATAGAGGAACGCTGACTAAAAAATCGGAAAAAATCGACATTCATAAAGAAGGCGATCAATCTGCGTGTTGAAAACATCGCTCATGAGCTTTTCTTTCCCAACTGCTGCATTTTATATCCAATTTTACATTATCTTTTGTATTCTCTCATGACATTGATAGCATTAAATAATTCCTGCCTCTAATTATCTGTATATATAGAAATAACGCAGATTGCTCAAACAATTGTTACATTATAGTACGACGATTTCTCGCAATTATAGAGAATACAAACCCGTGAAAGACAAGTTGCGTGGATGTAAGACATGGAATTCCCTTCACTATCTACACACAATTTCTTTAGCCGTGTATTAACTAGTGCCGTTACAAATGTGCCGATCGATAAATGTGCCGATCGCCAAGTTAATTAATCACTGCTCTTTGCTTCAACAATGCATGATGTGACTTGCAGCCAATACTCTACGGTACTTTGGTAGATTAATTTTGAATGAAAGCTGCCTTGGGCACAATTTTAATGCTTATTAAACATCATCGGAATAGGAAAAACATTTTAAAATACCATATAACATCTAGGTCTCGTTCAATGGTGTTGTATAAAGAAAACGTGAACAATTTGCCGATCCATATCTGCGTCCAATGAAGCTTAGCTACCGCGCTATTATCGCGAAGCAATCAACATGAGTTTTATTGACCTCCCATATTGCAGCCTTACAACAACACAACCTGTTCGCTTTCTGTATCCAGTGCCGACGTTGCCTCATCGAGAAGCAGAATAGACGGATTACGTATAAGTGCTCTTGCTATTGCGATTCGCTGCTTTTGACCACCCGATAACTGGGTACCTTTCTCGCCAACACGTGTTTCGTAACCCTAAATATTTCAACAGTCATACTTAAAAATTTCAACAGTCATACTCCAAAACTTATCAGAAAGTGAAACGCAGAAAGCGGAAAGACAACGAGAAAGATTCTGTTAAATGAGAAAAACCTCGGACTAACTTTAAAGAAAAGAGAGGACTCCTGTGCTATGAAGGGTGACCTAGACCAACGATAGTATGGATGAGAAGGTTCATTTCCAGTGAGAGTGACCTCAGATTGACGAAAAACTAAACCTGCACTTACAACGACGGAAGTCTCAGATGGAAGGTTGAGAGGATGAGAACGCTGATAAGCAATAAGCAGGGTTTCCATTTCACTGCACAATAAACGAACAACGTGAGTCGGAGAAGCCCATTCATGGACATGAAAAACGCAACGAACCAACGGTAGCGAAAGGATGAATTTGTGTATGTTGGCTAATTTGGCGGCGTTGACCACCTCTTCGTGTGAAACCTCTCGATCCAGCCCATACATTATATTCTCTTCGATCGTGCAATCAAATAATATCGGTTCTTGACTCACTATGCACATTTGACTTCGTAAACACTTGATGTTCACATCTCGAATATTCTCTCCATCGACATACTGCAATAGTATTTTTCTATTTGATTATTCCGAACTAATAAAAAACTGATAACAAATATCATTTACAGATGAATCCACCTCACACTACGATAGATACGCTGATTTCGAAATTCAAGAATCTCTTTAACACAATTTAACGCTGCCGATATCAGCAGAGTTGCATTGGGCGCTAGCTTTATTCCGAATTCATTCAGTTGTTAGAAATAATAACAACGCGATAAACAGCATAGTGATTTTTATGAAAGTAATTACTACTTACTATATTACCACGGTTGGGATCATAGAAGCGTTCGAGCAGTCCCATCACAGTACTTTTACCACAACCTGAATGGCCAACAAGTGCCACCGTTTCACCTTCTTTCACATTTAACGTAAGACCACGTAAGATACGTGTATTTCGACGCGTCGGATATGAAAAGAACACATTCTTCAATTGTATCGCTCCTTTTATTGTCTGAAAATTTCTGTTTAATATGTAACAATAAAATATGTTGGAAAAAAAGACGTCATAGCAATTTTTTTTGGGACTTAAGGATTCATTTATAATATATTCAGTTGGTGGCAAGAAAAAACCTAAGAAATATCTGAATGACTTATCGATCTGCAGATAACGTAGAGAGAAAAAGGAGAAGATGAAAGATGAAAGTATGAATTGGGTGGTGACATTCAGTGAGCGAGAACGAATAAAAAGAAACAGCAAAACAAATTCAAACTCCAGAAACCGGCCAGCACAAAGATAAACCATATGACAAAATCCTTTTTTCTTTAACGCCCTTAAGCCTCTCTATATGCTACCCTCTACCGTTGCTTCCTCGTTTAACGTTACTCTTATACTCTTATACGTTTCAGTTTTTGAAGAACGCAATAAAAATCAACAATCAGAGTCTTGAAACAAATTCAGAGAGACCACTCTATTCACTATCAATCGATTTTCTATCAAAGAATTATTCTACTAGCAGCTGCCTTTCATTCTTTAACTCGTTGAAAAAAAATTCGTTCTAAATTTCAGGCGTGAAAAATGTTTGATTTCATTAACACTATAAAAATTTTGGCCAAGGATGCACCAACAACAAATATCAGCAGATTGGAAGAGGAAGAGCGGACGTTTGAAACACTACTCCCACTCCGTACCTTTTAAGAGAGGACGTTTGATACACTACTTCCACTCGGTACCTTTTCGACCCTTTTTTTCCACTTCTCGAATAAACCGCTACCGATTTGTCGCATAAAATATCTTCCCTTAAACATCAGCCACTCCAAATTATCAATACCCTCAATGGTTTCATTCAAGCGGATCAACCAGCTACACGCATGTGTTGAAATACGAAGTAATCGTCGAAAATACAGACCACAAATATCGCAAATTTCAGAAGTTTGTTGTATATATAGGGGAGAGGGAGCAGGGAGGGGAGGGGACATAGTAAAAAAATCTTGAATATTTCTGAAGTTTAAAAAAATTCACCTTTCCAAACTCTACCACTGGAAAGGGGTTTGTTTGGCGTTAATGATGTTTCACTTTGAAGTTCTGTAACTTTGAAAAGCAGTAGAATAATCAAATAAAAGTAGTTCGAAGGTAAACATAACATACAATGCGACTGCCTCGATCAGAGAGAGAATCGATCGCTGTTGGATATTCACTCAGGTGGAACACAAGTGATGCGGCCAGCCTTGCTTTCACCACATCCGGTATGAATGCGCTAATGTGACCCACCGACTGACCGCAAAATGCAATCGCAAAAAATACCCTCAACGGTGAGAAATCGAATTATTCAGTCGTTTTGCAATAATTCTCTAATATACTACGGTCAGTCCATAATTGATAATTTCACTACTGATTATTTATGCTTTCCCATAATGTGTTTATTGTAATCTCTGATTACGGACATCACATAGACCTCAGTGAGGAATAAAAACTGCCAAATACGGAATCAATAAGTCCTATTCAATATGCGCTGCATCCTTAAATACTTGACGATGTAGCAAAACAGAAAACCGATTGCGGCTGAGACTTAGACGTACAGCTGCAACAAGGAGAAAATACGAAGTGGGACCACTAACCGGGATCTACGAATGGCTTCTCTGGAGTTGGGAAGACGTAAGGCCAGAACGGTTTTTGGGCGCCTTTGGAATCAAGAGGCTCAGAAATGGAATTTTTCAGGACCAACACCAAAGCAGGTAGTCAGAGTTATACGCTTAGGAGATTTCCATGCGATTCTCGAGGGCTGAGATTCAACTGCTTTATATAATCCCAATCGCGAAGCATTTCATTCAAGGAATATAGTATTCCTTGAATGAAATGCTTCGCGATTGGGATTATATAAAGCAGTTGACTGCAACATTTCGAAATTTCAAAGAAAATAAGCAGTAATTACCTATAGACATTGATCGGTTGCATAACTGCATTATCGACAAATAACGATCCCAACCAAAATGCAAGTGCGTACATGAAAAATATCAACGATTGTGAGAAGGCAAACACTGCCCCATATATATGCGCTCGTTGCATATTCTCTCTGTAATCAAGAAAATTAAATCAAATCAACAACTCGAACATTATCTTCTCATTCAACAAGGATTACCGCTAACATACTGTAAAAATAAATAATTAAAGCAATTAGCTAGAGCAAAGTAGATGTAGTTTTCAACATATCGCAAGAATATCATGCAGAAAAGCATTCCAAAACAGCCGATATGATAGTGCACTCTTCATTGTCATCAACATGAATGATCATTTAAATATGACCACTCCTTCCAATATTCCAAACAAGAACCATCGAACTGCGAATTGAATTTCACCTTGAAACTGATGGACTGACGTGGTTTATATTAGCGGAGATCAATTTATGACGCAGAGAGTATTTCTAAAAATTTAGTGATTTTAGGTTTCGAGCATAAGCACATACGAAACATAAGTACAACAGAAACTAACAGACATGCGGATACGCAGACATGAAATCACAAACATGCATTCAAAATAATTTGGAAGATTGCATGCACATATGTGATATTTGAGTTGAACCTGAAAGGTGTTTCCAAATGCTGCGAATATTCACGAATGAACGCGGATTGTTTGTTGAGTGATTGTACTGTTCGAATATTTTCAACTGCCTCAGTTGCAGTCCTACCCGCCTCTTCGAGAAGCTCTGTTTCCCGAAGCTGCTTCCCGAACTGTAAACTGATTACCAATAAAATACATCTTTATTTATTATCTAAAAAGAATTTTTTAAAAGCATTTTTTCTACCAACACTTTTTTAAACCTCATTCATTTTTCTGAAAATACTCTTATGCTTATCACATATGAAACTGGAAAACGTTATACAAACAAAATTAGTGAATAATCTGAGGAATATCTGAAATTAGACCTTATCACACGCGGTCGACCTTATCACAGCTCCTCACCAAGGAAAAAAGTTTATCCATTGAATTATTCTGAAATTGTTTCGCCTCGTTCTCGGTCGGCATCTATATGCTACGAATGCTTTTAGGATTTGGTGAGTTCTATTCATTCCTTTTTTAAATATTTTTATTTCCCTCTCATCCTTATTGTTTCTGTAAGTTAAATCCAATGCCTTTTAAGGTATTAGTTGTTCTCATTTTTTTTCGGAAAATATCTGATGCAAACATTCGCTTGCAGGAATATTCACACTCCTCCTCTTAATTCTCTCATCCCTTTAACTGCATTTCTTTACGACCGCAAAAACTTCAAAGGCAATACATTCCGAAAAAATATATTCAATATCCAGTATGCTTCACTATCATAATTGATGTACGACGGATCGAACATTACGTAAATACGAATAACTGGGTCAATGAAGATCAGTATTGATAACGAATTTTCCTTTACTGAAGTCCTCGATAACGAACTTTTTCAAGCGATCATTGCCCTTTTCATGACTATCGATCAGTGAAAGGACCTGATCACTTACAACAGACAAGCAAAAAAAAAATTGTACTCATGCGCTAGTCCTTCTTCGCCGCTGTTAACGTTATCATGAGATGTGAAAAAGCAATTTTAGAAAATCATTCCTGTCAAAATAAAAAAAGGGTTTTTTAGAAAATGTAGAATGAAGAGGACGGTCGAGAAGAGCAGCAAGAGAATAAAGGCTAGAAGAAAGGAAGGTATAAGAATAGAGAGATGGGAGGAAGCACAGAAGACCAGAAGAATATGCGCAATAACCTGCAATCGCATTTCGACGTATCCACTGCCAAGAATGAGTGGAACGATCGCAAGAAGAATAAGTGCCAACTGCCAACCGAATAGAAAACCGATTGCGATCGCACCAACCAATGTCACGACCGATGCCACAACCAGTGGTAACCGTGTGAACACCTAGACTCTTCGACCATCAAATATAGTAACTGGCAAGAAAATGAGCGGTACTGTATTACCATACTTCTCATATGAAAGAAGATATCACCGTAAAAATCAGGAATTAAGCAATTTTGGGTTTCTGACGCATATGATGTTGAGTATCTGCCAGAAAAAGAGAGATCCTTGGCGCTACCGTATACTTTCAATATAACGCCATGGAGCTATGAGATGCTTAGTTCAAAGGAGATTTGTTGAGTGGGAATTCATGTTGGAAGAGAACAGGAAGGACAATTGGGCTACCGAAGAGAGGGTATTTTGCATTTGTCAGTGGCACTCTCTGGCAATATAAGAGCCAAAGGCAACATCAACACGACGAAAGCATCACACATAACAAATCAATCAGTGTAAATTTGTGAATTTTTTGTAATTTTTCGAAAATAGAGACGATTTCCTGCACCTAAATTTTTTGAAGGTATGGGAGCGCTGAATGAAACTAAGCGCGTAGTGAAGACAAAGAAGCACGACCAGTGTAACACGGTTCCATATACTAACATCGACACTCTGAAGTTTATTAACCGCTCTAGTTAACGAGAAATCAAAAAAATATGAAAAATGTGGTCGTATGAGAGAAATTAACCACGGCATTCTGGACTTTAGTGAGTTCATCGAAACAATAAGCAAAAAAACGACCGAATGATATTTGCTGAATTTCAGCAGATCGAATCAATTACATGACAGAAAACTGGATCCTGTATTGAGTAAAAAGATTTTACAACGTTATGCGCAAATAAAGATCGTTTCTCTGCGCATTCGTGAAACGCCTGAAGGTTAAATGCCTCTATCTATGCATGCGTATATATGTTTGTAAGTTTTCTGTTCGGCATATTCAATTTGGGAACACCAGAGGCAATATTAAAGTCATCTTGTGAGTACAATGAGTTGTTAGAATTTTCGACCTCATTCAGAGATATACTAAGCGCTACTGAGAGTTTAAGCTATCTGGAAATTTGCACGCGTTTTGCGACCGGCTGGTCTGCTTTTCACGTCAACTCTCAAAACAAACTGGACAAATTATGCTAAAGTGATATGCATGATTGTATTCCTGCTCATTTCACCAACCACTATCACGGGCCATCAATAAACAAAGCCAAGTAGGAGCAATACTTTAGCTCTAACCGGAGTGTCTACGTAAGATCTCTGCTAAAGACTTGTTTCTTTGCTACCCGACCCACGTAAAGTGAAAATCTGATCTGTGGAAAACGATTTCCACCAAATTATGCCGAAATCTATTTAACGCTCATATTGTACATTTGCTGTTGGGCTATCCTAGAAATCATAAACATATAAGAAAAGACTTTGCTAAGCAGCTAATCGGAGCGAAATTTCAAGTCACATATATCATTATCACGGGTTATCATAGATTATTTATCAGCGGAAATGCAATTAACACGTCACGGTGATTCCGACCGGATAGCTCTTCGGTATAAATAATTTTACAAAAGGGAACACTGCTTTAAAATCAGTGAACACTGACAATAAAATATACAAAATAAAAAACCTATGAAGGAAGAGTAAGAACATTTCAAAAATAATACTCAAGGAGAACATACATATCTGACGTTTGGTGCATCGGTCGCAAATCGAGTGCACAATTTCCCGGTGGAATGTCTTTGATCATCATAGAATGCAATATCTTGTCTGAGAAGATTTGTGAATGCCATAAGTCGAATTTTTTTCGTTAACGTTTCACCACATAATCCCAACATATTTGCCTTAAAACAACAAATGAATCAAGTCAAAAGAAGTGTTTTAAAAGAAACATTCAGCCTCTCAATCTATAGGTAAAGAAAACATTTGAAAGCAGTGAAGTGATATTTTATTCAAAAAAAGTACTGGATACAATCGCTTTCGTGCAGACGTGAAATCCTTTATTGATGAAATGCCGATTCACATATTCACGAAATTTCGCGCTATGAAATTCGCAGCGCTGAAACAATGCAACCAACAATTCAATCTATCCAACGTTGATGGACAGAAGTGAACAGCAAATATTCTTATTTATCATTATTTTATGCAGATATTTGGAACTAACAAAGACATTTTCCATGCTACACTTCAACAATTACATGACCTCAAAGTAAAACGAAAATTGAAAATGCAGTAAAGAAATAAATAAAAGAGAAACAACTACTACAAAAACAATATTTTTTTGTCTTTCTTATTCAACTTTTCTACGCTTTCCAAAGGTCAGAAAAGCAATAGCCACCTAGGTGGAATATAATTAGAGCAAATCAAATACATCAAATAAATATGGAAAAATTCAAAGTTTTTCAGCGAGATTAAAGATCAGCTCTCCTACCGAAATGAAGAATCCAATTGCATCGATCACACCACAAGCTAAAAACATCAATGACCAAAAACGAGCGTCTGATCCTAGGCGATCGACAGGCTCGCTGAATACCTAAATACTCATGAATTACCAACAACACGCACATTTATATATATGAAGAATCATTTAATAAAGGTCAACTAAAATATTTCAGTTCGTTTCCATATTAAATTAGAGTTCATTCGCTCTATCATCGACTACTTACCTATAAAACCATGTGATTCTACTTGTGAAAGACAACCGCCAAAAGCCAAATCGTAGAGAAAATGATTTTTTATTCCATTATAAATAATCAAATTGCCCACCTATGCTCACATAATTACTGCACCTCACAAGGACCGAAGAAGCCAACGAAATGAGCGTTCGGTGTCGAACGTGACTGTGAAACGGCATTTCTGATCTAATCTCTCGAATGAAATGCTTTCCCATCCTGACAATTTTTATATTACATAGAGCCGTGAGTATGGAAAGAGGGAGGGGAGGTGGGACCCACATCCCCTTCATAACTTCCGATCTCTTCCAGCAGTCAACCGAAACAGTGACGATTTGTTGGCCGTTTAGTGAAATTCTTCTACTCACTCTTCGAAATGCTCGAAATCTGAGATACTTCACGATTATTATAGGATGATACTAATAGTGAAAATGCTTACACTGAAAATTTGAGAGTAAACAAGAGCGAAGAACGGTGGTACAATTCCACTAAGACAACACCCGACCAATCCCACAAAGAGATATGGCCACGTCTCTCTATTCATTAGAAAGATTCTTGACATCGGTGTCGGCCGAACCGACGATTCCTTAAAGAAAATGGCATTAAACAAAAGAAAAGGTTGACATTCAGAACACGGCACAATCATTTTTGTACGCTGTTTAAGCAGCTGATTTCCATATATCTTTCTCTGTCGCAATACTCACACAACACTCTCTGCAAAATGATCATGTCATAATTTCTAAACAAACCAAATGCTTCCAAAAATTGTAAGAAATTGGAACACTTATATGTAAATTTTCAAGTAGTCCTTTCTCTTTCCCCTGTCGAATTAGCCATTTCCCAAATTTTCAAAAAAGCATAACAGTAGAACAAAAATTGATTGCTTAGAATCCGAAATATATCAGGCTGTTTCCGGCCAGTCAAAATTTGATAAAGAAAACCAATTCACGCTTAAACGATCTCTTCGCTCATTCTTAATTTCTCAAATAACCTCGGAAAAATTCGAACCCTTGAAGCTTTACTCGTCGTCTTATAGAAAGCTTTTGAATATTATAATTAAGTATTTTATACGTCTCAGCATCCATTTCGAACTCATCGAATGAAGAACATAAATCCAAGGATGAGGGGCACTTCAATACAAAAAGATCCACTGATATGTATCAAAAAGATCCACCCGCCACATTGCCAAAATGGCATATGCATCAAAAATCTCTTGGCGAATAAAACAACCTCAACTATTTTTAATAATTGCATAGTCATGTGTTTAGTGGCCGTTTCCATCGTCCCTTCCCTACTCCATCTTTTTCTTCCGCCTCCTTCCCGTTCAAACTACCGTTATATGGACATAAAAAATGAGAACACCAAGACGGCACTGTCAGATCATTTTCCCACTCGGTCGCATCCAAATTACAATGACCAACCCGTTCAGAAGCACTATCTCCCACCCGCTGCTTCGCCAGAGTAAAATCAAGGAACACTGACCTCAGCGGCATCTTGCAGTTCTTTGACGATTGCTGCACTCGATCTCAAAGACAATTCCGAGGGATCGCTCACTGATCGATGATAGCTATTGGCTATTGATCGTTTTTTCCGCACCACATCAAGGTTCGACGAACGATCATCGACATCGTCTACTTCGTCCATTTCATCATCGATCATTTCTTTTAATAAACAAGGAAATTAATTACCTATTTGTTCCTTCTGGTTATTTGTTCCTCCAATAAATAAAAGAAACAACTCAATGATTTTTGTGCCTTTGTCCACCATTATTGTTATCTAACTAGTGATGCGGCTGCTCTCTTGAAATCAGTAAAAATAAATAATAATGAAAATATGAAATAACGTTCTCTAAATACAATCCTACCTGTCTGTTGGTTGATATCCTGTGCCAATACCATACCATAGTAAAGGCCCCTTGCTGCGATTAGCTCAATGTGTGTGCCCCTTTCCACGATCGATCCATTCTTGAATACCAGGATTTCATCCACATCACGAATCGTTGAAAGACGATGAGCTATCGTTATCGTTGTGCGTCCAATTTGTGCCTAGAAAATGTTCTGCATCATTTGAATGTCGTCTCATGAATGAAACCTCGAATCTCACACCCAGCTTCCTCTGATGGAAACGGGAAGCTTAAAAGCAATAATCCTCGATGTCTTCACGGAGTTTCCAACATTGAAGCGTTAAGAAAATGAAATACCGAAGCATTTCAACGCAACTAGCAGTTCGAAATTTGCGTAACTGCACTGTAAAGGTGAAATAACATGGGGAGAAAAATCGACTGCCACAGCTTTGATATAAACAATGGAATAAGTTCGAATATATCTTCGATTGCGCTTTCCCAACGTTTCGAGGCCTCACTATACACCGCAACGGAAGAAGACTGCGGTAATGGCTAGGCATTTATTTCCTTGTATTCCATAAACTTTTCTATTCTAGTTCCCTCCTTAACTCTCTAACCTACAAAATCCGAGCTTCGTATAAAGAACCATAAGCGAATTCTTTGAAAGAATTGTAACAATATATGAAATAAAAAACAATTGAACAATAACAATTCCGGTATGGACCATAAAGAGATAGTTGACACAGTTGAAGACAGCAACCTTACAGCCATGAAAATACCTGACGACGGCCATCTGACAGAAAAAAGCGAATTCTGAGTGAATCTACTTTGCACTCGCAGTTTCTCATCAAATTTGAAGTAATAAGATGACTCCAAATTTGTACTTACTACTCACTGCGATTTCTTGATCTGAGATAACGATGATAGTATCCCCATAAATGTCATAAATAAGAGCCCAAAGTTGGTATTCAGATCGAAGATCAAAAGCAGTCAACTCTGCAAAATTAGAAAGAAAAATTTAGTGTGCGAAATGATTTCAAAATTAATTGAAAAATTAGAATTTCAAAGCTAAATAAAATATTCGAGGGAAATTACAATACTAGGTGTTAACTAATTGACAATACTTGATTTTTTAGTATCCTACTATGACAATCAGTGTTTTGGTATAATAAAATTTTACTTTTAGTATTTTTATTATTGGACAATATTTTCAGCTGACCGCTGATTTACCAAAAAGAAATCGGTAATATTTTAATTAAAGTAAGCTTTCGATAATTTCGATTATATTCATAGCTAAATTCACTCCCAAATCTGACAAATTATATTTATAAAATTCGCACTTTAAATCTTATTTACCTGCTCTAGTGCTTTTTGAACGACCGATTCAGATTCCGTATCGAGCGCCGACGTTGCCTCATCCAGTAAAAGAATTTGAGGATCTTTTATCAGCGCACGAGCGATTGCGATACGTTGTTTTTGACCGCCTGACAATTGCACACCTCTTTCACCGACACGTGTACTCAGCCCATCCGGAAGTAATTGAATAAATTCCCAAGCATTTGCCTATAAAATCTAGTGGTATTTCGAAGAACCACTGAGAATTTCCGGAAATACACGAAGATGATATACCGCTATAACTACAAAACGTTTACTGTTTCTTCCGTGTCCTGCAAATATACCAAATATCTTGCTTTATGGTTCTTCTCTGGGAAAACTTAGCTGGAAATTCCCAATGCATCTGAAATAAAGAGAGCAAAGAAATGAGAGAGTCGACTTTTTTCGTTTCGCTCGCTCAACACTTCAACGCACCGCTTGAGGTGATTTTGGGGCATACGAATAAGGGAATCCTTACGCGTATAGTTCGTATCTTTAATTCAAGTAACCACCTTCTTCCACTAGCTATTCATGTTTCACCAAACGAGTATTTAAACCTATGGGCAATTATGGAAAAAATCAGCGGGATACAAATCAAACTGTGCCCTTTCTACTGAACTTTGTCCAGCTGGTATTCATCACTCCATAACACAGCTATCGATTATGCGGATAGCGCTTCAGTAGAATGGGAAAATGAAAAACTAAAGAAGGGATAAATGGTCGAAACATTTGTAGGTTGCGCATGCGAGGCAAATAACTTCCATTCGTAACATGCTAACTTTAGGAAGCATTATTCCTATTCTGGATCGTTACAATATATTTTTGTAATTATTAAATGCATATTTTACTGAAAATACTGACGAATCGAATGCAAAATCTTTCTTTAAAATGAGAATCTTCCTACTGACATCTCGCCAATGAAATAATTTCAACCTTTCAGATATTTCTGAAAGTTATTTAACTATAAGTTATGGTTTTATACTCCCCTCCATTTCGTTTTCAAAACGAAAAAATTCAATATGGTAGACCTGCTTGCAAGCACGGACGATATCCTCTCTCGTTGCTTTCTCCCATCCGAGTCGGATATTACTCTCGATGGTTCCATCGAATAAAATCGGTTCTTGCGATACGATTCCGATCGCATCACGAAGTCGACGAACATTCAACGATCGAATATCGTACCCATCGAGTGTTACCTAAACAGTGACAAGTAGATTAAATGCGGAATTCAAATAACCTCCATCCACCTCATTCTAATCCTTTATTAGCACTTTTTAGCTGGATCAGAAAAAGTTATATTACACACGTACAATCAAGCAGATATTCACAGATATGTTTAATGGCCTTTTAGTTTTCTGATAAGACCCCATAAAAGCAATAAGCAATTACCTCTTAAATTAAAAATGAATAAACTGAGAGAACATCTGTTACGGATGCTCTATCCATCACCGAAGGAGATATTCTACTCAATGGAGTCGATGATTTTCAGAAAAATTCAGCAAATAAGGCTGAAACAATGTGGGAAGGGGAAGGGGAAGGGGAAAAGGGTAGGGGCAAGGATTGAAGAGTACAAGGAGAAAGCGGAAAGAAAAAGGAAGAAGAAAAGGAAACCCTTTCCGATTTCTGCTGCAGTCACCTAGAGAAACTAAAAGAATTCATTTCCAGTGCATCATCTAGAAAACAAACTTGACCCTTCCCACTTCTGCCTATACGGCAAAACCAAAGAACAACCTATTCTTCCTTAAGTGGACTATTTAAATCGGCTCACTAATACTTGAACTTTAAGACCTAAATATTAGCTCGTTTCCTGATAATAAGTAAAATTACTTTATTAAGAGACATTATCAAATTTGCAGTAAATTATAAGTGCCTCAATACTAACCATCCCCAAATCAGGATCATAAAAACGAAGTAAGAGATGCATAAGTGTCGATTTGCCACATCCACTCGATCCAACCAATGCGATTTTCCGTCCTGGTGATATATCAAATGTTATACGATCCAGAATCTAAATGTGAGATGATATGTCGAATTAGTTGAAAGATCAGTGAAACCATTTAAATATAAATCATCTCATAAATTGAAATAAATAAATCAATTTGCATATACAGAATCAAGCGAAATAAATTTAAAAATGAATACTTATTACTTCATTTGCATATTCACTATTACTCAACAAAGGCATGTTCTAGTGGAGGAACCGGATCACTAAAACGCGAGAAAAATGACCCACCAAAACATGAGTAATTAATATCAATATATCTACAGCCGCATAGAAGGGCATATGAATGAAGCATAGCAGCAATCTAGTCCAAAAAAGACCAAATATAAGCCATCACAACCTTTTATTAACGCACCTCATATCTTGACACCAATAATACCTTCTTCAAACCATGCGAAAAATCCAAATTTATTGGCACTTCCACCTGGGGTATTTCAACCAGAAATAGGAACAAATTAATGGCCATGAATGTGCCATACAATGAATATATCTCAACGACAGTCTCATTGAATTATCAGGAATTTCATCACCACTAACATACAGGTGGAATGAATGGAAAATTTTTACGAATGTGAAGTTGTAATTCTTTTGCTTGAAAACTTGGCAGACAATTTTTCAGCTGACCCTCATTAGACGAACGTAAAGCAAAAATAGATTCATCTCCTTTGATCTTTTTCTATTTACCTGTGAATAATTCCCTCCACATTCATTTTTTTCTGCATCAAATTTTGAAAGCCACGAATGCAAACCTGAATATCTTTTCGAATTGGATAAGAAAACGAGACATTTTGAAATGATATAGCGCCTTTCAATTTAGATGGAAATGTACCCGAACTAGAATATGGATCGATGATCGGTACCTGCAAAAAAACCTTATGAATAAAAACAAAATTTTTTATAACGCCTTATGGGCGATAAGTTGATTGAAAGTCTGTAAGCTTTTCGTCGAGTCGATAACGCTTCAACAACATCAACTCTATACACCTGACAAAATTTACAGGTAAACAGACAAGCGTGGATAGCTTTTAAGAGAAGAACAAATAATACTTAATAATATGCATATATGTGTGTTAAACATTTTTTGGTATTTCTTCAAACAATGTTTATTCGAAACGATTCTCTAGCACATCAAAGACCAATAAAGAAGAAAAAAATTATCGTTATATGAGAATCACTAATATTTTCATGAGAAATGAAAAACGGGAGCGAAATAAATACTGCAGCTTCAATGATACCTTTCACTGCATACCTTTCACCATATATTGCAGCCCTGTCGTCTTTCACCATATACTTCATCTTATTGCACGCACTTACCTTATTTCCCATCACGAAGCATGCTGAGAGGTCAGTAATGCAGCTGCACAATAGTGGAGCTTGGCGTACCTCTCTACGATTTCGGACGCCCTCCTTCATCAACTGATAGAAGATGGAACGAGGATCTTTTTAGAATGGGTTCTTATAGCACCAATTATATCGTGAAAATGAACTCATTTCTGGAATACACACAACTTACGGTTGACGTTCGAAAGCGTTCAAATCCATTAAAGAAAATTTAAAAACTAAAAGAACTGTGTCCAGATTACAAGTGAGAAAAAATATTAACCTACAGAATTGATAACGGAAAGTACTTTGCGTGCAGCACCTCTAGCCATTGCAAATGTTGCCATATTCGGTAATGCACCACCGAGCGCCATCGATCCCGACATCACCGAGAAGAAGACCTCAATTTGATATCTTTGTTTATTAACAAAATAGCATTCCTTCAATAAATAAATCTGCTTTTTTTTCAGCAAAATCATAAAACATTTCGGCAAACTGTTTTCAAACCAATAGCAAACAATAATCCCCCTTAAATAGAAATTTATAAAACAATGATCAGACGAAAGAAATAAAATTAATGACGAAGAACCATCAACAAAAATTCATGAGCATACACTATTAAAGTAGCCACATATTATAAAATGAATGGATAAAAGAAATATGCATTTGATGCTTCAAACGACGCAGCAATCGACTGTCTGGTAATCTGCAGATCATGCTCTCGGATCCTTCCCCAAACACTCTATCGACTGTCTGGTAATCTACAGATCATGAGTTCGGATCCCTCCCCAAACACCCTATTTAACGAAACAGCTTCGATTTCACAATTTTCATATTTTTCAGTACAAAAATGCAGGATATCAACATACCGTGAAAACAGACCCACGATCGAACGTCGGATCACCGATGATTATCAATGAGCCATACCTTAAAAGAAACTCACCATACCCCTCAAACGGCATTTTTCCATTTAAATAACACAAACTAAATGAGGAAAAACGCAACGGCTAGACTATTCATAAAATATCTACTGACGATGTTGAATTTTGTTATTTAAGTAATTCCAGGTATAGAGCATTAGTGGGTGCCATTATATCTTCAATGGGAAATGATGAAAACGATCTTATTGAACTAAATCGATATAAAAAACCATTTGGATAAGTAAATAACAAAACCATGCGTTTTAATGATCACTAACTTCATCTTTTTCTATATAACTATTGATTCATTCATTTCTGTCAGTTAGTGACTAATTGATTATTAACCCAATAGAAAAAGACGAAGAAAAAAAAACCTAAATTAGAGAATGAATAAATGAGATATGCATACCAGAATGCTACTGCATATGATGCATATACGATTAGATAATTCAAAGCCATTCCTGTCCCCAAGTAGAGATATTTGAGACGACCCGTGCGACGACCATCTTCGAGAGCTTTCTCGTACCTGCGGAATGAACGCAAGTCAAATCGACGCTAACAACAAAACAATTTTTTATGAATATTTATATATAAGCCTTTAAGAAAGAATAATAAATGAGGAGCCAATCGATTATAACGTAATATTGAGCTGATGTCCATACTATACTTTTGAGAAGAAGTGGAACAAAAATGGTGGATACAATAAACTCTTTTCATCAAAAATATCCTAAATTTAAAGAGAATCTCCACTTTCACACAACATCGCCGCATAAAATTATAAAGAATTATTTCAAGTGGAATTTTTCAACAACAGAATTCAATTTTTGACGTTCACTTCGAAGAACTATTTGTAGATTTTCCGAAATAATTTAGATTATTCACACAAGTATTTTTGAGCCAGAATAGTAAAATGCTTCCGTAATTAACTTAGAACTGAACTATAGAGGTTTTATAATTACTCTTTTCATGTTTACTAGATTAAATTTAGCTAAACATTATGCATCGCTAAATTACGCAAAAAATATTTAAATGTTTCTTTGATTAGGATGGAAGGATACACATGACGTTCCCAGCTTTTGACTTCATAAAGAAGATTTTAGAGTGGTTGCATATTTCCAATCTCTTAATGATTTAAGTCACTTTATAATCAAATAATCCTCTTTCACTGACGTAAAACCGAAAGGTCAGAGTGGAGTTCGGACTGTGGCAAATGACGAGAGGCAGTGGACTGACTAAGTGAAGGGACGGGGACGGCAAAATGAGGGGAAGGAAGGGGGATGAAAAAAATTGTGGACCTCAGTTTTCGACCTCAGTCCTTCATAATCTCTCACCAATCAAAAAACCAATAAAATCAAATGTCATGCACGCCCACCTGGCAATCTCACGTGTCGCTCCGTTCAAGGAGTGAACAGTCCTTATCGAGCTGAACGTCTCCTCGGCAATCGCACCGGCGACTGCATATTTCTCTTGTTCGACTTGTGTTCGTGTTGCGGCCATACGACTCATCCAAGCGCCCGTAAGCGCATTCAGTGGTGCGAAAGCCATCATCACCTATATAGATCACATCCATATCAAACTTATCGTGAACTTTCCGAATAAATGCCCACTAAACAGAATACACCCTCCTCTTTCGATCTCAGCATCCAAATTTTCATTGCGCTGTGATAGCTTCGTTATTTTTTGATGAGGAAAAGACTCAATTTACGACATCAACTTTTATTGCTGCTTCACTACTACTAGCGGATTTCAATTTACAGGATGGTTTTCACCGAAATTTTCAGGATTTAAGGGCCCGAAACCTCAAGTCCGCCTTCAAATATAACCTCAATGACTACTTAAAAGTTACCTTAAGTCTCTGACTAAAATCGCACATATAGCGATGAATGATATAGACAAAAAATCCACATTTGACTAGTGGTCAAATTTCACCAACAAGCCTGTTCACCACTAACTGCTAAGAGCAGCAATGAGGTGTAGGTCGCCTGTTTAGAAAGGAGGTATGGAAGAATGGACGAGACCCTATTGGGATTGCGAGTAAAAGCAATATATGATTCGTTTAAAAAATTGAAGTGATGTGCGCCACCGCCTTCTGAACTGCTACTGAGGAGAGATATCTGCACGTGACGATTCCCTCTTCATTACTTCCACTACTGCTGACAAGCACATTAACTCGGAAATTCTCATAACAAAATGGACTATTACTGTACCATAACCTACGCAGGTTACCTCTTCTGAATATGGTTAATAAGTGGATTTGCACATTTGGATAAAAGCCGAAGAATAAGATGGTGACAGGAGACGATCATCGATTTGCGACATCGTGTATACCTGAGAATTTTTTTTTCTCCGAGGGGAAATTGTGGAAAACTATGAAAATGATAATAACCTTATAAGTGCTTGAAATGATTTTCCCACTAGTCAATAAACCTCAAAATTACTGAAATCAGCTAATTCAATGAACTATATCTAAATAATAAACTAGCTGCTTATAATCGTGAATAGTTCTTACGACACCGAAAACGATGTAACTAAAATGCGAAACGAAGAGCGTACCAAAGTCATACGCCAATTGTAGATAAATCCGACAATAAAGCCTGCGATAAATGCGGCCATCAGCTGAATCATCATCGACAATTTATCACCAAGACCTTCTCTTACACGCTCCAAATCACTGAAATTTTTTATCGCACGTGTAACAGTGTAATGACTTGAAAATGAGGATTATAAATTCTCAAAATATCGCTTTTAGTCAACTCATTCA
Source organism: Parascaris univalens (assembly GCA_037576465.1). Taxonomy (NCBI): domain Eukaryota; kingdom Metazoa; phylum Nematoda; class Chromadorea; order Rhabditida; family Ascarididae; genus Parascaris; species Parascaris univalens. The sequence continues at coordinate 200,345,762 of CM075173.1, read as the reverse complement.
CCAAAAAATGCTTCCTTAGCAAATAATGAGCACAGGTGAGTTCAACTCATAGCCCTTCAACCTCAACCCAACTTAAGGCTCGGGCCGAGACTGTAGCAGAGAAAAGATAAGAAAAAGAGAGAAAAAGATAAGCGAATAATATGAACAAAGGAAGAAAAGGCCTTTCACGTGACGTTTTATAGTCGAAGTCACGTTCGAATGCAGCTTATTTAATCTTTATCCTTTCGAATAAATTTACTTCTTCAGTCATATTTCCACTTCAACCACTCGAATAAATATTTTATTATTCTATTACTCTATTGATAATACTTTATAGTGATGCAATTATAAATGTATTTGAAAAGAACCCACCGAAATTAATCAACACAAATGATACTATTATATAAAATATGAAAGTAACCGACTCAGTGAGACGAGCGGTAAGGTTTCCGCTTTGTTGAGTATCGAACCAAGCGATTTGTTGTCTCAATATTGCTTTCAGATATTTCTGACGAATTCGATGTGTTGTACGTTCGGAGAAACTCTCCCAACATGCTATCTAAATTGCTTCTTTCAAATTATTCACTAATAATTCGTGAATTTTTCCATATTTCTGAAGCAAAAAACTCACATAAATCTCTAAAGAGCGAAATCTTTTCCCAATATCTTTTATAGCTAAAGAGAAAGAAAAACGCTTTCAATATAAAATAAATCAATGAAATTTTTATTTTCCTATGGGAAATGAGAATTTTCAAAGGCTGTATGAGAAAAAATCAAAGATCTACATAAGGCTGACTATTTTTTTACTGGGAATCAAAACTGCAATTTTGACGCCTCAATAACTTCGCAATTTCGAAAAATGCAATCAACGAATGGAAAAATTAACTGATTTAATAAATGAATGAATTATTTATACTTATGGAAGTAATTTTTTTCTTTTTCAACGTGGAAAAAAAACGATTGAATAGGATTTTATCCCATGGCAAAAAAGTGCCAAAAAGGTTGAAAATAACCTCCTCTTTCTCATCCCACAATTCAGGATATAATGCAATCCTATCCGGTATCGCTTGTAGAAATTCCGGACAGCATTCTCAAGAACATTAAATTATCCGGAAATGCTGATATTTACAAGTGTGATTTCGACTAGCACAGCATACGCTTTCCAGATTTATTTTTAAATTAATAAAATGCTCGAAATTAAACAACTTCTTCGGCGGGGGAAAATTTCAATTAATACTCTTCGGGAAAAAAAATTTTTAATTAATTAATCTTCGAGATGAAAACATTTAATTTTCATATTCGATTCTCCCCTATATGCTTACTTGACTATATGTTTGCGGGAGACAAAGAGGAGAAGCGAAGGAATACAAATGAAAGAGGGCGACAAAATATTCGAACTCATAAATTACACATATTCCGCTACGTAGATTTTAGATAACTACCCGGCTGTGCATTTTATAGAAACTTTAGAAACTTCATTTTGAAGTTAATTAACCAATCATTGACTTCAGTGAAATTAATTCACTACACAGCATATTAAAACTTCTATGAAGTGAAATAAAGTAATTTGATGAGGTGCCACGTTTTCACGTTCTATTGCCGTTTTCATTGTGCACTTTGATAAAATGATAGAAAGAATCTTAAGAATGCTTACCTGTATATATGAAGAAATAAACATAAAAACTCCGATGAGTAAATAATAAAGACAATAAGTGGTAACCGACGCATCGAATTCCTCTCTTAAATAAGCTTTCGATAAGTTAATACGATAAATTAGGAATTTTTCTACAATATAGAAATAAAGTTACATTTTCTCTTTGATATAGTTAAATCGTCGAGCGAAAATGAGCGGAATAAAGAACTTAAACGTCTCAAACTTCAAAAGAAACGAATAGTACAACGAGCAATAAAGTACTGATTGAAAGAGCGAAATTTTCACAAAATCTAGCACGCAATTAAACGGTATTTTTCAACTCCAAAAGGCTTTTTTCTCGGATCTAATAAGGCAAAGATGCGTAACGAAAACATTTATCGACAGAGATCACTTTTCCCCATCATTTCAAATTATCCCCCTTACTCTCTCGCACCCTTTCGTGATAAGTAATAAAATATCTCCAATATCTCTAACATCAGTACGCTTTTAGGTAAACTTGGAAAAAATAATCAATGCTTACTTAGTGATTTGCGAAAGTGCCGAGTTATTAACGATCACTGAATATCCTCTCACAAAATCCGAATTCTCAGCACGAAGAAATATTGTTGTCATACCACCAAGTACGATTGAAAGTAATGGGAAACCAGTTCCATGAGCAATGCCCGCAAAGGTACCCATCAATATTAAGCAATAATCCAAACATGTCGTATATGAGAACTGAAATTTTATTATTCATTATAATTCTTCGCTAATTTTATATCATTCATGAAAATTGCCACAGAATATATAACTGTAATCGCGGTTCTATTCACGCGAAAATGGCGCTTGGATCTGTGAGATATATAATCAATCGTTGAAATATCATTTCTCATAACTCTATCTCAAAATGAATCGATATAACTGATTAACTGATGAAAGCTGATAAAAAGCTCCGTATAAAAGCTGAGTAGTCCATAGCAGTGTAGTTCACGGAGATCGCCGGATGCTACCAGCCGAATGATTAAGCATTTGCCTCAAAAATGCCACTGAATAAGCTCATGTAATATGAAGGGTGTGGAACATTAAGTATAAAATTTGTTTAATACGATTAATATAAAATGAACTAATGAAAATTAAGTAAAAAAATATTCTTAAAAAATGAGTTGGATTTTCAAGGTTATTTCCAAAGTATCGAAGTGGATTAGGCTGCAACTCAACGTCACGACCATGAATGTTGCTTCCATCGTTCGATTGTTGTTCGCGACATAAGCTCAAACTGGAGCCTTTTGAAAGAGGTGAGTGCAAATATGAGAGCGATAGGGAAATCGAAAGACTCGAGAGCGAAATGAGACAAAATATTTCAAGGGAAAAAAATATTTTTTATTGTGATCAGAAATTTCGATAAGTGCAAAATAGGAGAATAAACAAAGGAAGTGAAATACTTACGAGTCCTTTCTCCTTCACTTTCAGCGACGAAGGTCTCTTACAATTGGAACTGAAAAATAAGAATACAATTTCGAGGAAAAATTACACTAAATAATTAAATGTCACTTCCAATTAATAAGTGAAACTTTCAAATATAGTAAGCAAATCATCCATACAAAGATAAAAACTATTCTGCAAATACATAGGATTATCTCCGTATATCCCTTATATAATATCTTTCGCGAATACCGTATCCATATACATAGAACCCCTACCTCAAGAGATGAAAAAAAGATTCTTTTTTTATCAAAATCTCTTTTTAGATTTGCCACTTTTCGTCATGAAAATATAAACAAAATTTTCAACGATGAATGACGATGATAGCAGAAGAGAGACGCCTTCTCCCTACTTATCAAACGCTATCGGCGAAAAAACGGTAAGCGTGGCTTTATTCAGCTGTCTCATCTCCTAACGGTGGAGTAAACAATTGCCTCTTGTACGACCGCTTTATTACTCTCTTGCTATCAATGCACTCTCTTAAGTGAATACTTGCAAGTTCACTTTCTTAGTCATCACTGACAAGCAAACAACAGTTGGTTATAGCTGGGGAGGCCCGATGATAAAACATTTCGATAGATGAGAAATTCCGATAGAAATAAAGAAGATGAGAAATTCGAATAAATCGAAACAACGATAATCGGCCTCTCGTTGATCCACCTATCCATTGAGAAAATCCGAAATTCTCGGGCAATCAGTGAATTCATCAAATCATCCAAATAAACAGAAAATTCCTCTGTGGAAAAAAGAAAATTTTCTAATTTCAAAAAAAGAAGGTCAAATTTCGAAGACGCTCAACGATATATACATGTAGTCATTCAATATCTCAACGATGAAATCGTAAACAGAAATTGAGGCGTTCATTTTTTCTCGTTTAGCTATCATCGTTACTCGTTTGCCGCTAGCTCACTATTTTATGACGCCTCTATTCTCATCATCCCACTTTCTATTCCTTAATTTATTGATACTATTATAAATGTTCAATGATTAATTAGCTGTTTAATTATTCATCAAAATGCACAAATATCCATCATTAAAGAGTGAAAAACTTAGCCGTTGAGATGGTTTTTTCCCCATCGATGAACAGCATATTTTGGCTATTTTTAGCACATATTCGATGTATATTCGACTAAAACTATGGGAGAAATTTTAATTGATCGGATACGATGAGCAATTCGATCGAGAACGATTCATGGATGGCTTTTAGCGGAATTCCCTCATCCTCGAGTAGGCAGCGATGATAGCGCTTAGAAAATGAGTCTGTTATATTTTATAAAAAATTTTTTACATCCCAAATATAATTTTGCAAAAAAAACCTTTAAGGAATATCATACATTCCGTTTTTTGCGGAAAGAGAAGCCGGGGATGGCGAGGGAGGGGACAATCTTGTAAATCAATTTGTCCACTGAAGGGGACAAATTGATTTACAAGATTGTTTGACTAAATTGTGGATTTAGTTTTACTTAAGAGCATAATCCATCCATTTACTTCACTTTACTTCAATCAGTAAAGCATTCAACTGAATTACAAACTTAATTACACAAGAAATTGAACAATTAATTAAAATTACCTATTAAAAGACTCGTAGGATGCGATCGATGCAGAAATTAGCGGAACCTTTTCGTTGTCTTGTGACGAACGCATCATCCACGTTGATAACCACCAGTAGGTTGTAAACACTAACGCACGCAACACTACTTGTGTCTATTACGTATATTGATAAGGACCCGCAACATTGATAGTTCTAATCATTCGTTCGTGATAAACATTGGTGGTCATTTGATTATCGCTTTAGCTGCTTTTAGTGAAAGTTCATTCATCGATCGATAAATCGTATCGGATAGATTGCGCAAATGTATTTGAAGAAATGATGCATCAAGCCTATGCCTATAGAGGTTTTTACTGGCCGAACAACAGTTACTTATGGAAGTATTTCGTCAAATAGCGCTGTTTCGGGAAAGATGAAAGGTAGGCAGGTTGGATTATTTACTGCAGATCTGAGGAACTACTATACTTTATGTAACAGGTGAGGGGAATTTCTCGGTAAGTTAGAAAAGCTCCCAAGATTCATTCTCACCATCTCGAATTAAAACTTACGAATTATTTAACTTCACTGATATATTTGTAAAAGAACTATTACCAAGAATTCTTGCAAAAAAAGGAAGTTTCAAAGGTTAAAACCCCTTCAAAAAATCTTTTAGAAAATGATAATTCAACACTTTTTCTATTGTTTTTTTTACTTTTCATAGTTTTTTAAGCTTTATTCTGTGGCCATAGGGAAAGTCATATAGGAGAGTTGGATTCAATTCCGAGACTCACCTCGTGGATTTCGAGAGAAGAAATATATCGCAATAAAGAACTGAAAACCATTATTAATATTTAATAAGGTGAACATATTTATAAATGATCAATGCCACAAAAGTTATTCTCATCGCAATTAACTCTTCAGATCCGCTAAAGAAAAATTTAAGTTCCGAAGAGATCTCATTTTTCGTTCCGAACACTCGGCTTTAACCTTATCCTCATCCCCCTTCTCCCTCCATCCTTTATCTCGATTTTTTTGGTTCTATTGGAAAATACGTCAAGAAAATGCCCAGTCCTTAATTGATAGGGAAAATGAAACTATATTCAATTGTGATTCAAAAATTATCAAAAATAAAATAAAATTCCATTTGATAATCGCAAATGCGACTTACAATCTATGCGATCTTAAAGTATTTTGCATCAAAGAAGAGTTGCTTGATGCGATTTTATTACGAATTATACAACGCTAAAGTGCAGTTGACTGTGTGATCTTATTTGATGGCACAGCTGTCGATGCAGTGTCCACATAGCAATGGTCACATTTCAGCGGTCAGCAAAGTGGTCGCAATTCGTCGCTGCATATAAAATGTTGGTACTTTCATGGATATATCCAATATCCCACATCTGCTCCACTCGATGATGTGTTATCCACTGTCCACTCTCATCTCGGCAATAGTCGTCCATATGACCATTATTCTTATACTCATCTCTAATATTACTGCTGTCAAATACAGTCATAAGGTACATCAGTTTTTAGTGGTCATTTCAGAGTTGTTGTTTCACGCATAAATTATCCCCGTGGACCCCCTATACAGGATCAACTTAACATCTTGATATCTAGCAGATTATGAGTGGAAACGCTTCCGGGTGACCGCTATTCCTTAGAAAGCAACTCTGAAAACGATATAAGATGGGAAATTGCCAAAGGTGGTCAGTGTAATTCGAACTTTTCATTAACTGATTCTATATTGGAGGAAAGGAAACAATTTATTTTTATAGCACTAAATGGTTAAACGATTCTAACATCTATTAATATATTACTTTGCCCTTGCCGAGTGAATCAAACACACATAACAGAAATGGTGTGTGGTGGTATTTATTATTCGATGGCGTTGAATACAGTTAACAATTTGCCTTTTTTACGGGGAGGGAGGGGTGAGGGAGGGATGGGGATGGGAAGGAGGGAAGGAAATGAAGGGTGGAGGATGAGAAGGATGAATCGATAGTATGCGCGCCATCCATCAAGTCTTCTAGAACGCATCAACTTGGGATGAGCAGTGATGTGATTTCGAAGTTGATGTCGACCTGCAGTATCACCATACAGTTTCATCCTATCTTCGTATTGTTTTTACCATTAACTTACCTATCTTTGATCCATATAGAGTAAACTGCAAAAATTAAGATGATTTTCTATTGTTTTTTGGAAATACTCTTTCAGATATGAATTTGCACATCTCATATTTCAAGATATTTGAATTGCAAGAAAAGAAATATAAACTTCATCATTTTCGGTGCTATTAGTTAATGCATTCCACCTAAAATAGGTAAAGGAGCTTAAATTATCTAAACTAACGCTATTATCTAAATTATCGAAATCTTCAGTGTCATTTCCATCCTTCGAAGGAGGACAAAAATGACCCAAACGATCATTTTTATCTTTAATTATTTTCATCGAAGAAGACATTTTCGAATAAAATATTTACCATCAGCTAAGTACCAAATGCTTTAAACAAAACATTCAGCAATCGATATTAATCGTGCTTTTCTCCATTCATATCGTTTCACTATCGAATAAATAAATAAAAATTAAAATGAGTTCTTACAGAAATATTTTATGCAAAGGTTTTATTGCAGATATGCAGATGCAAACGCACATTGCGTTTATTGCCAATGCAGATGTACAAATATTCGCATTGTTTGATCATTCAACGATGAACCTTTTATTTACAGCCGCGTAGCGTTTTGTGCTCACAGCTGACCGTTTTTGGTGACAGTCTCTCGGATGACGGTATCGAAGTGGATGAGCACTCACATGGATTTATACGCAATTCAAATGGACCTGTTTGGCCAGAATATCTTAATAAAATGCTCGCTTGTGATAAGGTTAGCTTATCTCTTATCAACTTTTTTTAAAAGCCCTTTTATGCAAGAAAAAAAGAAAACAGGAAACAGTTGCATTAAATTATGAGAGATTCATACACACTATTCGATATACATGTACACATAATTTAACTGCTTTGTTTCTAATGGCTGTATAACAAATTACCAAAATCACTGATGTGCTTCTCCCTCGTTTAGACAATTTTCTGTTCTTATTTTCTGTTCGGAGCCCATTTATCAAATAGAAAGGAAACCCCTTTCTATTTCATAAATGGGCTCCGAACTCATCTTTGCTTATCCTGGAAAACATAAGAATCTTTTTTGTTGTTACTATCTGTGATAATGTAAAATTGCCGGTAATAGTAAAAATTTCCGTTCAGTATGTGAACTATGCGCATAGCGGCGCGAAGAGTGGCTACGATAATGTCTATTTTTCGGGATGGTCAGGTCTTCTTTGGCAAATCGAAAGTTTTCTCGCCAATAGCCCAGCTCTCCCACCAGGTCAACTCTTATTTTAATGATCATTTTTCATTAAAATTGGGCACTCACATTTCTTGAAGTAGAAAACGATTTCAGTTTCTCTATTTTGAAAACGTAGAAACAATTTCTCTATTTTAGAGTATTTTTTGAAGTAAGCAACAAATGAGGTGACAGGTAGCTCTTCATTTGTTCCATCCATCAACAACTTTGCCTAGAGCGATAATAAACTTCGAAATTTCAGTGCTGTGAATTAAAGTGAAAATTTTACGTACCAATCAACCTCAGTATCAGTAATTTTCAAAGAAACTCCTCATTACTCAATATTCCCTCACTGTGATAGAGGCGAAAAATGAACCATTAAACAAATGACCTTTTTGATTAGTGGATTTCCTTTATCGCTGCGGAGAATATTTTCACCTATAATGTCCTATTCATTTTAAATTTCTTTTATATGCTTTTCACCAATTTTTCCTCTACTATGTTTTCCACCAGTTTTTCAATGAAAGAAGAAGAAATAAATAGATTCTCTAACGATACTTCAAAGTGGCGGTATAATCGATTATCTGAGCGGAGACGACGATGAGGTACGAGTCACGGAAAATATCTCGCGAGCAATTTTATCACTTCTCACTTCTATCAATGATGGTACCTTTATTCAGTCTAGATTTATTGGATCGTTGATTCTCGCATATTGAGATATTTCGAAGAGAATTAAAGTTAATTTCACGTTGAAATTATTTCGGATCCGAAATTACATCACTGATAAATTATTTTCTCGTTTTTTATTCAAGAAATTGATTTGTATAATATTGAATGTTTTCATAAAATATGAAGTTATAGCAATACGTCTCATTTCTAATACAATTATTTTCCAAATAAAATATCGACGCCGTAATTTAATAAGAGAATTTAATTGTGCATATTTCACCTCGAAGATAATAATAATAATCGAAGATTATTGACTATTGATTACATATTCTGCCACAATCACTATTAAAATCGTCAAAATGAAATCGATGTTTTTATCGCAAAAATATATAAGGGTAAATAATTCCTTTTTCAGGATATCGAGTTTTTTCCATCTCTTCAAATATGTTTCTACGTTTTAGGTACAGTGATTGTGATGAATCTTCCCGATTTGAGTAATGCGCCAGGAATACGTACTGCAGAAAATAGCGATCAATTATCGGATAAAATCGCCCAACTCGTTTCGACAACAAATTCGGTTCATTTATTGATTTAATTAAAGGAATATTATGTGATATTGGATTTTACAATTGTTAGTGGTGCTTAATTAATGAAATCCGTTCGACAATTTTCCTTTTTCACAAATTAGATCTATTGAATGAGAATTTTTGAATTCTCAAATTTTCTCGTCTCATTTGTGCTCATGTTGAAGAGTTTCATAGTGGATCTGTAAAAGAATAACTTGGAAATGGAAATAGGTTTATTAAAAATATCGGAATAATGCATAGTGGTCGGAAAATGTAAATCACCTTCTCAACTGCAATACAAATTAAACTGTCCAAAGAAAAGTGAACCAATTCGAGAGAGAAAGCTGCTGAGCGCCCAATAATTATTCATCACTTATGCTATATGGAATATGCATAGGAATTATGCCATATATTTATCGTATTTCATCGATGAAACATAATCGAATGATAAGTGCTCTAAAGGGCGTATCGTCTTCACTATAACGGATTTTATATATATTTCTGTAGGCTAAAATAAATGAATTCATTATTTGCGAAAATTGCAAAATTCACATAATTCCTTCGGCAAGAAAAATTTAAATTTTAGTCAGGAGAAGGGGAAGTCATATGCGCCGAATATTGAGCGGAATATCGCAAATATCGGAAATTTTTTTTTGCAACTCTTTAGTTCACAGCACATTACGCAATGTGTAAATTTGAAGTTGTACATTCGGCAATTTTACTTCTTTGTAACTACAGAGTCGTTCATATCGTTATATTGTTAATTTTAGAAATAATCAACTTCAAAAGTTTTACAGTTAATTGTCGTCTATCGAAAATCAGCATAAAAGACCCCATCGTAGTGAATTTCAGTAGTGCAAAATTATCCTAAAATGGTACCGATTTTACTAGTACCAAAATTTCATAATTAAATTATGCGATATCTTAAATTGTATCTCAAAATTGTATAAGATTTTTAGTGTTTTTCTTCAGAAATTATCAAAAATGGTTTTTGGAAAATCTCGTGATGTACTGACTGTTGGTTTATTCGATCTTAATACAGCGATATTCGATGCGTCAAGAAAACTCAATCTCGTTGATCCGTTTACTCATCATCGAGCAAATACCACGTAATTGATAGCCGTTCATTTATTTGCATTTTTTTAAATGTTTGATTTCATTTGTAATGTTTATTTTCGATTAATCTCATATTTTTCTATTGTATATCCTCATTCCCCTATAATACAGTAATGTAGTGTTGAATATTTTATCTGCGGGGCAGCCGTCATTCCGAACCAGAACTCACAATTTACCGCTATAATGAGATCGTTTTTTTATTAATAGCCTCAGATTTTATATGTGAAGTTATTTCAGTTATTTAAACTGGGAATTTAAAATATTTGGATGGAGAAATTCCTCTTAGATATTATCCAATTTAGTTGCATTCGTTGCAAATATACGTAGATATTGATGTAATGAAGATAGCACACATACTTCGATAATTACTAGACGTCGATTTTTCAACTTTTCGAGAGGTAAACGAGTAGTCATTTCGAGAAAAATCGTTTCAAAAAACATCCTTCAGGTCACGGCATATATACGAGTACGCCTTCCACGATTTGTGGAATCCATCAACATTCGTCCATCATGCCGTCGCCGAGAAATTAGTGAAATTTCTTGAAGATCTTTGAATTTTTACTCAAATTCAAGCTCAATTGAATCGAATGAACTTGAATAATCGTGCTGCCATGGAAGGTTCCTCCAATGAAGAAGAAAATAAGAAGAAGACAACGCTATTATTTGTTTAAAATGCCGATTATAATCCCTTTCAATCAATGTCACTTCATAAAGTAATGTTGTCAACGCTATTGAAAATTTTATGTATAACTAAAAGTTGTGCTGTAAAAACACATCTCCCGTTTAAGCCGAAAATAAGCGATAGGATTTCGAGGGACCCCTGCTGTGAGTGAAATGCTCACTAAAATTTGAGTGAACCTCCTTTGTGGTCAATTCTTCTACTACGGCCATCATACTTCACGCTTCTTCTTATTTCCATATGATTTAAGAGGTGGTAACGGAGAGCAGATGGGGATAAAGCGAAGGAAAGATTGCGAGGGTGAATGGAATAAATAAGGTAGTAATAGGTATAGAATATGGAAAAAAGAAGTGCTTTCGAACATAACCTCTCCAGATCTAATGTAGTGCCTAAATTTTTAACCTTTCGGGAACAAGAGGTTTTCTTCATCTAAATTTAGCAGCCTACTGAAAAATTTGATAATATGATGTACTGATTATCACTTGAGTGCTATATGTATATTTTGCAGTTTTGTTATCTTTCTCATTCGTTTTAATCGTTGATAAACTTCAAAAGGCGATAAAGTTTATAGCATCAAAAATATTCTTCAGCATCATCTCAGATATTCTCCAAATACCCTCCAATAAGGCGATGAAAATCAGTATCACGTTTTAGCTGTTTATAGCGTATCAAAAAATCCTATGAATATAATTTGCTGATTCATTTCATTATTTATTAACGCCATTTTCACTATTATATACGTTGTGAGTTGTTGAACGCCATTACCGCCTTTCGTATGTTGGTTTCTCGTCTCCGTTGCATTCATCTTCTGAGTCGTCGATCATGATTCCCGTTGGAGTCTTAAGGCAGTGTCTGAGTGCATCCGGATCCAGATCCTCCATGTCAGACATTGTCATCATATGCGGCTCAACCACTTCCCACACCTGCAAACATTCGTTAATCTGATAATTTTTTAGACAAAAGTTGACTCTGCGCCTCCTCCCATAGCATCATTTTCCTTTAATGAGAATCCCTTTCCTCCCATACCTGGACGATCCTTCTTTTCACCTTCAGAATAACCCTCTTCACTCTCCTTCGCATCGTGCCCTTATCCTCTCGTCGTTTCATCATCCAGGAGGACGAAGTTTGAGGAGAAAACCTCATCGCTGTACTTAGAGATGGGAATCGACGAGGGTGAGGACGCTTCCCTGTATTTCATCCCATATACTCCACTCAATTTCCCTTCTCACCCGAACAATGTGCGCTTCATAGTGCAAATAAAAACGATTTATTAGCAAAGAAAGTGATGAGGTTGTTACGGCTTACGATGCTCACAAGAATGTAGAATAAAATTTAAAAGCTTGTCGAATATTTAGCGGGATTAAAACTTGACGCTTAAAAGAGCGCTTTACATTTGAACTTACTACTATACTTGTATGACAAATATAGTAGTCAGTAACTGCTTACGTATAGTAAAAGCAGAGAAAATGTTTGACCTTCTTGAATGATATAACGAACCTTTCCTTGTCTGAGAAGCTCAGTAACGGCTTCGATATCGGGATGAAGAGAGCGATCAACGTTTACGGCTCTGAAAATGATGCATCATATGATTTCTATATGGGTTTATTCTTAATTTTCCAAAATTCATCTTCGGGCTATAAGACGGATGTAATATTAGAGAGGATGTTGGGTGATATTCTTGAAGATATTTATTGAAGATATTGAAGAAAATTAGGAAATTACATTTAAAATTATCATAATAATAGGAATTAATCTGAATAATTCACTGGAATAATTGCTACAGAAGCAAATAATTTCCTCAATTAATTCCATTACTATAGTTTCATAGAAGAATAAAATAAAATATTTCAATCTTGGTGGAAATTTCTGATAAAATTGGTGTGGGGGAAAAACATTTTCTTTTACTTTCACTTAACGTTAATTATTGGAAGAGGCAAAAATTTATAGGCAGTAATACTTGAAATGATCATCATTCAACGTTTCGGCATCTTAAAATTCATCAAAAGAAAGATGAACTGTTCATAAAGGATCATAGATTACAAAGAGATAAAAGAATGAACGAATCGATGGAAACAACGAGAAAGAGAGGTGAAATATAATGAAAGCCGAAAAAATTTCAGTATCTGAAAGATGGAAACCGTTCCCGGAGAACTGCTCAATTAATCAGTTTTTTAACATCAACGTGTTGGTAAACTGCGCAAATTCTTTTGCAATCGTTACTTTTTTCATGTTGCGTCTATTTATGAGTCCAGACACTCCCTTCCACCTATTGAAGCTGACTGCAAAACATATTGCTCCGACTATTAAAGATTGCAAAAGAACGATAAATTGCGAGGGTAAATCTCATATCACATCATGGATATCCTCTTTCAATGCTCATACACTGACTGCTCTCCTTTCTGCATTTCATTTAGATAAAAACTGCTTCAGGACGCTGTTTGAAAAAAAAATGTGGAAAAATGAAGGGTGACTCACGAGCTGACCGATCTGACAAGATTGTAAACCTTGTTAAGTGGTGCTGTACTCATAAGGGGTTTGAGAAATTCCATTCCTTGACAGGCGGCCAGCAATTCAATAGCCAACACTGCAAAAATGAGACATTAACATCTTTTTATCCACATGATTTTAAAAAAAGCAATATCTGATCAATTTCGATCAATCACATACTGTTTTATGCCTCTTCGATTCAAGTAACTGCTTTCACATCTACAACACCAACAAAAAACAGAGTATAAGACAATTGAAGAGATATACGATAGCAACTTTAACGGTATTTGTGGTATAACCTGTGTCATTTAACAATGACGAAAAAAGTACGACTGATCTGCATTTGATGTCAACTTCTGTGAAAAATATTTACGACTCCCTATCGACCTTATCGAAGCATGCAGGTAAATCAAATATTTCACAAGGGTCACTGAATCCTCGGTAATTTTTTCTGTTTTGTGAATTACTACTTCAACTATACCAAAACAATTAATCGAACACTGACTGTACGTAATAATTTAACCATCACACTTCTGATCGATCCAACCTGTGATCATCCAGAAAAAGAAAGCACTTCGATTCACTGCACTCCACTTTCATTTCATCTTCACTTCGGTCAATTTCAAACGCACTTCACTTTTAGACCACTGTGGCATTCATCATGCATTCGCTCATCGGATGGCTTAAAATTCATCACCTCGCTAAAAGCAATTAGTGCATTTCATCACCTGCTTCCACATGTTCGACAACAGTGAGCGCTTTACGTGCAGCGTACGCACCCATACTAACGTGGTCCTCTTGGCTGCAACTTGTTGGAATGCTATCTGCCGATGAGGGATGGCACAATACCTTATTCTCCGAGACTGCAAATATTCGACAAATTCATATCTTTAAAATTCCGCTTATTAGCTGTGAGAGACAAGAGGAAAATGAAACTAAAAAAAAAAGCTGAAGAGGTGGAGAAAATAGCCCCAAAGAGTTAAAATGCTAAAGACTGTAATATTCAGCACATCGCTTTCATAGCTCACCAACTTTTTCTTTCCAACTACTTTTATTTGTGAATTTATGTTCGTCTTATTCAAATTTTTCCCTCTTATTTTGTTGACTAATTTCAACTATGAATGAACGTTGCAGTTATTTTTACAAAAATACTTCTTTCCTAAATATGCTATGTGATATTATCGAAATATTCTAAACTTATCAGGTTGAAGATTTAGTGATAAATATATTTAGTGATAGCTTATCAGTTGATCATTTCAAAGATCGAATTATTATGATGAAATAAACTTACAAAAGAAGCTTACCAAGCGACGCAGAGCATAGTTGCGCAACCATAAAACCGGAATTAAGTCCACCATTACGTATCAAAAATGTTGGCAATCCACTAAGTTCATGATTTATAAGTCTTTCCAACCTGAACTTATACTATTTACTGAACTGCAGTAGAAAGTTATTCAGATTTAAAAGCTCATCTACATAATGGTTTCCAGTGATTTCATAAGTTTATTTGTTTTACTTTAAGAATCCCCTAAACAAAGGAAATTCCGGCGGCGATCTCTCGTTTCTCCGCTCCATCGACGATTAATGCCCTATTATTGTCATCTATGATTGTTTAAAATCTCATTAAAGCTGTATTCTATGGTGCGCATACCATACCTCTGAATAAATATTTCGCCGCCCTGCGCGCTCTTCACCAATCCTCCACTACTACGTTTTACGCTAATAACCTTACAAGGTTTCACGATGATATTTTTTTTTTTTTTGAGATACTCTTTGGCACTTCAGAAAGCGACAAATAAATAAACAAATAATATATGTTCAAAACCTATAAAAATATATGAAATTTTTTAATCATTCACCTTCTTTCGCTCATTTGCGCCAATTCGTGAACTGCAATCGCTAAATAATCGAGTGCTTTAGCCGGATATTCCCCATGAAAATTTCCACCTGAGATAATCTCTTGTCTATCTGCGAACACCAACGGATTATCGGTGGCCGAATTGAGTTCGACGTTGAGAATCGATCGTACAAAATCAACGGTATCGTGAACAATTCCATGCACTTGTGGTACACAACGCATTGTATATGCATCTTGTACTTTACCGCAGTTACGATGTGATTCTGAAATATTTACCTATACTTTTTATTTATAGGAAGTTTTTTGGGAGGGAACATCGGTAAAGGAGTGATAAATAATTTGAAAATATTTCATCTTCATATTATCAAATCTTCTTTCCAATTATACAATTTGCACTATCATAATCACATTTGTCATATACGTGAGACTTATCTGGAATGTAGAATTTTAGCGAAAAATTCGTACAAATATGTGGAAATTTAGCGAAGAAATCCGTCTAAATAAACCTTTCCGTTCAATTAATCTCTTCTTTAATCTTTAATCATTTAGCCGTAAAGATAACCTGTTTCATTCTTACTGAAAAGTGAAATGTTGGTAAGAATCCGTTTTACACAGACCAAAACATTCGGCAGTTACGGAAGAGTTCATAATTTTCTCTCATAGCAGTTAGCGGATTTTAATCAACCACAACTTACCTCCTCCATCTCTTCTCCTCGTTATGTATAATCCACGTTATCTATGAGAAGTGATATCGCTTGTTATCCTCAAGGATTATCTCTCAGTTTTACGCAACAATCAAAACTTGAATAATGGACGGAGAGAAATAAAATAAAGCAAATAACGCCGGCATAATGGACGTAAAAAAAACGCTTACACTTGGAGGCACCAATTTTTACAATTAAAAAAAAAAAAATTCTTTCAGTTTAATGAATCACCGGCAATTTGCGATGGATTTGCTTCCGAGTGAAGAAGTGACCGAAGTCGCAATGCTGTTGCCATCTGACCTTTATGAGGGCGGATATTGTGGATATCTGCAATGAACTTGGAAAAATAAAAGCTTCATTCAAGAGAATTTTAAAAAACCGGAAAGATGGACTTCTACTCTGGAGGCATTACTCACGAAAATGTGGTGTTTTAGGCATAAATTGGAACTGCTTTTGCTTTCTGCTTACTCATACAAGTTTATTCCACTCCTTCAAATCATTACTGGAAAGTTTATATTCTCCGCATATCTTTAGACTTTATTTTAGTACTCCGCTTAGGATATTCCTTTCAGATAAAATGAAACATCCTTGTATTCAGCAAATAGTCTTGTGTTGAATAAATTGATTTCTAAGAAAGCTTCATGAAAAATTGCATTTCCCTTGCAAAATTTTTACAGAAATTAAGATTAAAAATCGCAAAAAGGAAAAATATAAGGAAACATAAAGTCGAATTTTAAGATTTACTTAAAATGTCATTTTTGAGGATTATTTCCTTTCATCTAAATATTTTTGTCGTCTTTCACATTCGTCTCCAATAAATTTCGCTCAGAATTCAATACAAAACTCATTTTTCTCTTCATTTTCACTCTTCTAAAGTCGTTTATATGTATAAAATGTGGGAATTTTTAAAAGCTTTTATTGCAGTTTGTAACTTCTTTTTCCAACGCAGTTTGGCAATTTCCATCACATCTCAGTAGCCCTCAGATTCTCTCAGAATTTGTTCATCGATAAACGCAATTTATGAAAAATTCGTCGTCATAGCGAAAATAATAGCCAACCGGCATCGAATGCTCGAGTTGTTCCTTTGAGAACATCAAGCGATAGTGCAGCAATTACATCCGCTTGTTTCGCTATTTGATCCGCTCTTTCTAGTGCTATAAAACAAACCCTTCTCATCGATCATCCCGAAAATTTTGTTGTGATTTCCAATTCTCAACTGCTTCTCGATACTTAATTTGACCAATTTTCTACGATTATGATTATGCGACAATAATTATTTCAGCCTTTAGGGATCTGAAAGGATATTAATAGTTCTTTATAGCGAAAAATGGAGCTTATATAGAGAAATTTTCTCTAAAGGTAAAGAATGTGGAAATTCGAAAGGCGCTAAACGATAGTCGGCGTTTATAGCGCTTCTTCACTTGGGAGAGCACTTAATTAACAAAAAATTAAACTATAAAATAAAGATAATTATTATTTGCAAAATCTGCATATCGTTTTTATCAGCGCCACACCCAGTTTATCGACTGATAAACATTTAACTGAGAGATAAACATATTTCATAACTGAGAAAAAATTCCCAAATATGCATATATCAAAGGGAATTTTTAGTAACACTGGGAATGATGAGTGATTCATTTGCATACCAAGCGAGCCAATCGAAGCAATCAATTGTGTTCCATTGATAAGTGCGAGCCCTTCTTTTGGGCCAAGATCCATCTTCTGGAAATATTTCCATTTCATTATTCATAAAAACCTTTTGAAGAAAATAGCAAAGAAAACAATAACTACTGAACTGTTTATAAAACTAATGGTAATAATAGAAATAATGAAAATTATTCACATTATTTTATAAGAATGGCTATATTTTAAATATTAGAGAGCATAACAAATTCGCATAATTACGCAAACCTCAAGGTTGTTCTTTTCAAGGACAATGCTGGCGTCATCCCAACCAGTTGACGGTGACCACATTTTACCCTCTCCAAGCATTCCAAGTGCCAAATGAGCCAACGGGCAGAGATCGCCACTTGCGCCAACACTTCCTTGCTCGGGTACATACGATACACAGAACGCTGCAAATATTCATTTCCAGTCATGAAGTACGGTATGAAATTTATTTGCATTCATTTACATATTTAACTCACTTGCTGTGTTTTAATATATAGGCCATCCGGCAATAAGTGCATGATGTAATATTTAGTGAACTGCTTGTATTTAGTGATCACCTTACGCTCTTTTCTATGGAACAAATAATTTGAAGTGTTAAAAGAAGTAAGGTGAAACGGTCTTATGAAACCTTTGCATTTCTAAACGTTGTTTCATTGCATTTCACCATTTCGTATTGCAAGCAATCAAAACACCTAGCGAGCTTATTTGTCTTCAATTGTGATCAGACAGTGACATTTTCACCACCCACGACGTCCACACATTTCATCGTACCACTTCGTCTTCGCAACTTCATTCTTGGAGTTTCGTATCCGAGTATCTCTAACAACTTTTAAATGAGGTTGCATTGTCTCTTAGAAGGATATTTACAGCAACCAATAAAAGCAGACGAGATATAAATTGAAACCAGGAACCATTGAAGGCGGCGACAAGTTTTTCGACATTGGGCAACGATATGCCACTATAGCCTTTAGCGAGTACATTTATTCGTAAAGCGAGTAGCATTCGCGTCCTTGATGGCGCAAGTGGCTTACCGTAACCACTCGCATGTGATCGTATTAAATTCAACTGTAGTTGTCTGCAATTAATATGGTTCTTTCATATAATATCAGTATTTATGTTGATGATTATGCTATTTGAATGATAACTGGCGCATTGTTACAACGATTAGATATGGGATAAATTTGCTTTAGAAGATTATAAATTATTATAGAACACAGAGAAAGGTTCTTTTTAATTTCGAAGGTGGGAAGTGGTTTGTAGGGGATAAACGATAGACTCGAAAAAAGAACGATGGAAGACCGCAAATCAGTGATTCGATTGCCTGAACGATAGCAGTATTCATAACTGATCATTTATTAATTCCTCACTGAGCCGACCGAAATTTATACCAGAGGTTAAGCGGGAAAGCGAAAGAGTAAGTGATAAAATCATACCGTTCAAGCTGATCTTTAGAGAGTGGATTGAAAGAGTAGTGAAAGAATGAGTTTTCAATATTTTCTCGGTGAGACGTCGATCACTTAAAGCGCAATTCAAAAGCAAAAGCATTTGCTATATGTGAACATCATGTTTAATTCCGATCTCATAATCATCTCACATAATTTCTAACACACACATCAGTACAAATAATTCACTATTTCAGTTAACTCATACCTTATTTTAAATAAAATAACTTTAATATCTACGCAAATATATCTACCGAATCAGTCGACTACTTGCCATGAGATCATAGAGATTCTAGTATATTCTGTTGATATATAACGACGAAACTATCGTTGTTAATTTGCACAGTTAAGTAATGAATGTCTCAGAATTTGACATATTGTCAGATGAAGTGAAGTGAACCAACGATTCCAAATCAAAGTGCGGTCAATAATGTTGAAGAATTTTACAACGCAGATGGTTACTTTCGAATGCATGATATATGAGACGTTGTGTGGAATATTTTCTGAGCACCTTAGAATGCATTCATACATCACTGAATATACCCACGATGTGCCTTCATATCAAGAAAAAACCTCCCAACAGTTTGCTTAGCAATTTTGCGATGCTCATTGATGCCAATCGTTGTGTTCGATTTACGTCTCATTTCAATCTATCAATCTATAATAGGAATAATAAGTATATATAATATATACTATAGAAAACTATGAACTTTCATTCTCATCGTTCAAAACACCTTTAAACGGAGGAAATTTGAATTGATTCGGTCCAACCACTATTCTTTTAACTAAATCATTCCCTCCATAGGATATTGACGACTATAAATGTCATTAAAGGTGCAAATCAGATTTGTTCTACGATCGATGAATTTTCGCTCTAAAGCTATTTCGTCGGAATCAATTTTTGGAGCCACGAGCTTTTTATATTGAAACCTCCATCATTAGAGCACTTTATTACTGTTTCAAAATGCATGGGTAACTGTTTGTTGCGATAGAGCTAAAAATAACGTATATTCTGTTTGTGGTGCTGCACTTACAAAAAGCACAATGCGGAATGTCAGTCTGTATATTTGCCTGCCTGCCAGTCCAACTTAGGAGCAGTGAATGCACAAGCATTATGAAACTTAATCAAGGCATTCTGTATATCATCTTCTATCGTATTTTCCGTTGATTCATGAAAGCCGAAATAAGATTTATGGAAAGCGAAATAAATTATAGGTGTTCAATTAGGCAAAGAAATTTGCACGGGTTGTTCACTAACGATGAAGTTTTCGCATAGATCACTTGCATAACACAAAGAATAAATATGTTGTTTTTTTCAATTCACATGACATAATGAGGCTATCATTCTAAAGTTTTTTTTCACCTAATGTGCAAAGAATGAAAATGTTTGAGAACAGAATGCGAGGAAAGCGCATATTAGGCTAACTCTTCTAACATATTTCAGCATTTCTTCTTTTATTTTTATAGAACATTCATTGAAAAATTTATTCTCTTACTTAGAATATTCAATGGAAATTCTCTTTGAGAGTCTCATCAATCGCAGTGAAACGAACCAACGAACATTCGTGTCATGTGAGTTCTTCGATGCGATCATTTCAATGCAAAGAAATTATCGAATAACAATGCTAAATATTTTTCTCTATCGCCGTTTATGAAGTACAACTAATGCTCTTCAATAACTGTATAATTGATTCGTCATATTTAAGAGTTTTTTGTACACTATTTCCGCTCGGAAAGTTTCTAAAGATGCGCTCACCTGAGTCAGGCACGCCAGTTAATTCGAGATTTGCATAAATTATGACTCACTTGAGTTTATCATCTGGTATGCGTACGTTGGCGAATGTTCCAAATCCAGTTGATACGCCATACACAGCTGTAATTGAGAAGTTTATTCTTTCAGCTGTAGACTATTTGTGAACACGAAAAAAGTGTTTAAAATTGAATTACAATGGTACTTAGATTTTCGTGAAATCTTCAAATTGAGTGATGTAATTTTTAAAAGACGTTGATAGAAGAAAGCATCATACGTGAGTGTTCTCGGACGATTTTTTCGAGTAATGCCCTCGATTTGCGAATTCTCTCTTCCGCGTCGAGTGATATCTGAACAATAAAATACAATTTTGTTATCGCTTATTGTATTCCCTTATCAGTGACGATTGGGGAAAGAGAAACGAAATATTCCATAATTTCAACTTCTCTTTTATTTGATTATTACGAATGTGAAGAAAAATTAATTAGCCGTCTAAACTGAAATGAAAAAATAGACGATATAGTTGAAGAAATTCATATGGAAATTTTCAAATGATCATCTTCTTTGAGCGGTAAACATGATCGACTTGAGAGTAAAGCGTTATAGTCTGAATTTTTATCGGCTTTATGAATTTGCCCTTCAAAACTGTACTATGGCGATGTCATTTCCGTGGGCATTTATTTGCCTGCCGAAATAGTTTCAACTGGAAAATCGTTGAAATTAAAGTGGCGAAATTTAATGGGTGCGATACGTAATGTTACATATCAAATGACGTTGTATGCCGTATTTTCACCAACTCCTAAAGAAATTACACCCATATGAACGAGCGAACCTACAGACATTGCGAGATCAATTAATTTACATTTAATGCTGTCATCGCTATAATTAGAACTCATTGGAGAGTATTTCTACATGCGATCGGATCAGTTGAAATATAATCGCATTATTCACCTTTTATGTTATTTATTGATGATTTATGAGGGTAATCCGATCGTGTGAGCGAAATATTGGAGTGCGTGCTGTGGCAACTGCTTTAGTGAGCCTTAATTTGTAATTGCCACGCATCGGTATTTTGCAATAATTCTTATGCTTTCAAATCAATACGCAAATTTCTACGAGATTTCTATGAGATAAATAGAAGGTAAACTATAAAATATAAAGAAGAAACCTTTATGATACATTTCCCTTGTTCACATTTAACCAAATCAGATGTGGTTAGACTATTGCCATCAAGAACGAGCACTTCAGTTGGTTTCACTTGACCAGGAATCACTTCGTCGAACTCGAAACGAATTCTTCAAATGGGAGACATCGAAATAGGGTTAATGCTTGAGAAATTTGGATAAATATTTCATATTTTATCAGTGTTATTGAATTGGATATCAATTTGAACGCGAAACGAAAATTTTATAGATAACTACAAAAAATATTATCTGCAATTGATTATCTCATTTATTTCGCTATATTTACTGCTTCACTTCATTTTTCGCTATTTTCCTATATCGCTATATTGATTTAAAAGCGCTTATATACTTTCATTGAATGTTAAATTAAAGAAATTTTGAAAATATCTTCAGCGATGTGGGATATTTGTATCTTTAGAATTCCTTCAAATACTGCAATGAATTATTATCACTCTTAAAGTTGTCTATCATTAACGAACGGAATATTTTTGTTATAATTTGTAGCACACTCTTATGGCACAGCGATTTCTATGGAGACGCTTACGAATTCGGGCGTACAAAATGAATTCTGGCGTCGAAACCTTTTCTTCGTCTGTTGATCGAGTTTCTCGTTCATTTGCAGCATTATCTTATCGTTTTCCACTTCGGTTTCTTCACTTTTCATTGCTACAATCAACGCAATTCTCTTTCTATATATTTTGTCACTTTTGATTACATTATCAATAAAAATTATCACTACTGATTCTTTTTATTGTTGTAATTTTTTGAAATTCTATTATTTCATCCTATTGTTATTCGTCTAATTACGACTATGCTCACTTAATTACGTTCTTTTCTCCTCACATAATTCGCATATGAAATATTATTGCAGTGAGTATTTTTTGCTATTTCTGGCAGAAGATCCCTTGCTATAATATATCGCTTAGTAATCAGCGATTTGGAGCTTTAAAAAACGTTTATCGATTTGGACAATTTTATCCTCTAATGAGTGAATTTTATTCTCACTTATTTCTTTCCCAACTAAAATATGAATATTCCACTTTTATAATTTACCCTCCAGAAGGTAAACCGCAATGAACTGCACCTTTCCACAAAATTCCACCTTCTCGCGGAATTGTTTCCACTTCACGTTGAAGCAACCTTTCATTACTGCATAGTGAAGTTTGACGTGGTAATGCATCGTTTTGCTTTTGTCGTGCTGGATAGCACGACCTATATACTGGATAGCACCATTCATTCCTCTCTCCATTCCCCCTGTCTCATCTATACACCCTCCCTCCTTCGCTCGCATTCCCTTATTCTACCACTCTGTCTTTTCCCACCTTTGTTGCACGATCTCGAAAGAAAGTCAGAAGTCTTCTCAACGAACTGATGATGATGAAGTCGCCATCTCTGAGAAGTGATGATACTGTATCATCGGGATCGAGCAACGAGTTACCGATTGTTCGTCTTATTTCCTTGTATCCCGCCTTCACGCTCGCACTACTTAAAAGTTGGGGCTTCAATTTCGCCAACTTTGCAATCGTTCTTTTAGCGACCTTAAAAGACCGTTGAAAAATTATAAGATTTCATCTTCCAGTTAACTATCTTCTAAATTTCTTTCTAGGAATATTAATTTGCTTTCAGCGCTTTTGCGTTTACTCAGATTAGGCCCGTAGAGGAGGGGGTGGGGGGAAGCGGGAAGAGGAGAAAGGTTGGCAAAAATAACAGTAGGTACAGAAAGTAGCAGAGATAAAAATGAATTTTCCACTTTTTTATGAGACCAACATAAGTTATATTTGCTATAATTAATCGGGCTACTATTTTTCACTTCACATCACTGAGAAGAAATGTGCCTAATTAAATGAATGTTAATTATACTGCAAGTATCGAATTCATTTTAAATATAGTTAGGAGAGCTTTTTAATTTTCATATACATATTTGAAAAAATAATATTTAAGGTAAGTGGGAATTCAAAAATAAACGACCTAAAATTAGCTAACTAGCCTACTCAAGAGGCAATAACTCTCTATTGCCTTGTTCATATCGACCTTCTCCCCGCTGTTCTAATTCGAGATTCTCTCTTCCCGTATTTCCGCTCCTCATCCTTCGTTCAAAAAGCTCTGGAAAAATGGATGAGAAAAACGAATTATAAAAGTTGTATTGCTGGAAAAAACTGAAATATTCAATGGAAAAAATGTCAATTAATTTGAAATGACTCTTAAATCCACTAACGCTATCAATTGTATCGTTCTCATCACACGCGATAACAATGCATTCGGCGCCGATGTGCACTTGAAGTCGCATTCTGAACTGCGATATTCCTCACCAGTTTAGGGCATTTAGCGTGTGGGAAAAGAAATTCGATCAGTGAGAAATCGAAAAATTCATTCGTTTAATTTTTAGGCGAATCGATTTCCTCTTTGAGGGGTTCTCTATCGCTTCTTTTACAATAATAGCTTTTCAACGTTTCCTTGCTGAATGTTAATTCATCGAGGTGATAAATTAAATTAACTATTTGCAACTATTGTGATATTAAAAAATATTGGAAACAACCTAAAATATGATAATTAATTTTGCCTCATTAAATTACTTCGTTGTTAAATTAACTAACATAATATATTGGCAAATATGTTAGGCAAATATTTTTCATTTTCGTAATTAATATAAATCATTTATACCCTTAACTACTAGAATCTAAGAGATAAGCTTATCAATTCAGAAATGTCAGTATAGGTTTTTTCTTGCAAATTTTATAGTAATTCGCTGATTCGATGAACAGTACTAGATTTGGAGCACATTTGCGGGTGCTATTTCCTATTCTGGATCAGTTGCTTCATGGCGATATGATCCATAATCTAACATCGATGAACGAAACGTTCATTGACCAAATGGACGAATAATCTATTCTTCATTTGTCCACCTACGAGATGTCGTTCACAGAGGTCCTACGTATTTATTGCCCATGTACTGGATGAAATGAATGCCCTCTGATCAAATTCCAATAGCGAACTGATCATTTACCTATTCGCGACGGAGCATTTAACGAATGGATCGTCTGAAGTATATTCATCCTAACTATTCATTCACATTCTTCAAAATCTCTAGGCTGAATCAATCTATATATTTTTTGAATTTAATTTTTGTTGTAATCAAAAATTATCTATTTATGTAGACTTCACGTAATAGGTAAATTTAATGGGAATAAATTTGCAATAAAAGAATATTATTATCATTTCTTTTTAGAAATTAATAGATGGACGGTTAAGTTTGATAAGATGAACTGAAATAGTATTTCAATGATTGAGAATATCTTATTGACCAAGAAAGGCATCTAAAAACCGGAAAATTCGACAACCGAAAGTGGTTGGCTGACTGAGAACGAACAAGATCGCCGAAGAGACCAAACTGATCACAGTGAAAGCATCAATTCACTTTTATGTGCTTTTTTGGCATGGTTGTAAATAGTGCTGAGATCATATGAACAAATCTATCAAGTTGTTTCCACACTGAACACTTTAAATTTCAACATTTCGCAGTGATGTTCCGAAGATATTTTTTATCATTTTTGATCGAGGAGCGGAATGTAGTTTCGACGGAAAAATAATCACAGCCAAAGCACTATACAAGAAGCACGCATTGTGCTTTCCTGACTAGAATTGTACTTCCACTTCATCGAATAATCACCGAAATATCTACCACTATGACAATATAAATTGTACTGTTCATATCGTTGACAATGTTTCACATAAATGCTGGAAAATATGCACTTCTTTTAATATTAAAAACAGGAAATCTATAAAGTTATGCGATCGAGTAATGAATTTTTTGTCGTGATGCTGCGATTCATAACGCTCGTATTTGCTTTTATTTAGAGATCATCTCATATGAATAGTATTGAAGATTTGTGGAGTGTTGATTCGTACGGCTACTCTTATACGTTAACTTCGGCTCCAATTTTCATATACTTAAATTACAACTATAGGCACGATACTATGCTTGTTTTTCCTCGAATTTCATTGATGTCTTCAAGCAGAATTGAGACAGCTGATCGCTCGCATGTTAAGGTATTGTGCTAATATTTGAGAGTGATTTCACGAGCAGAAATCGGTGCATTAGAATGCTCTTGAATGCAGTTAGTACGATGAAAGGTTAAAATTCAACGTAGTTGTCTTATCACGAACGATGATCGATTGCAACCATAAAATAATGCAACGGTGATGAGTGCAATGATTACGAGCATTTCAATAGGCAGGCAGCTGACCATTACGAGTATTCATCGTGCTCGCACAATCGAATGAGCTCTCAAATAGGGACCACAAGAATTAGAATTCATTCATTCGAAACAGTTAGAACCAAATAGAGACAGATCTTCACTTGAAAATAAACTTGAGGAAAAGCTTTCTTCTGATTTTACAAAATATTCAATCAAAGTTCCGTTTCTTCGTGGCAAGAAAAATATATTCCCCTCATATTTCTCGATAAATCTGAGCTATTTTTTTCGAATAGATTTTATTAAAGCAGAAATTTTTGGTTATTATTTTAATATAAACGCATCACTTGATCTAGCAGGTTAGCAAATAATTGGATATAAGGGTAAAATTCAACTTGAATATATAAATAATTAGAGCTATTGACAATTATACATGCGAATATTTGTTAAAGATATAAGCAATAACAAAAGCAGTTATCGGCGATTTCATATATATAATAAAATAAAGAGAAGAGAAATGTGGATATGCAGAGGGAAATGATCGACTTTAAAACGAGCTCTCCTCGGATACTCGAAAATCCTCATTCATTTTCGTTCATAATCGAGCGTTGCTGTATATGTCGCAACACCATATTACTATTTGATGTTATATTCTAATTAAAATTACTTCTTAGCATTCTTTACACAATATTACCACTTATTTCCCTTTACCCCCAGCTAGAGTCCACTAATGTGCCGCCGCCTTCCGGATTTATGTTCGCTTAAATTTACATTCATAGGATACATCACTGTGGCGCCTTATTTTGTGCCTACAATGGTCTAACCACTCCATCTGTTTTAATGTGAGATAAAATTAAGGTAGAATGGTGAGCAGTTAATAAATATTAAGGTAAATCTCATCAATAATGACATATAATAATAAATTGTAACGTTCATGCTGTTTAGTTTTCAGTTAGTGGAGCAAATTTATTGACTGTTTTTAATAAAGTAAGCAAAATAGAAACATTCCTTAAAAATAATAAATCCAGAAAACGCAGCCGTTAATGAGTGATTCGTAATTCCGGAAAAGATAGCTATGATTCTGCGCAAACAATACTCTTCGTATGCTCTTTAAGGAAAAGATGTTTTTTTTTAACTTTTCCTTAAGAGAAACTTCACAGCCACTTTCCGATGTTATTAACGTATGCATCAGAAAACTCAACGACCGCTAAGAAATTAGCAGACTGCATAGAAGCAGATGCATTTTAAAGCTCGAGCTGAGGTCAAGCTAGCGGAACTCCAGTGCTGAGTTGCGTAATTACCCCACCTTCAAGACTTCAAACCCGTCTCATATTTCGGTATGGAAATTGACGTCCTTCGTCGAACCATTGTGTTAATTTGAGTCGTCTGCAAATTCAAGCCTTAACATGTGGTAGAAGTAAGGAATTTTGTGAGTAAGGATGAAGGTTCCATGTCTCGGACTTTGAGTATCGTTAACATGAATGACGTGTCTTGTCAGGATGGAAGAGGTTCAGAGTTGCAGAAAAAACGCTGGAGTTTTAAGGATATCAAATACTCCACTGATACACGGCGAAGACCGAACGCATCAACGATACCACATATAACCAATCTCTAATATTTCTCAAGTTTCGTTATTCCTTTTAATGGCGCTAAATGTTACATATAGCGCCGACGTTTTCCCATGTACATATACCGCCGACGTTGCGCTTTCAATCTTGAAGCGTCTTTGCATCGGTCTCATAGCCATTTTTGAATCATTCTCCAGACTTCAGTCCAGCTGGAGTGTCCTCCTACTCCTACCTTAAGGTTTTTTTTGAAACTTATTGAAATGTATCCTCTCTTATACTGCCTTATTTCGCACTAACATTCGATGTGCAGCGCGTAGCGTCATACAAGAACGTCAGTGCGGGGAATGAAAAATAACGCTTACAATAAACAAAATATTTTGCTCAAGGGTTTTAATAGCAGTTATGGTCGTCGCGATAAGACCACTCGTTTCGACGGTGCGAGTGATAAAAACATCAATATCTTCCACCTTCGATAAATACTACTGTTTTATGGCCGATAAAAATACACCACGCAATAAAAATTTTCGTCTGATTTACAGGATCCTTACTGCTTTGTCAACATTTGCCGGTACGCTAACCAAGAAATTTCTGCTTGATGCATATTCCTGATCGTATTTTCAGAACTGTCGGCGAACAGTGTAAAGAGAGAGTGAGCAATGACGTCGAGGAGTCCTTGCCGTTCACTGTCAGAATTCTTTAGAAGTCTGCTTTTCGGGATTTCCGAACAACCAAACATCGAGCCCTCAACCTATTTCCTCCCTTGCCGACCTCTTTCTTTGTATTTCAGTGTTTGCTATTCAAGGCGTTTCTTGCCGGTACCAGTGTATTTCAATAGTGAACAACAGGATAATTATTTATACTTTTTTAAAAGAAACACAACAATAACTCCAATATAAGTAAGCAACTCAAAAAAAGGTTCGAATGATAACTCCGATGATAACTTAAGCAATTATAGACTGCTTAACGGCAATCGCCGAATGGGAAATTCACAGCGCTATTATAATATAATCAAGGAGAGAAATATTGAATGTGGTAAATATAAAGCTTTTTAACCTATTGCGGAAATAAAGTGAACTGGAAAGATGTTTTTGCTTTGAAATTAAGAAAAAGAAATAGTTCGATGTGAGAAATTTCGTTGAAAAGTGTTCATTTAATGCGAAAATATAAATAAAAAGGATAAAAATGAGGATAATTATCGAACAAATGGCGAGATGCATTTTTTATCGCAAAATTTGCCTCTCTCAACAAAATACTTTTAAAAATTCATAGTCCTATAATGGAAATACTTTGGAAAATTGGAAAATTGAAATACTTTGGAAAATTCATAGCAATGCAGCAAGGTTCGAGGATCCAGCAGATCTCGTCATCCGTAATTCCAGAAATATCTGGATCAAAGAATCAGTGGGACGAGATGAGTGACCAGCTGCCTCAGGGACCAGTGACTCAGCAGGAACCTCGAATGACTACGCAACACCTTACAGGGTCCACCATTTCTTTTTTCACCTTTTTCGATGGGCAAAATTTATATTTTTTCAACTTTTTTGCTAATAAAAGGAATTTTTTTAGCTGCCGAAAGAAAAAACACTTTCTATTCTTCCTTTTAATAGTTAAATATTCGAAATTAAACGAATTAACACAACAAAAAATATATACGTTACATAATTGACGTAATAATTGAGGATTATTTAACGCCGTTTCCGCCAACTATTCGCAAAATAATCATTGTCGTTTCTTCGTCCGTATTTCCTCCTTATGAAGTTTTTGACGTCTTCTTTCCTCCTAAAACGATTAATGATTTCCTTAAAGAGATGGCAACTATAGATGTGGAAATTTCAAACATAAACCAAAATTAGTCATTTGAAAAGAACGAGGAGATCTATTCTATATATTTCAAAGCTGATGTCAATAGTCCGATCATATAATCAATATTTCTACTCTATTGAAATTATTCACGTCTTCCTTTCTTCAGCTATTCTAAATTCGAATATTTCGATTTATCCTCATGATTCTTTTCTTAAGTTAAGCGGCCACTTTATAGTCCACCAATATAATATTAATATATTGAACGAACTGCATTATATTCTATAGAGAATTAAATAATTCCTTTGAAGAATAAAATATGCGGCAAGAAATTATCTTCAGAATGGAGCAGCTACTGAGGGAAAATTCGACAGTGGAAATATTCTTTTCGAGGATCACAATTGATCATTTGTGAGCGTCGAACTTCAACAGTTATCTAATTAGCAAATGAATTAATAGCCATTATATCTCAATGAAAAACTTCCTACTCGATCTATCTGCGAGTATATTCCACTTTAAAGAGGAATTCTTCGCAACAAAGATATTATTGACAATTAGCAAATCGTAAAATTACTCGAGAACAAAATAGCGCTAGATGATCGGCAGAAACGATCGAATTTGATCAACAAAATGGAATCGATTTATCGAAGTGATCAGCAGTAATGCACTTTATTAGGTGATAAGAAAGCGATTTTAGTGCCAAAGAGCATTCGAAATGAAATATAATTAAATCAGACGATTACATTGAAGTAAAACTCATTAAAATATACGCGGCGAGGAACTTTAGTGCGAGAGAAACAAAAGTTAACCCCTAGAGGAAGCAAAATAATACAAATCAACTCGTCGGCATTTCATTACTGCCATCTTAAATCAGTAAACATTTGAAAGTGATTTGATAGGAAAGATTTTCATTTTTCTCTCCATCATCATTATCATTGGGAAAAATTAAATTTTTCATTAAATTTGAGCTAAAAATTACTTCATAAGCTGAAAGAATTAAAATAAAATGCTCTAGAATGATGTTCACTAGGCTATTTGAAAGTATAACTTCTAGTCGATGCAAACTTTACGCTTAACGTTAAGAAGCCAACGATTAATTATAAAAATTCGAGCATAAAGATGAACTTTCTACATCTCGTATTGTAAAAAATTATATCCATAATATAAGTGTAGAGTATATCAATAAAATTAACCTATTTATGAACTTTTAGAACGTTCTATTAAGAACTTTAAGAACTTTTTATTACTTCTACCAGAGATTAAGAATTACTTCTATTGGAGGCTCTTCTACGCCCTAATGATTAAGCCGATAAAAGAGATTTTCCGGATTTGATGCGGAAATATTCTCATATGACGATAAATCTTTGCAAGAAAACAGTACATCTATAATAGATTTAGTTGAAGAGGAAAATGAGCAAAAAACCTTTTTCTCGATAATAATTGCATTACGAAGCTTCCACGATAGTAAAGCACTAATCAGCAATAATGGTGAAATAGCGAGAAAGAGCGTCGCAAAGAATGAAGTCGGATCGTCGGCCGCCCAAATCAATAGACTCGCTAATTTCTTCAACACATATTCATGCAAATCATCGAACATCTAAAATATCTACGATTTGAAAAAGCTACTAAATTAATTGGACATCCATAGATCATGGTTGATTTAACGGATCAAAAATGATAGACTACTTCATAGATCATAAGCGGCTGATCACTTAGTGGATTTCACTTGCTTTTAGCTCAATTCAACTACAAGTGATGCCCAACAATGAGTCTCTACCTCAAAAGATTGCTTCATGGAAATTTGCTTTAATATTTTCGACAATGAGTATGGCCGATATGGTTCACTCGACCCTAAATGAGATAATGACTATGCTTATGGATAATGCTTGCCACTATTAAGGTTGTCATGGGAAAAAGGATATGTCACTTTTTCATTCTCTCATGACCGTATGGGAAAATCGTATCGAGGCGTAAATGAGCATTTACGCCGCTCATTGTCCTGGTGCATCATAGCAGAACCCCATTGACAAGAGGAGATATCGATATCAGGTGAAGGCGGTTAAGATATGATATGTTTAGATTCCTTAAAGATTTCTTATCACGGAAAACAATCCCACTACTGAAAACGCATGTGAATATATCATTGCGATATACACTAAATCCATAGATTCGATTCTATACAATTTCTTTTTATATTTTGATCTGCATCATCCTAGCCGTTACATTAATTCGAATAATTTTCCGGAAATAAAAAGCCATCACCTTAAAATCTTCAAACAAAGAGCTATTATAGGTAACTGAGAGGGAACGCGTCTGGAAACGAGAGAAGTGAGAGAGAAAATGTGAGAAATTGCTGAGATTGACGTTTTACGGAGAGTGGAACCACTTTTGCTCCCGACTTTCAAATCAGACTCCGAATGTTTCCAAAATAAGGCTCCAAAGGGTACTTGAATTGATCCGTGGAATGAACTATAAATGATAGTGAGTTCATAAGTTTGAATTTATGAGTTCATAGCGCTTCCGGTGACAACAAATTGGAAATGATAGTGATAATGCGATGAGTAAATCTACTGTTTATTCAAAGAACAACGAAACTTCAGAGAAGAGGTATTCTTATTGCGGAAATGCGGCAACCGTGAATCTCTTTCACCAAATTCTCCTCAATACGTTGATCGCATGAATGAGCCCTTATATTTCCAAGATAATTGCCGTTTGTGAAGTTCAGTAGTTAGCCAACTAAATATACAAATAAAAATCATCCTTTTAACTATTATTCGAGAAGTAAATGCTTAGTTGTACTTCAATTCAACGATCTAAAATTTCATCAATCAAATCAACGATACATTAATGAAGAAAAGATAAATGAAGAGATCCAAATCGAGTATCGTATTCTTCGAGAATAAAACCCCATCTTTCAAATTATTTATATATATTTTATTGTTTAAAAAAAAACAACAACAATTCAAGCATTAATGATAATATAATTCGAGTAAATTCGTTATCGATGCAATAAGTGCACATAATAAGAAGCAACAATAAATGGGACGCATCATAAATTAGTAATTAATTAGCAAAAGAAATTCGTCAACTTATTAAATTCTATGCAATTTCAGTATATTATTACGTTTATATTTAAGAATATTCTTCAATTCATTTCATTTGTAATAGAAATTCGATAAAATAATAAATAATTTTAAGTGATTATCCGCTAATATTATAAGTGAAATTCCCTCTTTCTAGACGTTTATTAATGTATTAATATGGCGTCCAATGTCGTTCTCCCCTCTCACCTCTCTCTCTCTCTCTCGCTCAGTTTAACCAATTTTGAACGTTATTATTATTTTCTCGATGATGAATTTCAAATAAAATTTCTCTCGGTGAGAAATTATTTGAAGAATTCCCACTAAGGGAAACGGAATGATACTTTGATTCCAAAGTATTAAAAAAATGGATAGTTTATTAGTTAATTATTGATGATCTCCCTCTCATCTCATCTTTCTTCTCACCTCCTCCATCCTTCTCCTTCATCATTCACCATAAAATAACCACTTAATTAATATCAGAAAATGAAATCATTGAAATAAACATTCACTAAATTTGAACATTAAAAAGTATTAAGCGGATAGATTTACGGCGAAAATGATATCCTTGAAAATTTTTCCCATATATTGCAAAAATCCTAGAATCACATAGGCTAAAGATTCTGCAAAATACGATGCGATAATAAACTAAACCCTTACGTTAATACCCCTCTCCGCCACCCCCCATACCCCACCAAATATTTCATTTAATATTAGAAAAGTTGAATTTTTATTATATAAATATAGAGAGTCATCTTTTTTTAGTTTCATAAAATTTCGGCGTAATATTTACGCTTATTTAGAAGAAAATTTTAAAGCAAGATTTAGCATAGATCGAATGTATATCGGATAAATTAACTGAATAAAATAGCATCGAAATAATTCAACAAATATTCAAAAAAACAATAAAAATATCTCTTATTTTTATACTATTTTAATATATATATTCATCTATAATGAGTTCACATTTAGTTACTTCAAATGTTTAGTGACTATTTCAAAGAAGGTCACAATTTATGTGCATATCGCTGCGACATTTGCGCCACTAATATTTTTTCTTGCAAATGAACAGTAAAAGATATTTTATCATCATAATATGTCTTTATCTACTCATCTCTCAAGCATTCTTCACATTCCTACCTCTCCCTCATCTCTCCAGCAGAATATCATAAGTGATATTCATCCAATTCAGTTTCCTTTACGGGGAGTTCCTTCGATAGGTCACCTTAAAGCGGAAAGTCCCCAACATTCCTAATAGGTTAAAACTTAGTAATAGAGATTAAAAAGTTAGTAAGAAGTAATACTAAAGCTATCTTTCATCCGTAACATCTCATAATGTACAACGATTTAATTTTACTATCATTAGTCAAGTTTCTCTCAGAAAAAAAAAGAGAAATTAAGAAGTTGAATTCAAAGAAATCCTCAAACCAACATAATTTAAAATCCTCGAAACCATCAAAATCCACATATCACATGTATAGATTCCCTAGCAAGGCGACGGATCGATTATTAGATCCCTAGCAATGCGACGAATCGATCATTAGATCACTAGCAAGGCGAAGAATCGATCATTAGATCACTAGCAAGGCGACGAATCGATTATTAGATCCTCTTAACTGCTCCAATATCTTTAGTTCGAATTTAGCCGCTAATCGATCTCAATACTTTCGACCAAAAAAAAAAAAAAACGCCCTTATCATATACTCATAAGAGAGAAATATTCTAATCGCTATTCAAATCGATAAAACTCAAAAATGAAAGTCTCCTTATCGAGTATGCTTAACATTGATAATCGAACCTCTACAAAAAAAATTCCATATATATTGAGAAAAAGATAAAATATACAATTCAAACAAGTAATAGCACTATCGATGAAAGTCTCACTCATTTTCAATCTCAAACATCAAAATCGCCAATGATGCGAATGAATCGAGGAAGAGGTACTTCATCATTAAAAAGACATCAACGAATTTCTACAATAGAATAATTTCTCCTATGAATAAATCTCTTATTCCATCATCGAAAAGTGAGAGAGAGAACGATTTGATTTCCTCGATGAAGTGCGATTCCCTCAAATCCTTTAGGAAACTGAAATAAATATCCCCCCTTTTCGCTCATTTTATAACATCAACGTTCTCCTCTATTCTTTCTTTTCAAAGAATATCATAAATCCTCTTCCTCTATTCCACGAATAAAATCCAACTTCATTAGATGCGTCCCTGAGCAAATAAACCTATTAAATATACAAAAAAAAGAGTATTAAAAAGAAAAAAAAAACCGATAGTCATCTTAACTTTCACTTTCCCTATGAAATATCAATAAATCAACATAATAAACTCGATATAAATTCACATAGATCATCAATTAATTCCTCTTCCATTCGTTCTTTAGTCAAATTTCAAACTTAACGATGCTAAAATCCCATAGAAATTAACATCTTTCCGCTATCATTGTGCATTCTTAACTGTAATATGAAAAGCAGACGATGCAAGTAGACGCCCCAAGCTCAAATAGTAATTCATTCGACGATCGGTTGCAATAAATGTTTTCCAAAAAAGAATATGTGCCATTTGTGCTAATAATGAACGTTGCCCAATAAGTGTCTTATAGAATCCACGTAGCAATCTATAGGTCGAATACGCATCCAAGAATATCTCAAGTAAATCCCATGTTGATAATTTTAACGGTGGGCAACACCATTCATCAAGCGGTTTCAATTCCCATCGCTTCTTATAGACATACCTGAAATATTATCCTTATTAATATCAATTTCAATAAATTTCTAAATTATAGAAAAAAATATTTCACATCTATACCACCGCAAATTCAAATCATCTTTGAAAGAAATATGATCATCTAGCAAAGTAACTGAAATGAAGAAAAACCTTAGACAACGAGTGATCATACTCCTTCCATAATCTCCAGAAAATAGATTCCATAATCGTCCTAATTGCCGATTAATCTTCTTCTCGATTAAACGCTTTGCTCTCCCCGGCCAATATTTGAAGACATAAGAGGTAAATTTGCTAGCAGAAAAAATTCCACAAACCTGCATGTAATACATTGACTTTGCTGTCCAAGTGGTGCATTCCGAAGCCAACGTTCGAAGCAACTCGCATGAACCCATTTGATCGTACCGGAGCACATACATGGACATAGCCATTCACCTATCGACTCTTCCGAAAAGCAAAATTTGCACGCCTAAATCGCATCTTTACATCTCATTAGCTCCCAATCTCCATTATAAACGTCTCTTCCCTATGAGAATCCTTTATACCATTAATATATACCACATATCAGCGATACTTCAATATGTAGTCAAGTTGAAATAGAAAATAATATTATTCATTCAATTCATTCATTAAATATAACTGATGAGGCAATATCCTCACATATATATCATAATCCTGGGAATTGGTACTTTCCATATTTCTCGTTCTTTTCCAAGTTTCGACCTTTTTCCAGAGAAATCACGCTCACAATAGATTTTTCCAGTAATAGAAACTCAAAATATACTACATAAAATCTCAAAACGTCTTAAGAAACACTAACCGCATATGGTGAGGGCGAAAGGATGAGAATGCAAAAGCGGATAGACGGATGGCCAGGATCGCTATGTTCTTGCCGTATTTTGCAATAATTTCTTGCTCATAAAGTATCCAACCCCAACTTTATAGAGCTAATATAATATTCACTGAGAGCTGCCATCTTCTCTCCGTATAACTTTTGCATTATATAGATCGAGATCTTTACATAGCGCAAATTAGCTTACTAAGGTCTTGATTACCTAATTAAGCTAATCATAGCCATATGAGAAGTAAATCAAACCGCTTATATAAGCAAAAAAAATGACGATACGACTGCGCTGTAGATAATAATCTTGAAATGAGATTATATTCATCCCGGCACAAACGTTCCTCTAATTTTCTGGACATCCCCATAAGTTCCTCGTTCAATATATTCAATAACCCCTCCATTTTTCCCCCTATAACTAAATAACTGAGCTAAACGTCAAGGTTATTCTTATATGCTAAATATTTCACTTCCGATCAATGCTTTCGTTTTTTTCTTTCCGAAAATATGAAAAATTTCTTTGAGAAATTTCTCTAAGCAATCCGAAATGAATAAAAATTTCCCACTTACCCTTCCCTCGAGGGTTTCATCGTCCGTATCTCGAAGACGATCTTGATCGTGCACCAAATCGATCAGATCGGATATCGATTCGCTCTTACTCTCCTCGATACTATTCGAAATCATCGCTTTCTTCTCGAACTGTCGTTCCCAATCTGATTGATGAGTATGAATTCTCTAACCTACAATAGACAATTCATCTTAATAAATTAAATATGAAACAAGCAAATATGTATACTTATTCGTTGAATTATCGAATTGTTGGTTGGAGTGGAGCCGGAAAAAGAACTCTATCGAACATATCTTGAGATTAGCGAGATCTAAACCGCTCATTAAGAGTCCCTTCGGTAACATCAATGCTACTCTCCTTTCTCGACTTTATTCCGGATTCGATGATTTCAGGAAAGAATCCTTTTCCGGCAAGAGTACGCACGACTGCGATAGCACGTTGAATAGAACCGTTTCTCCGAGCGTGCACCACTGAATTTACCTCTACTCTTCCCACCTCGAGATAGCATCTCACCTATTACTCGAACTGCACTAATTAATTAATTATCTCAATGCATTAATTAATTAATTATCTCAATAAACGTTGAGGAGAGTAGAAGAATTCGCCATTAAATAGACTTCTCACTTCATATCCGAAAAACAACGATTAAATGAAACCTATTATTCACAATGAATACGACGCGACCGAATAGCGCCCGAATACGCCTTCAGCTAGCGAAGCGGATCTGTCCCACCTCGAAATGGGTCACCAATGAGTTCGGATGCAATTCTCGCTATCGATTAAGGAAATCCATCTGTCCCACCTCGAAATGGGTCACCAATGAGTTCGGATGCAATTCCCAATTATGGTTCATATCGATTCAGCTTATCTTGAAGCGGATCTGTTCGAAATGGGTCACCAATGAGTTCGGATGCAATTCCCAAGCAGTTATGGTTCACACAGCTATCGATTCAGCTAGCAGCCTATCTTGAAGCGGATCTGTCCCACCTCGAAATGGGTCACCAATGAGTTCGGATGCAATTCCCAACGCAGTTATGGTTCACACAGCTATCGATTCAGCTAGCAACCTATCTTGAAGCGGATCTGTCCCACCTCGAAATGGGTCACCAATGAGTTCGGATGCAATTCCCAACCGCAGTTATGGTTCACACAGCTATCGATTCAGCTAGCAGCCTATCTTGAAGCGGATCTGTCCCACCTCGAAATGGGTCACCAATGAGTTCGGATGCAATTCCCAAGCGCAGTTATGGTTCACACAGCTATCGATTCAGCTAGCAGAAGCGGATCATCGATGCAATGCTCACCAGCTATCGAGCCAGAAGCGGATCTGTCCCACCTCGAAATGGGTCACCAATGAGTTCGGATGCAATTCCCAAGCGCAGTTATGGTTCACACAGCTATCGATTCAGCTAGCAGCCTATCTTGAAGCGGATCTGTCCCACCTCGAAATGGGTCACCAATGAGTTCGGATGCAATTCCCAAGCGCAGTTATGGTTCACACAGCTATCGATTCAGCTAGCAGCCTATCTTGAAGCGGATCTGTCCCACCTCGAAATGGGTCACCAATGAGTTCGGATGCAATTCCCAACCGCAGTTATGGTTCACACAGCTATCGATTCAGCTAGCAGCCTATCTTGAAGCGGATCTGTCCCACCTCGAAATGGGTCACCAATGAGTTCGGATGCAATTCCCAAGCGCAGTTATGGTTCACACAGCTATCGATTCAGCTAGCAGCCTATCTTGAAGCGGATCTGTCCCACCTCGAAATGGGTCACCAATGAGTTCGGATGCAATTCCCAACCGCAGTTATGGTTCACACAGCTATCGATTGAAGCGGATCTGTCCCACCTCGAAATGGGTCACCAATGAGTTCGGATGCAATTCCCATTATGGTTCACACAGCTATCGATTCAGCTAGCAGCCTATCTTGAAGCGGATCTGTCCCACCTCGAAATGGGTCACCAATGAGTTCGGATGCAATTCCCAAGCAGCAGTTATGGTTCACCACAGCTATCGATTCAGCTAGCAGCCTATCTTGAAGCGGATCTGTCCCACCTCGAAATGGGTCACCAATGAGTTCGGATGCAATTCCCAAGCGCAGTTATGGTTCACACAGCTATCGATTCAGCTAGCAGCCTATCTTGAAGCGGATCTGTCCCACCTCGAAATGGGTCACCAATGAGTTCGGATGCAATTCCCAAGCGCAGTTATGGTTCACACAGCTATCGATTCAGCTAGCAGCCTATCTTGAAGCGGATCTGTCCCACCTCGAAATGGGTCGGATGCCAATCACACAGCTATCGATTCAGCTATATCTTGAAGCGGATCTGTCCCACCTCGAAATGGGTCACCAATGAGTTCGGATGCAATTCCCAACCGCAGTTATGGTTCACACAGCTATCGATTCAGCTAGCAGCCTATCTTGAAGCGGATCTGTCCCACCTCGAAATGGGTCACCAATGAGTTCGGATGCAATTCCCAACCGCAGTTATGGTTCACACAGCTATCGATTCAGCTAGCAGCCTATCTTGAAGCGGATCTGTCCCACCTCGAAATGGGTCACCAATGAGTTCGGATGCAATTCCCAAGCGCAGTTATGGTTCACACAGCTATCGATTCAGCTAGCAGCCTATCTTGAAGCGGATCTGTCCCACCTCGAAATGGGTCACCAATGAGTTCGGATGCAATTCCCAAGCGCAGTTATGGTTCACACAGCTATCGATTCAGCTAGCAGCCTATCTTGAAGCGGATCTGTCCCACCTCGAAATGGGTCACCAATGAGTTCGGATGCAATTCCCAAGCGCAGTTATGGTTCACACAGCTATCGATTCAGCTAGCAGCCTATCTTGAAGCGGATCTGTCCCACCTCGAAATGGGTCACCAATGAGTTCGGATGCAATTCCCAAGCGCAGTTATGGTTCACACAGCTATCGATTCAGCTAGCAGCCTATCTTGAAGCGGATCTGTCCCACCTCGAAATGGGTCACCAATGAGTTCGGATGCAATTCCCAAGCGCAGTTATGGTTCACACAGCTATCGATTCAGCTAGCAGCCTATCTTGAAGCGGATCTGTCCCACCTCGAAATGGGTCACCAATGAGTTCGGATGCAATTCCCAAGCGCAGTTATGGTTCACACAGCTATCGATTCAGCTAGCAGCCTATCTTGAAGCGGATCTGTCCCACCTCGAAATGGGTCACCAATGAGTTCGGATGCAATTATGGTTCACACAGCTATCGATTCAGCTAGCAGCCTATCTTGATCTGGTTCACAATGAGTTCGGATGCAATTCCCATCGCTATCGATTCAGCTAGCAGCCTATCTTGAAGCGGATCTGTCCCACCTCGAAATGGGTCACCAATGAGTTCGGATGCAATTCCCAACGCAGTTATGGTTCACACAGCTATCGATTCAGCTAGCAGAAGCGGATCTGTCCCACCTCGAAATGGGTCACCAATGAGTTCGGATGCAATTCCCAAGCGCAGTTCTATCGATTCAGGGAAGCGGATCT
The DNA here is from genome assembly GCA_037576465.1 of Parascaris univalens. Classification (NCBI taxonomy): domain Eukaryota; kingdom Metazoa; phylum Nematoda; class Chromadorea; order Rhabditida; family Ascarididae; genus Parascaris; species Parascaris univalens. The sequence goes on along the minus strand of CM075173.1, from coordinate 200,305,387 downwards.
GTCCCACCTCGAAATGGGTCACCAATGAGTTCGGATGCAATTCCCAAGCGCAGTTATGGTTCACACAGCTATCGATTCAGCTAGCAGCCTATCTTGAAGCGGATCTGTCCCACCTCGAAATGGGTCACCAATGAGTTCGGATGCAATTCCCAACCGCAGTTATGGTTCACACAGCTATCGATTCAGCTTATCGATCAATGATCATTTCCCAACCAAAGCGAATAGGCGCAAAACTTTATCAACGATAAGGATCGAATTTAACGCTTAAATAAGCTCGAAAAACCAAGAAAACAGAACCCTCCCTCCCTCATCTTCCATTAATCTCTTCTCAGCTGATCCCCCCTCTGATCGCTAAACTAATCTCGACGACTTGATGAATTCATTTTTTATTATTGCTCAAATTTGAGTTATAGCCAAAAAAACTCTCGAAACGATATATAATCTTATTCTATTTTATGCAATTTTGATGAGAAAATATCTCTCCGGGAGGGGGATTGGAAGAAGAGGCCGGATAGGAGGGGGGGAATTTCTATTTTCCGGATTCGTAAAACGGATCCGACCGGAAATACGAATCGAATGCGCTCATTGCATTCGTCTCGGCCGTTGAAGTTGGTTCGTTTGAGAGATTTCTCATTTTTGTGGTTATTTTCGCATTTATCCATCTTCGAAGTTCTCTCTTTTCTTCTCGTTTGATCTCTTCTCATTTCCCCCTCCCCGACGATTATGTGAACCATCGAGAGATTGGATCGCTGATGAGTGTTTCCATCAAAGAAAATTTAATTTAGCGCATTTTCCTTATCGTTATAAGACCAACGGGATATTGGTAGCGCTCATATTGTGAGGCCCCCCCCGCTCTATGTCTCTCTATAGGCGTTTCTCTTCATTGCATCATAAATATTTCGTGATAGGGAGGGGGGTTTTTTCTTGTTGGTAGAGAGTTTCGTATTTGAAGATTTCCGGAGTTATACTCAATAAGTCACCATAGCGGAGTTGAGGAGTCACAGCTCGACGATATAGGGAGTCGATGGTCTTGAAGTATTACGAAGATCTCCGTTTTACGAGCTTCTCTAACCTTCTCTCTTAAATTTTATCGGAAAGTGGGAATCTATAGAATAGCGGAATTTGTTGTAAGAATGTTACCCGACTCCTCTTTGCTCTGAGTAATTTCGTCATCGACGACGATACCTTCTATCGATTCTTGTTTTTCGTTCCGAAACAATAGTGATCGCATTTTTCGTATTAAAGGTCGAAGGGGAAAGTGGAATTTACAGCAAATATCTTCATTAATTAATTAATTCTTAATTAACTAATTTCGTATACTTCTGCAATCGGACGAGTCACCTTTCTTGCAGTATTTTCTGGAAATTTCACTCTCACTCTAGTGGATGATACGTAATTTTTACTTCATTAGTAGATCAGGCGATAGGGGTGGTGGGGGATGGTGGAGAAGAGGCATCTCTTTTTCATCTTTTTCTCGAACAATACCCTCATGCGGAAGTTGATTCAAATGCAAGTAAATTTTAATGGATTCGACTCGTTTATCCATTTTTCTCTCGATTATTGAGCATAAAATCAACTTCGGAATAGCTTCTTGACGGATATTGTTGATGTTGCGACGTCATCCCGACGATTCGCCGTTGAAAATTACCTTCTCGAGCATTTCCCCTCATCCCCATTTCATCGACCTATCATCGTCGAATGGATAACGATGAGCTCGAACTTCTCAAGGAAGTACGGATTTGAAGTTGAAATCGACGATGGGTATCGTTAACGTCTATTTGAGCGTGGAATATTCGTCATATCGTTAATCTATCGATAGCATATTTTCTTTCTAAACTGTGTGGAAAATTTCATACAAACTTATCAACTACATGGAGATTTTTCCTTTCTTTTAGAACTCGATTCTCTTGCTGAAATATCGCCTCTTCACTCTTTGAATTTGAAAGGGGTACCTTATCATCTAGCGGTGATATTAGCACAAAAAGCGGCGCATCTGTCATGCCGAATTTCAACTTTGTTTAGTGCTCTCTCAACTTAGGCATCCGAACGTTGTGACTACTCATGCTTCTCTCGGATCGTAGCTCTTTAGCGAGTTGATTATTGAGCAGAACCTTCAGTTATAGGCTATATTTCCGGGGAAAGGGGAGGGGTTATGCCTTGTGATCATGAAGTGGGACTCATCCTGAGGTCTAGAAGCATGAACGCTATGGACAAAAGCGCTTCTTTTAATGAAACTTCTCGACGAGCAGTTATCTCTATCGCGTTTATCTAAAGATTTATGTGTATGAAATAGATTTTTTAAGAACTACATTATATGGAAGTTCCACACAGTTGGTTCTTTTTTTTGCAACGCTCTTTCAAGTGTGAAAGAGAGAGCTCAAGCTGGAAACTTCCGAGTATCCCAAAAGATGGTGAACAATGAGATTTTTCAGTTCGCTATTATAGCTCGTCTGATCTATAACCTCAGGTCGTACTTCAAGAGAATCCATAGCCATACGCTAAAGTACCCAAGGGGCTCCTCTTTTTACTAGTAACGGCAATAAATTGGCACATAAAATTTTTTTTTTTGCTTCGATGTTCTTTTCTTAAAGCATAAGTTCAATGGTCGTTCTCATGATGACTTCAAAGCATGTGGAAATAGAGTTTCCATACAACGAGCAATGGACCCCCGTCACCGTTTCGTCGGAAGAGGCGTAGAGTTGAAATCTGCAGCATCAGCTCGAAATCACAGCAGATTCGCGATCATGATGGAAGGATTGTGCAAATTGCTTCGGTGAACTTTGATGTCTTAAGCTGTCGGCAAGTTGCACACACGGCCTCAAGTTAGAGCATTACGCTATAAGTGGCAATGAAAATAAAAGCGAATCGATTTCTCATGAAATATCTTTTCGTCGATCGGAGTCTTTCCGCAGTACCCGTCATAAATGAAGTGAGGAGGCATAGATGCGTCATTCTCAGATTTTTCGTTGGAATTGATTCGGCGACGTATTTTAGATTTTCCGATCGATCGATCGGCGATCGGTAATCTTCGAGGTGTTTGTGGTGATGAGTTGAAGATGGCGAATTCTTGATTCATTGTTGACCGGATATTGTGTTTGTTTTTATTTGCCACTCATTAGTCGAAGCGGTAAGTGTCATAGCGAACGTATGCTTAGCGATCATTCAACTAGTCCTATCTACCTGGCCAGACACTCACCTTTAATAACTTCCTGAAGAAACGAGTTCAATATGAGATTAATTACTGATGGAAATGTTTTGTTGATATTGCGAAGGAGTGATGTGCGTATTTCTTCAGCGTTTCAGCATCGTAATCATTAGAAATGCAGATGGTTTGTGTCCGCAGAAGCAGTTTTCTCTTCTCTCATAGTTGCAGTTTCCACATGATCGACTCCTCCGCTCTTATGACGCTCCGATCGACTCCGTTTCGCTCTCTCCTCTCCTCTCCTCTCCTCATATCTTTTCTTCTCCTCCTTTCTGTTGAGCACTCCAACTTCAAGACTTCGTGGAGCCGGTATTTTTGTTTGTTTTTTGTTTCTGCAATGGTTGGAATTGGAGTCGATCATCAGAAAAAGCATTCGGCGATGAATAGACCAGTTCACTTGCTGTGACAGTGAACCTACTTCCTTTCATGTGTGTGAAATGTCGTGCTTGAGCATTTTCAGTGCATATTCATCGGACATAGGACACAGCACAAAAAGTGGGTGGATCAAAGCTTTTTGTGGCGCAATTGTCCGCTACATCAATTCGCCATGGTTCGGATAGTGGCTGCGTAAGCATCACGCAGTGATGTATGAATCAAGTAGTGCTAATCAAAAGAAATGGCCTTTTGGGTAGCGGCATAGAGGGGTATTTTCATTCGCTTGTTTATCCTGGCAACGTTAACCTAAGAGGAGTGGAAGTCGATTTCATTTAGCCTTATTTATGGAGGAAATTTAGTTTATTTACGACTATTATAGAATATTTTGGGGGTACGTTGATTTCTTCACGTACTGTTCACTTCATCTCCTTAGTCGTTCCCGTCTTGCCGTCTTTTCTCTCAGTTTGTTTCCTTTCTTATATTCCTGCCGCATTAGACTTTATCGCCGTCGTCCTTTCCCTTCTCGCGCATCGAAATCCGTCGGATCATTGCCGCAACTTGCTCTGATATAATTGCACATTCCTTGATTATCATAATTGCTCGGTCATCTGATCAGGTCGAATTGGTGCCATATTTGCATAATGAAGTATTGAGGGTACATCCGAATGTCGTTGTTGTTCGTTTATCATTGAAAGGAGCGCTACGACGGCAGTGATTGATGGATCGGCACGATCACTTATGAGACGGATACTTTCAGGTTCACACTTACTATGTCCAGTAGTAACCCGCGGGGTAAACAAAGGAAGAATGGCGCAATGCAAGGTAAGTTGTTGAGAATTTGGGGCTAATATTTATTCTGAAAGTTAGTAATTCCCAAGTAGCAAATGTTTTTCTTTATTAAAATATATTGGAGAGGAAAGGAAGGAAACTTTTATCGTCAGAGTAAAGAGTATTTCAAGGAACGCACCAGCTGATTGATATGTTCAACGGTGCTGAGTAAGTTAGCCTGTTTGTCACGTGCGATCACATGTTGGTGTTATTGAAGAGCAAGATCGGCATGGTTATAGCCTATAATTGCTATTACCTGAGCGTGATCCTCTTTGAACATCAATAGGTATATAGTGAAGGTTGTAATGACATAGGATGTGGTAGAGTACAGTTGGACGGGGTAATTTTCCATGTAGAGTTGGTCTTTCAGGATGTTTCAGAGGGTTTTAGAGAGGGGAGGGAAGGAAGTTTTTGGATAAGAAATGAGAACAGCTAAGGTATTTATGGATTTTTGTTGTTTTGAAGGAAATAAAAATTGGCGTTGAGATTGCGTGAATATTTTGAGGGGGGAGTGAATTTGTGGGACTCTTATGGCCGTAGGTATTTGTGAGTATGGTTTATGGCCGCTAATAATGCTTCATTTAGTCGTAGCTACTGTCGAATTATAGAGGAAGCCTTCGAGTTTTCAAGTGGGTTGAGGTACTACTATTCAAGGTGATACGATATAAGCATTATTGAACGTTTTTAGATTATAATGGACAGCATTTGATGGGAGCACAAGTTGGAGGAGTGGTGCCGCCCTCACAGCCACCGCAGTTGATACCGAACGGGAACGCTGGGCAGCAGCAGCCAACCGGTCTCGGTTTTGTCATCCCCACGGTCGATACGGCCCACTCGAATCATATGCCACAGGCGGCATATCGTAGTGCGCCTAGGAATTTACCGTGGGCTTCTTGCTTCTGCCTTATCGATTCTTCTAATTATGTTGAGCATACAGTGCACTCCACAGCATTACTAACTTTACTTTAACCGTATCAATGAAAAGACCCTACTCATTGTTGGAGATGAGGTGCGGAAATTTTCAGATTTTGCAGCCTTAGCCGAATTTCTCTTTTGAAGGTGAGTTAGTCGACGTGGATTTAATTTAACGCGGTATTGTGGCAGAGGAGTAGCAGCAGAGAAGGGCGGAGATGGTGGTAGGAGGAGGAGCTCTAATGAGACCATTCATTTTCTTTCCTGTCGGGTATTCCTCCGCTTCTGCTCCAACCGTCGATTCCCCTCACCCTCTAAATAGCTGTTCGTTCTAGCCACTTCCGCCAACCGGCTGTCTCTTTATGCTTCAGTAAGTTATGTTCTCCTCCCCTCCCCTCTCACCCTCTCACCCTCACCCTCTCCTCCACCTCCATCTGCTGCAGTGAGCTTGTGCGTTTTGAAAGCAGTGGTCTGGATCCGGATGCACTTCTTATAAACTCTTCATGACGTCACCTGGTGGAGTGTTAATCGATAGTTAATGTGTGTTGTGAGCAGTGTTTGCAACATCCCGCCTTGACCACTCAGAATGCTCGTCTATGCGTTACCGTCTACATTTGCAGGGGTCCACGTCCTCGGATGTTTGTGCCTGTCTGCTCGAGCGCAACTTGTCCGCCGCACTTTCTGCTTTTGAAGGGCGTCAATTAATTGTTCTTCCCTGATTGGTAGAACTCCAAAGTTTACTGCATTGAATGCTTATCGTTTAGTAAGATGGCCGGGAAGAACCCAACCGATGAAACTTCGATCATGGATGATAGATGATCGAAGTTTCATGGATGGGGTGTTTTAATGCTGCGACTAAAGTGGAATTTGCTTGTTGGTTCGAAAAGTTGGAGAAATTGGGTGTATCATAGCTGCCGCGTTTTATAGATTGTCTGTGGTGTCGGCGGTCGTGGTCCTCGATTCGAAAGCTTGAAAGTATGAGCTCCTTTTTATGTTGGAGATGAATCGATAGTGGTATACGGCGCTTATGCCACTCGCTGCTGTTTTATGCGAATTGTTGTTTCCCTTTGATTCTGCAGCAATGAGTATGGCTCAGTAGTTAAACGTTTTAGGGTTGCGAAGAGGATACGGATACGATTCCGTTTTATTTTTGAAGTTCCCATTTTTGATGGTGATGCAATCGACTTTCATGAAGTTATACCCCTAATTCCTCATTCGCATTTACTTCGTAGTCTTAAGAGGATGTATCCTGGGGAGGGAATACTGGGGCATTCCGGAAAGTCGTAGCCGAACGGTTACTCGATCCAGTCTTCTTTGTTATGTGACCAATATTCTTTTTAGGTAAGTTCTCATTTTTCAGTTGCCTCTGAGCATCGAAGGGAATGGGTATATTTGATTCATTTGAATATTGGAATGGTGATTCTTCTTTGTAGTTCGATATTCCTCTAAGAAAAGTCCATATTGTTGGAGTTTAAGGCATTGCTGCATAACGGAGTCCAATGAAAGAAGGGAGGGGCGAGGAGGGGAGACTTAACTGAAGACAGTGTGAGGCAAGGTGGCAAGACTGTCTCGCAGTATTGTCTTATCAGGTTGCGTAGCTGTCACCGTTGCTGCAAAAGTTCTCGAAGGCCAGGTCATTTGCAGATGCAATGGGAGGGATCTTCTCTATCGCTAAGCGTCCTCTTTTCATCATTCAGTTCATTCCGATGAATTGTCATTTTTCTTTAGTAATTTTAGTTGTTTGATATTCTTGCAGTAATAGTTGATTGCTATATATTGCAGCAATCCAAGTATGCAGTTTGCGCCTGGTGAAGTGCATGTGGAACGGCCGCAACAAGGTACCCCTCAAATTACGACAATACATCCGACACGGTATGCACAGCAACCACAACCACAACAGCCGTTCCCCCCCACTTCGCAGGTTTATCCGTCGATTTATTGTCTCTTTTTGCCATTTCCTGCCAGAGTGCATTATGGGAAATATTATTTGTCTGCAGGGATCAGTGTATGTACTTGTTGTTTTTGACTGGGAAAGTATCGGTGGAAGTATGGGTATGGTTAACGAGATTGCATAGCAAATATGACCACATCTATCTGCAAAAACTTCAGTATCTTCCACTGTAGGGTTTTCACTCCATTATTCGTGAATCTGGTTCGTGCTAGGATCCCTGATTTGGGAGATTATGATTCTATGAGTGATGCGAAGAATATGGACTGTGTAGAATAGGTTCATCAGTTTCGAACTGGAGTGTATCTCACAGAACTGGAATATAGCTGAAATATGCCAGCATCCAAGAAATCATATCTCAGTCGTCGAGGATATGGGTGGAATACTACTGCAGTGGTCTTTTCATCTTTTCTCACTGTAAGCATTTTGCGCTACAGAGTCGAAGGGGAGACCTGTGAGTTGTACCATGAGGAGAAGCTGCAGCTCATGAATTTCGTTCCCCTGATTACCGTCTCATCGTAGTCCTCTCCATAATGCTTGAACATGTTAGCCAGCGGCAATATCTCATTTAATGGAGTATTGCTGTAAAGGATCTTGATACTTAACTTCTCTGAAATTCCTCTTCTCAACCGTCCCCTCATGCGAGAGCTTGAGAGTCACCAAATATGTCAGCGTCTATAATTTTGGTGCTTCAGATGGCCACTTTCACGTCGGCACCACCTATGTACAATCCGCCAAATGTTTATAATGCAAACGTCTATAGCACGCCTAGTGCTTACTCGACTTTTCAACCACAGGCCACCTATTATCAGCCGTAAGTTCGGTTTTTTTGAGCAGTGGTGCCGCCTTATTCGTGAATGAGGAAGACTCGTGTAAGGGGAAGGGAAGAGTCGTTTGATATGGGCACAGATTCATTTGCTGTTATGCAGTTTAATGTTGAAATTCATCTAGGAAGGATTTATGGGCAGTGAGTTATGCTGCTTATTCGGAGGTGAACGTTGTATCGCTGAGAACTTTCATATGAGAAGAATCGACTCCTCGGAGTCAAAGTTCTTTTTAAGGAAAGCTCTTGGTTTGTTGGATAATATCAGAATTTTCTCATTGCCCATTCCAGCGTCGCTGAAATTTTTCATTGTAGGGAGCGCTATATTGCATTTTTGATCCCTTCGCCGAATAGGTTGAAATAAATGGTACTTTGGAGTATGCTTCTTGCGAGGTGTCTGCAGCACTTCATGTATCTCACTCAGTTGACAAAATATCGATTGCTTTCTCAGGAGAGAATGTTTGCCACGCGTTCTTAGTGACTCTTAGTTCGATTCGAAAGATATTCGCCTCAGATCCGAATTGTCGCAATGTTTCTTAGTTAGTGGTGTAAAACAGTTGCGGGCGAATGTGAAGTAAGAGAGAGGAAGGGGAGGGAATGAAGTAAACCACATATTATTCTGTGCCGAGTGGAAATTTTACGGTGATATTAAATTGGAAGTTTATTTTCTCCCTTTAGCTTTCAATAAGGAATCTTTTAAGAAGAACACTCCGCAGACTCCTTCTTTAGGCGACCTCAGGAAATGATTTTCTTCCTTTGTTCCCGAGGTTCCACCGTGGATAATGCATGACTTGTGCTGCGGACTTGTTATCAGACAGGTACCATTGATGATCGAAGTTCACATTAGAGGAATCATACCAGCGATCGGCTGAGACTGCTGCTAGCAGAAGCAAGGGACAGCTAGTGCGACGCTAAAGGAATGTAACGTGAATGTTGTTTTAGTGCAACAGTAACGCCGCAGATGTTCACATCGTTCTATCAGATGCAAGCGCCAGAATTTTTGCAACAACGGGTGGGTGTCAGTTACCCGCAAGCAGCGATGCTTGTACCCGTTCAGACACAACTGCCAGTCCATCAGAAGGAAAAGAAAATTCTACGAATCGTTGACCCGGATACGAAAGAAGTAACAAATGAAAAGGAAATATCGGCGTCAATGTGTGTTCCACTCGACGATCATATGAGTGGTGATAGTCAAGGTTGGAATTATTTTGTGTGATTTCTTACTTCAATGGTCGTTTATAGGGAATTTTCTAGTTGAGAAGTTAGGGAGAATGCCAATTAATTTGAGATTTTACTGAGAGGGGACGCTCACCGGATAGGAGAGGCAACATGAAACTGCAGAAATGTCGGAAGATTGTTTACGGAAAAAATGAGGGATCTTCAGAAATTACATTTTTTTGAGGTATTATTCTTTTTTGAAGAGTTTTGCAACATTAGTATTAGGAGATTACTTTGTAATGAGAAGTAAGGAGTAAGATAGGGAGCAATTCTTTATGATATTATAGAACTGACGAATACGTAATCGACTGGAAATATTGGAGCCAGCTATCGAAGTGGAGAAATTAATGGAAAATGGTAAAGGTTTATAGTAGGGTGTCTTCGTATCGGCAAAATTACGGAATAGGAGCAAGGAATATTCGAAGGAGGTATGGGACGGCAATAAATTGCTCAGAGTAAAGAGCCGATGAAAGACTTGTGACGAAGTGATAAACGCAGAAAGGTAGATGGGTAATGAGGAATTTTGCTTCCGTTGGATAGTAAACGTAACAGAGGATGCATTTGAATTCATTATCTAGTTGAATTCAAGAGGAACCGTTGGCTATTTAGTCATTGAAAGTCTCGTTAGCAGTGAAAAATTGGGGACGTCGACGAGGGGTTTTGTTTTGTCCACGTTGAGAAAAAATTGGCAATTCGAGGTGAAGTTAAAAATCTCAGAGCAATGCATGGCCAGCGTTCTACACTCTTCAGCAATAAGTTTATTCCTTAGTGAGAGTATTTGGGTGATAGTGGCCATGCAGACGAATTTATGAGAGGTATGAATCGAGCGATTCGACGCGACGTCGAATTACCCGCTTTATCTCAACAGTTCATAGGGAAACGCTGTGAATGCTAGAAACACATGACCATTGCCAAATAGGGGATGGAATGGAGATGTTGAAGGGATGACCATCCTATCTTGAAGATGAAAGGATTTTAAAAGAGGAGTTGTGGATTTGACCAGTATCGCGGAGAGCCGATACAGGATATGATTGGTTAAACACACAACTTTTCTGCTAAGTTCCTATGAAAAATTGGTGTAGTTGTTGTTGCCACCTGAAAAAGGTGATGGCGCAAATGACAGTTCGAAAACTTGGCATTCTTGTTGGCATTTAAAGAATATATGCCAAGAAATTTGTTGAGGATGGGGCAGCCGTAGAGCTTGCAGCCGTTGGCTTGCCAACTGTATTTGTTGAAGTTTTTCTCCTTTTTTGGAGAAAGAAGTTTTTCTCTTTTGGAGAAAAAGAAAACTGGCGGCGGGATGGTTAATTTAGGCATTATTCAGTGCTTCTAGTAAGCTGCTGGACGATCATGAATTTGTTCTTAGAGGTTCTACTGAAGGGGAACTATCGATTTTAGGGGAAGAGAATAGATATGCGTCCTATAAATTTCAAATTATGCATCGGGCTGATGGTTAGCAGATTTGAGACGTGGATTCGGTTTTATGAAGGGTGGTGGTGAGGGGTTTTATGTGCGGACTGGTCTCTTTGAGCAAGTGATATATTATTTTGCTTTTTTTATGCCCTTAATGTTTCCATGTGATAGATAGGGCATCTGTGGTGGTGTCGTTCTTTTGTTGGAATTTCCTATAGTTATAGCGTTACTCATCGGATTGATGAGAGGTGAGGGAGGAAGGCGTGATCCTGACGTGCTAGTAGCCCCGATAGTTGTTCTCCTTTGGGGTGCTTGGTTGTATTCGAGTCATTGATGGAATTTTCCGGGTTTCGTTTTTATGTGAAACACTTGTTGGTGATGTGCGTAGGAGCACTGCTGCATTGGCGTGAGGGCATTTTTTATGGAAAGAAGGATCGCGTCGGGGTGCATCAATGCCGCTCCCATTGTCAGCTGGTATTGCGCTGTAGAGACGATGAGGGCGATGTTCGCATCCGCCCTCCCGTCTGTTGTTTGTGCTTGGAATATTTGCTGGATAGAATGTCTTATTGAATATGTTTTGCAACTTGGAAAAAGTTAAAGCTTCGGTTGTAACTGAAGTTACGTGGCCTGTATCTCAAGCTCGCATATTTTTATTTGACAGCCCCGATGTCGGTGGTATCTTGTTTCTATGAATAGGACCCCCTCTCGAGGTGGTAGAAGACAATGAAATATCTTACAAGGTCTTAAAAGTAGTAGGCTTTGGTTCTGTGTTCAAGGGAGATGATGCATGTCTTCAGGAAGCTGGAAACTGCTAAACCTTAGACTCATATAAAAGAGAGAACAGTATCTTCTATTTAGGTTTGCTTCTTTTAATATGTTGCTGAGCTTGAGGAGGTCGAACTATTTCTACTGTAGGTGAACATGATCCATTGGTGTTCCTCAGCCCGATTAGGTCATACTCATGGCTGGTGTTCATCCACGCTGTTCTTGTGAAGAGAATTTTGGATTTCTTGCGATATTTGCATATGCAGAAACATTGTTCGCTGCATTTTTCGGTTCTAGTTGGCATTGGCAAATGGAATAGTAATAATTTGGATCTTCCACACATTTGGGTCGAAATAAATGGTCGACTTCGATGTTTTGAATGAACGACGTTACACAATAAGGAACGGAGACTTAAGAGCTTTATTATTGAATGTTGAAGATTATATAAGTACAGCCGGGAATATTGTAATGTGGGAGGAAATACAACGTTAGCGAAGATTTCGGATGAGCAAGAATCCTGGCAATTTCGTAGTATCGCCGATCCGCAAATGTGCGCACGAGATGGTTTCATCATTTAATTTGGAAAAGTGGTCTCCCTACACGTGAAGTTCTCTAGCAATATTCGGTGCTTTAGCCGGCTTGGCATTCAATGAGTGATATGTTGTCTTTCTCATTGATGAGGGAAGAATGGCCCCTTGGGTAGAGGTTGTCATCGAGCCTCTTTTTATGTTTAGTTGATTGCTTCGAGCAAATAAGCTAGTTAAGGAACATTGCTTGTAGATAAAATGAGCAGCTTATGGATCTTGGATAGAGCAGCCTCTTCATTTGCGCTAGTTTTGCGTTGAATTTGCTACATGTATCAAATCGGTGGACAATGAATATCCGATGGTTGAGATGCTTTTTTCAGCGATTCTTGCATTAAGCAGCATTAAAAGATGTTTTTTGTTGTTTGCAGAAGTTGATTAATTGTGACGTGCCAATAATATAGACATATTAGAGAAGGTAACCATCCACGTTGATCCTATTGAAGTCTTCCGATAATATAGACATATTTAGGGTTGGAGAAGGTAACCATCCACGTTGATCCTATTGAAGTCTTTTGGATATTTTATCAAATATAGAAGAAGGCAAATTTTAAAAGAGTCTACTAGGGAAGATAACTGAGAACTTTGAAGATGATATTGGGGCGTTTCCCTTTATTTTGCTTCGATTTCATTCGTTTTTGTTGTTGGCATTCTCAACTTGAGCCCATCGTTTTTCGATATTATAAAGGCGATGAGTGTAATACTTCGATGAATCGGTCTATTCGTTTATGAGATAATCAACGAATTTCAGCAGATTGAGTTGATCGTTGAAGAGGATGAAGTTAGGTCGATGGGGAATTGTTGGTAGTATGGAAGAGAGAGGAGGGTGATGGTATGGAAGGCGTTTGCTACCAGCTGGCTCTTTCTGCTTTCTTTTTATGCCCACACAGTTGTTCGTTGATCTTTAGACGTCTCTTTTATTGATTTAGAGGAAATGTGGCAATTAATTCCGTCAAATATACGCAACGTTGTATTCGGAGAAATATCGTTATTGTTATAAGAGCTGATGGATTTGTTTTGTATTCGTAATTGCGATAAAATAACGATCCGTCGTCGCCTCTCGTTCCAAGTCAGTTCTAGAGTTGTTCTGAAGAGCGATCTCCCCGTTGTATTGACAGGTCTACTTGATAGAGTTGAAACCAACAGCTTTATTTCCGCTTGAGTCAAATTTGACCATCCCGATTGTTCTCTGCAACTTCCCCTAGCCATTGATTGGTTCCTTGGTCTCGGTTGTAGATTTTCCACTTCATCGTTGACTGAAGAGGTTTATAAGTGTTGCACGTGTTGGCATTGCTTAAACAGCTGTCTGCGTTGATATTGAAATATGTGCTCATAGGCGAGTACTGAGTGTGATGCCAGATGCCATCTAGTCTAGTAGGGAAACGATGTTTTATGTGCAGCTTCCGGGAAGATATTTTTTCTTCTCAGTCAACAAAGGAAGTATCATCGAGCTTTCCTAGGGGATCTCTTAGCCAGATTGGATGTTATATTGAGCGGAAAACATTCTATTGGTGAAAGTTCTATTGGAATTTATCTTATTGATGTCTCTTTTAGGTTCTGAATACTTCATTGAGGGGAAGTTGCTTCAGATTCATGTCGGGTGCGAGGATAGAGAGCTCTTACTTAGGCAACAAGCCTAGTCTGCTCTTAGCTGCTTGATCTACTAAATCGACTCTTTTAGTATGAACTATTATCCAATGTCTTCGAGACTGTATAGTCCACAAGAGCTTATTTGGGAAGTATGGTACTTATGTTTCATTAGAGAAGAGTGAGGGAAGTAAATGAAAGGTGAGAGGGATGAGTGCCTTCGTGTTTTTGCTATCCTGACTGAGACAATGAACCTGATGCTATCGCGTTGTGTCATCTACATCGATGACGGGTATGAGCACATAGAGTTGTGGAAAAAATTACTTCAACTGATTTGTAATTTGGTGATAAGAAGGTAATTGATTTAGGTTTGTGTTCTGTTATAGTTCTCTATGGTTTTATACTTTCTGAGGATTGGATGGGAGTGAAGTGAAGTTTATTTCTTCGAAACAAGAAGAGCATTGAGGGGTAGTGATGAGGTGTAGAACACGAAGGAGGAAGGGAATTCGTGATGGGTTGATGCCTTGAGTCGATTGTTGTGCTAGTAAAGAAGTAAATGTGTTTTGGTTTGAATGAAAGAAGAAACACCTGTTGTGGGTTTGATTGCAGTGAGGGCAGATACATTGCATTTTGTCGACTATAGAAGACGAAGAGCATATCTCTCGCTCTCTTGCTCAGTAGCCAGATAAACGCTAGAGATAGCTTAAGAGTGACAGACAACTGCAATCTGCGCCAATTGCTTTGATATGCTTGTAAAATTTCTTTTCAGCCATTTTTGATAAATCAGATCTTTTGAGCATGATTAGTGGGTGATAAAAGGGATTTGATAACAGTCATCGAGAGAGATTAATTAGCGCACTTAGTGGGGATGATCTTTCTACGGTTATTATTGCTATCATAGAGGGGATACTATGAACGATGATGTATTGAAGGATAAAGACTTGAGGAGTCGTTATTGCAGTCGTATAGAATATATATGGGCATTTGTGCGGAATGGCCTTTAAAAATATCGGACAATTTCTTCCTACTCTTTGCTCTTTGGCAACGCTGATGCTTGATGGAGCGGTCGATAATTGGGGTTGTGTTTTTAGAAGCTTGACCTCAGTTTCTGTATGCGCGGACTAAATGTTCAGCCACAAAGCCTCAAAAGACTCTAGAATACAATCTTATAGGAGGTAGGCGTAGTGCAGCGTTGGAGGCTTCGCGTGAAAACGTGCCGCATCCGTCGAATGCGTCGCAGAAGTTTTCATTACAAGTGGCCCAGTCGGTGCTAGCGGATTCGGCAATTCCATCATCGTCAAGTGCTCCGGCGCCTAGTCAAGTACGAGCTCCAACCCCTACTCCGGCGGCTCCGAGAGAAGTCTCGCCCGTACCGCATTCAGCACCGTCGGCGGCTTCGACGTCAACTCCACCACTTGCCGCTCATGTCAAGGAGGTTGTCTTATATTGTGTTTCCATTTTACAAGATAGCAGGGTTTCATGGATGTGCTCTCTGCAAGGCAGTTGTTATACACCTACGAATCAGGTGCATAGCGTTCCATCACGTACAGTTATCATCCCCTCGCTATTCCTAATGGATTATATGGACCGATAGTTGGTTATTTGCGGAAATGAAGTTACGTGAATTCTAGCCAGCTACCAGAGCAATTATACTTTTAGAAAATATTAATTTGTTGGTATGTAGATATGGTTTGCTTTGAAGTCGATTTGCGTATAGCGTGATCAGTTAAGACTCAAAAGGGCGTGAATATCGTTCATGTCGTGGTGAGTGTAGCCCTCCTTTTGAACATGCTTGGATGAGCTGGAGATGAAAGAGGTAATTGAAAGGCTTTTGTCTGTGCTTCACTCTTTAAGCCATTATGTGAAATCATGAGGTTGTTTGAGCCTTGAATGCTATCACTGAGTGTGCGTAATTGCCATCTCAGAAGAACTCATTCTGTATTCTCTTGCAGATGCCTGCGGAAGTACCTCCAGAGTCTACAGTTATAGAAGAAAAGCCACCTGAAGTTGCTGAAGAAGCGAAAGAACAGGAAGTAGAAGGTGTGTTTTGTTCATAAAAGCTGTCCGAGAGTTGTGGTTTTGTTGGGATACGTGACAGTTTTCGCATTCAAAGGCTCTCTGAATGTGATGATTCTTGACTGCACTGGTTGCGATATCGGTGACGTACCGCCTCTGTCTAATCTCCCTTTCCGTTTCCACCGGTGGGAAGGCTTTTCAGCGTTTGAGTTAATGAGAGCTTAGCTGCTTACTTTTTGTTCATTGGTATTCAATTATGGGATAATCCACTGTTGTCGCATTTTCTTAAAGCCATTGATAATAAGGAGTCTGATGAGTTGTATTGTTAAATTTCTTTTGATGAGTTTGATATTTTCAAGCGAAAGCTTGGTTGATATTTTTATGCGGTGATGTGCAGTCGGAGTTTGAGGAGAGAACGTTGAGAAGTTTCGAGGAGCACGAAAAAAGGAGAGAATGCCACCAACTGGAGAAAGGAGAAGTTGGTAGAGGGTTGTGGGCGACCACTCTCGATGCGATATTTCTGAATGTGCATATTGAACTCGAGTACTTAATTTTCGGTGTGGCCAGTTTCCTAGACTAAATTGAGAGTCTCGTTTTATGATTGAGGCAGTGGATTCAACGAAATTTTCAGCACCTGTTGGAAAGGATGAGAAGGATGAGCCGAAAAATATCGATAAAGCGGAGAGTGAACAAGCTCCTGAGCAAGTAGGAACATCTCCTCAGCCATCAGAGAGTGAGACAGTGCAAGATGTAGCTCTTACTAGCGAACCTGAGGAGTCGAAGGTGGTACCTGAGGTTGAGGAACCCCCATCAATCGCGTAAGCCTTCAATATTTTTAAGTCGGCATCTATAAAGTAATCTTGCTAACAGCTGGTTGATGGAACGGATGGCCGAAAGAATGTATTCGTATGAGAGACGAAGGTGATTGCAGTCCTTGAATTCGTGATTTTATGCAGATTATTTACAAGTTATGAAGGCGAGTAGTGATCTTTCTTCATTTATTATAATCAACATTTAATTAGGTAGTGGAGAGCATTAGTTTATCTTTTTAATATTTTATTTTTTCCTTATCTTTGTTTTGTTTTTAATTTATTAATTTATATATGAAGAGGCGCAATTCTGAAAGAAGCAGCGCTTTATTTATTGTAGGCCACTTTCAAGTATTTTATAAAGGTCTTTCTCTGAACGAATCGTTTGGTAATTAGGGGTCGTCCTGTGGAAGTAGTGCCAGAAGAGGCTGAGAAGGAAGAGAAGGCAGCGGAAGAGGACGGAGAACCCGAGGGAGTGAAATTCGAGAGGAAGCGAAAAGAATTGGAGAAGAGGCAACAAGAACTTCTTCAAGACCCGGTCAGTTGTTTTATGAGTGACTTTTTAGTAGAACTAGAGGGAATATGGTTTGGGTTTTATTTGCGTGGCACATGCTTTCCGCTTCA
The DNA here is from genome assembly GCA_037576465.1 of Parascaris univalens. NCBI lineage: Eukaryota > Metazoa > Nematoda > Chromadorea > Rhabditida > Ascarididae > Parascaris > Parascaris univalens. The sequence continues at coordinate 200,288,283 of CM075173.1, read as the reverse complement.
AAGTGTTCGAAAGTCTTTAGCTCTGGTTACGATGTTATCCATCAAACATTCAGTGTAATTTCCGAGCACAATTCATCTAGTTGATGTAGTGTTGTAATGTTTACTCATCAGTTGGCATGCATAACTTGTTTCTGGAGTAGTACAGTGAGAGGTTGGAGGATGGGGGGATGCAGAATTAACAGTGGGTGCATAGGTGGAAGAGGTTTGTGGACGGCATAGGTACTTGTATTTCTAATAAGCAATCTGTTAGATGAATTCTGTAGTCCAGCCTCGCTATTATCGATTGGTTACTATGGTGCACTTGTGTAGTAACTGGGAAGTTATAAGTTAGCTGTATAGAGAGGTTAAAGTATTTGCCCTCATGCCGGCGGGCTTTGTCGTTTCTCCTTATAGTTGATCTTCGTGAAAATAATAAAATACTATGTGAATGCGAAGCGAGATGATATTTGATTAATCGGTAAAGAACGCTGTCGTGAAGGGGAGATTAACCGATGAGAACGGAAAATTCGTCGATCCGATCGCATGTCGATCCATTTTCATAATTAGTGGAACGTGATGGCTGCCCCGCGAATTTTTTTTTCGCTGCAGCTGTTGGTTTTTCCGGGGAAGATGTTGAACTTATTTCCGTTTTTTCCCGTTTCTGCGGCTTTGTTCTCTGGAAGGATTTGTGCCGATTTTTCAGCTCTCTGAATTTTTAGGCTAACGCGGATATTAGTGCAATGGTTTATGGGCGCAGTTATCTGGTGTTTATGCGGGAAGTGGTGAAAGAGTTGAAAAAGGATTCATGTCCGGTCGAGGAAAGCGAGCTCAAGTCGCTAGGCATCGATATTGCGAGTGCTCCCGCCGTCAGCACTCTCGATAGACAAGTGAGTCGAGTTTTTTCTCACTTTGTTTCAAGTAAATAAGATCGTTGGTTGTATACCTATATAAAATGCGTGTGTGTCATTCGGCTAGTGGGGAGCTTTGTCAATTTTTATTTCTACATACGGTTATCGGTTTATTCTGATGGTTTGATTGGTGAAATATGAGATGACCACCGCATCATTGCAAAAGAGTAACTTACAGATAAGAAATATGTAACGAGTGGAAGAGGCTTTTCGAGTGGTTCTTGGAATTTTTTGAATGCAAAGCTGATACTATATTATATTGTCTTCTTTATGAAACGTAGAAAAGAGTAGGATATCGGGGGTTCGACTATAGAGGTTTCTTTATAACGAGTAAGATGTCCTTAATAACCGAGTTGCAGCCATGCTTTATTCAGGTTTTACGCATTCTTGGGTGTTTGAATGCGATCAGTTCTCTTATTTCATATTTTCGAACTCATGGTGTTGACAGATTTCCCGTAGTGATAGCAACCGATTCAGTTTTCTTTTGTTCTCTAATCTAATCCCAAGTCTTATCGTTGGAAGTCGAGGATGGTTGAAACCGATAGAATTTCAAATGGCTGTAGTCGGCATCCGTTGAGGGTCATTTGGCGTAAACGGAAGTTTGGCCGGCACCGAGCGCGTTTGGAAAGTGGTTGATAACCAACCGAAAGTATGCAATAAATGGCGAGTTTGCAGTCAACGGAGACTGAAAAGTTACTGCCGAAATTCATCGACGAGAGCTTTCTCGGCGAGTCATGACCACTGCTGATCTCAGCTTCCGTACTGGAGCAGGAGAAGAAAGGTTGAAGCGGGAGCTTAATGCAACCGTTGAAAAATCTAATGTGCTGCTATTGAAGCGATCCTTGCATGGCTTTCTGAAGGCAGAGCCATTCTGATTTGATGGGTCTGAATTGGAAAAAACACGTACCTTTAAATCCTTATAGTACGTTTGTTTAGTTCCAAGAAGGCATTGATTGATCTCTACTTACGTTGAAATCTATGCCTTCGGTTTGGTTGGTAGAGGAGAGTAGGCATTGTTTATTGGCCCTTAATAAAGCTTCTACACGCGAAACTCGCCAAAAACAGTGTAATAATTGATTGCAGCAACGAAGGCTGGATGGATTGGGTAGTGCATCAAGGGCGTTTGCGCCAGGATGGATGCCCGATAACAAGAACCCACTGAAGCCGAAAGCGGTGAGTTGTTTAATTTCGAGGAGCTAAATTTATCGTTTTATTGAATTCTACAATTTCGGCAGAAATCTGAATGTCGTGTGGCCTCTTTTCTAGGAAGATTTGTTGGAACAAGACACTGCGGTGGTGGTTAAGAGTAGTAGGCGAAAGGTTCAGGTGAGTAGGAGATAGCGATGTAGAAGACGTGCAGAAAGACTCTAGACCGCTTCCTGTTGCTTCTTACTGCAGCAGCTTTATCGCTTGTTATCAGTATGATAATGTATAAGCAATCTTTTAGTATCATGGACGACTCAGTGATCGTGGCCACTCGCAGCGTGGTGACAGAGATCGCAAACGCGTACGTTCCCTTCATTTCTTTTTTCGTTTCCCTTATTTTCGTGGTCAATGCAGTTTCGTATATATCAGCAAGTATTGGAGTACGTGGGAAGTAGAGGATTTAGATAAGGACGTTTGTTCATACTTTTATAGTACTATTGCTTGTTCTCTTACACAGGAAATAGATTGAGCTTATGTAATTTGGTTGGTCGAGAGGTAATCCAGATGCAGGAATTAGTTAATTTAGATATAACCTGGTCCAGTAAGTGGCCTTAAGTGCCTTTCATTTGGATACCGCTTAAGATGAGCACAGACAGTGTCACGGAGATATTATTTTAGAATCACGTATTTATGTTGGCTAATCGCTACAAGTTTGCAACAGGCAGTAATTAGTAGTGTGCCAATTTGCGCTAGTATCAGCTCTTGAGAGGGTATGTTTACATGCTTTTTTCATAGTGGAGGGAAATAGAGATTAAAAGAGCGGTAGGTGTTGAGCTTTCAGTTGTGGTGGGAGAAATGTGGTATGAAGCTTTGAATAGAGTTTTTTGATTGGTGACGAGGAGGACAGCGATTCGTTCGGAATTGAAGAGAGGAATGCTTTTTCGATTCTTTTATTTTATTTTTTGGATAGATTGCATTGCTTTTGAAGCGAGAGACAGACGGTGGAAAAAACGGCACTTAGCGGAGAAGAGAATAAACTTTCCCGTCTATCGCTAGCAGGAAGATCAGCTGTTTTCTATTGTTTTTTTTTTGTGAGCGGTTCATTGCTTCAACATTTCAGCAGCTTCCGCAGTCTCTAGATCCGGAATTGATGCCGTCTCGTTCCATCTAGTTTATTCAAGCATTTTGAGGAGTCCGCAAATACTGTTTGAAATTATAGGGTCCAATTAGTCGCCCGTCAATAGACAGGCCGGCTCGTGAACCAGTGAAGTTGCACAGGTCGGAGAACGCATGGAAACACGAGCCTTCTAGCAATCTTGACAAGAATCAGGTATGTGATGGTTGCTCTCTTACTTACATTGTAAGGTGGAGACGATATGCTTCAACATTTCAGATTGCTATAGCGAAATAAGAAAAATGTGAGAGGAGGAGGAAGAAAAAGAGTCTTCCATCATCCTTTATCTGTAACGGTGTTCGAATATTCATCTGCTAAGTCTGTGTGGCAGTTTTCGAACGTTCAGTTTCATAAAACAGTCAACAAAAGGACTCTTTTGGATCCATGAATGTCACTATTTATCTCTCCTTGGTCCAAGCCAGTCACCGTCTCTTCCATCTTTTACCTCCTCTGTATGCATTAATGCCGAAGCAAGCCTCTACTGATATACATAAGTAAAGCTGCGTGGTAATTCTCTTGTGTGACTCCATCCTTGCTTCCCACTTTGCCGTGAAAGTACAACATATGTAAATCTCTGAGTCAGTTGTTATATGCATAAATCATAAGGGTGACATCGGTGGTCGGAAGATCCTAATATGACTTATATAATTGCTAGTTTATGTGTGGGGAGGTTATACTTGGACGCGTTAAAGGTGTGCGTATCGGTTTAAGGGTATTCGTTGTGTGGCATTCGTGAAGGGTATAGCATTGATATTTGAGTTGCGGTCATATAAGTTTTCAGTGTGAAAATGGAAATCAGCCCACTTCGATGAAGCAAAACAGCGATACAACATGGGCCAGTTTCACTTTCATGCACTTATTTGAGTTGTTTTTCCACTTTTTAAGTTCGCAGGTTTGTTAAATAATCGAATTTCAGCAACTGTATAAGGATATTCGCGGACTACTTAACAAAATCACTCCGTCGACGTTCGATGCATTATGTGCCGATTTCCTTAGTTTCAAAGTCTATCAGAATAAAGAGCAGATGAGCGAGGTTATCAGCATTATATTCGATAAGGCTGTCGAAGAGCCGAAGTTTTGCCCACTTTACAGGTCAATTTCAATGAATTTTTGGGCCTCATTTCGAGAATTGCTTCCTTGGGAAGGGGGGAGGGGCTGTTGAGAGAGTCAGTTTTTCTCAAATTGGGTTATGAGCGTTTTTGAATTAATATGTAGCTAGCTGCTGATTTCGGTACCTATGAAGCCGTGTTGTTGCATTAAGATATCGCCAAGAAAAAGGTCCTGTTAGTGGACACTGACCAATCTGTGCAGTGTTTCATGCATCGTTGACCGTCAGGTTCATGCGTAAGGGTTGTCAATGGATCTCCTTACTACCAATGCTAGCGGTTATGCACATGCAGTTGTGTGTATTGTGCTCAGTTGCGGACAATTCTTGCAGCATTACTGCACTGCTTTCAGAGAAAAAGAGAGATGCGAAATACAGTGAACAAGTCAGACGCCTAAAGAATATTGGCCCTTGCCCTTCTTTCATCCCGTCCCTCTTCCTCCCATCCAATAATTTCATGTCCGATGCAGTTTTTTTCATAAATCGGGGTCGTTAGAGTTAATTCATTAGTTATGTTCCCTCTTTTCTATTCTCACTTCTCGAAGCTTCTACGTTTTTGGTTTCTGTCAATGAAATTCCGTGGCAGTTGAGATCTGTAGACGTTGAATACGCTTTATTTCTTAAGTTGTTTAGATACGCAAATAGTATCGAACCTCCGTCGGTTGTCACAGTCTAATGAGTAGAATATCTGAAAACGTTGCCACCATTGTCTTGATCGTGCAAATGTTGCAGTGATCTATGCAAGAAACAGGTCGTTGAAGAATCTCAGGAAAGCGGAAAATCCGAATTTCGCAGTGGTATCCTAACACGATGCCAACAAACGTTTGAAACCAAAAGGCAAGAGGAGATCAATAAGAAGCGAGCGGAGGCTGAAGCAGAAGCAGATGTAAGCCTTCGTTATCAGATCGAAGAAGAATTTGGCAAGTATTCAAGGGAGGGAGAAAGGATATTGACATATTAACATTGGCGACGCGAAATGCCATCAGATGGCGTTTATCAAAAACGAGTTGCGTGCATGGTGAAATATGATAAATGTATGTGATATACTGGGATTTGATTGGGGGTGGAGGGAGAAGGAAGGAGAAGGTGTGTAAAATCTGTGGTAGTTATGTGTCGCAAGGTCTGAGACCTTACTGTTGAGGCGTCCTGGTCCTACTGCATCGTCGGAGCCATGTATCATCTCACCCGAGAGCTTATGTGGCATCGTGGGGTAAGGATTAGTTCTTAAAACGAATGGTTTCGCCTTTTTACTTGCTAGGGAGAATATTTGCAGGAGAGAAGGCAGAAAGAATTGAAGCTCGAAGTTATGGAGATGGAGGCAAAAGAGCGCCGACGGATGTTCGGGAACATCGGTTTCATAGGACAGTTGTTCAGGCACGAGCTGATTGTGCCTAGGATCCTCAATTGGTGCATTATTCATCTCCTTAAAAATCATTCTGAGGCGGAACTACAGGTTGGTTTTTGTTTTGCAATGCTAAACTCGATTTGGAGTGAACAGAGCGTTCGTTTATAATCAGGAATCGAACACTACGTTCTGCTCATCTCATCTTCAGATTATCGGAGCAATGCTCCTTTAGTTGAGCGACCGAGGTCGCTTCTATTATTTTAAGGCTGGGCAGAGACTTCATTTAGTACAGCGAAAAGCGTTGGCAGCGTGTCTCGAACTTTTTGATTCTTATGTATATTTCTGTGTATAAGTTAGCCTTTAGTGGGGAAGCAACGTGCTGAAGAATATACTGCAATGTGGCATTAAAACAAGGAGGGGGGGGGGGGGGGGCTTTAATTTATGTTACGAATATGTCTCTCTTCGTTCTTCTTCGACACCCCGTTCTCAGTATTGAATGTAGAAGCGTAAATTCGATATTGGCAGATGTGTGGCGCTATCGTGTTGTCATATGATGCAGTCCGCTGTATTTGTGAAATGAGTGGGCAGACTGCGCCAACAGAGATTGGGGAACTTTGTTGCTTTATCGGGATATGAAAAGCAACACGTCGTGCACTGAAGGCAAAAGAAGTTCTTGCTCTCCAAATAAACTTAGCAAGGTGGATGGGGAATTTTTTTAGAGATTGTTGGTTTAATGTCTCTTTTTAAGCGGGTGATACAGCGGGGAAATTGTTGATGATGACTGAGAGGGATATTCGCTTTGTATTCTTCTTTCTAGCTGAAACATTAAGTGAAGGTCGTTGCATATCAGTTAAGAATAAGTCAAGAAAGACAACGGCTTGGAATTGTGTTATGATGGCGTGGTAGCAGTTTTTAGTGAATAGGAGTACTACTCTGTCGACGTTTATTTTAGGGTGGTAGCGATGAGGAGAGCATCGAATGTGCTGTACGCATGTTGGAGACTGTTGGCAAAATTGCTGACAGGCAAGGGCTGAGTACGAGCAGACAAGATTCGCAAGGCGCTCAGTCGGAATTCAATCTCAGTGTTTTCTTTACTCATCTAAGCGAAATCGCACCGAAAGTATCAAACCGTGTTCGGTTCCTTATCTTGAATCTCATCGAACTCAAGAATGTTCGTTCTTTCTTCGCTTATTATTAATTATTCTCAGTTATGAGATTTCCGACTTTATGATGCAGTGACTTGGTGGGTCGATATTGCTGTAAGATTGCAATTTCTTTGGAAATGGAATGGTGGGTGGGAATGTCCGGATGCAACGTCGTTTTAATAGTAAGGTGTTTGTGTGGCATTTCCAACGATGTATTTGATCTCTCCCTTTTTGGAGGGGGTGTTTTATGTTGTTTTAGGGAATGCGGTGAAGGGTAGGGGAATCATTGTTGTACAGGTTAATTCTTCCTTTGCTGTGCAGGCATGACCGCCTTGTAGCTAGTACGTTTATTAGCTTAATATCTCTTTACTTCTCTCTCTCAACGCCATTCAGACTTGTTTTTCCTTTATCATTTAGGTTTACGTCAGTTATAATGTGTAAGTTTGTCCTTCCTGCATCATTTGTGCCCACTCTGCTCTCTTTTTTTCTTTTCAGCTTGAAGGGAGATATTCTTCGTTGAACTAGTGTATGAAGCTTCTTGAGGGGAAATCATTTTAAGAATAATGAATAGGTAGGATGTAGAGTTGAGGGAGACCAGCAATTGATTCAAATTTCAGAATAATTGGAATCCTCGGAAATCGGCCGATTCGGGTCCTAAAACAATCGAAGAGGTTCACAGCGAAGCACGTAAGGAAGAGATTCAAAACAAACTGCAAAGGGAGCAGGTCTGTTATATGCACTTGCGACGTCTAGTTATTAAGACAAGCGTTTTGAGCTAGTAGCGATCTAGTAGGGAGGGGAATGGGTGGAGGAGCGATTTTTTTCAGTTCACTTGTACATGCGTATAGCAATTGAAAGTAGTGGGTGTTTAAGCATTGTAGGGTAGAGTGTGGTGCAGCGAACAGAAGGATGGATATTGCATGATTTGCCTTGCTCATACTTAGTCATGTCGACGGCGATGGTCCCATTTTCGTTACCAGGAAGACGGCGATGGTCCCATTTTCGTTACCAGGAACGAGCATTAAAGAATGATTCTATCAAGCTGAAGCGAATCCTGTGAGTAGATAAAGTCGGGACCTATTGGACCCGGCTGATGCGTTAAAGGATCTGCAATATTTTGTTTCTTACGTCCGGATGATTTGCTGCGAACTATGTGGATTATTCGTTTGCGATAAGTGGTGAGTGATACTATTGATTTAGTATGAGAAGAAACGAGGGCCTTATGAGGGACGGCCATCGTTGGATAGGCGAAGTCAGCGGCCAACGATCATTGGGCGTCAGTCACAGGACGGCCGTTATGGCAGAGGTGGTGACTCAAGTCGCGATCAGAAAGCTAGGGCAGCAGGTGCGGCAAGCATGGTTGCTAGCACAGCAAGCAGGAAAAATCAGTCCCTCAATAGTGTGAGTTGAAAATCCATTTTTTGTTAAAACACCTTTTAGTTCTTTTCTCAGTTTTATTTTTCATTGTAGTTTGTAGGGTTCTACATGTTCGTTGCATTAGCTACATTAGTTCCCTGGTTACTTTGTAGGGTGCCGGTTGTTCGCAACAAGTTAAAACTTTCCTCATGTATCGTACATTTTTTGACTAACCGTCTTAACACCTTCAGTTCTCTAAATTGCTTTCAGTGAAATTTAATAAAAATAATTATAGATGGACCAGCCGCAGTCGTTGGGTGCTCGTCGCCCACAGTTCTCATCGGGTAGCGCAGGGGGTGGTCAGCAGACGGAGAGGAATGCCGCCGCTCGCAGTATGATAGGCGTTCGAGGCGCAGGTAGAGGCTCACTTGCATCCAGGGATAACTCACAGCCATCAAGCAGGGAACCCAGCGAGTCGAGAAGGCAGTCTTCTAACGACGAACGTGTTGCAGTGAGTTCCGAATCCACCCCATTCCGTACTGCATTCACTGCTTCAATTTGTATGGTTGTATTAATGTTATTGCGGCAGAAATATTTGGATTTCCGTTGCGGTCTATGCGGCCATTTTCTCACATGAATGTGAAAGGGTAATTAAATCAGTTGCAGAGGGCGCCTTAATGTTTTGACTGTTACGAAAATAGTTTTTGTTATGTAGTAGTTGTATGTTGGATTGCAGGCATTAGCAGCCGCATCGGCAATGACGCACAGTTCTAGCAGCGGAGGGCTGAAACGTTCAGGCTACGCAAGTGCGGCAGGTGGTGGTGGTGGTTCGTCATCGGCTTTATCATCAACAGGTGCAGATGATAAGAGCGCTGGTTCAGAGCATGGAGACCATGAACGTGATCGTGACGATGATGCAGCGAGAGCGGCCAAAGAGAAACAAGCGTTTTCGATGTTGGTCGGCGATTTGAATGACTATTTTGCCGATAACGTTGATGTTGAACAGGTGGGCGTTTTGTTTGTTTCGGTCGTTATTTCACAGCTGACGTATCTTGATCGACAAGGCTTTCGGTTCTTCCCTATCGCTTTTACTTGTTCCAGTTTATTGCTTCTCGGAAGCAGTTGTTTTCTATGCTCTTTTTAAGAGGGTCACTTCATTTCAGTGCAGACCGGCCTCTCTTCTCTTACTTGTAAGTGCACAACAAAATTTCCTCCTATTCTTCATTTTTCGTTTATTTTTGCAGACCCGTTGACTGTCAGTTTTTGGATTCATCGAAAGTTTCGGCTTTTGAGCCCTCATAGCCACAATCTCCTGGGATGAAATTTTGGGCAGGTAGCGTAATAAAGACTTACTGATCTCAGACGTTTCGTGTGTAGCCCCTATGTGGCGGGCATGTTTCGACCGAAAAACAGTCTTTATCTGCTAGCCACCTGTTCGCAAATTAAGTGTAAATATTATCTGTCCGTATGGATATTCACGTTCAGCAAAATTTGCATCGGAAATGGACTTTGAAAATTCATTAGCACATCTCATCGGTCATTATTGTCACCCGTTGCTTGTCCGGCCACCGGATCCGGTATATCGAAACCTAGTTGTGATTGATAATCAGAGCTTCAAATACTAGTTTATTCGTGAATCATACTAAGTATATGGAATTGCAGGTGTACACATGCGTGATGGAAGTATGTGAGACAACGGCAGTACGTGTCGTGTTCCGTTTGATAATGCAAGTTGGCATTGAGAAGGTGAGTGGTGCAGTGACCAATCCCCATAGGCGATATGTGGGACAGGTGATATGCAGATGTCTACAAGCAGATCAAATCAAACAGGACGCATTACATGGGTAAGCTGGCAATGTTGCGTTTTGACGATGGAATCTGTCTCGCTTCCATCTGTTGTTGATACTCTCTTCACTATTATCGTGGCGCAGATGTCTGTTTAGCGCCTATGGCGCAAAATTCGTGATGTCCGTTGGTGCAGAAGTGATGCATGCAGCGAATGTTAGTCACTTTCTTGACTGCACTCGTTGTGGCCACTGCTGTTCAGATTGTGGACTGCTGTGTGCATGTGTTTTTTCGGTCGCAGCGGGGGTACAGTGGATGAAGATGGTGCCATATAGTGTTTGTTTGAAAATGAGAAATAATGGAATGGTCCAAAGCCAGACCGTCCGCATATTCAGTCCTTAGTTTTAAGCCGGAGCCCGGGAGGCCAGAGATGGGAATTATGTCCTGTTGAAAGAGTGGTGTGTAATTAACAGTGAATGCTAAATGAGAAGCAACGCATGGTCATCCAGTGTTCCCGTTTAAGCTTTTGCAGTCGTGTTTTCGACGCCTAGTTCTGGCACTTTTATATGCTTGTGCGTAAAATTCTTAGCTTGCCTTAGTTTAATGAAGTGGCTTCGGCGGGTCGGTAAGGTTTATATTCATCACCTGTGTAACGTGAACCGGCAGCCATCATATTATTGATACGATGCAGCAGTGACTGAGCAGACTTGAGGATTTCGATGGCTTTGCGGATTTATTGAATGATCATTTTGTTTGATTTCAGCATAGCAGACTTTTGTACGTATGTGGTGGAGAAGGAACTGTGGGAAGATAATATGCGTGTGTGGGAAGCGGTAGCTGAGATCATCAGCTGGTCTATAATGTGCGATACACAACACTTTGAGGGTGCACGGCCCTCAATAGGCGATTTTAGAGGGGCTTTCACGAATGCGAACGCAGATACGAGGAAGGCCGATGCACTACTTTTTTATGTGCTCAGACGATTGGTCGGTTTAGTTCTTCCATTTTTTATTTTATTTATTTTTTTTTTTTTGATGTTATCCCGTTCTTACCCACTTTGAAAAAAAATTTGTCCCTGCAGTATGGAGCATTCGATCACGCCTGCTCAGAGCGATCACCTCGATTATCCTACATGAAGTCAATATCCTTGCTTAGTCTCTAGCCCAGTTCGTCAAATATAAAATCGGCATCTGCCACATTGAAGAACTCTACATTAGACACCGCTCCATTTTGTGCGACGTACAAGATACGTTACCTCCTATCTAGGTGCACATTTCGTACACTGTAATGCATATTTAATTTTTTAATTTGTATTCAGATTTATATAAATAATTATGTTTATACATTCATCCATATGGAGTGAAAGGGAGGAAACGTTTTTGTATAATATGTTCAAGTTGGCTGGCAGATATGTGGGCGGCGACCACATTATCGTAGAATGCTTCTGGTGACTTTATCGTATCATAGTGTTTCTGGTGACACCACTAAGCTGTATCATCATGAATAACATTTTACTCGTGTATTTCGCAGCGAGTTCGGTTTCTAGTTGGCGCCGTTCGGTGAGGATCAAAGCCCCTAATTTTGTTGTAATGATTGTTTGTCGTAAAGGTATATTCCGACCAAAATAGGTTGATTTATTATTGGTTATTTGGGTTTATAAATTGATTTATTGCATTGTTTTAGGTGGAAATTGAATACGAACGGGAGAAGCGTATCTCCTCAATGGGAATGGCATTCGATGAGATCAAGGATTTGCGAACGGATGCACTCATCGTCGCTTTGAAAGGGTGCCATTTAACGTCTGGCGAAAATCTCTATGAGTTGCTCAATTAAGAGGCAGTCGTTGGATGTGGATTTGGTTTGGATTTTCCTTTCAATTCTGATATCTTTCATAGAATCGTTGTTGAGTATAAAATGCGTGCCGCACTCTGTTGCTTTCAAGTGCCCCCATCCCGATTCTTTACTTATGATCACCGTTCATTATTGGATGAATGCATCCCAGTCACTGTCACTTTTCGTTCATTCGGTACATTTTATCTTATTTTGCCAAATGCTTTCCTGGATTTTTCTGTGAAATTAGAGGGGGAGGGGGAGGGAGGTTAAGATTTTCTTTTGATCTAACGGTCACTTTTAATAAAATTGCTGAAAATTCCGTCTTTTGGGATAGAGAGGGAAATGAGCTGATTTATTATTGCATCTGTTCTTATCCCCATGTAGTTTTTTGGTTCTTTATGATAACAATTCATATTTTCCACAGAGAAGAAAATTTTGTTGAATTTCGATTGGCACAGTTGACGTGTGAAGCCTTCTGGCTTCACTTAGTGGGCATTCGGAGAACGGACACTAATTTTTAATTTCTTTCAGTTCATCGATGAAACGATGTTCTGGGTTGATATGATGAGCAAGGTGAAATAAGGGATGAGGGTTTGAATTTTTATGAATCTCTGCGAGAAACTATTTGCTTATTCGAATGCACTGTGACTGCGACAATCATTGAGTGATATTGAGTGCGGGTCGCTACACGTTTCGTCTTCCATTATTTCTTTGCGGAGCCTTTCCATTTATTTTCTTATCCTTTGTTTTGTATCATCTCTTTTTTTAGTTTACAGCGTTCATTTATTCATAGCATATAACAGAACTTGTGTTATTTTACGCGTTATATGTGCGCATAAAATGCACCGATTGACGAATAGGTACTGCATTTAAAAATGAGCCGAATCGGTGGGCAGGAAATAGAGGGATTAAAAGAGATGGGTTGTTTCGTTGGCATGTGATGAGCCGTTTTTTTCTTTGGAAGTCGCTGTAGTTGTGGCCAGTTGTTGCTGGCTATGGATTTGTCTAATTAAGCTTCATCCTGAAACGGGTATCGCATTTGGCTGTGGGCCGCGCTGGCTCCGCTTCATCCTGGAGGTTTGGCGATCGGTGCTTTGCGCATTACGCAACAGAAAGTGTTGCAATAGTGAGAGTTCACTGGTATATTAATAAAAAATGGTGTGAAAATTTTTTCCGCACTACGAAAAGAGGGGAATGCAGATGCGTTTTGCGAGTAGAGCACTACTCGCAGAGTACTCTGCAAGCTCTGAGCTGTAAGCGAGACCTCTTCGCATTTGTATGTGTTCCAAATTCTCATATAAGTTGGCGGACGCGAAAAAATATATGTGAAGACCCCATCGATCGCTCAGTGCGTTTTGAAATTTTGCTCCTATTCTTTGCTGATCGTTCTCTCTCTTAAAGTATCCTGCTTCGACTTTTTTTGCTTTCTTATTGTCAAGTCGGCCGGGCGTTATGCTGAATTTCATAAGAGGCGCATTTCTCGTAATGAAAGGTTGCACTTCTCTCACACAATATCACCCCTGTTCGAGTATTTCTCCCTTAGAGTTTCCTATATATGTCTCCTCTCGTTGGTTCTATCGATCGATGTTTCTCTCATGTTTTAGGGGAATGGCAAATCGTTTTCCGACTTATGCATCCAGCTTTGTGCGTTTTTATTTGTTGTTTTGTTTGGATTTTCATTTTCCTCTTTCTTGCATTGACTAAGAGCGCATCTGTGATGATGAATTTTCAAGAAGGTGTGTGTGCTCCACATTATTTATATTTTAAACGCCGTCATCGCCATCGCCGCCGCCGCCGCCGCCGCCGCCGCCGCCGCTATCGTCCGCGTCTATAATTCTCCTTTTTTATTTCCTTTTTTTAGCATCCGTCCAGCTACCATTGGCCCGTTTGATGTTCATTGCTCATATATATTTTTTGTTGCTTGTGATTTTTCTCTAGATGTTGATTTTGAATAGTTCAGAGATGTTTATTTGATTGTTCCATCATTCGAGTTGCTGGCATTGGGCGGATGCATCCGAACAATTATCATATTCTCTCGTTTCCAAACTTTTACATCTTCGTAAGGGATAAACGTTGCTGCACTTTTCTTTCTTCTCATATATGAGCCTACACTCGGTATTTAGTCATGCTTCCCAACATTTGCCCGAAAATTCTGCGGGTAGCGAAAGTCGTTTACTTGAAATAAGGGTGACTTTTGAAAGGTGCATAGTATTAGGTATTGAGGTCCTTTAAATGAGAAAATACGGTAATCGTTCTTTCTGATTTTGAATGAGCGCCTGCGATGAATTGTGCTATGCCTTCGCTTTTGTTCGTTGTTGATTTGTGGTGTTATCGCTGACATTTCGCTGGGCCCAGCTTTCTCGTCGCACGCTTTCGCTGTCTTCTCCATCCCTTAGCTTGGTACCCTTTCCTCTATCCTTGTTTCCCCTCCCCGATTCCTTTGTTGATTCGAAGCGTCGTATTTTGTTGGGATCTCTATGATTTTCTCAGCGTATTCTGTGCATCCGCTTTCGTTACGACACCTTCAGCTAAAGTATTTTCGTGTCGGCCCATCGATCCCGCTGCGCGTATTTGACGAATAGCCGTAATGTGTCGTGTCTGTGCATCGTTGTGTAGTGTCGTGTCTGCGTCGGTCGTCTGCTGCCTCGTACCGTTCGCATGCATCGACACCAAATACACCTTACACAGTTTCTTGTTCCGGTGCGGTCGAGATTTTTAAGTAATTTGTTGGTTGTTTGTCACTAAAATGTAACTGGATTTAAAATATTAATTATTGTCGGAAGTGTTTTTATTGTTTTCGCAATACAAATGAATGAGTTCTGCTACAGCAGTTATTCGTTGTTTCCACATGAAGCACTCGCAGTGAAGCAGGTCGGCTTGGGGGAAGGGGTGGGGATATTATTGTTGGGCGTTGAAGAGCCTGAACTGAAGTTGCAACTAAATGCAGCATTGCTCAGATCTGAATGATCCGTCGTTATCGACGTTGGGACGGCTTTCAGCATTGATGTCTCTTGACAGCTTCTTTGGACTTCTTTTTGTGTGTTGACGTTATGAAGTGACATTGGAAGGGATGGAGGTGGATAAGACGTCTCTAGTGTTATGGGAAACTGAATCAAGCAATGTGGTCAAGTATTCTATATGAAAGCTTGCATTCATTGGGTTTTATAATTGCGGTTATGGTGGCTCGAAAAATGCGCATTTTCAGCAGTCAATTTACGTAAGCGGTCGATTTTTTAATGAAAACTCGTTAGCACAAGCGTTTCGATTATCGGCTTGTAAGAAAGCGCCCGCTAATCCTAATGGTGCATTTTCTTGTCCATTTCAAGGAGCATGCCGTGTGTGCGCAGCTTATCGGACCACACATTGTTGCGTTCGTGCAATTGCAGCAGGGAGCACTTGAACGCAGCTGAAAGTTACGTTATGTGATTTGGAATTAAAACCCCCAAATCTGGTGTGGGTTCACGTGTATAGTACTCTTCGGTGCTTGAACTTGATTATGGGTCTCTAAATGCTAGGGCGCCTCCAGTGAGTCCCATTGGGGACAACGAGGAGCTGGAGTGAATTGCTACTGACCCGACTAAGGGATTTCACGGATCATACATTTACATACGATATCACAGGGCAGCCAGGTGGATGTACCAAAGGAATAATGAGGTAAAGGATAAATAAGAAGAAGCGCGAAGAGGAGATTCCTGATGCGATGCGATCTTTCGTAATCCTCTTTAGGGTTGGAAAATGAGCGTCGTCGGTCACAGAGTACTTGCAAGTTTTAGCGCGCTGGCTGTTGACGACCGAAGATGCCCTATACGATGTCCAATGTGGGTGTTGCTCCTGAGGTTCACGGAGGAGTGTTATGTCTGCAGCATTTCTGAATAGGTCGCAACTTCATGGTGCCGGAAAGACGAATGAGCCAATAAAGTAAACATATTTAAATATAAGATCCTGCTGTAGGAGGCCCCGCAAACGCAAATTTCTGGAAAACTTAAAAAGAAGGGGAAAAATACGTTGGAGGGTTTTGGCTGCGAACGCTGAAACATTCCAAAAGTAATCGGCTTAGTCGAACTTGTACTGTCTCTGAGACATGTGAACGTTGTGTTATATCAGACAGATAGACAATCAAATAGACTCGAGTATACGACACTGCTCCACTAGGTCAACTTATAAGTTACAACAACAATGATAATCAAGAACGATGCAGATAAAAATTTTTGTGACATACTCTTCCATTGTCGACGAATACATTCAATTAGCGATGCGCATTGTTCTGAAGGGTTTCACAACGTTTGACCTAAATACGAACGCATTAATGGAAGTATTGCGCGCAGAGTATACGAACGAGAACAAAGTCACGTTTTTCTCGTTCATTTTATTGGGTACAGCCGTTCACATTCAGACGATACTAATTATTAGCTACAGGTGTTCAGCTTGTGGCCCGTTTCTTCTATAGGCTAGAGGCAACAACACGCTATGCATCGATGTTTATGTTTCCGTCGTCGTAGATAAGACAACCCTAAGCTCTGTTTCATTGGTCTCATTTTTGGCCCATTGCAATCAGTCATTAACAGCTGTTTTTCATCCCTTTTCAAAGAAGACTGTAAACGAATCTAATTGCACTGAAATTCCATTTTTGGGATTTTTATGGGTTTCTATTCTTATACGGTAATCATCTCCCACCGCTTCTGCGTGTCTATGTCTGTGCGTTTGTTTGCCTGTGAGTCGATCTATAGGCATCCATATATCGGCTCGCGAATGTGTGTCTATCCTAGAGTGCGCCTCTTTGCTCACGTGTATTCGTTCGTGTCTTTCCGGCCTTTCCTTTTCGTTTAGGTCTCAACTACCGTCATGAAACATTTCTGGAATTCTTCAAGTTTCGTCAAAGAAAGTGATGTATTTAGTGATCTTGATAATAACTGCTGCCAGCCTTTCGCTATAAGCGTCCAACCGCCATCCATGTTTTGCGAAACGCATCGCCATCATTATTTAGAGAAATCCGTCAGCGTCTTTGTTCGGTCACTCTGATAGGTCAACTAACCTTGGTTTAAATGACCTGTGAAAGAAACATAAATATACCAAGTGAATCTCACAGACTGTCAGTAATCACTTTGAAATTGAGCTATAAATTATGAGGGAGAAAAATGCTTTCAGTGAGGATGGCTCTTTCACAAGTTATCATATTGGTGTGCTTCATTGTTATACGGCTAATAGGTGTGGAAACGTGTAAATTGGAAGTTCGAATTCGTTCGGCAACAAATCGAGTATTTCAAGTACAGATTTACATGAACGCACTGAAAATGATGTCCGAACGACTCACCTTTGCAAAAAAAGATGTTTGGCGCTATGTCAACGTGAGTAATACATCCAATGAGACGACTCCTTACTGCCTTCACTCTTGAATTTATGAAACAGCTATTGGATAGCCACAAACGTTAGACAGATTCATAGGTGGCGATCATTTTCGTGCTTATTATTTCATTTGAGCCATTTTCACCTATGAAGGAGTTTTGCAACAACACGATGTGTCTCTCTTATATATAAATATAAGCATTCCGTTGCGCTTATTTTTGTGAAACACTAGCGTGACGATGTGGTGGTGGTCGAGAAGCTACCTGACAGCGGCTAGGTGATTTGCCTCTGCTTGCAAGAGTCGTTTTTATAGCCCACATTAAATTCGCTCAAGCCTGCGCCTATGTATACAGATGGAAAGTATATATATGTATTTATATCTGTTTCTGTTACACTTTCAACTTCATAAACTGAAAATGTAGAAATAGAAAGCTATGGTTTTATATTGCTCGAAGATATTACCTTCCAAGAGAGGTATATTCGACGCCTTCCATCCAAATCTTTCTTAAGAGACCACCACGCTCGATTTTCGTCTTCTATCAATAAAATTACAAAAAGCCTTTTATATAGGCTTATAGGAGTGGCGAGATTAGTTTCAGTAAAGGAATTGTTCCACATACTTCATTATTTGTCTCGTTGAAGTTCACCTTATCATACTTGGTTATAGTTCGATAAAGATTTCAGTAGTCAATTAATTTCAGTTCGAAGGTACTCAATGCAGTTCGAAACCTCTGATTGTAAAGACATGGAGCCATGAAGGCGCTATTCTTGGCTGGGTGCCGGCACATCAAATTGAGGCATTTATCGACGGCGATGGGTTTATTGAATTACATATTGAAGATAACCTTTTGCCATCATTTCGAAATCGAGTGAATGTTTTCTGTGCTTTCGGTACCTGCGCGTAAGCGAATAACTGATTCGTCGGAGGACGTGCAAGGTATCATTAACCTGACGTTAGGATAAGGGAAATATTTGATAATATGAAACGGAAGTGGAATGATTCGAAGCAAGTACGCTCAATTCCTTTGATTTATCGTGGAGGATGTCGTAATTTGTCGTTAAATAAGAAATCACCGCAATTCAAAAAAGAAAAACGAATCCACAATTGTAGAAAAATTTTCCATTTTTCATATTTTACGGTGAAAAAGTGAGTTTTTACGACTTTTTGAAGACTTTCATTTATCATTTAGTAACATAATCCATCAAGTTCAACTCGTCTTTGTCCCTATTTTGTTTTTTTTTCTGGAATAGTTTCTGGATGAATCAGTAATGGATGTTCCCAAGACCGACAGGTGTGACTTATAAAATTGCGGAAAATATTTTACAAACTCAACTCTGCTGCTTTTTCATATGCAAATATTTTCATGTAAATAACTATTTTAACGGTGCAATACAAAGAATAAAAGATGAGTGAGACTGATTGAATGTAAAATAATCACTTCAGTGTATGGAAATTTCTTCGACGTTTGCAACACCAACAGGCATTTTATAAGCAGCCTCTTACATGTAATTTGCATATAATTAGGGAAGCATAGAACTTAAACAAAATTTTATTAAAAGGCAACACTGAATTTGGTGCTTAAAATAGACGGGTTCGAAAACGGATGAGACTTTCACTAAAATGAAGCAATTCCCAACAGAATTCTTCTTAGAAGGTAAGAAGAGGGAATGTGAGAGACAGCGGCTCCACTTTCGACATGTTGTTCAATCGAGATGAACTCATTATCGAAGATGGTCTACGCTTGATTACCTCACACGGAACCGTCTCGTTTTCTCGAAGCGGGACGGCGCCATTGAGGACCCGTTTATTACTCTTATTCTGCTGCATCCTTTAAATCTTTTTCGGTGACATCGTGAAAACATTCATTAAAAGAGCTGCATGGGTAAGGCACGACGGTGTTCGCTCGTCGCTAAGCCTTTCTGAAAACTCAGCGCAATGGCGATATCGATATGCTTAATCGACTTTCCATGAATTCAGTGAAATCATTACTACCATCTGTGTGCCGTGTGTAGAAACGTCTCGCCCGCACCACCAAAGGCACCGACTTTTCGATATTTATGACTCCGCCGCAAAGTTGGTGGCAGTAAAGAGGAAATGAGGAGAAGATTGTTCTCATTTCTGTCCTTCTTTCTCAAATATAGAACCTTCTTCTTCGCGAAGTTTTTAATAAATTCTTTCTCGTTATCGACGAATTTGCACTGTCGTTTAGGAATGCGCGGTCTCTCGTCCAGTGCAACATTATTCCACAACTGGGGCAAGCTGAACGCGAGTCCTGTGTGTAATTTTTTTAGATAACGATGGCATTCATTTCTGATAAGCGGTGGACTTTCAAGGGGCCCTACACCAACATCTTTAAACGCTCAGGTTCACCTCGAGACCGCACTGGCATCACTTTGCTGAGTGTTGCACGCTTGCAACTGTTTGCACCTGTCCACTCGTGTCTATCTTTGTGTGGAGCGGACTAGAAGGGCGTTCTTCTCGACGTAATACCTGCAGAAGCTGTCCGGGCGTTGATCAAAGACAGTGCATTCATGGAACGGCGTCTTGAAAATTACCCCTAGCCGTCATATCGGCATCGATTACACTTTTCCGTTGTCTCGGGGGCTGTTGGTGATGAAATAACTGATTGATTGGGAAGCAAACTTAGTATGCAGCCGGTAATAACTGATAAAGTAGTAGTGATAAGTATAACTTGCAGTCAACAACTGATAAGGCAGTGACCTAAAGGAGCAAACACCGGCTTTAACAAGCACGGCACCCATGACCACTAGGTCCTAATTTTAGTAATGACTAGTATTAAACTATTAATAACAGTTATTGAAGGGTTAAACTTCAGTGTGCAAAGTTTATCAGCAATACTGCTGAAATTAATACCCAAAATTCGCTAATCGTCATAAGATATACGAGAAATAATGTAGTGTGATTTGAATTTGGCAACAGTCCCTTCAAAAATGGGAAATTGCGTAAATTATGCGACTGGTTATCTTGCTCTTATCTCTTTTATTCACAAACTATATTCCGATCAAGTTATTATGTAAATAGGATATAGCACATCTTAGCAATATATATTTATTTATCACTCCAAAAATAGAAGAAAGATCAAGTCGCATAACTGCATTCACTTGGTTTTTTCTCCTTTACCTTAAATAGTTAAAGTAACACCGCCTAGAGAAAACGTCGCAACTTGAGGGCGAATGAATTCATTTCAAAATTGTGTGGGGAAATATTCGAACTTTTGTGGATTTTTGACAATTTCTACTTCATCAATTATGGCCATCAGATTCATCACATTTTTTTGTTTTCTTTTTATGGTTTCCACATCAACTAATAAAGGTTCATTCTGCATAACGCTATGTGGGGAAGATATCGAATAAA
Source organism: Parascaris univalens (assembly GCA_037576465.1). NCBI lineage: Eukaryota > Metazoa > Nematoda > Chromadorea > Rhabditida > Ascarididae > Parascaris > Parascaris univalens. The sequence goes on along the minus strand of CM075173.1, from coordinate 200,267,788 downwards.
ATATGCTCCTTAAATATTATTAGCAGTAACCGCTGCAGTTTCTAAAGTTTAAAAATATTTTAGGTCTCCTCCTCTCCTCTCTCAACTTTTCTGCGTTTCAGTGTGCATGTGTGCTTCTGTAAATGGCTACTTAACGGTCTAACACTAAGAATAAAGGATTGATTGGACCGCTTGAATGTAGAATAACTAATTTTAGTCCTTTTTGGAAATCTCTTCGATGTTATTGACACACAATGAATATTTTGCGACCAGCATCCTACATTTGTAATTTTAAGCAGAAATTTACAACAAATGTTGACATATCGTTGAAAAATGAAGTAAAATTTCATTTTCAAAGTTATCATTCAACTTAATTCTCAAAATTCAGCGAAGGTTGAGGCGGATGAGAACATGAAATCAAATAAAAGGATTCGATAACAAAAATTTTCTTGGAAAGGAGGAAGAGATGTGAGAGCAATTAGCGCCTGGAAAGCTCGATCACCAACATTCCTGTAGCTTAATGATAGACCGCTGAAAATTCTGAATCTAAATTGCACAATGCAAGCAAGAAATGGCAATGTAGGTGAGAAGGAAATCGAATCTTCGGTATTTTTGTACAAATAATAATTGAGCATTTCGCTGCTCTAGAATAAGAAACAAAGTTCGCCAAATGATTTACAATTATAAAACATAATATAATATATTATAACATAAGTGATATGAAATGCAACAAGAAAGAGCTGGGTATAAGAGGAAAGTAGGAGAACGAATGACGGATAGGAAATGCATTAACTTGAAATCTTGGACGAATAACTACAGTAGACATTTTCGTCTGATCCGTCTTGACTATTCATTCCGGGAATGTTGTAGATCCATTTGTCTCTTAAGACAATAAAGATGCTCCATTTCCACACAGTTTGGGAACTGAACGTGCATCCAGATACCATTATTGCTTGAAGAAGATGCCGCAATATACAGAATAAGTTTCCGATCTCGAGAAAAGCCACCTTGCTCATATTCCCTAGAGAGAAAAGGGTAGAACTGGCTATTCCTGCCCCATCCTAATATTGAACACACTGACTAAATAAACTCGAGATGCGCAGAATGTGGGACACCATATTTCAATTTATTCTCCTCAAACAACGCGTTTAACTCTTCACAATAAAGCTTATGTAGTTCATCGATCTCCTTTTGTGTTGGGTGCAAATTCTGATGAACGACGATCGGTCTGCCGACTGAAATCAAATAACCTATAAGTCGTTAGAACGGAAATACTCGTGAAAAACATAATATGTAGCCAAAACGCATACAATTTCCTATTGCGGTAACGACGTGAAAAGCGCTGCAATGCGAAAAATGTCTAAATGACAGTCGATGAGATCGGAAAAAAATGAAATAGAATGAACGAACAGGATTTGGCAGGATTCATGGAATCAAAGAATTATTTGTGGGAGCTACTTGTATAATGGTACTCTTGATGAATTGGACTTTCGGACAAAAAAAAACCTACCAACGCAATGAATTGGTACTCTGTACGGCATAACTCCAATGAATCGATTAAATATACCTCTACCGAGTACAATTGTCGGTGAATATGTTAGGACGCGCTTATACATATACTAAAAGAAAAAACCTCTTTAAAAAATCGAAATTACTTGAAAACACTCAAATATAAATCGAACAAACTATTCTTGCCACTTTATTCACAGCCCATTCTGGTTTCGAAGTATTCTTTGCACATGCATCAACAGAAATGTGTCTGACTCAGCGGCGAAGAAATAACCGGTTTCTAAATCAACTATTAGAACACGACTTAACTTTTTTTAGCAAATAAAATGCTCAATAATCTCAAAAAAATCATTTATATATTTATATTTATATTTATGTATATTTGCACAGCTGAAATGCACTCCAGCAAAAGTTAACTGCTCAAAAATCGATCGGAAAACAGAGCAAATGAAACTCGACGGATCAGAGACGACCTTTGGGATTTAGTAATACTGCTTCGAGTTTGAGTACGGAGAATGCAGCATTTCAATTCACAATTCCATAAACTTCAACTGCTCTCATTACACACTTATTTATTTTTTCCTTTAATTTCTCTTTAATTAAGACCTCAGTTTTCTCAATTTAATGTTCTATTAGTTTCGTTAAGAATTAATTAAGGCAGCACTGCGCCAGTTTAGCTGTTCTACGTAAGATTTACAATTTTTATATCGGTAAGATGTTTTCCATAACGCATTTAAATATGCCATATACCTGAATGCGTCGAACGATTGATCCACGAAGATTTGGAATTTGATAGTAGACATCGTTCTCACCAAAACAGTACAGTGGTACTAAGTGAGCTCTAAACACACTGTCTTTTTGAAAATATTTTAACCTGGACTTAATAAAACATGGATAACACATATGAAAACATACACATACACAAAAAATACGCAATCTCGATTGCGAATATGATTGAAGAAGGTGGATACGAAGAAATTTTAGAAATCGGGAACGATTAAACCGTCTATGACGATGGATATGAACACAGGCAATGGTGTTGGAGGAAAGAGAATCTAGGAGCCCGAACAATAAGGATATGTTGCTTACACAACTCATCAGAAATCTACAGTTTGTTCCCCGATAATACTCCCATATAGTTACCCACAAGGAAGATTCGGCTTTGTCTTTTTTGAATCTGACTACACTGCATTTGTTATTAACCAGTACAGAAAGTATAATAAGATTACATTCTGAGTTACACTGATAATTACTCGTGAATATGGTTTTGGTGAAAGCAATCTGCATCAAAACACTACTAAGAGACCAATATCAAACAGCGTATTGCATCGTCAATATCTCATAATTAGTCATTACTTTCATGAATCCATCAAGAAGACATTTGCATAAATAACTGATAGCTATAAACTTTCGAATGTTTCACTAAGCTGAATAATTCAACGAACCCGCTCTCTATTGCAATTCGTACAAATCCTTTGCGATCAGCCAAACATAGCCGATGGGTGGATGGATGCGATTCGAGAAGTTCCTCAGCGCCACCGACAACAATGCCAACGGCACGTCCTCTCGGAGATTTATTAAGATAGTGAAGAATACTTTCTCTGTCAACCGCGATCAATTCTGCAAGTATGACATCCGCCAAATATGCACATTAAAAGTTCTCGTGGGAAGGAGAATAATCGTAGAAGGTAATCATAGTTGCACCAAATATTCCGTCTAAGGATTTCGCTCTTATCAAAAATGACTGCATTACATGGCATTCTCAACTTTATCTGTACCTCTCGAAGAAATAAACACTATAAGAAGGATTAATACACAGCTTATAACTACGCAAATTGAATAAGCAACAGCAAAAGTGATAGTAATTTATGAAGAACAGCCCTTTTACTATCTCTGATTTACTTCAGCCAGTCACAAAGATCGTGACGAAAGCGATGGAAAGCCCAGTAAATACGATTATCGACGTAATTTTGCGATGTAATCTGAACTTTGCGAGAAAAATAAAGTTAAGTGCGCTCAACTAACGGCCGCTACTCGTCTCAGTGCATTTTGTTATATGCATTTTCAGGTGCGTGCGTACATAGATATTTGTGGCAGCCCGTACTTTCAACTTCAAAAAAGCGGAAGACAAAGTTGCGAAGTATTTTGGGTGTGAAGTGACGCTTAAGACAAATGACTTCATCTAACACCCACCATTCACAATGGTCCATCGAAATATGCCTTGAAACAAAGCAAAAAATTAATGCAGATTTTGCATAAATCGGGTTTTTCATTTTACTGAAGTTGATAGGTCAATATGGATCGTCCATCAACGAATGACTCTCCTTTATGAAGCAAAAAATGAAAGCACCTATTTCGTCCAGCATGTGCTCACCTGTCATGTGGAGAACTTGCTCCCTGCGTATAGGAAGCCAAAACATTCCCTTTAATGTGGCAACTGTTGGGTGAATACCTGGAAAAAGTTGGTCGAAACCTGTTGCATCCGTGCATAGTGAAACGAATGGACCAAATGCCAGAACTCCATGTGGATGAGTACTACAACAGATAAGCATAGTTATTTCTTTTCAAGCTGCACTCGACTTTTGAATTAGAATTATTCCATTCCCTGCTTTTTATATCAATTTAATTTTCGCCCAAAATCCACTGGGGAAAACTCAAACTTCCTTTCAGAAGTTAAAAATACTTTGAATCTCTAATATATACTATATTGTAGTAGTAAACTCAATAAATTTTTGCATATGCAGCAACATTATTACCGTCTATAAGTCCCTTTAATTCGATCTCATTACAAATTGTAAAGAGTTAATGCTGCGAGCACAAGTGATTATGGAGAGAGAAAAAGAGGTAATCTTTCCTTCAAGAAACACTCCGATAGTGCATTGCTTCTTTGTGGATGAAAATCCAAGGAAACCAATGCAATGAAACAAAATGAAACAGAATAAAACCTGAATAGAATTAATTTGCTGAAACAAATAATGGGAAACTTCCTAAGAATTTTTCCAATTAGAAAAAATATCGAAAATTCGAAAAAACTTGTGCCATTGTTGAAGTTAATAATTTGCATATTCTATAGCACATTTTGCGATATTACTCTCATTTCAACATCGAGCGATCAAAAGCTCTCAATTTTCTCATTCATTATGAAGTTTTTCCTCATCATATTATGAGGCACCGTTTTATAGATAATTCAATAATGCGTCTGCTCGCTCATCTCTCTTTTTCTCCTACCCGATAATGTAGTTGTGTTCGGGAGGCAGATCGACGGTTTTATGAAGCGTTATTGGAAAATAATCGGCTAGATATTTGTAGAGTTTCCATTTCCGGACGGATGGATTCCTGCGTAAACCACGCTCAGGGGTGTAATAATCATAATAAAACCAAATCGAATAGAGCAGAGAAATAAAGCTGAAAACTGAAAAGACACTTGTACTCTTATGTGGAGGGAAGCACGAAAAGTAAATAAGCACCTCCCAAGCTTTCTAGATCACTTGTCAGCGATGTGTGAGAGGTAAATTGCCCAGGTGATGCAACTAAAAATTTGCTCTTCAAAGGTTGGATCAGACGGATAGTGGCTGTGCTGAGGATCATTTATTGGAAAGCAGAGACGCATTTCAAAGGAACTTGCACAATCAGAGCCTTTTTATTCCGCTCATGCGGCCAATCGCATTTATTATTTTTTGAGCAAACTGCGCAAAATGAGGTCCCTATACTTGTTTAAGTCGCCAGCAAGAATAGCCGATAGGAGCGTTGTTCTCCTGCCACCCGATCAGTGCGTATAAAATCTCAACCGATGTAGATCGCATGGAATATTTTTTAGCCCGATTGAAAGCCAATAGTTGCTTTCTATTCTTCAGTGGTTTCTCAGCTAAAAGAAAGTAGGATGTAGCACGAACATAAGCACAGACGTTTCCTTTCGGCACAAACATTTACTTCCTGCAAGTTGGCGGAAAAAGGGCTAAATAGCCATTATCCGGTCTGTCGCTAAAGCTTAAACCATTATTAGCTTCAGTCACTTTAAACTTCTTAGAAAATTTTTACACAACGTTCTCCACAAAGAATTGCTGTGATGTGGGCGCTTTTGTGGTTGACGTAGAGCGTAATATTTATGAGGCTGGTATGCACCGGTAAGCAACCGCACTAGTTCATTCCTCGTATGTCAATGAAGCAATCGTGACGTATTTCTGCCACTCGTATTTCTTTGCTTTTCATATCAAAGAACAATTTTTTCTTCTTTTTTTTACTTCATCCGCATAACCGGCCAAAACTGGAAACGACCGAGTGGAAAGAAAGGGTGGTGAGAAGAGAAAGAAAAAGGAGCTGAAGGATATTTGAAAGGAGTAGAAAGTCAAAGAATATAAAAGTAAATGTTTATAATCGTGGTTTCCACTCAACATTAGCAAGTGGAAGAAAAAAAATGGAATTTAGCGGCATTCCGATGAACATCTTATGTTTAGTCGATGATGCCAAAGAAGAGTGCCACGAAATATCATTAATACAGCGATATTTCTAAACCGGAATAGTGATCCACTTACTCTCTCTTGCGGCGCACCACAGAAGCAGCACAAATTAAAAATGGCGGAATTGCCTTTGATGTTTGTTATAAACGCAGAAATCAGCTAATTTCAAGCGAAATGTCTTTTCAAATTATCTCACTAGAAAATTATGATGAAACATCTAACACATAGCGAATGACTGTTTATCAATATAGACCGGGAACCGTTTTGATGGTTTGTCCAATCATGAAAAAAAAAGATCAACGTACCATAATGGCGAAAAAGTAATGATGAACGATAAAAATATTGATGTAAGTGGTAGAATGATGCTCGAAAATATGTAAAATATCACCGCTGCAGCTTGCAAATACCATTTTTGTGTCTCATTAATCCATTTACGCAAACGATAAAACATCTTTGCCTTCAATAAATGCGAAGTGGGAATTTTTTAGTTTTTAGAACGTTTTGTAGGTGATAAAATGATAAAAGATCATTAGCACCATTGTAAATGTTAGCATAAAAATAAGTAAAATATTAAATTATCGATACTTCCTATCAGATGTGATTTTTCTTCAAATTCTAAATATATACACAATTCGAAAGGCGTTCATGAAAATGAACCACAATATTCGAGTGGTGACTGGAGTCACGGAGATCTCGTGAATCGATGTGAACCTTTGTGGACACTGTGAAATGAGTAATACTTGATATGTGCTAGTTTAGATTTTCGCGATCAGAGCGATTCTTCACGAGGAACTTTAAGCAATCATTTCATCACTGCAATAATGAATTCAAATGAAATTCTTTCATTCATAAGACCTAATAAAACTGATATACGAAGAAAACTAAATAAATATCTCATATGCAGTGAATATTGCTTCGATCGACGATGAAGAATTCATAGTTGCTGCCACCCGACTGGAGCAACATTCACTCAAACAGACAAGTGAACCGTTTCATGATCTGTGAACACTTCAGCGAGTAGCATCTGTGATAGGCAGTGTAAACATCGCCGATATGCGTCAACTGCGCTTTTCGATGATAGTACATTTACCTGGGCATCACCGTTGCTGTTGTAAACCGCTCGTTACGATATAACCGCAGAAAGCGACCAGAACGAAAGAAATGTTAACAGATTTCGTGCAGCAATTCGCACCTTAATGATGCGTGAACGTTGATTTTTTTGCTTCGAGCTATATTGCAAAGCGCAGCGACAGCACACAGGTTCATGCGCTTGAACTGAATAAGCAGCTTTGAGATATGCAATATTTCATATTCATGTGCAATTCATGTGATTATGACGTTATAACGCCGTTCACTCTAGATAACGCAATCGTTCATATAAAATATCCTTTCGCGAAGTCACCGTAAAGAACGTTTGCAGTATATCGAAAAGATTCTCCCGCGAGGTACTCATGTGTTGCGAACGTGGATAGCCTCTCGTCAGGTCTGAATAAATCGTCCGCAACTATCGTTCTTTTGAAAAGACCATCGATGCGGAAGACCGCTTGCGGAAGCAGTGATGGTTCATTGCGCAACACAGTTACATCTACGAGAAAGCAGTAAGTTTAAGTGATGATTTTATCCGTCTATACAGGGCAACAACAATCGCTGACATCGGAATTTGATTGCTAGTAGGTCCTGCTGGCTCCTTTCTGCTCGTTGCCTCCTACGCCGTTTTTCTAAAACTTCTGGACCTTACGACGACTTCATTGACAACGGTGATTGAGGGGTGATTAATCTTTCAGCATACGAGCGAGTACGGTTATCTTTCACCTCACATCTTAATAAACTTCAATAACTACGCTTTCTAACAGCATGCACTATAATATTCCCAATAGTTGCAACGTTAATTTTTAAAGCTCACTGGAAAGAAAGCGGCTGGATCAAATATTCACTTCGCTATTCCCTTTTTTTTCGGCTGCCTCTGTCATAATCCGGCCTTCCCTCCACCGATCTCGAAGAAGCCTTGAGGGGAACCGTTGACGAAGAAGAGAAGGAAGTGGCTGTCATTATCTGTACACAACGGGCTTTTTTGGGGTATGTATGGTGAATAGGAACACTCATTGCAAAGAATAATGGCAGTGCAATTAACTTTCATGGCGTGTTCAAACCTCCTGCCGAAAAATATGTTTATTTCAATGCTCACAACACTCAACATAATAACCGAAATTAAAATTTCTAGCCGAGAGTGTCGCTTCTCACACATAACTTATTTCAGAAACATTGTTATTTGCCTCCGACTTCGTACCTTCCAAGCATTCTGTCTTTAAGCTTTCTCCGACATGACAGCGATATCGCAAAAAAGGGACAGAGATGGTGGTGTGGAAGTTCCTAAAAGTTGTGCTCCTGAATGTTACGCTAGCTGAAAGCATGGCCTTTTCCTCAGAGTGACAACTGCTTTATGCTCATTTTCACGGCAAATATTTTCAAGGGGCAGCTGCTTTATGGCGATTTTGTTTGCGAATTTTAACTTTTGCTCATTCATCTCTTTTATTCCAGACATTCTCATTGAAGATTCTAACAGTTGTCGTAATGAAGACATATCACTGGTCGGTTTTTTAAGTCGTTTGAGGCACTCACATGAACACTGATGAAAGATGCCGTCGTTAGCGGTTACTTGCTTTTTCCTCACTAATGACTAATGATTTAAATCTCACAGACGAGGTGCTCATAGGTCGAAACTTTTTCACAAATAGTTATGCAAGTATACATTTTGAAATCATAATCAAAACAGCAGATTTCGCTCGCGTCTTTTTAATTCGAAAATTCTCAACGATACGCTCTCGAGCATTAATTCGGTGACGTGTTTTCCAAGCTGTTCAGATACTGATATGACTTAGGAGATTTCATCAGTTTATTTCATTTTGTTCTTTTCTCTTAGTGACAATACGCGTTTCGTTAGTCGCAGCGGAATGAGCGATCCGGCCCGTGCCCAAATGTCCGTAGCGATCAGCCGCTGGAGAAAACGTTTTGTCTCTCGATCGTCATAAATCAATCTGCTAAGAAACTTTCGAAAATGTGCAAAACACTAAATTACCCGCAATTTGTGGAAATAAAAAAATCACCCTGTCAGTGCATCAATGAGAATTGCGATATTTTACAAAGACATCAATGTTCTCAGCGTGTCGACGTGGCCTTATCGTATATCATCATATCAAATCTGATGTATTACCCGACAATTTCAGTGATGTCTTTCATAAAAGGATGAAAGTTTCTTTTCGATTCCCCGTCTGGAACATTTCAAAATCAGCTAGTTATCATGAAGGTAAGGATAAAATAAATGAGGAAAGCCACCGAATAATTAACCAATAAGATCTTGTTGAACTCTGACGCAACACCTTTTTACTTCATAAAGTGCATCACTAGGACTACTCCCGTCCCATACCCTTTAATCGTTTTCCTGCATGGAGTCTTTTGCTGTCGCTTTCATTGACTTGAAATGATTCTTGTTCATTTACTGATGATCTCCCATCCAACTTGCATCCGAAATTACTGACCAACCAAGATTGACTTCCTAGGTGCACTGAGTAATGGATGCTGTTATAATAGGCAGTTTAACTGAAACAACAAGAACAACACAACAACAAGCTCTATGCTCTGCTAAAGCTCTTGAAGTTCTAACTTCGCGCAAGAATTACCTTTGCTGTTGCAAGTATCCACTTTAGGTGTTCCTTTGTTATCTTGCGATTTTTTAGATTCTGACTGCTTCCTCAAGATTTCTTCATTCATATAACTTGAATAAAGATTCATTTAGTTCACCTATCCGTAAGTGGGACGCAAAGTAACGATGACTTGAAGCATTCTCCTTGTAATGATAATGGAAAATAGAATCATCAAAGTTCTAATGAAACAGCTTCCATTTTTCGTAATTCTTGACAAGTTCCTTAAGTGTTATTTGCCTGGATGGAATGGCGCAAGAACCCTCACATCCAGTAAGCATCGGGTTCAACTTGCAGCAGTTGCTGTAACGCCTTACCACTGACAAAATTAGTGATTTATGGGGATTCTTCTGTCTAGCTCCTAAGTTATGTGCTAATGAGTTAGCAGACCGAACCGCTCACATCTCCTGAGGTATACACGACCGGTGTTCATTTTTTCAAGCAGGTATCATAAAGTTTCGCCCACGTTCTGAGCCGCTTAATAATCTAACATCCTATAAGAAAGTTCTTTCGCATTCAGATATGAAGTAGTGGCACTGCAGTCCCCCCGCAGCTTGCATTCCAATTTGGTTTGCTGGCCTCACTTTGCAAGAATGTAATCAACGGGACTATTCGACCAAAGATGCGATGAGCAATCCAATTCAGCATCACCGCACTTATGAGTGAGGAAGACCCTTCCTGATCAGCTGTCGAGGAGGTTTTCTACAGATTATTTAGAACAGCTGATCCGCTCAAAAAAGACATCGTCTTCCGCAATTCGCTTGCTTGAAATAACAGTTGTCATAGCTGCAGCTTATTGTAGAGTCACAACTGCTTCAGTCTTGTCTCAAACTATCTCGTCCATTGGCCAGGTGACGAGTCCGTCCTTTGGAAAGTGCAGATAAATGATCCCAAAAAAGCTTGGATACACACTGCACCTTGGCAGAAGGCTCATAATATATCAACTGTGAACGTTACCTTCAATGACCGAGATGAAGCATGGAATATTGGTTCATTTTTAAACGTTTCCCACATTCGCTGTTTAGAACCATTTTCTGCCCTGAAATGTGCGTAGCAAGCAGTATGCAATTGCACGCTTGCAATCACTGGCAAATACAACGAATCAACTTGAAGACAATTATCTCTGCTCGGGTTTTTGCCAGTCTCATAGCTGCGGCTCACTCAGCCCTTGTGAAAACATCGAAAAATGATTCCTCCGAACGTATACAGGTAACGAACAGCTTCAAATAATTCCCTGCGGTAGCAAGGAATCTTTTGGATGCGAGAAACTCCATAGCCCAAAACTATGCGCCACCTTTATAGAGAGGTCCGCGCGGTAAATGGTAGATGACAACGAATCCCGAACCTGAAACAATTCTGCCACTCTCGGTACTCTTTACGCAGAAATCAGACAGGTTTCTCAATGCAACAGACGATCCCTCTTCAACAACCCACAGAAATTCTATTTCATTTCAGACAACACACCAATTAATGTATGCGAAATACAACTTCTGAATGCGGTAACAGTTTTCCACGTCAACGACACTGCAGCATCATAATATTCGGAGCACTAACAAACAACAAGCATTAATGATGATGAACACTGCATAAAAAGAAAATAAAAATAGCCATGAAATCGGTGAAAATATTTCCCCAAATAAAGCAAATGAAAAACGATAGAGAGATTATTCTAAAATTCGGGATCGCTTCATGAAATCATATGGAAAATAAGGAGGAAGAAGATAATGAAAAGTCTCAATGTCTACTTCGAGACACCCATTTTCCTGCGAGAGACAGGAAGTATTTAAAAAGCAAAAGTAAACTATGCGAGAGAAAACTGAACGAAGAAAAACAATGAAAATTTCACTCAAAAAATCGAACTGAATAATGAAGTGCGTCGTAACAGGAAACTGCAGGGAAAAACCCATCGGGGGTGTTAGGGCGTAAAGATGTTCAGAATGTAAGATGGTGGAGACGATGCTTCTGTTGTATTATCCAGAACTTTGATCCCTATTGTTGTGTGCGTCCTTGTTGCTGCTGTTGTTGCTGCTGCTGCCAGTAACTGCAATAATGCAATAATATCGACTGATCAGAATCGAAATTTCTTTGATGACATCGATGTCGTCTCTGACATTGCAGCCGTACTCTACAAGCATTCAGCGCTAACCCCTTTCCCCTTAGCAATGCATCAACGCAAACGGCACTAAGCCGTTCCCCTAATCACTTCGCCAAAAAATCGACGGGAGATGAGATCTAGTTGTGTCCGAATACAAACATAAATCCCAGGAACCCTTTTCAGTTTTCTCACCTGCCATTTGCATTTCTGAGAATATCTCTTAACAACTGCACCACAACTCTAAGACTGCGAAAAGACGATTCAAGAAACAACTCATAGCATCTGGCTTAGATCGTTGTCCCTCGATGAATCCATCTTCCCATTTTCAGCAAAATAAATAAATAAAATGAAAGCAAACAATAAACACTCACCCTTGCCATTGCTGGTGAAACAGCTGCGGATTGTTGTAATATTGCTGGTAATAGTTCCAGTACGCGGCGTCCCCTTGTCCTCCCTGACCTGCTCCATAACCTGTGTACGCCCCATATGGCCCATAGGCTCCGTATGCACCTTGCATTTGATTGTAATTTGCCGCCGCGTTCTGCTGGTTATTGTGACCCTAGAAATAAATGAATATATCGTGCAACCAGCAGGCAGAATATGAAATTGCACAAAATTCTGGCCTCTGGAGTTTCACCTCACAAAGTTCCATCACTGCCAACGCATCTGAAACTAACCTCCCTCCTCCTCCCCATGCAAAATGTCGAAAAGCTAACCACTATCGCACTTCATTTCCAGTCAGTGTTGCCCAGGTAGGGCGTTAAACGGCAATGTGTACAGGTTATAGGTGAAAACATGACGGAACAATTATCAATCAGAAATCTCACTCATTAAAGAACGGAGACGACACCGCTTTCCAATGCAACGTTAGCTTTGCTGATATAATCCAACTCATCAATGGCGAATATACATCAACCCATGAACAGCGAATATAAAGTCTGCTGGTCAGATCAACATGCTTTCCCTTACGAAGAATAAGTCATCACAAACAAACCTCAGGGGTTCGTCCCCATGAGCACTTGACCGTCTGTCCTCCGATTTCTGTTCCGTTCATTTTGACGATCGCATTGCACGCCGAATCCTTTTTGTCAAATCGCACGAAAGCGAAACCTTGCGTTTTAAAGATTCGTACCTCCACTATGCGACCGAACTTATCGAAAGCTGCACGAAGATCCTCATCTGCAACTCATGTGACCATCCACGTGAAGCATGAGAGTAATGAAGGCAGTGATTGGAGAAGCCTTGACAAGAGTGCTTTGTGCTATTAGCTGCGAATATTGCTTTCCGGCTAGAATGCCGATTTTGATGACTGCATAAAACTGAACTCCTCCCAAGTTTTCTTGCCCCTTCTACGCTACTTCCCACTTCGTCATCGGTATCCTCGAATCCTGCAGTTCTTCCATATAACTTTACAAAGACGCTGCCATTAGCAGGAAATAGCTGACTGCTACCAACCGATTTACAATCTACAAAAGTATTCCTTTTCAACTCTTCAGCATATTAAACGTTTTTTGTAGCGCACAGATCTGGAAAGTATGGCGAAGAAACGCCTTCCCTCTCCTATATTCACCTTTTTTACCTTGTCCGCATTCATTTAGCGCACATATGACACTTGCTGAGTCATGTGGATCCACGATGCGGTATAACATCACATACGCTTCAACCGACTCAGCAAGCTCTTATTGCGCGCGAACTCAAAGTATCAATGCAATGCATCGCCCATTATTATCTTGGAAAAGCCGAAACCCTCAATCTCAAAAGCAATCAAACTAATGGGAGAAAGCCAAGAACGAATTCCCTACGCAACTGTAGGGCAATTCTGGCATTGCTTTTGGTTGAAACCCATAAAAACTATTAAGAACTCATCCTGCAATGAATCTGATGAAATGCATTTGGGAACTTAACAATATTTAATTATCTCCTAAGTAAAACAAAAAAGCTTCTAAGTTAAGCCCATTAACGACATATTCAGGCAATACCTCTGCTTTATTTGACCACTACAGCGTACGGAAGAACAAAATCTCACCCAGTTCACAAGCATTTTCAAGCTCCAGTTCCCAGGCATCAACTCATCCTCCCCTCCCCTCCCAATTCATGTTTTTTTCAAACGAAATTTTATCAGCTGCGTCCTTCACGCACTGAAAGCAAAGCACTAAAATGAAGAGACAAGCACAGAAAACAGTGCAGCCACCGTTCACGCTCTGGTTGACGTTGCCAATATAGACTGACGTGTTGTCCGGACCCGTTTGGTTGAAAACATCGTCGTAACTGAGCTCCGGTTTGCTCTGCTGACCATCAGTACCAGTGGGCTTTCGGGTGGCCCAATTTGTTCGAATCGTTCTTCTGCCAAGCCACTGACCGTTCATCTGCTCGATTGCGCGCTCCGCCTCCTATATTTTTATCGAAAACAATGCAGCGACAACGCTTAAAATTTAGTGAACAACCTCTCTCACATCGTAAGTAACTTTAAAGTACACCACAACTAATGCGATGTAAACACCTCTCAAGCTTTTGAAATATCCTTGCTCCCGAGGAAACCATTCCATACACAAACATCTCTTTCTACAGCAGGATCACGCTCATTACCAAAGCAAAGCCTCCAGCAGGTTGCAAATTACGCTACCTAGGTCCTTCTCTCCCCCCCCCCCTCTTCCAAGAACTTATAATTATTTCCTCCCCTCTTACGTATTTGCAATGGATAGCTTTGAAAATCGGCGATTTTGAAGGAGAACACACTGATATCGACCACCACAAATACTAAAAATACTTAGGATCCAAATGAAGGGATGTACTGGAAACAAATTTTTAAGGAAAAGTACCTCTCTCTTCGGATATGAAACAAAACCATATCCCTTCGACTTCAACGTTGTTGAGTCACGGATTACCTTCGCATCTCTGAAATCAGTATCAGCAAAACAATCACGCAATCAATTACTCAGGCACGTATTCCAGCGTTCAAACAAAACAGTGACTGAAACATTTTATCATTTCCTCATCTCACAATTTGTCACAATCCAAGGGTCTAAACGACCCTAGTACACCATCTTCCCCTCCGCTGATAGTTTTGTGTTGCAACAATGTCACTAATATCGAACGATGTCAACACTAAAGCTACCACAAACATTTAAAAGAGTATTCATAAAACATCTACTATCTTCTCTTCAATAAGTGACAATATACCCGTTCAAATCCCCAAAGATGATAAAAACGCAGGCGAGTCATTTCAAGGATACAACCATCACTGTGGTCTACAAACAGGCATTTTGGGATAATGATGATTAGGACTAGTCCTCCGTAATGCCGTATGTTGGGCAAGATTCTCTCCTGGGACTACTCTTTCAATCTCGTCACGCCGACGGTACTGTTATCGCCTACAGAGAATTGTACCCCCTCTCCCTCACAAATTAGTGGAAATGCTGAATACGTGGGCAAGACCCGATTCCCGTGCAGATACACAACGGAAAACATGGAAGTGAAGGAAGGTAATAAAAACCGATAGCTTGCTTCTACAACCTGAACACACTACACTAAAAAAGCAACCCGAAACTTACGAGACTTCTCCAAAGGGGGCAAATGCGTCTTTAAGTGCCTTGTTATCAACTTCGGGTGAGAGATCACCAATGAAAACATGGAAATGCTTGCTCGTATCGACCTTCGCTTGCGATCCCGGCTCCGTCGCCCAATTCACCTTCATCTCCTAAAAAGCAAAACCATTCGACCACGAGACCTAAAATTTCGTTGCTTCAAAAAAAAGAAAAAACTCCACAGAACCGTACACCGCTATGAATATTTTTTCAAACTCACGAAAACACTTTAAACCAGCAATTAAATGGTCACAACGATGACCTTGGCTTTTCTTACTTCATTATCAGTTCATATTTGACACGTGTTGTAAAACGTTTAAGTCCAAAAATTGTACTGCTGAAGCAAGAATGAAAGACGCTGACTGAAAGGAAGTTCCCACATATATCTGTGATTGCTACCATCAGTTCCATCAATCTGCTACCACTTTTCAAAAGAAGCTATTTAGCAAAAATGAAAATTTCGCCACTACAATATATAAGATAAATTGCCGCTCGTCGTCACTGATCATTAAAGCGACGCATGTACCCCACTTGGTGGCGTCATTGCCATGTCAAAAAGATTGGAAAATCCATAATTTATGATTTATACGAAAAGAGATCTTCAGCACAAATACATAAAATGCAGTGGAATTGTTTCCGCAACAAACAGAATTTGAATCGTCATCGCTTTATATTCAGTAAATCACAGATCGAAACTTTATAATATGAGTAATAAACAACGAACTGCAATGAGATGGAAACAAACCCTATCGAGTAGCACGCGTTTGTTCATCGCTTGAACAGCCTGCGCTGCCGTATAATGGTCCGAAAATTCAACAAATGCATACGGATCATTTGTTCCCTAAAACACAAATAATTCAATTAAACTGCTACCACTGAAGTCCGCTGCTTTTCGCCTCAAAAGCTTCCTCTAACTGGCAGCAGTTACTACCTCCTATTTCCCCTTAATACAAACAATTAACTTACTTCTCACTTAAACCATCTAGAATGATGGACTTAAGAGAACCTGAAAACCTCTGAGAGACAACAGCAACGCTTTTGCATCACCAAGCAAGTGCGACGATATACTACAGTCTATCCCACGCTAATATTCTTTCAGCAAATCCTGCTGCCATTTCAAACCCTTCATTCCCACCATTAGCGCATATACCTTTGTCACGGATGTTTGCCATGGCAAACAACGCCTAAAAGAACGCCACTTCACATCTCTAGCCAATCGCTGTTGTGCTTATATAAGCTTCCACCTAATTACAAGTTGCCAATGCTATGGCCAAGTAACCAACACCTAACTACAATAGCCGTCCACAACTCCGACCTCTACTGCCTCTAAAGAAGCCAACGTCATCCCCGACCTCTTAGTCAGCGCGACTTGTGTTCCCTTCTTTGTAGGTATTATTGAAGCGAAAAGCAGACATACTAGCCGACCCGAACCTTACCGTATACAATTGATCACACTCGAAACGCAACAGCATTTCGTGCCATGAGCACGTCAGAGGCATACTGTCGCTCCTCCCACATTACTCGGTAACCGAGCACTGTTGTCCATATCGCTTTTATCTCACCCATTTCAGCAAATTCCGTTTGGTTTTTCTTTTAAAAAGTGGTGGGTATTTTTGCCGATTTCGATTCATCGCATAAAATCGGTGGAAGTAAGTGGAGAAGAAGAAAAAATGAATGAAAAGTAAACGTAAACAAGAGCGAATTAAACTGATACTTAGCGGAATGCGCGTAGGTGGGGCTCTGCCTCCCATTGACAGAGAGAAAGACAGAGCGTACGCCCGCAATACCTCCACAGTGTCTGTGTGTTTGTTTGTCTCTCAGCAACACGTGCCGCCGTCTGCATATTTGCAACATCATCACACGTCCGTTCAGTAGAAAGTTCGAAAAATTTTGCCAAATTTGAAAGAAGAGAATGAAGAAAAGAATAATAGAAAATATGAAAATGAATTAAAAATCAAAAAATGCAAAAAAGAAGAAGAAGACGAAAATCAATAAAGAGGAACTTCTGCGTCGCTTCCCACCACAGCGGACGTGAGAGATAAAGCAAAGAAAGATCAGCTATACAATCAACAAATCAATCATATAAATCACGAAATAACCGGCCCTTCATGGCTGCACCTCACTCCAACTTATAATGTGCTACTGAACGACGTCATGCGAGCACCTGAAAATGCGCTAGTGGAAAATAAACGCGAATGAATAACAAGCCTTACATCAAAGATAACTTTAGTCTTCGTGACTGGCCCAATTTGTCCAAAGAGTGTTGCGACGAAATCCTCCGTTATACTCGTGTCCAGGTTGCCAACATAGCTAAAAACGACTGAACTTAAACACAGATATAAGGATACAGAGGAAAAAGCCTCACAAATATAGCCTAAACGGCGCAAGTGGGAAGGAGCAGAAGATGAACGAATGGAGGAAGTTAAACTTGCTGGAAATAATGGTAAACAACTACGCTGCACGTTTTACTGGCCCATTCCTGCAGCACTTTCCATTTCGCATCCAAGGGATTCCAACGTAGTCGTAATTAAAAATTGCTTCATTCTAGCAAAATGACACGAAGAGGCGAATGTAAGATTTAAATTTGGCATATTCAAAGCGCTGAAATAAAATGCCCGCATTATAGCGGCCGCATCAACGAGGTCGCACGATTATCACATATAGTCAGACAAAATTTGTCGAGTCATACTAGTAATAACAATGAGGAAACATAACATACACTGTTCTTGGCTGTCGATCATCACTTCCGGTATCAAAGCCTGCACTCTGGGCCGCTTGGAAGTGATAACGAGCGTTGTAGGCTCCGCCACCCGAACCCGATGTCGCACCGCCGCCCCCTCCGGTATGTTGCATGGCTGACGCGTCCTGTGGTGGATATCCACTTGCATACTGCCCATAGCCGAATGCCCCATAGCCATAATTGTTGTACTGAAATACTCCCTCTACGGTTCTCTATAAACATGATTTTTGCGAGGATGTTCGTCCTATCGCACAGTGAATCGATTTCACACTCGAGTCACCACATTCTGTAGCGAGACCTGCCTCACTACGTCATCACCCAACACATATATCATATTTCATGAATTGAAATCGGCGAACCATTCCGGTAAACAAGCTCGACTCCCACTGAACCTCACATTTCCTCCCTTATCCCTCTCTCTCTCCACCCACGTCCAGACGCCTACTATAACTTCTCCTTCCCTCCCTCACTATTTCGTGTCACTCCCCTGCCCACCCAAAAACGCTACAGCTTATTTTATTCGCATTTCATATACATTCGGCATATAATTCGAAGAATGAAATTACATGACGAAGTTCGACCTTTTTCAAGGTCATCCACATTCCTTTTATAAGGCTGCCAATTTAATGCAAAAGTGGTGCTATTTATAATAGGTGAACGGAACAACTCGAACATATGCAGCTTAAAACATCACCTACGGTTCCGACAATCTCTTAGGATAACAAAAATCTGAATAATCGAAAAAAGTTGATCTGTTGGAAGGATGAAAGTCAGTCAAAGCAACTCACCGACATTTTGTCAAGAACGGAATCGAAGAACGACGAAAATGAGAAGAATTGAAAGTGTACTCTCTGAAAAAAAAAAATTGTATCCCATTGATTTGACGACTAGTATAACGCGACGGATAAACAATAATCGGAGATACAAAATATATACTGAGCAGTTAAACATTGAACAATCATTCTGTAAATGAAATATAGCAATTTTAGGTGAATGAAAAAATTGAAACACGTAAATTTCGCAGTCGAAAACGAGACACATTTTCATGTAAAAATAGAAATCTCACAATACTCTGATGATGACTACAAGGCATAAAATTCTATTGGTACACTTAGAGACAAAGAACTGCCCAATTTGGATTAAGTTACGCTCTGATTTGCCTTCAAAATGGATTCAATTGAGAGTCAAGTAAAATCTCAAGACGCAAAAATGAGACCGGATTTCTAAAAGTTCACGTCCGATCGAGTATTCACAAACAAGATTACACGGATGAAAGTTGGCGCTCGCGTAATTACTAGGTCCCACACTCAGAGATAGAGACCACGGTCTCCTTAATCCAACTAAAAGATCCAGATCACGGTCTCATCAACCTAACTAATGCTACCACAGAACACTAAGACCGAGTACTGCCTGCATTCGATTCAATGACCTAGCAATAGAAAAGTGTAATCCGTGAGGAACGACAAGTATGGCTGGAGGGTTTTTTAATAAAAAATGCTCAAGACAGTTCTCATAAACGTTGAGTTCACTTTTAACTTAAAAAGTAGAGAGAATGGATGCGATAAGAACTGTTTGAATAGCGAAGAGATGATGCGGCATTGAGGTGAACATTAACAAGTGAATGTGAGCTTTCTAAAGTGAGAAAATGCCTAATATATTCCTATAAATACGGGAATAATGAAGCGCCTTAGACAATTTCTGATGGAAAGCCTAGAAAACTGAAATCTCAAGATCCGGCCGCTAGTATGTAGCAGTGAAATATCTAACGACCTAGCGATGAAACACTGAGGGTTAAAAGTCGTCAGAGAGGGCATAAACGAGAAAAGTCGACGATACCCACTTTATCACTTGCAAAGTCCGACCCTGCCTTCCTCAAATGACAACAGGACAAGGAAGCCCTGGCCCATTTCTAGTAAAATATCCATGAACCCCTAAAATGTTACTCCCGACTGTTCAAGACATCGGTCGGAATCTTTACCACCCACAACCAAAACCTCTTAGCCTCTAAGCCGGCAAGCAGAAATACCCGACCTCTCAGACCATCTGCCGACGCACGAAATAACGCCTTCCCTTCCCCCCAATATCAGCACACCTCGATGACGTCAGTTTTGAGGGTATTATTCGTTTCGGGCAATAGTTCGGTGAATTCTCGTCGCTTTGAGATGCGCCAAATGTGATATTACAGCTCTCGTTTGTTGAGCCAGAAACCTACTCGTACTCCCTTCGAAGTAAGTAATTCTTTTGTTAATCAACATCCATAATTGGTGCTGTAACGACGGTACATGAAAGGTGTGTTACGGCTTAAAATAACTTCAAGCGGCGACGTTGGAGAAGTTTCAGTTATTGTCGTCGAAGCACAAATGACTGATCTATGAAGAGGTCGCCAACGAATATCGAAAGAATAAATGAGAAAATAAATTGAAGAAGCAGTTGAACTCAACTGGAATGAAATATTATACTACGAAGTAGGAGATTACTCAATAAATGATAGTGAATGGAAAGTACTAAAAGTCATTCCCTTACAGTCATGAAGCATATATTGGCTGCTGCTTCCACCACCCATTAATGACACTATAATTACTCTCAATACAGAAACAACATAACATATGATCGATTGACCTTGCACATAGCTGCAAACACACACCGATAGCCGTTTCATACGCTACCGTATTTTTACGAACCGATAAAAGCAAGCCGAATGACAAAGCGCATTATAGCCATTCCTTTTGTTGATAGACATGAAAGTCAACGAATACGGTGCATAATTCAAAACAGCTTTGTGGCTTTGCGGACAAAAGATCTTCGATCGATGATTGCGTTTTGGCAAGAGCGATAATGCGGAACACTTTGCTATTGCTAAGTGGGAGAACACGCCAGGTGCTCTGTGAAGCTATGCGCATTTTGAAGTACCACGAACAGAGGTTAATCAATCGCTGAAACTCTTAGCGAATAGAACCGTCATAACTAACGATGCATTCACCGCTCTGAGTCGTTGAAATATGCAAATTTCATGTTTCGAGAGGCGATTCGAACATAATCACCGTGCAAGTGACCCAGATATGGATAACAGCGGAATTCGTTGTGTTCAGCACTCATCCTAACAAAGATTTTCACGAGACGAAGGTGCCGATCCAGCAAAGACATGTAGAAGCATGAGCAAGGGTCATAGAGACATGTCTGCTCATTGTTGAATAAGCTTTAGGCAAAGTTTGCATAAGACTTTGACCGATCTAAAATTTAAGCTTCAGCTAACTTTGACTTGATTCGCAGCCGATCGATAAAATTGTTGAGTTTTTGTTAGCACTAAATCAGTAATTAAGTAATAAAATGTATGTATTTTATGCATTTTATAAATGCGAACTCAGGCTCACATTTTGCTCTCACATTTATTGCATCAATTTTGAATTTTTTTCGGTAATCGAATATGAGAGAAAGAAAGATGTCGTCAAATTAAGCTCGAGCTTGCGCTTGAGTTTACAGTTATGATTAAACTTACGCTTAAAATTGAGCATCAGCTCGAGCTCTTGATTTTTTTTTTTTCAACTATTGGTCATGAGAGTTGAAACAGTCAGTCTAATAAAACATAGCGGCAGAACGCTATCATTTCAAGGTCTTTATACAACGACTGTTAGGTTCCAGTAACGCTTTTGTTCTAACAATTTCTTTAAGCACTCTTCGATTCTGTCTCGGACCGATTTATTTTTACGGTCAGGACGGAGAATGAGGTCATATTTAACCTCTACTTTAAATCACTTTAATATTTCATTAGTGTTATGGTTTTGACGGATAAAAAGGCAATCTATCAGTTGGTCTCCGTTGCGGCAACAAATCTGCATACTGTTCGAACTTGGCCCTACTTTCCACTCACATCGCAGTTGTGCCAACATCAAATACGAGCGCCTTCATAGAACAGTCAAGAATAAGATCAACTCTTCGACCGATGTGTTCACCAAACAATATTTTGCGGTGATTCTTTTATGGAAGTAAAGAAGGTAAAAATGAGAACCAAAAAGGGCTTGCTCTTTATTATAACATATGCATGTGTTAACTCTAACACTTCCCATTTATCTGTTTTCTGTAGCACCGACTGCGCGTCAATTGAATCTTTTTTTGTTCCGCTGATTCATCTGCTATTACAGTTAAAATATTGTTTAGTACTTTGTCATAGTCACTGAAATAAATTTGAGAAAGCGATGCAATAGAATGTTTGCAATGAAGTGATAGATGCTATACTGAAGTGTTCTTTTTTTTCAGTTTCACCTCTCTAAATCGGATGTGAGTATATAGGTGGGAAGAGTGTTTTAGTAATGATTGTGTTAGGTTTCAGTCGCAACTAATTTTGATCACTTTCATTACCAACCGTTATCCCAATTTTTTAAAGTAATACATTTCGACTAGAACCATTATTAGTCTTTAGTATCGGTTACATATATTTCTTTCATCCTGAAGTATATCAATATATATATTTTTCACATATTAAATGAACATTTGAATTGATCGAATTTTTGAGCATTATTGATTTCTTCAGTGAGGCAAATCATTGTTATTAGTCATATAAACGGTCTCATTATTGAAATAACTGAGAAATTCAAAGGTGAGTTTAATTTTTCAGTATTATACGGCTAATTCTTTAGCATTTTATGAAGTGAAGGTGTAAATTTAGCGAAATAGCTCACAAATCTCATTGTTGGATATCGCTCTTAATTTTTATTCAGTTGTTTGCATTTATTCACGTAAAATATTCAATGATAAATTTCATCCTCTTATAAGAGTCTTTTTTCACTTTTGTGTATTGAAAATGATTTCAATTGTTTAATGTTTTTTTTAGAAATACTTTAGTTTCTGCAGCCAATTTCCTTCTTTCGCTTCATTATTTCCGTTCAATCCATTGCGCTTTAATTTAGGTGCCGATTGCATATATTAGCTAAATGTCGTCAGCATTTATCAGATATAACCATTCAGAGTTGGCTGAAATAGACTGGAAATGAAGTTCATGAAAAGTAGATATAACTATATCACGCCCATGAAGAGTCTTATTATCACCTTAATTTCATTAGTTTTATCGCCAAGTGAAGTAATAACCTTCCGAATCATTGAGTTACTTCCGCACAACTTAAATGATCCACTTAATCAGCAGCCGTACAATCTCTACCAGGCTTATGCACCATCAACGGGCAGTTGATAGCGTTGTCGAAATTTTTATAAGCAAACTTTCGTCTCGCATAGCTGTACTTCCTGAGTAGCTCTCCCCGTAGCTGCGCTGTATATAAGAAAGGGTTGACTCAGCTGATTTTTATGTTCTAATGAGTTTAAATGTTAAAAAGAAGTTTTTTCTAAAATATCATGCAGAAGACGAACAATTCGTTGTTCGTTTAGTGATTTCGTTGAATATCTTTGCTGAGGCAAATAATTCTCCACTATTTCCATATGGTGAATAGCATTTATTTACGTCGATTAAAATTTATGTTCTCATTTCTTCAAGCATTCATTTTGTTTCAATGAGAGAAGAAAAGAAAATTTGCTAATTTCATAGAATTAATTTTTTCAGAGATTTATTTGTATATTATTTTCAATGAGAAAATTCCCTAAAAAACATTCATCACTTAATTATCATCATATTCAAAGCGACAGAGCTATTTCAGTGGTGATATCATTGATAATGTTATCATAATATCAGAATATATTGGCTGATCGCTCATTTCACCTCTCTTGAAATCGTTTCGGTAAGAGCACACTCATTTGAGTCGAGCGAAACACATAGGCAATGAGCGGCAATAAATGTTTTATGATAGATATTGGGCACATATACACCTTTGTCATCATTTTCGATGCACTATACGATTCTAATGAGAATTTAGCAATTAACGCTTCGAGCAAATATTATCTCAACGCCAGGTGTGTTTGTATGAAATCATACCTAAAGTGGCTATCACTGGTGATTCACCAAATGCCACTCTGTTCCGCGTGAAAATTCTTTTTTCATTCACAACGATTAAATTTTATCGCTATAAATTGTGCCTCTCAATTCGGTTATTCAGTTCGAAAGTCATATGTCTGGTTATTAGCCCACCTGAGCTATAAACTGTAATTAAGCCATATTAATGAAATTAGTTAAGCATTCAATGCTTTCATTTTGGAGAATATGCTATGATGGATTATCGCTTAATTCGTGAACGTAGTTCTTTCAGATGGCAAAATTTCTTCAACCGTTTCTTTCTTTTTCTTCGGTGTTCCTCTCTTCATATTTTCTTTCATGCGTTTTGCATCCCAATCAAAAATGGTGTAATAAATGCCTCGGTAATCCGAATTCCATTCCATAAATGGGCAACTCTGGAATAATTTATTATCTTTCAGATGAAATAGTAACTAATTCTGAGAATAATTGGTAATTAATTATTTAATTGATATAATAATGAGGTAATCACTGAGTTAATTATATTGCTAAAATGTGAAGATAAGCTGATATGTACTAAGACAAACACGTGGGGCAGGAACCTTTATTCCTATGAGGAAGAAATTTCCTACCACTTTCAAACATGTATTCACGTCAGCATACGATAATCTTATATTTTGATGCATAACTGGTTTAATTTATCCGAAATTGACCCATACTATGTAATGACGATTTCCTTTTATTTGCACTATACACGAAAATGTTTCATTTTATTCTTGTCATATATTTAATGTTAATATAAGGATATATTAAATAAATATGTAGAACTGAGGCAATTAGTTGCAAATGATTCAATACGTTTTATTACTTACTATTATTGATAATATTATGTAATTAATATCACTGTTACTATAAGCATCAATGATTTGCCACATAATAAAATTATGTGCTAATTTGTGCACGAGAGGTGAAAAAACGAGCCAGAAGATCGGCCATATACAATTTACCTCCTTGCCGTCATGGTTAGCCAATTTCATAAGCTCTGAAAAAAAAAATACGACTGGCAATGACAAACTCCGTCAGGTGTACCATCAAGCGTTAGTAATTTCTTTTAAAACATTTTTGAACAATTATTTTCAAACTTAACTGGTCAGTGTGAAATATTCAACTGATGGTCAATCCAGGGACCCACATTACGCCTACTAAATTTTTCTAACTTCATTGGCTTTGTAGCTGAAACGGCTACTCACCGACACATACATTACATGCATAGAGACAATAAAGAAGTTTGTGGTAGCGCATTATAAGGATCTAATCAACGGCAGTGCTCTCTTTTCCCACTTTTGAGCACTCCCCTACCGTCTGCATTCTCTTCCTAGCATTAAATATATTCGTTTTCGGTGCCGTGCGGCAATCCGTCTTTCGTTTTCCATCTCTCTAGCCATTAACACTTTAATCTAGATTTTTAAGGTAAAAAATCTCACTTTTTGATAGCGTTACAACAATGAACGCGTTTATGCTCACTGCTACTGTCGTCGTTGCGGTATCAGCGAGCGGTTGGAAGGAAGCTCCAGTACCCGTATACCTGTTCAATGCACCAGACACCGTCAAGGAGGTGAGAACTAACAATCGGTATTTCCAAATGAAGATATTTCCAAGAAGGTTTGAGATGAGAAAAATACATGCTTCTGTTAGGGAAATCATTTAGCGACCTTAAAGCCAAGCAGAGTACAAATATCCTCAGGAATGCCTAATATCTCAAGTTTCATAAAAATTCACAACATTTCAAAATAGCGTTATAATTTAGGCGCAGCTTTAATGATACACTCTAGGGATTGGCTCACAAATGGAGAAAAAGTATATCTTCTATATTTATCTCTATGACGCTAAATTTCTAATATATGTAGATCTCACTGCAGAGGGAATTCTGCAGTGAAATAATAAACTTTTGTAGGCGTTCTATGAAGTAATCACTAACACTTCGATGAGTGGTGAAGAACGAGAGTCGGCAATTACAAGCTTCATCCAGCAACAAAGTCAAGAAATCAAGGTGAGCTTCATTTGAGAACATAGTAACGCTTTAATGGTTAAAATTTTTTACTTCGAATTGAGCGATTGAAATTAAGGCGATAGAGCGTTTTCACTTTTCGATGAAATTCCCGCCGTTGATTGCATCGGAGAGCAGTTTCTTGATTTCTTTTATTTCCGATTCTTCCGTCGGGAACTATAGTCTGACAAATCGCTTCTCAGTGGATCCACTTCGATAGAAAAAGATCTTATCGCCATATATGAGCCCAAATATTGATAACCAGTCTACTTCTCATATTTATTTGTTCCAATGTTCCAAAATCCAAAAAATATCACAAAACGTTTTTGGTGTTTTTCTCACTTTTTTCCATATCTGATGCTTCTTTTCTAGCTGAAAATTCGTAAAAGTGGATGCATGTGACTAAGAATAACCATAAAGTACGACTTTACATTTCGCTCACCTGAATGAATAGTTTCATATGCGACGAATAAATAATAAAGATGTGAAGGAAGTAATGAATATTTCTTAAACAAATGAATTACCCGCACAAATAGCCCATTAAAAACCTCTTAGCGCGATATATTTAAATGTCTACTTTGCCTTCTAGAATTATTCGCTTAATGTGGAACCGGTTGCAGACCCTGCCTATAGCCTGTATGTCACCTGTGCCTAAAAAATTTCATAACCTTAGCCAAAGCGTTCCTCACTGAATATAATGACTGAACAGACAGACAGACACACGACATACATACATATGTTTGTGCAAACGAGAAGTCCAGACGAAGAGCTTCTGCAGAGCAAAAGTGGAAAAAAAAACTTTGAAAAATACATGAATCAGGCATGAAGTTTAGGCAGCTTACAACCAGTTTCAACAAGCATTGGAGGCGGCGAAGTCTGCAGCTATCGCAAGCGTACCGCGAATCAGCCCTCAGTGAGTCACGATCAAAGACAACTGAATTGTAACAGCCTTTTTATGGATTTCTCCTACCTTTCATGTAGGAGCATAAAAATTTCGAAATGTAAACCTGTAAAGAAGAGTTGGCTAATTGGAGTGAGATAAGGAAAGCAAGAGGGCGCTTATTGTAATTGGACGAGATGGTTGATTGGAGTGAAAAAATTATAGGGATTGGAGGGAGTGTGAATCTAATCTTTCAAAAATCTTTCTGGGTAGACTTGCTGACGCGAACCTTCCGAGCATACGGATAAGCATCCTTACATGAGTCCGTACGTCCTCAACAATTTGTGCTGTTATTTACAGTTGAATGTTTTATCGCTCATTTTGCAAACGATCGTGTGGTTATTTCAGGTAAAGAAATAACATCTGACAGGAAAAGATTACAGCGATAACGAACCATCTCATTTCTCTTCTCTTCTCTATCAATTTTTATTCACCCGTCTATACAATAAATAACGCTTCTATTCGTTTTCTTGTGAACATAGAAGATCTATCATTTCTGCAATTCGGTTGTATTGGTCGGAAAGTTCCTACTAGTACTTGTAAAGATTTCCCTTTCTCGACTGAAAAATTAGTTCAGAAAAAATCGTCCATATCCAGGACAGTTTAGACTGTGTCCAGATGAAATTAAGCCGGATCCGGAAATTTTTATGCCTCATCTAATCAATCAAATGATATAGCACCAACAACCGAAAACTTCCACTGTAATGAGGGAAAGAACCAAACTAACGAACAATAAGCAACAAAAAATTTCTCATAAGTAATAGTGGTATAATCAAAAAATTAATGCTCGATGATAACAAATAATAAACAATAACAAATCGCAGTAAAGTACAAATAATGTTTATTTCCTCGAGCTCTAAGCTCCCGATAATCAGTGTTATTTCTGTTTTTCTTAAGTTACTTTCCTATGGTTTTTCCGATATAGTCACAAAGGCTGCCTACAAACTAACAACCAAGACCACAGGATGAGTGAGTCCTGTTTGTGATTATCAATGTTTATTCGGGTACAGGTTCAACTTTACATTAACCTACAGTTATTCTTCGAATCATTAGCTGGTATAAAGCGGCGTAAAAAAATGGGACGGCGCGGCCGACTGACGTGGTCAGATGTCGCAGAATGGAACTCACTTAGTTCAAGTGTTTTGCGTAAATGATTTAGTTGAAAAGGGCTCATAATTTTATAATTTATATATATATATATATATATATATATATATATATATATAACCAAAACGTTCTATAATTCACAGATACCAAAACGTCTTCCAATTTATTGCGCCAACATTGGTCGTTGAAATATAATGTTCGTTGTGCTATGAGAATTGTCGAGGATTCTTCTCATGTTCTTAGATGTGGTGGGCAAATAGTGGATCCAACTGAGATCGAAATAATAACAGGACCGGATTATATGATACGTTTTGATGTTTCTGATTTTAAAAAAAAATCGTGTTTTTATCTAAAAAGCCTTGTAAAAATTGGACCAGTTTAAATAAATAGCAATGGGTTTAATCAAACAAACATGATAAAGTTTGATAGGAGCAGAAATGAGTGAATGAATTTAAAGGTCAAAGGTCAGAGCCCATAAAATGGGTGAAGATGAGAGACTAGGTCAGTTGCTGTAAGAAGCAATCAGCATTATCCGATAACTGCACCAATTATCATTGAAAATTCACAGACGGATTGATTGCGCATACAACCATCAATCAACAGAACAACCAAACTGAATAGAGCGTGAGCGTGAAGACATTTTTATTTTCTACATTATCGATGGCATACACTGATTGATCGATGAAGATTTTCAGATGTAACATTGAGAGAGGTGAGTTGTACTCTTTATGAAACAACCCACAACATACATACTGAAATTTAATAAGTTCGTTTCCCAAGTTTAAAGAGAGGATCTTTGCTAAGGGGATGGTTTACTTCGAAAGGCTCAAAGTCATTTTTTTACTAGTTACTTTTCAAGTCAATATTTCCGATAAATTTAATCGAATATAATTAAATTTTATGGAATTGATAAAAGTTACGTGGTGCGATATCGTTGTTTTTCATATCTATATCCAAATGTGCACATTTAAACGCCATATATCATTATAATTATAATGCAATCGTCCACGAAACCCGTTTCTTCCCTCGATTCTTAGCACAACGGTGCATAATGGCATTTGATGATGTCGAAAGAGCTGCTCGTATGCATGTGCAAAATCACTCACCACTTGATTAACGTCATCCATTGATTGAACGGTTAGCACATTCTTGTTCACGTCGATATTTACTAAATATTCGAGTCCGTGTAACCAACCTTAAAATTAAAATTCCTAATAGTAATAAAGATATGAGAAGTAATATATCAAAAAGCACATACTGATCCTTTTTTCCTGGAATATAAAATAATATAACGCAAATTCCTATTATATATTTGCAATTGCCAATAAAACGTTAGAAGGGAGTTAAAAGCTTTTAAAGAAGGCATAGGTTCGAATGAAAATAATTTCAAACGATGTATTTTTTAACTAATAAATGAAAAAAAGAGAGATTCACATGAAACCAAAATTTGAAGGAAAAAAAGGTATAGAGACCATCCAACATGAGTAAATTTGAAGAAATTATTTAGTCCACCAATATAAAAAAGAAATATTTGAATAAAATATAAGATGCAAAAATGGGTCAGCTAATGAGGTAAACTGAAAAGCGAAAAGGCAGCATAATATGAACGCCTCGATGTATTACTAATTCTGTTCCTTACCATCAATTAGTAACCTTACCATCGATTACTAATTAAGCAACTTCGAATTCATAAATCAATTATCAAATATGCAAAATTCAACGAATCATATTTGATTGAGGTCACATGATTACTGTTCACACAATTCGTGATATGATTTAATCAATAATCTTAAAACCTCTAAGAGTTTGTGGTAACCATGTTGCCGGATCATTATTGCACTGATCATCGGCGTAGATGCGGATATTTAAAACACCACATTCCCTAAACTTTGCACCATAGTCAACTTCAATCGTTTCTCGTAGAAGCTGGATTGGCAGCGTCATTATCTGTAAATAAAAGTCAGATATCTTTTGTGATCCTTGTGAAAGAATTTTTCTAATCAAGGCAGCAATTAGAAATTTAATGAAGGGAATTTTTTTTGCTCACAAAGGAGTTTATCGAATTTTCTGCGACATTTATCGCTCAAGTATTTTTTTAGCATCCCAATTACATTCAGAAAAGAAGTTTGTACATATGAAGTTATGAAAAATCTCAACTCTAAATGTTTCTATCTGTGAGAAGTTCTTTCGACGTATTCTTTTAACCAAAAAATATTCTCGGCCATATTGCATACTGTGACGATTCTGTTCACTTCGATAGGTAATTTGATTTGAGAGTTTCGAACAAAACATTTGAAAAGTTGAAAAGATGAATGATAAATGTAAAATATTTTTGCTCAGATAATAAAAGTTTCTAACAGTTACGTTAGAAAAGTATAAAACGCGAATAATAAAAATGTTCTACCATCAACGAATGAGCGCTGTTTAAAAAATTCTGTAGCATTGAAGGTTGACAGCGAAACGATTTGTCTAAACAGCTTTCTTTCTGCACCTGAAGACGATCTATTATAAGCAATACGATGCGAATTATCGAAACGACACAATTTTAAGTCGAACCCTTCAAGCTCAAGTGCAGCTTCGAAAGCTGAACGCTAATTGTGGAAACGCTGCTCAATTCTTAGTTGTTAAGCATCACATCCATAACGTCTATTTATTTCGTCTTTATGGTGGACAAGCGTGGCCGGACTTCAACTCTTAATCATCCCTATACGGCCTAGCGCGAATTCATTGCTCACGATACAGAGGTAAGAAATTCAGTCGAGAAGGCGATTACTTCACGGGGGTTCAACTACACAGAACGAGTTCAATCAGTTCAAAAATATAAAACTTAAACAACAGAATATTCGATCACTGGGAGTCAACGATGTTACTAAATGATATCAGTCCTACAAAAACTAATTTTGAACTCACACTGAACATTGTTATCGTTGATGAGAACAGCTCTAAGATATGGCATAATTCCTCGCAGAAATGCCTGAAATGCAGTTAAGCACTCGACTAATACATTTAAAAAAAGCTTCGTAATCAAATAACCGTTTGATCTTGAAATTAAATAATCTTAATGCCCTTAAATTTAAGTCAAACTTTTATTTCTTTATGTTGAAAACTCGCCTTAAAAATTCCTTTTCAACCTATCGATGAACGCTTCAGTAGAAATTAATTTTTGTGCGCTATTAAAATCGTTCCCTTACAAATTTCGGAAATTTTGCTAATTCCGCACTTACTGATATCCAGAAATTTACTTCTTAATAAAAGAGATAAACCCTCAAGCGAAATGCATGTTCACTAGATTTCTATGTATTATAAAAATTTTATTCCGATTTGTCGCTATGATGGTGACAACTAATGTTAATGAATTGCTACATAATGCAATAATGATCAAACTGGATATTTTCTAAGCGTCAAATCCGTGCTATCGTACTGAAAATCATAAAATTTAAACGAGAATCAAACATCAAAGAATGAAGTTTCACGAATTTTTCAGAAAAAAGATCGCAACTAGTTCCACGAACAGTCGGTCCTTTTATGAAAAAAAAAAAAAAAAGAGAATTTCGGTATTTCAAAAGAATTGAATCTTCGACCGATCCAACGGAATCGAAAACTTTAATGAAAATTCTCAGAAGCAAAACTTACCTCGGTATTATTGTGTAACAATTCCAATGAGCGCAGTGGTCTTTAAAGAAATTATGAAGCTTGTAGAAATGTCGGCGATTAGTACTACTCCAATACATTGCTTGCACATATCCGATATTATATGCAAATATCGGCAGTGATGAAAATGAATAACGTTTCGAGAGACGTTCTTGATGGTGATCATCGATCGAGAAAGATAGCCGGGATAATCATAAAATTATGCGTGGGTGTTTATGAGAGAGAGAAAAAGGGACTTTTATGCATAAAATATTCATTTCATATTTATGTTATTTTGTCGATAGACAAGTTTATCGAACGTTCTTTTTTTCATTCAGAGATGAACATTTCAGCTATTAAAAGAGTTTTTTCGATAGCTCTATGGTGGCGATAGATAATAATTACCCTACATGAAAACGGAGCTGTTGGTTTCGAGCAGTTTTACAGTTTTCACCATATTTAAGCAGATATCTAAGGCGCATTTATGGGGCATAGTCACAGGGAAAACACGCTGGAAATAGGCATAAAAAGTTGGGGAAATAAAAGGAAAATATGCGTGAAATTCTAGAAAGAGTTCAAAAATTGCACCATTCGTTTAATTAGTAGCAGCTAATTACTGTAACAAATGAATGTTGCAACAAATGCAGCAAGTGCATGTTGATCTTTCAATATTCAGGTATTGTTGTCTCATTTGTTGGACGGGTAGCATGCGTAAATTTTTTCTTAGTCAATAATAGTATAACAGAATAAAAACTGACCATTTTTGCCGAGAGTAGCGCCAACTTCAAACGTAATAAAGTTATCACCAATCGAAACACTTTTCACGAAATGTGATTCACGTGGTGCATTCTTGAACGCTTCATTCCATTGATGTGAAACACAACTCAAACGTATACGTTCAAGCCAGTTCAGATTATCACGTAGACAATACAAAAACGTTGAAGGAAATCCAGCAACCATCCTGGAAATCTTTATAATGTCAGTGCATTTGGTATTCTCTTACAAAGAGAGAATTTCTGTTCCACTTGTCTCTCCTCATGTAAGAAATTTTTCCTATAGATGTACTTCTTAATTAGGCCCCCTCTCACTGCCGAAATTAAAGAAATCTGCCAATTATCACGCACTGAAGGCAATTCTAGCGCTGAAAGCTTAATTTTTGTTGCAAGAACGCATAGAATTAATTTTTCTTGCGATAGTCTTACTTCCCTCGCAATCTTATAAATCTTCTGGATTTCCATCAAGTTTGCAACTTGCAGCCAACAACAGAAGCAATAATGATGGTAGCACAAGCAACAGTTATAGTAGCATTAATATGGCTAAAATTTTCATTCGCTGAGAAAGGAAAAACGCTTCAATATCGCATAAAAGGATAAGAATATGAGATGGAAAAAAAGCCCTGCGATTCTAAGCAACGAAAAAATTGCATTGAATAAATCCTCGAAGTTTTTTTAAAGGTTCACAATTACTAATTTATGATTTCAAAATTACTTTCTTAAAAAATGATATAATTAGTCTTGTGTTCTACGAAAAATTATGAATAAAAATGCTATGATGATAAAGGATATCGCTGGCTCGTGAAGATAAAACTGCTTCATGTCGGCGCAGTGCGATCTCTCCTCTTAACGGGATAGCTTCAGGTATGATTATTTGCCCCATGCAAGTAATCCTCAGCTTTCATTCCAAAAGATAAACGTGTATTCCCTGGTGATTCAATCAAGCCCTAGGTCACTTCTTTATTCCCACGGTTTAATTATCAGCATTATTCGTTATATGAATAATCCGTGACAGTAATAACAGCAAAGATGGTTACCTTCAAATATTAGAATGGAACTCTGAGAGGAGTATCGATGAGTAATTTGAGGGAATTGGTAGTGATGGTAGGGAATTACGATTAGGAGAGGGAGGTGGTGAGAATCCCTTGCGAAGAGGTTGTTTTATTTTTAAATGCATAACAATGAATATTATAATATTTATGTACATTGTTTCATAGTGTAACATAAATGTGACGAAGTTTTCATCTCTTATAGGATGAGGGTCTCTTTCCGCTACTTAAATTACTCATTTCTAGCTTCTAATTTTAAGATTATTAATTTCCAATGAATTAAAGTCACATTATTTGTGTAGGAAATTCCACTAAGAATTTGCATTCCTCTAACTGTTCGAAGTTTGTTTCGAAAAATCGTTCCAAATTTCTTTTTAATGATGCAATCTGCCTACGGACTTTACAATTCCCTTCTCCGATATTTCCGTTTTCCTATCAACGTTTCATTCAACTGATAGATGCAGAGTGGTGAATGAGCACTATCACACCAGTCGATCCACGAAAAGATGGTAAAACGCAAATGTCAAAATTCACGTCTAAATGGCGATTGTTGGCCAAATGGTCAGAAACTAACGCGCTCCATCGACTTTATTTTGCGGGTTGCAGTTA
Source organism: Parascaris univalens (assembly GCA_037576465.1). Taxonomy (NCBI): domain Eukaryota; kingdom Metazoa; phylum Nematoda; class Chromadorea; order Rhabditida; family Ascarididae; genus Parascaris; species Parascaris univalens. Next base: position 200,233,678 of record CM075173.1, on the reverse strand, counting down.
GAAGCGAAATTTGATAATTTTCTGCAATGCGGGAAGCTTCGAAAATTTACATTTTTGAAAACATATTTCTCTTCCATGAAGAGGTTTTCTTTGAATATTACGGGTGAACTGAACTTTAGTGATACTGATCAGTGATATGTGATAAGCAAAATACAACAATTTTTTGCAAAAGATGCGTTTATTCCGATTGCCGTACAATTAACGAGCGAAGCTGAATGAAAACGATTGATGTTACGTGATCCGCGATTGTTGCTGCCAATTAGTATCGTTGATTAGCCATCCTACCTGCAAAATCGTATTACTTCCTACAATGGTCCTATTTATTACCTCATAGGTGACTGATCGATTTGTGATTGAAATTGAGTTTTTCGGTTTAATTAAAGTTTTATTCGAGACGGGGTTAGCAACGAATGAAATATTCAGTGAGTTATGAAAAATTGATAATTTTCAGAAGCTTCTTTTTGAAGAAAGTTAAATAAGCAACTGCTCTCGAGGACTATATCTTAAATTATCATCTCATAGAGAGAAACAATCTGTAATCGCAGTCATTACATTGAAATGAAGTGATCTGTAAAAAATTAGTCTCTGACGATATTGAAGTATTTGAAAAACGTTCTGCAAGAAATAAAGAAATGAAAAAAGGTATTTTATTAGCATAAATTACGAAAGAAATCGAGAAATATCGCCTTCAAAGAGTTTTTATGAGAACATATTCTTCGTTAAGTTTCAAAATATATTTATATAGAAGATGCTATTTTTGAAAATAATTTTCAATAAAGCACTTACGAAGAACCAATATGAGGAACGGCAACGGATCTTTCTTTTACTTCATTTATGTCTTGTTCAAATTTCTGAAAAGCTGCCTGAAAATTTTTTGAACTTATCTTTCAATCTTTATTGTTCAAGGTGACTTTAAGCATATGGATATTAGATTGGGCATACAATATAACTTAAACGTTGACAAGGATTGATATAGCTGATAAAGGTGACCAACGAAGGGAGAGGAGAGCACGACGTCTCTTTGATTATGAAAATTTAGCCACCTGAAATGCTGCTTACCTAAAATTTATGCATTTATACCAAACTTTTTATTATTCTTCACAACTTTCTCTTATTTAGTTCCTCCTCCCCACCCACATCTCCACCTCGCATCTCAAAATTCTCCTAAAATAGGTGAGTTAGACAAGGTTCTTTAACCCAAAAGTTCGATTCTGGCTATAGCCATGGCATAGGTATATGACTATGTGTATGCCATCTTTCTTATCAAGACTCACCGTACTGTGCCTGGCACTCATTATGTTAATGTGTAATGAAATTCTTCATTAAGTCTAACGGATAATGTGTGCTTGAAACTCATAACGTTGAGTTGTAAATTTCTCACAAGCACAACACTCACTCGAATTTTAGGAACTTGCGTCGATATGAATAGCTTAATTGCGCTTTGGAGCTGTCGAGGGGTGAGTGATACGTTGGAAACAATTGCATTAAACCGCTGAAAAAAAAAGAATTATTTGTGGAAATTGTCTTTCCAATTAGAATTATTCACAGAAAAATTCTTCAAAAAGAGATAAAATAGATCGATATTAGCTGGTTTCAAATTTCTGGTCAACTGCTCAAACTCGGAAAGTCCTTTGGTTCATAGGAGCTTTAAATGATCGACTATAAGTTACTACGTAAACTTGAGAAATATCCAACTTCACTGTCTGAAACATTCTAAGATTCTAACATTCTAAGATTTGTCTCTTTTAAAAATTTTCCGATATAAGATGAACATATTCAAAAACATAGTGGACGTTTCTTAAGTTAATTTAAATTAGTTCCGCTTCTTTTTTCTTCACAGTTTTAAAATTTGAATTACAAGTTAAAACAATTAGAATTAGTGAATCTGAATTCCACCAGATTCCACTCGCTTCTACTAATGAAAAAATAAAATTGATACCAACCCCTCTCACTTCTTCTGGTGCATCCTCTAGATAGACTGGAACTGGAAGCTCATCCGTTTTGGCGGCTGATACGGCAACAATGACGAAGGCAATGGCGACTATGAGCGCGTTCATTTCTTCAACGCTGTCGAATACTGCAATAAGTAATCTATAAAATGCTTTAGATGAAACAACATTGATTTAATGTGTAATTAGTGTCACCCTTTCTCTTTTGGAAAATCAACTAACAAAAGAAATACGATTTTTAGGGGCAGGAGCGCTCCATCAATTCGTTATTCTGGAAAAACTGGGACAGTTGTCTGGAATGCTCGTTGAAACCAGTAGGAAACTTATAAATGAACACGTGGGGAGCAAAGAGGGCCAAAATCATATCTATCTAGCAAATTCTAGCCAAACGCTTTGCAAAGATGAATATTCAAAATAGAATTCTTATTATTATTCAACGAAAACTGAAATAGTGAGATTTGCTGAGCAATTATGGTCGCAACAGAAATGAAAGCACCAGATGCTAACGCACTTGAGCTAACGAGACAAGCAGCACTGTTTTATATCCGCAATATTGAGTTTTTATTTCAGCTGAAATTGTGAAAATTCGCCAGCAATAAATTTTTGAATTTATTTGAACAGAATGATGAGACATTACTGAGATTATCGTTACTGCATTTATGTTCCATTTGAACAGCTGAATAAATAGTATCGGTATCATTTCAGCAAAAAAAAGGAAGCAACGATTCAGTAGATTTAGTCAGCAATCGCTAAAAATAATCATGGAAATTCTGCACCCGATTCAAATCTCTCTCAAATACTTCTGTTACAAATGCAAAAAATCCTTCACCTCAGGTTACAGTTATAGTTCGAGAATAATTATTCAATGAAATTCCTCTTGATTTGTCAATTCCAGGATTTCGTGATGGATCCGAAGATGAGTTAGTTAGCTCTTTATTGAAATATTGTGAATTGTTAATTTTTTTCGCGGACAATATAGATAGGTGAACCATTTGGCGAGTTTTCTCAAAATAATTTTTATATATGTCAGAATGCATACTAAAACCTACACCAGAACACGCCATAGCAGAGCAGCTTGCTACGCTCATTAATAACTACTCTTGCTAGCCTACTGCTTGGCCTACTACTGAAAAATTTCACTCATGAATTCATGGCACAATTGCAGAAATATGATCACACATTACCGTATATGTATATAGGCTTTGTCCTCAGTAGGCTTAATTACACCACAATACTTTCCTGAAATTTGTTGCCAGCGTTCGAGGTATTGCGATATAAATGCATGACTAAAAAAACAGCAATAATATATTCTTTCCAAGTAAACAAGTTTGATGGAACTTAATTTCATATCTTTTTAATTCCTGTACTATCTGGATGTGAGTACTGAAGTTATTGGGGATAAAGCAAATTATAAAAAATGAAACTGATTTAAGGCTAGCTTAACTTCATTGCGATAGTGCATTTGCTCAAATAACTGGAAATAAATTTTAACAACACACCTTTTGTTGGTCCCATTAGCATAACGCTTTCAGGATGAAAATTTTATTGGTTTATTCAAGGAAAATGAATTAAAACTTTCTCTAAACGATTATTTCATCCCTTTTAACTACTGTACATTGTCTGTGCATTTATTAACTTTGCAAACCCTTAAATAAACATATTAATAGGCAAATTTTATGACAGCGGAGATGTGCTCTCAAAGTTTGCAGTAGGCAATATGTATGATACTTTTGTTTAATCATAGATGCATGAATGAGCACAGGTGAATAACGGTGAACAACGGTGGTGCATTGTGTATGCATTCAACACTTATTCGCCATCAGCAAGCAATAAATGGCACTCACTTCATCACGAATGGCAGATGTCGTTTTGCAGTCGATCTAACCGAAAAAAGTGCTCATAATTTCCACCACCTCAAAAAGAATTGCGTTTCCAATTCACTTTTGTGTTTTCACTTCTAAGCGATTCTCCAACGGTCCTCCAAATCACTTTTTTTGATGTAAAAATTTCTGTAGCAATGAAACTACTACCAGCACAGAGAAAAACTGGTAACATTAATTTTATTCTAACTTTCGGTTCATCAGTACCATTTTAGAAAAGAAACTTCTCAAAACAAATCTTCAGGAAATTAGGAGTTAGCGGTACGCCGTTCTTTCTTGCTCTCTTTTCGTACCTAGAATTCTCCCTCATTTTTTGAACATTTCTTGTACCCGCTCCCAAAGAGAACATGTCTAATATTATTTCGAAGTTAAATAGCACTTTTTCTCTTATAGTTGTCCCCCTCTATTTACGAATTTATCGGTGCTTAGCTCAGTCTACGAGATACCTCCTCTGCAAAAATTAGTCGAAGAGACAGGCGGAGATCGCAAAAAAGAGAAGTTTCTCTTCGGGATTGTTAGCGAAATTGCACAGAATTTAGCTGCATAAGTGGTTTATTCCAGCAAATAACTCTTTAAAGGGTAAAAGGTAATCGAGATCATAGAAACGTCTTGTGAAGGAATAAACTCCCTTCTGCAGCATTCAAGCCAAATACAGTATGTCACGTTTTCACATGCATATATATTCCGTAATCGGCGCACAGCAAAGGAAGATCCGTTTGAAGCTTGCGGGGAAAAGTACTCGTGGTATCTTGCCAACACTTCTCGATGTTCAAGTTTGCCAATGACTACTTATTTCAATCTTTCTTTTTTGATCGTCCAGATCCGTGATAGAAAATTTTTTGTTGAGCAACATCCGAAGATTCCTTGGGCGATATATAATGCTGCAGTATGCGCCACCTTCATGTGGTGACGTCATTCATGTCAATAAAAATTTAGCTCACTACTTTGTTAATGGAAAGTTTGGAAAGTTGTGGAAAGTTTCATGGGTGATGGAAATGAAGAACCACAAAGTAACGAAACGCACAGACATATGGGTGCGCATCGATGCGACACTTGCGTACCTTTACTGTCCAGTGCTTTTGAGTATATGTGTATCTGCGTATGACTAAGTGAGTATGCGCATCTAGTTATGTCCACATTTGTCCGTACACGTCTGTGTATCTGTGCAGACGTGTACGGGCAGATATGTGCGCATGCATGTTTGCATGTGCTAGCGCCTCTCTAATTATATTCGTGTGTTTCTGTGTGCGTATGCGCATTTCCGTGGCTGACTGTGTGTACTTGTACCTTTGCATCTGTGGAAACATCTGCATATCCCTGTTTGTCTCCACATATTTGTGTAATCCATAGGCTTCCACATATATCTGTGTGTGTCCGCACGTCGTTGAAGGTGTCTGTGTGCGCCCATCTATACGTGCTTATCCGAGTGCCCTGTGATGTTTGTGCGTGCCCACACCTCTCTATTTGTCTATGTGCGTGGCACCTGCGTGCTTTCACGTGTCTTCCTTTGCCCTTTCATGTTCCCACATGCATCTGTGAGTGTCTGTTTGGGTCTGTGTGCGCGCTCATGCATACCTGTATATGCATGCAGGTGGCTATCTGTGTGGATTGCACGCTTGCATGCGTATTTGTCTGCAGACGCTATACGTCCCGCTCTGGTTGTGCCTCTACGTGCCTGTATGCATATTGCACGTATTGTTTGCATAAGCAAATATTGTACTTTTCTTGCTCTGCATGTGTCTGTACACATATTTGCAAATATCAGTGCGTCTATGTTCATCCATGTAGGTTTTGAGTGTCCGCGCATATGAATGTGTTCATGTATGCGTTGTCTGTGCCCGTGCATTCGTGTATGCATGTGCATATGAATGTCTTTAAGTCCATATGTGCATGCACATACGTGCGCATCTTGTCAGCGTGCGTTTCTTGTCTGTTTATCTGTGTGTGTGTGACGACTCATCAAGTTTTGATCGTATATTTGCGAGAATGCGCTAGACTGCTTGAACTCGCTGGAAGCGTGGAGCTAACCTTGTTGCTAGCATCTTTCAAGAGGAAATAGCCGCACACCAACAATTTGTCCCGCACTCAAGTGCCTCTTTTTGCTCAGTGATACTCTCTAACATTAAATTAACACCTGCTCTTGTCAAGAAAATATCTGCAGCTCACTGCCATTAGAGACAACTTGTAACTTCCAGAAAATCTTCGCGGCTAAAAGATATCGCATACGTTGAATGTTCTAGGAACAATTAAATACACCGAAAAGCTTTTAGAATCGAGCAGACCTCCATACTTGGCCATATGCTAACTGAGACAAGAGGTTCACGCAAGATTTGTATTTGCACGCTTAACAGGTTATCAAACGAATTGTTTTTTCCTTCCATTAGTCACTGCAAAATGGCAGGTGCAATAACCATGAAGCAGGTACAGTGGCAATGATACAATGACTCAGCACTGTGAGCGATCAAATGCGGCGTATTTTTTACAAAAGCGCTTCTGATGGTGCGTTCCATTTTCTCTCCAGATGTCGGATATGCGGTCGGGCTGAAGCACAATATCAGCAAGTTGTCAAATGTTGCTGCTAAGGAAATCCACTTGGTGAACGAATATTGAGGCTGAGAAATGCAAGAGAAGGGGAGCTTTTCAGTGCTGATAACGAATAAAGCGGAAGTCGAGAAGAAGTGGACGGTCTTAAAAAAGGTGTTATCTCATTTTATTTCCTCTTTTTAGGATCTTCTGTAGAAAGGGATTTTTTACTATTATTTCAAGTATATAATGAAAAAACTGCGACTTTTTGTTGCTTTTTTCATAATTCTTATCGTAAATTAAGTGGTAAATTAGCCGTTAATCCCGAGCTGAAGTTTTTCTTCTATTCTTTTACATAAAATAGAATACATTGAATAGATTTGAAACCAACAAAACTGCTTAGCAGAATCAGCTAGGTTTCAGGACTTTTAGAGGAGGAAGCATGTGGGGGAGGGAGGGAGAGGTGTTTCAGGACAGAATATGTAAGAGTACTATCTTCTTCATGGAAAGCATTTAATATATACCATCCGATTATTGAAAATGCGTTTATTTGCAGAAAGTTCGCACAGCCAGTGTTCATGTTGGATTAGTGATTTTATGCATAACGTATATAATTGGTGGTGCATGGCTATTTTATTCATTAGAACGACCAATGGAGCTTCTAATTAAAGAGAAAACAATGAAAGATTTGGCATACGAAAAACATAATTTGCTCAATAATGCAATAAAACTTGCATCTTATTATGAAGGCATGTTTTTGTACCTTTTATTTTTCACACATTCTTTAATTATATGAAAGGATAGTTCAAAAAATTAAAAGACGAAAATAACTAATTTATGCCGTCTTGTGATCAGATAATTTCATTAGTGAATCAAATGCCCTTCCCCATTCCTCTTTCACTATAAAGCACCTTTTTGAGATAAGGGCATAGAGAAGATGAAAAGGTAAATAGGAGAGCTTCTAAAATTTTAAAGGTTACTAAAAAATTGCGTAAAATAGTAATACATATAACTAATGAATGAATGATCCGATGAAAGATAAGCTGAGGAAAATAAGCCTCTAGATACAAGCATTTCATCTACCTCCGCTCTCGTCCTCTCATTCCGTACCTCTCTCAGTTAATAATCGGTCATTATTCATTCATTTAAACAGTATTTTTTTAAAGATGCTAAACGGGAGAAATAAATTCTGCATATACCTTGTTTGGTGGTCACCTATAAATTATGGTTTCCATCCGTCGCTCAGACATTATTATCGTATCCAGTTTTTTGCAAATTTTGCTTTTACTTGCACGTCGCTTTGTTGAAGCATGAAATATTCGCCCTGTTTAAGATTTCGGTGCATTTAATAATTCGTTTTTGGCATTATTGGATGATTATGAGTTATTTCTTTTCGAAGTATTTAACAATCCAATTTCCGCCTCAGTTTTTGAAAATCAAATCGACGATCTTTGGACAACATCGTCGGCTATACTTTTTACTGCTACAACTTTGGTGCCCGTCGGTAAGTAATTGGTTACAGTTACTACAATCGCAAAATTGGTTGGAAAGAAAACTCTCATTTATCGATATGTGGCTTTTCAATAATTCTCAACAACCTTATTATACTAGTGACAGTCATAACCAGCTAGAGTTTCTCCCTTTTTTTGGAGGAGCAACAAAAAATTTCTTTTTCTTCAAAATGAAGAAATCCCGTTGATAAAAGAATTCGAATTGATAAAAGATAAACTTTCAACTGTTTTTCTCATAAAATCATCAAAGTTCAAATTAGAATTTACAAAAAATGAGCTAATTTAATTCCGATAAATTCTTTAATTAAAATAAATCTATTCGTCCATTAAAAATGCTTTGAGGCTATGGGATTGTTGTCCCGGTCACATATTTTGGTCGCTGTTCTCTTATCATTTATGCTATAATCGGTATCCCGCTTGCACTCGCCACAGTGGCAAATCTGGGAAAATTTGTTTGCGCCTATTTGCTGAAGTTTTTAAAGAAAGAGGTAACTTTTTGTCAAGAGAACATTCATCGAATCATTGAATTCTACGAATAGTTGAATTTTCGGCATGAGCTCGAGAGAATAAATATCCACTTCGGAATTTTTCAGAATTTTTCTCCGGAATTTCAGGAAAATAAGACCGGAGAAATTTTATTTCATAAAACCGTTTGAATGGAAGAATTTCCGCTTGAATTTCGACGATAACTGCAGCAAATATTGATAAGCGACAAAATCGAATGAAAATATAAATATAAAAAAATTTCAGCGATTTCTTCGCAACAGATTTTATATGAAATAAAATTTGCAGTATTAGTGAGCTCATATGATTACAATTTTGAGGAAACATATCATTAAAATTTTGTTCCCCCACGAAGATACAGATAGCTAACGAGTCGTAAACAAATGAATGAATTAATTAATGAACAAATTAGTAAATAAATAATGCGATTGAATAAATAAACAAATACACAATAAAGAAAATAATAAACAAATAAGTGAATTAATAAATAAACTGGAATGTTTTCGAAAAATTAACAACCCGAAAAAATAGCCGTTATTATGTTAAAGACCGATTTAATGTAAAAATGCATTTTTTTAAAACTATTCTCCTTTCCATCTCTTTTATTGGTTATCGCTATTTATGAGTATTTTTAAAAATGCACGATGAATGTCCACGTAAAAATTCACATTTAGAAAGCGAACTTTTTCAATTAATTACTACGAGTGATAAACAAATATTTATATCCTGGAATCTGAAATGTTTCAAGTGGTCCATTAAAGTATAAAGAAGATCCATTTAAAATAATTAATAATGGATAATTGTGGATAATTAAATTAATGGATAATTGTTGAAATCGTTTGACGCTAAAAGAAAATAGAAGTTTAAGAAACGTCGAAGAAAAACACGTTAATGCCGAAAAGAAAAAGAAACTCTTCTGATTATCAATTATCACTCATTTATCAGACTTGAAGAAGATGCTCGCATAAATATAGACGAATTTTTTTCCTCTTTTCTATTCAGAGGTTTCTTCACATCCATTCTAAGAAACTGATGCAATCGTTGATATAAAATGATGAGCGTAAGTGAAAGAAAAGAAAGATTAATTTCTACCAATGCTGAAATCCTTTAGTAAACATCGAATTTAATGAGTATTTTTTCTTTGAATTAGTATTTTTTCTTTACTTTTTATTTAATAAGTAACGGAAGAGATAAATATTTCGATGCAATGCACGAAAAACGATAGGTAAAATTTTGCAGTCGATATTAATGGCATCAATAACATTCATTAGTTTGTTGCTACTCTATCCATTACTCGGTAGTCTAATAATATGTATCTCCTCATCACTCACTTGGCTGGACAGCCTTTATTTTTGCATTATGACGATCTTTATGATCGGATATGGAGATATGGGGTTCGTTTATTACATAAAATTTCATTATGTCTCTTCAATGACGAAATTAATTATCAACGTTTTGCACTATTTATATAAATATAGCGTGGATAAAATCAGATCAAGAATAAAACAACTAAAGAAACAATAGAAGTTGTCGAAGAATGTACCATCAAAGAAGATAAAGAATGCCTGAAGACCCAAAGGAACCTAAGAAAAGATGCAAAAATTCCCGGGACAAAACGCTTAAGCAATTTTACATCGAGAATTTCCTAGAATTTGATTAATTGAAGTGTACCGGACTGATTTGCATTTCATTCCCCTAATTGAGACGATGGAAACTTCCTACTAATAAGCTTAAGAATACTGCATAAAATGTAGACGTTAAGTGCACTATGATGGAATCTCCTGCTCTTTTCACCTATAAATTCAGTCTCATCGTTGTTGTATGTGACAACATTTTTGATATGAGGATTTGCGATGAATCACTTCTAGCGTAATCGTAGTAAGTATATTGACATGTGACAATATTAATATTAGCTGCATATTGTTTAGCGTTCATATTAATCTGCCGTTGATCGTAGATAACCACTGCACGAAATTAAGTGAAAACGAAATTTCAACGTTTTGAAAAAATTGAGCACTTAAGATGTAAAAGTTTAGGAGTAAATTAAAATAACAAAAAGAAAATTCAACACATTTCCGTATGAGAAAAATATTTTTGGGACAGTGACAAGTAGGATTTTATGGGAAAATAGGGATGTAATTTTAATAATTGAAGTAATAATAAGATGCAACTTTTCTCGTAGCATTTTCATTTTTTCCACAATGTACAAAATAACAAATTTAAATTATATGGAAATGTTAGATTTAACGGTAGAATATGTTATGATAACATATATTTGTGTTATGATTAACGCTTATTGCGACTTATATTTCTTACGTAGACCACCAATTCCAACAGTTTTTCTTGTGATATTTATCGTTATTGGTGTAATGTTGGTGACGATTAGTGTGGATGCTGTTGGTGCAAATATCATTCATCATATTCACTTCATGGGCCGTCAAATGGGTAAAGCACGCATCGTTGCCGAAAAAATGATACACGTGAGTTTTCCGATTTGTTTTACCGATGAGTCATATATAAATTACTTATTTATGTGTTTGCTTTCATGTCTTATTGTTACTGAAATATGTTATTCTTTCTAATGTTTTTCGTAACTACGACTATCAAAAAATCAACCTGAGTGGAAATTATTGGCTTATTTAAGGGTTTAATGATTTAAATAATCACTTTTTGGCAAGGAAAGGTGAGGAAATTTGGGCTCTTCGAGAAAAACTGCTGATGGAAATTTGCTGAGGGGAAAAATCTCTTAGTTTGACACTATAAAGACAAGAATATGCCTTTTCCATAGGTGTGTACAAAAGGGGAAAAAATTCGATATCGCTCACATTGGTGTAAAATTTTTGAAGAAAGTGTTTCACCTATGGGAGATGCGTGATAAGTGAAAGATGGTCAGAGTAAGGTAAGATGCCACTAATATTTCTATAAGTTCTCCATCAATTCTCAGTCGAAAAAATAGCTCTCATTTAGTAATATGCATAAAAGAGTGTTAATATGGTATCTAAAAATCTATCACTGTCTTCATAGATTCGTTATAGAATGTTTTTAATATCACAAATCTAGTTCGATAACAAAAAAAAAAAACTATTATATTAAATTTTGCAATAAAAGTAATAAACAGTAATTGCAGATTGCACAAAAAATCTCCATTAGTAAAGGACTTGGTTTGGGTGTGGCACAGCTGGGTGCTTTTGCAAGAATTGGTGCTCTTATGCATTTCGAACAAACCAACAACGCAACCATCGATCACAACAGCAATCAACCAATTATGCATGAATTTAAACTTACTGTTGAAGATGTTGGAACGAGTAGTTGCTGTCCTAGATCAGTGATGCTCGCATTTAAACCGGAAATTGATGACTTAGATTTTGTGGATAAGAATATGGAAGTTATTACTCCTGCTAGAACAATTCTACCAACTAATCGACTTTCTTGGCCATCTGACTGATTTATTCATGCATCGACTGATTGATCAATAAACCTTCATTTGTGGAGAACAGAAAAATACACAAAAAATTAACGTAAAACACTGACGGTTAAGAGGGAATAACAACACCAATGGATGAATGAATGCAAGAGGCAGGAAAAGCCGAAGACAAGCGATGCAAGAAGTTTTCAATGTTTAGTACATCAGCAACGAAGTAAATAGCACTGACAAAAAACAAGTAACGAAATATCCTGAACAACAATACGCATTAAGTGCTTTTTGGAAAGTGGCTCAATGACTATAGAAATTAACGTAGAGGGTTCAATTTAAGAGTGAAGATATGATAAAAAGTTCTTCCTGATTTACCTCCTGTGGCGAAGTTTTGTGACCTTATTGCTTCATATCGAAAGTTGAGTGATTTCGAAATTCAGCATAAGGATGTTGCATGACCACATAAACGAGGGCAATTTCTAGTTAACACAAGAGAACATGTTTCATGACAGCTGCTGTGGATGCCGAAAAATATGCGAATTCTGCGAGTTGTCAGCATTGTTTTAAAAATGAGGGAGTTTTCCGACGTTCAACACTGAATCAGGAGCTACGAGGCGACTCATGGAGGACGGGCTGAGGGAGGGGAAACATAAAATCGTTAGAGATTTTGCAAAACTCGTTTCTTTTATTGGAATAAAGATATTATATTTGCAGAGAATATCTTTAGCAAGATTCAAACCACGATGCTCAATAATGAAAAAATTTCCGAGCCACCATTAGCGTAATAGTCGTCTAGTGTAACAGCCACCTTTGGCTCGTCTGGTCGTCCATGTCTCTTTGAGGATCTGCACCCTTTGTCAACTGCGGTCGGGTAGACAGCGTGACAGCAGGGGTAATAAGATGCAAACGGTTTATCATATTTTTACAATAAGGTGGGACAACATGAAGGTACACTAAGATATCTTGGATCGCCCTCACGATCCCGCAGTCGACTCCCGCTGGTGTAGACCATGGCGTGCACTCCCACAGCCACCGGTAGGCCCTTTCGGCCTTGAGCGCAGTTTAGAAGCCGGAATGAATACATGCACACACCGACCCCTTTCATACACTTCCGGTCCTGCGTCAAGTTAACCTCACGACTCATGCTGGGTAGTCACTTGATTTGCTTGTACCCCCTCGACCTTATTTGACTTGCGTTGTACGGCGCATTATTCCTATTTGGTTTGTGGCCGAAGGATCTCCTTTACATAAGGCAGTGGAGTTGGGTAGCCAATGATCTTGGATCGTGAGCCTATCGTAGATGTAAGATTTCAATCTGTATATTTCTAACATATATTTGAGCGAACAGACAAATAGACAGAATCTTGTCCAGCCAAAAAGGAAAACAGGAAAAAGACGAAAACATAGAGTTAAAGCTGAACCAGCTCATATGGAAAAAAGGAGGCATTATTCAGCATTTATACCTCAGGTAGCTAGCGTGTATAGTTTTGCTTTCAAATATATTAACATCAAAGGAAGACGGGCTTGAGGCTTGTTTCTGATGGACAGATAGGACACAGAGAAATGTCTTTGTTGATAGAATTAGATTGTTTTGCATCAGGAATATAAGCATTACAAACTTTAAATGAATCTTAATAATTTGTAGGGAATGTGCCGAAACGTTTCGCGCAATTTCACTCATTTATGAAATAGTTTTCGAGGCATTAACAGAACTCCATTAAACTGTCAAGTAATAAGTTGCAAAGGAAAATAGCGTCATCAATTTACAGTGATAATCATCTTTCAATTCAAAAGTATAATTATATAGGGGAGCGTTTTTTGTTGTTTCCAAGGCAAGAACAAAAACGGTTGATGGGATGGGTTCGCACATGAAGGGGTCGTGCGACAACAGAGATTACCCTCAGGGAAAAAGGAATAGTCGACCCGTCGATTGAAACAGATCACTGCAGCCATTGTTTATTCAAGTCTATACTAAGCCTTCCTTCGTGTTGTTGCCGAGTTGTTCTGTTCTCCTTTCTTCAGTTCCAATTTCCGGCTTTCTTTTGGCCCGCAGTGGAGCACTTTCAATTCAAAATCGAATATCAAAAAGTCTAATATTTAATATTTAATATCCGAAATAACTAGATTTTAATATTTTCCAAATTGTATCTCTCAGTGTGAGTTAAATTCGCTAGGCACCAAATATTTAAATTTCAACGTTGCGGTGATAATTTTGAGGCGATTTTCTCTTTGCTTAAATGTGAAAATTTAACGACATTTTTGCAGATAACTTTTCTTCTTTTATATATTTGTGCTCAAATAATATTTGTACTTTTTCCTGTAAATAAAAGTTATAAAGTAAATAAATGATGTGGATGACATTCTCTCTATTCGTCTTCCTTAAATAAGTTAACGTTCGGAAAAATCTTTTCATCTAAAGAAGTATCGAAAAATGGAAAACAGCCATACACTGCTGCACTTTCGTTGAAAATTCAATAAAACTTGGATTCCCGTAACCCCTTATCCAGTTTATAAATAATCGAAAAGATATACTGTCGTAACGCAAGGCCTTAGTAACTGATGGCTTCAATCCAATAACTATCGCAACGTGAGTTCCACCTCTCGCCCTTTCCCTCATATGTATTGTCTAGATACCCCATATGTTCTGATTCGACCTTCTTAGATTTAGAAAACTTATTGGAAATATTCAAATAATAAAGCATCATTGCATGAACGATAATAATTCGATAAAGAAAACAATCCACTGAGTCGGAAAATTAATCACAGTAGCGCAAATTTTCCATCTTTACCAACTGCCCTTTGGTTTTCAAAATACTGTGATTTTTTTCAGTGCTCAGTTATTGCTAAAAGTGACCATAGAAATTTTCACAGCATAATGCGAATTAATTAATTAATTAAATGCCTACTCGACGATTAATTGCATCTTGAAAACTCGAAAAGCCAAAAAAGTTTGAATCGATATTTCTCTTTCTTCGTGCGATGTTGGCATTCCACATCAATCGGGATAAATTTTAAAATTCATCTAATTCAGTGGAAAAGAAGAAATTTCTAATTTTTTTGACAAAAACCGAGCGGAAAAAATTTTTAAGAAGTCGATCCATTGCTGCAAATTCTATTCGTCCATAGTCAGTGTTTTAATTTAAATGAGCATAAGGTTATTGATGTGCTAAAAGTGAAGAATATTAATTTGCAAACTGCATTATTGAGTTTTTCATTTTAAAGATCATACTGGACGTCCGAGATTGTCAATATGAGTACACGAAGTGAAACATCTAGCATGTTATGCGGAATCCCATCGCCAGATCGATCGATAAGCGATCAAAGCGAATTTGAGTCGACAGGTTTATTTCATAGTATATGATTTTGTCCGAAAAACTGATCTTGGAAGGTGCCTCGCTGAGTAAAGCTGGTGTTGTAGGATGGCTGGTTTGTGATGGGACCCAGGTTTGCAGGAGAGACAGGCAAGATTGTGGCTTTCTGGCCAATTTCTTTCAATTTTTGTCATGTCATGGTTATGAAACAAAGAGTAACCTCTGAGCTCTTTTGCTGCTCCACCATAACTGTTTGAATATATAGAGTAATGCAAAATGATGAAAGTTGAATTGTGTACAGTCAAATATTTTTCAGCGTTTGCTGAAAATTTGCTCTAAAATTTTATTAGATTTTAGGTTCTTAACGATTCGCTGTCAGATAGACGTTTGAGCAAAATAAGTCAGAGGTAGAAGTCCTCCGCATTATCTCGACCTGTCGAGAGGTAGAAAGATGACTTAAGAGAAGAGGAGAACAGATGGAAGGTACTGGGATAAACAGATATTTGAAAGAATAAATGGATGGGGGATTCTTTGCAGATTTTCCAGTTGCAGTTGACTAGGTCGAACTGGATGGATCTAATTTTTCACTCCGTGTCTTATGGTAATGAATATTTTTTGTGGCGTCTAAACTAATTCTCCTCGGTAGTAGCAAAGATAAACTGGTGCTACTGATATATGAATAAATTTTTTGCCGAATGTGACCCTCTGAAATGATTTCTAGTAACTTTTTAATGCAAAATTTAGCAAAAAGAGATCGTATTCTTTGAAACTTCAAGATGCTCTATAAAACTGTTGTGGTGTTTTTCTCAGATGTTCTTCAAAATTACTCAGCCGCGGCGACAAGTCACGATCGTTTTTCGTCCACTGACAGGTAATATTGCCCTGCAAGATTATTTTATATATTGTATTTGAGAGTTATGAATGGTTATAGCAGTTTACTGCGTTAGGCAACGAAAAAATTCTCTTGCAGCTATGGCGATGTATTCTTCAAAAAAATTCTTCAGCCGTTGTCTGTCTTAAAACCAAATGCTTATATGTGTCCCTTCTCTGTCTATATATTTCTCTACTTTTTATCGCTATATTTTAAAATTTATATATGGTGCCCAATTTTAGCGTACCGATGAGCTTCTTGATTGAAGTGTAATCGTCTGAGGAATAAACTGAAAGTTTTTAATTATCGTGCTTTTCGCTATACACCTTATAGCATTGAATGAAATATTTAATCACGGTTGTTTGTTCAAAGGGATAAATATACGCTTGAAAGTTTTCTGAGTGGTGGAATAATACGTCATTAAGTGATTGAATTCGGTCTCTTTAAACAACAACTTATGTCGTCGAAAATTTCATAGAACGTAATTTTTGAATTCGTTTTTGCAGTTCATAGAATAATTCTATACGCTAAAATTATATTAAGAGAGTGAGTTCAATGATTGGAACTTCAAAAAGACGAGAGAATTTCAAAACTGTAGCAGGCTTAATTCTCCTTCAAATACAGCTGGAAGCAACAGTCGAATCAAATCCAACAATTTGTAACATAAAGGGAATGGAACATTACGATCACTAAAATTTGAGGACTTGAATTCCTATATATCTCTATTGCATGCCTCACCTAAAATAGAAAAATTAAATGAAAATGGCGATCATTATGAAAATTGTTGACTTTATGTACCTATTATCTTGAAAACTTAAAATTCCATTCGTAGCGTATCTTGAAATTCAATTCCTTCAGTTCAAACCCGATTACATCCCTTCATATTCCATTCCATTCCTTCAATCTATCGTTTAAGCAAATCAAAACTGGAGAAAATTAATGAATGGTCATCAATGAGCGATAACCCTGGGATGCTACTGTCGTTTAACCATGGCGACATTTCTGCGGACGTATCGACCGAAGAAAGCCAAGCCAACAATGATACGAACTGTGATCTCACTATAACCGAGAAGATGGCGCGTTTACGTCTGGATAATAGCCATCACGAGGACTCCTTTGTTACCGATGTTGTACCCAAGCTGGAAACCGCCGATGCCACGGATCCTGACTTGGAACTTGCCGCTAATGAGCTGTCGTTTAACATTTCTGTAGAGGTGCGTAGATCAAATGTTTTTTTTTAGAATAATTAAATGGAGTATTTGCGTAGAATAACTGCTCGCATTTTTATGAAACATTCCATTTTGTAGATAAAAATACGTTTAAAGGTAAAGCGAAATATAGCAGAGTACCACTAACGACGATTGAAAAAAAAAATTGTATCATTTTGTTGGTTCGTCATTGACAAAAGCCTTTAGCGTCTTTTCAAATTTTCAATATTTTCTAAGTAGGGGATTATGAATTTCAGCGCCACATATCAATGATATTAGTTGAAATTTCGAAGTTGACTGAAAACGTCTCATTGAGAAATTTAAGTGGAAGGGAATGAGGCTGACATAGTTCTTCTTTAGCGCTATAATCTTCTCATGTCTGTTTTATTGTTTACTTAATTAAAGAAAAAAAGAAATTGTTAATGGAAGAAGTCAGCTAAAAACTTGCGGATGCTAAGAACTCCCTCCTCGAAGAATTGTATTCTTTCGGGAATATTTTCAAAATCTGCATCCTGAATAGACGAGATTATCGGTACATTAGAAATTCTTTTAGATCGATAGAATTTATCGTCGAATATGTGCGGAGGCGGCGAAATCCTCAACCACATGTGAGCATATTCTTTTTTCCATTTATAAGAACTAAACTTATATTGCTTTTTTTGCAAAAAATTAATTCCTCTAAATATACGATAAAAATTCCTCAGCAATTTACCACTTATTGCCAAAATCAATGCAAAAAACATTCAGCAAAAACGGAAACATTTTATCGATGCCACCATCTTAAAAACTGTTCCTTGGGTAGTAAAATACTGTTGGTGAAAGCCGTTATCGTTGAAAGCATTGAGCTTCAATCTTCTGGGAAGAAGTGGGGAGATCCAAAAGTTGGATGTTGCGAAAATTTTTCTCTCTACTAAAACTTCACTGGATATCTCGGTTGAAAATTTTCGCCTCTTCAAAGGGGAATTTTTGTTACTAGAAACATTCAATACTGAAGGAATCGCGGAGTAACAGTAATCGATCCATTCGTGCATATGCGCTTATTAGAGATGGCTTTTTTTCAAGCGAAATTCTCTGAAGTAGTTATAGCACCCAGCTTTCACTGATATAGGTTGTATGAAGTGATGCCGGGGGCAGTTTGACTCTGCAACACTTCACCAGTTATCTAGTACAAAATGTGAGACTCTAGCTCTTATGGTGCAGCGATGTTAGAATTCGCATAAAATATTCTAATTGTTGCAAGAAGCCGTTTTACTCTGGGCATTATCGGCCTTTCATATTTGATAATTGAGAACGACATCACGTGAAATACTTTCATATATTATTGTGAATTTATAGCCTGCACTTAGCATCCACTGATTTATAGTTGTATATTATTGCTTCTCATTGGTTAGCACCTAGTGAGTCTGTATGATAATTTGATTTTGTAACAGCCACAACCACGGAAACACAAACAAGTATAGAAACAAATAGAGATACAACAGTCGCCACTGCATGGCAAATGTCAGGAAAGCGAGACTTCACATCATCCGTTTCCTCACGCTCCAAATCCAACAAGGTTAGTTTTTCCGTCAAGTATCGTTATCTGTCAAGATGGTGCATGCAAGTATGCAGTGTCATTGCGGTTACTATGTCAAATAAGTACATGTGAGGTAAAATGCTTCAAATTTCTATCCTGAAGCTATTGTACGTCCCAAATCGTTAAAGATGTATCCTCTAGCGTGAAGTTTTTATATTTGTCGATATTATAATGGGATAGAGATTAAAAATGATCCTGCCCGAAATGACTCGTCCTTGTCGCGGCGTCTTCGGGCAGAAATTAAAAAACGTGGGTCAAATTTTTGACCCTTCCCACAAATTTCTCGGAAACCTCCTCTTTTCCGAAGTGTGACTGCATATTTTCGATTGCCCACAACAATTTCAAGGAGAATTTAATAGAAAAACTTTGAATCGAAACCGACGCCTGATACATATGCTAGTTGGGCTGTCGAGAACGTTGCAGGAATAAAATCACTCTTTGAGGTTTAGTTTACTTCATTTAAATGTGACTTATAATTTCATAAATTGCAGCTAAGCAGTTCTACCACTGTTAGTGAGTTCGCGCCAGCTGTCATGTCAACACCTTATTATAAGCGAGACGATGATAGTCTTGATGGCTTATGCGAATTTACGGTAGGAAAAATTCGTATTTTATCATTGGTTTTTGTCTGTTATAAATGGATTCATCATCTGTTTGTTCAGGTTTATTAATATCCATGATGGAAAAGTAATGGCATAAGATTAAAGCTGTTGTTTAGTTACGAAGATATGAAGACAAGATTAATGGTAAAAGAAATACATACGCTCCTCGATATGTATAGTCCTGGTACATATGTATATGTATGTATTTCATTGCATTTGTTAGGCCGTAAGTGGAACACATTGCCGACAGTCTTAAATTAGAACACCCGGACATTTCTGTCTGATCATCACATCAAATTTAGCAGATGGGGTATTCTGGCTAACCAACGATAGTTTTCGTTCATCGTTCACCCACTACTGTTTAGATAAACCCCCAGTGGGAATGCTGAATAGATTAGTTTGACATGATTGGAGCTTAACGTTAGAATTTTATATTACAGATTAATGATTGTTGCAAAAGCCTTAAGAAGTAAATTGTATCTTTTCTATGTTAATCACCATCACTCACCAGTAAGTAATAACTTTTATCTTCTTTTAATATCTCGTCAATAAAATCATTTCCAATTTTGCACGATCATAGAGATATAAGAAAACAAATTTAACCTTTTTAATGAAGTAATAGAAAAAAAATTGGTAAAATTTTCGTTCATCGGGAGGTTTTCTCAAGACATCTACCACATAGGGTCAATAAATGATTAATAGCAAAGAACACTAGAGTAATATGAGATTGCTTAAGATCATTATATCGGAGAAGAGCGGAGCAGAATGGGAGAGGTGGAAACGAAGAGAAGTGAACGGAATTATAGACTAAACTAAAGCCGTTGTCCGATTCTCGGCAATATATTGTGATAATCATTGAACTTTTAGAAATGCCTTTATAATACATTTAGTTTCAACCATGGAAGAATGAAACTAAGAAATCGAACTCAGATTCTTCTGGATACGGTGGACGAAACAGTTCGACGCTATCAGATGGTAAACAAAATACCTCTTTTCATAAAATATGCTTGTTGCAACGTGATGTGCTCTCTTCATTATGAATAAAAATTTATTGCCTTTGATATCACTGATACCAGATAATTTCAAAATCTGATGATCTCTAGACATCGACTGGCTATTTTTATAGAAAATATTGTTAATAATATTTATGATTGATATTTTTTTCAATGCAAGAATTGAAATATTATCTTCTGTGTTGACTTCGATTTTTAGAATTGAAATCTTTTTTTTTTTTGACTTGTATTGACCACTCATATTCGAAAAAGTTGTGTTTATGCACGAACGCAAGTTGGAATTTTTGAGAGGAATGAGCTCGGAGAGTGAGGAAGTTCTTTTCCCGTGGCAGTATTTCATTTAGTTTAACAAGCATTTCTATGTTTCTTGGCTGTGAGATTCTTTAGTGAAACTCTCATTGTTTGATGTTCTGTGGACTTTCAATCCCGTGTTTGTTTCCTTGATTCTTTATAGCTTCCCTGTCATACTAAGCGCATATCTCAAATCATTTTTTCCCGGGTGCTGTACTGGTGATTAAATAATACTATTGTTAAATGCGCTAAAAACAGCATCAAATATACTGCTTTAAATAAAGCAACGTATACTAGATTCGTCTACTCTGAACGATTCTTCGAAACGACTGCCATGTTATGAGCATACCGAAGAGTGGTCACGTTCTTCGTCGCTTATTCAGGAGGAAGTAAGATTGGCATACGCGAATCGCATCACACATTCAACAATTTATCTCGAGCCTAATTCTTTAAGTGTATGTTTCTTTGACGTTTCTATTAGAAGATGCATCATCTGTTATCGATTTTATTCATGGGCCATTCATTTGATAATGCAAAATACTGAAATTTTTCTATTATTAATGTTTAAAATTGTGCTTGAGATTTGAAAAGAACGCAAATTTACGTCTAATTTTGGATCTCATAGTTCTGCCGATATTACATATTCCACACAACTCGCAAGAAGTTGTGAGGTAACGTTTTAATGGTACTTCTCGCTTGAGAATTTGGATGGTATTCACAAGTTTTAGCTCTTTTCTTAGGAAGCTCTTTTTCGTCGGAGAAAAGCTTTTTTCTTATCGTGAAAACTTAGCTCTTTTTCTTATCGTCGGATCCCTTGACAACGATTTCTCGCTTTCATTTGTTTACCCTTTATGGTATTACGGGCTTATAAGTTTTTGGGACTTTTAGGTTTCCTAAATTATTTGCAGGGATGTACAGTGAAGAAAGAGTCGAGAGGGAACTACTGCTTCCAAAAATTTTTGGAAGAATGCGTAAATGAGAAGAGGGTGAAGTGAACATTTTCCCACCATCTTACAGTGTGGAAGTAGTACAGAGCGGAACTGCATGTGTATTTAACAGCTGCGTAAAGGCCAAGAGGAAAAGTCAATGCTCATTCGAAGTGATCTAACCCAAATGACGAAGACGTGTTTAGTGGAAAGAAATTTGGGATTGTGCGAATTTTTTAATCTCTAGTTGAAATAATTTCAGATAGCAAACAACAGTGATAGCAATTCAATAAGATGCCATTCTCTCTCAACGTCAGGTGGGTGCTTTTTAACATAGCGTTAAATCACCCTCGCTGATGATTTTCTGCCTATTTTAATGATGATCATTCGATCGGGTTACGGTCCTCATGGGCGAAGCAGTGTAGATGACCGATGCCGAAGTCGATTTTCTGATTGAATAGGAAATGCTTTCACCTGGTCACGGAGCTCATTTTTCTAATAACTTTAGTATTTCAGTTGTCTTGTTGCATCTTATGAACCTCACTTGACTCATCCTCAACCTCATTCGGTTAAACCTAACCTGTGCATAAGCATAGGCCAGTAAACGACTTCAGCTGACAGTTTGCCGTGTTCAGCGATGTTACAGTTGATAGAAACGTGTATAATTAGTTTAAGGTAGAGACGTTTTTTATTCGAATAAAATGTTGTTATATGTAGGTACCTTACTAAGCAAGGCTAAGAAGCAGCAAGGTGTCGAGGCTGCAGAACGAAGAGAGAGATCCACATCAACGCGAACTGTATCACACGTATCCGCACTCTCGGACACAGGATCTTTTTATCGCAATGTTGAGGTAGGCGAAAGGAAATTTTCACGGATGTCGAAACAAAGAAAATTAGAATTTCAAACTTTGCGCTGCATTAAATTTCTGCCAGTTGAAACTGCCGAAATAGTTGAAACATTTCAAAATTCCGCAATATTCTTCAAATGTTTTTTGTATGCGTGTCCACATAATATATATTTCTTCTCCGATTGCTTATAAACAGCACAGTTTTTTAATTTTAAGCTACCATAGAGAGGTTTTCTCTAAAATTCCACGTCATATGTGAAAGCTTTTCCCGTCCTTCCTCCACTGTCAAATCAACGGCTGTGCTTGATCATTGTAAGTTAACCGCACTCATTTCTAATAAATGGTGGTTTATTTGTTAACTGAGGCATAATCGAGATTCGAAGGCTATGGCTTGAGGTTATGCACTCAAATGCTTCTTTTAAAATAGCGAATTTAAAAACTTAAATATTTACGCAATCTTGTTTGAAAAGAATATTTCATTGTATCAAAAAATATTTTTCGAATTTATTCATGGAGAGAAGTTTTAAGCTTAACAGTTATTATTATTCGTTCAGCAACTGCATCTATTTCAGGTGAAGTGAATTTTCTATGCTTATTAATATCCCCTTTCTTAACTGTTCGAAAAGTATACATCAATTATTTACACTTAATTATTAGTTAATTGTGAATATATAGAACTATACATCATTACACACCATAAAATGTTCATAAAAGCCATACTCAAAAGGTTCTGGCTTGCCTCCTCGTTAGTGAGGTAAAACTTCGCATTTTTCGAGAGAATGCCATTAAAAATCCAGCACAGATAGCATGAAGCGGATTTAATCTGTATGAAGGCAACAATATCTCATCTATGTCTGCTATATTTTGGAGGCATTTAGAAGTCATTTATAGTGGAATTAACTGATATTTAATTTAAATCTTTCTTTGTCGACTATCGGAGGTGATTTTCCCGGTACATCAGTTTGCTCACATCCTGTTCATTGTCTTTTTTATAAGAAACTTCCCGGTTGGCGAAGAAATACGCCATCGGGGTTTCTTTCTTTTGCTGGGTCACTCTATATACAATTAATCTGCGCGTTGAAAAATTCTTGCTGTCGAGTGTGATGTACCTTTGAAGCACTTAAGGTTCCTCTTTTTTCGAATTATTGAGATAGGGGAGGATGAAATCCATAGAAGTCCCAGTACAAACCCCAAATGCGCACTCCTTTGGCCCTCCCTCCAATCTACTTTGAAGAATAGCAGCACTTCTTCTTCTGCATATCCAAGCCGATATAAGCTGTTGAAAAAGCGTTATCAGCCTAACTATGCGAGTGAATTTTCGCTTGCATTGGCTATAAAGTTTTCTCCTTCTCTTTTTGCATGCAAATTTCTCGTTCGTTTTAGCACGATTCACGAAATACCAGTTATCATTCTATATCAAGAAGCACTGGTTCAGGTAAATTCACAGATTTTATTTCTGATTTTATGAGATTCAGATCCTTCATATAATTTTTCAACGAGTTTCGTAAAGTACTATATTACGAGAGTATTTCTTCTCTTTTTTAAAGTATCGTTTATATACGCCTGCAGTTATTGATATCAAAATGAAATTGTTTAGTGGAATTGGAAATAGGTTAAGGGTGGCATTTCTTCTATAATCTACAGCAGTCAAAAAATTACATAACAAAAATCATCGGGCCATTTCCCCTTAAAGACTATTTCTTTTTACCCAATGTAATTATTTTACTAGTTCTTGATTTACTAACAACTGACCATTAGTATCTAAATATACAATAGGAACTGAATATTTCAGCATATATGAAAGGTAAACCTAGTGTTGATCCTTTCGTTCGCTACATGAACGAGAAAAAGCGCACCATTGATGCTATCAATGAAATTTCCGAAACGGGGGAAACAGAAGAAATTCATGAGAGTGCTGTCGTTACTCAAGACTCGATTCGCACTCAGGTTAATAACGTTATGCTTTTCTTTCAATGCCTAACGAGGGGAATATGCTGGATAACCTGAGTTAACCTACGATGCAAAGTGGGAAGAAGCAGAGCAAATCAAGAAAGGGAATTCATTTTTCAACGAAAATCTTCAGTATATTTTAATTACATTCATCCCTTCGTTTTTCAGTTCAATTTCTTTGAAAGAGATTCGTGCAGATTAATATTTATTTGCGTGCTTACTCAATTAAATCGATTAAGCATTCATTAGGAAAAAAATCTCTTCATATCTCACCATTAATTCTGTTTAGCTGCACTTTTCCTTGTGATCCTTTTATAATGTACTCATAATACCAGAAGATTGAAACCTAAGGATAATAGTAATAGACCAACAGCAAAGGAACGTCGAGGTACAATCGCTGCTGGGTCGTGTAATACAAGAGAAATTTCAAATTAGGGCCTATCTCGTCACTGTCATCAATTTTTCTTCTTTACGCAGCGTTGGATTGTGCTCTCTTATTATCTCCGCCATTACAATAGAATGAAGACGAATATCCTTAATTATAAGTAAATGATACCTAGGAAATAAATTTTAAGTATGGGCCAATTGAGACTATTAGATAATTTCGCCACCAATAAATATGTCGAATAAACCTACAAATTCACCGGGTGATTTATTAAACTAACAAATACAGAAAGTACACAAAAGTAAAAGTACAAGAATTACTTCAGTGAACAAGTTGCGGTAATTGTTCAACAAAATACATATTAGCAAGTTTCAAATTTGAAAGTTTAACTTATAAATACTGACTGCAGTGAATGCATATCATTATGAGGCAACAGTATACGAAAGAAATTCTATTAAAGTTGAACCAGCGGGGTTCTATTAAGGTCGGAACGCATAGTCAAAGCTGCAGAGAATTCTAACGATTTCAGTATCCCCACATACGTTCGAAAAAGAACCTATTCGTAACGATAGAAGAAAGTTGAACAAAAACCAAAAGAACCCCATTCCCGCCCAGGTCGGGGTGACTCGATAGGACGAAATCAAAGAGTTTCCTCCTGGGCCTCTTAAATTCGACCGAGCACTAAGCAATACTAAGCGATGAAATCGATAAGCTCTTCAAATTCTAGCAAACTGTTTGCTGCGTACCTGTGGACATCGTTGTAGTTTTCAAGCGTGTCCTGAAAGCTATTTGGGCAGCAATTTCTAAGCTGTTCAAGGATTTAATTTTATAGTTTTATTGTACGAAAATTGAAAAAAAAATGCTAAAATCATCGAGTGTTTGTTAAGTGCTGAGTTTTCGATAAGTTGAATTTAGTGACCAGTGTAGGTATTGCTTTTAAAATACTTTTTTTCGGATGATTTCGTTCTTGAATTATGGAGGAATAAAGCAAATTTTTTGATCCTCAATTCCAGCCCACTAAATAGACCCAATATGGGTCATGCAGTATTGGGTGGACGAATAGATCAGTTAGAAGGGTTAGTTTGGATTTTTTGAAATGCTTTACATCCACTGTGCAAATTTTAATTCAACCCATTCCATATCATTGAAGGCATAGCCTAGATTTAAGAGGAGTTTTGAATTTGAGAAGTATATTCAAGTTGACTTCCTGAACAAATTTTTAAGTAACTAAATTTGTGCGGTTTATATGAAATGACTCCTGCAGAGAAGCAAAACAATTTTGCGATATTCTGATGGATTTTTTTTAGATGGGATCACGTCTGCACTCATGTGGTTGGTTGAGACGACGTGTTGAACATGATAGTCGACCGGTATCAGTGTTGACGCATGTCACAGGCAAACATAATCAAGTGGATGGGATTTTACAAGTACATTTCATCCGGAAATAATTTGGCCGCTAAAAACATCTGACAGTTAATAAACATTGCTCGCTGGTCATGACTTACAAAAAAATTTTCTTTTCCATACGTTAAGTGATGAGCCTTTTTTGAGGATGAGGAGAAAATCCATTATGCTGAGCTCGTAGTATGACATATTAGAACTTTTATTTTTTAATGATCGATTCCGATATTTAGTGAATAAATCGACATTTAAATCTATGTACTTTTTTAAACAATTTGCTTGAAATGATATATTGGATTTTTTAGAACTTAGAAATTTTTTTTGTACAAACATAACATAACGAAACTGCGTCAACGCCCATGTTTGTAGATGGATGTATGTGTTTGTTTGCTAACTAAATTCAAACTTAAGATCAATAAGGCTAGAGTTCCTAAACTTAATAATCATACTGCATATTTTAAGAGGTCTGCGCTCCACTTTAGGTTGAACCATCATTTGCAAAAGCAATTTTAGGAAATCAGAGGCACATAAAGTCATACTTATTTACCCATACCGAATCACATTTAGCAATTCCTTCTCGAGTGGACAGAGCGAATGACCTCTCAATCACAGCACGACGTTAGTCTATATGCGTCAGTTTTTGTCGGCAACTTGTGAAACTAGTTGCACGCATACGCAAAAAGTAAAAGCGCACACCGTCTTGGATTTATAAGGCACTTTTCCGTTCGTCTGAAAATATTGCTCTCTAGCGTTTCAATTTCAAAGCAAGAACAAGCATCACGAAGAGGGAGAAATGAATGATATATTGCAGGAAGATTGGAAGGAGTTATCACAGAACACGTCATTTAAAACAACAACACTTCATGGAAACAGTGATTTAGCTCGAGGTTGGTCCTCTATCAATAAGTGCATGTTTCTTCGATAATGCTGAAGGTGGTAATCGAAGGTGATTGTGTTTTGTCGAAAATCCTCTTTTCTTTTTAGTTTTGAGGAACTTGCAAGTATGAGTTCTTCTCTTTGTTCGTTAATACAGTTTTTGGTAATCTCTCTATTTCTCGTTTTTGTAAAAAATTTGCAACGGGAATATAATTTTACAAAAAACTGAAGTTCTCATGATGTAATAATGAAATGAAATGTTGTGAGAGATCTTAATATTGAATAAATTTTGACCTCTAAATTATTCGGAAACATCGAATTTTGTTTACAGAAATTTCATTCGTAGAAATCCACAAAAATTATACTAATGGAGCGTAATTTTAAAGGAAGTCTACTGAAAACATATCCTAGTTCAATATTCATCAGCGCTCACTTTATTTCATCTTCCGTTGAGCATTTCCCAGAATATTTTGATGAGAATTGATTACAACTAATTGCTATGAAGTGTTTTATCAATATTGTTCATCAGTTACCGATATTTTTAGAGACTGCATCGAATGTTGTATTTTGCAAATAAATAAAAATGTGTTTGATTAAGAATTCCCCAATTTCTTAAATCAGTGATAACCGTTAGCGGTTTTCTGTTATTAGGAAACAGCTCATCGCTCTATCAATCACGACTATTGCGATCTTTATCTCAGTCAAGTATGAGTGAACGAAATCGGACCAGTTCAAGTGATAATAAAAAATTTGGCAGCGCAAATAACGACGACAGCCTTATTTTCGGTCGACAGTTTCTTGGCGATCACTCAAAGGTATCGTCTCGAATATTGGAAAATGCTGCTTAAGTGTTCAATTTTCGATTTTTAGAATAAAATTTGAAAATCTTCCCGTAGCAATCCCAAATGAAGCATTCAGAATTTTGGTTGAAACTGGTACCTTCTTTCACGTGACCTTCAACTTTACCTAAATAAAAATGGAAGCGGTGTGGACAGAAATTCATTCTTAATGAATACTTTATTATTTAAAGTAAATAAGTAAATAAATGTTCGAGAGTTTTATTTTAATAATGGATGATGCTGTACTCTAGAGAACAGCTATATTTTAGCATATTATCATGTCAATGAGACTTGCTATATTGAATAGTATTATGGCCAGAGTAATGTGGCCTGTTAGATTACAAGATTTTATAACAGAGCACTGCTATATTAATGAGTATTAATTAGGTAGAGCATGTTAATACGGATTAATGTTTGGCGCGTCTGCTGTTAAACAGCAAAAAGGAAGCGATTTCCTGCGCAGACTGAGAGTTATTTATCGTAGCTTGAAAATGCGATTCACAGTATGGGGAGCAGTCTAAAATTAGAAAGAATATTTGAATATCCGATTATAAGCTCTGAGAGCACTTGGGCACTAAATTGGTAATATTCAGATAGACTTATCTCATAACTACACAGAAACTATGCCGATATAAAAATAAATTTGGGATGCTTTACAATGTAAACAAGAAGCGTTTCTATTCTGTTCTATTCTATTCTATTCTACTCTGTTCTATTCTGTTCTATTCTACTTATTCATATATTTGTTTATTCGTTTTATTATTTACGGTAATGATATGCTGTTTTTATGAGGTTAAATGTGACGGGCGCTGAGCATTTCACGGTAAAAAAAATCAGTATGTGCTTTGAATGCGTCCTCTGTTGTCGTTGAATCATTTTAATGCACGGTAACTATCCTATTCTTGAATGATCCTCACCAACTTGCAGTTGTTTCGTATCGCTTCTTCCGTTCTATAATCTATAGATACAAAACGATTGCTTAAAAACATTCAACTGTATCATCTTTATTTTCTTAAATACATCCGATTATTTGAAGTTCTTCCTTCCGATATGCTCAAATTCTGTCCGATTCACACTAAAACTGTTGAATTTGAATTTGTTACAGCATATTTGCACTTTACTCCACAGTTTAACTCTAATTTATAAGAGCACTTACTGAATTAGTTGACCAAAAAATGGCTGAATTTTCTGTGCATATTGCATCATATTTAGCAGCGAAAAATATAGGTAAAATGCTTTGTTTTATTTCGTTTATCTGCTTTATATATGTAAATCCGCATCTGTTGAAGTCGCCAGGAATGCTTATTTCAGCGTTTTTCTATTTTCATATCCAAAAGATGAAATCCTTTCTGATATTTTCTCATTAACGATCTTTTCCTCCCACAGATGCGGTTTTATACTCACTAATAACTTTCACTCACTATTCACAGATTAGCGAAAATGCATCAATAACGTCGAAAAGCACAGGGAAGCCAAGATCGACGAGACGACGCTCGAAGTCATGTCGTACTTGCGTGAGTGGCCGACTACCCACTCATACGAACACCAAACTATCACCTAAGATGTCAGAAATGACAGGGTTTTTTTTAGATTTAAATCTTTTAGTCTTTTAAGGTGTGACTTTACTTGACTAACTAACTTGCACACTGTATCTTGTGCATTTGTGAATATGCTAAACATTGTAAAGTTAGAATAAACAATCGTGTCCCGTTATAGTATATATAGCGTCCAATTTTATAATCATTTCGTCATGTAAAAAATCCTTACTATATGTTTAGAAGACCGATATGATCATTTGCTCTTCACAATCATCGATTTTTTATTCGATTTCCTTTAGATGGAACAGTGAAGAGTACTCACTCCCTAAGGCTTTGCATCTTCCATTGCTTTTTGGCGTAACTAATTAAAATAGTATTGATTCTGAGAACAATAACTTGATAACTTTTACAAAATCAGAAGAACTTCGATTTTATCTTTAAGTGGTACCTATCAAAATGTCAAAGAAGTACCTCTGAAATTAGAGATCACAATCGTTTCTAAACCTAACAGTGGCATATTATCTATGTAAGTGTGATACGAAATATGACCAGTTATTGGTAAAATCGTGAAAACACAGAAACGCATCAAGAGGGGAAGTGAGACAGTGAAAAGGAAAAGAGTTGTCATTTCTATACCTTCAAAATTTCATGTCCAGTTCACTTCTCGCGCTGTTTATCTCGCCATTATTGTTAGAGACGTTTAATTTCGACTCGGAGGAAGTTTTTCAGGAACGATATATCGGGTGGACCACAATTTGAATATAGCTTCGCAATCGATAACAATAGAATGCATAAACCGTACACAAAATTAAGTGAATCGGAATGGCATAATGGGAAATATTTTTCCGAGAAGTGGGAACGTTTCGTCAGCAGGAAACTTCTCTTCGATATCAGTAGAAATTTGGACGAATTGGATGATGCCGATTATGATATCTTCATCCCTGTTAGTGTCATTTCTATTTCGCAGAAATGCTACGAAAATTTGCGATCAAATACCTAAATTTTTTTGAGTCAGAAATCTTGAAAATCATTTTCAAATCCGATTTTCTTCTAATTCTATGGTGAATTTTTATTTTATTTTCAAGGATTTCTAAAATATTTTTCATATGTGTATTACGATCAAGGTTGGATCCTTAATGCTTTTTGTTTACTTGATGTTTTTAAATATTGCAAAAAATGGTTCGCTTAGAGATATTCTTCGAGTTTGCAAAAATTCATATCCAACCAAAATTTTATGGTGAAATGTTTTACGAGGTAGAGGCCTTTCGGTGCAGAACTTCAGGAAACAATATTATGTGTTAAAGTTTTCGTCTTCGCGGGTGTAGCTAAATAAGTTCTCGAATTCAGGATGAAATACTTGAGAGAGCCGATCCAGAACAACTTCTTCGAAATCGTCAGGCAGTGAAGAGAGCGGTCCGTCATATTCATGACGATCCGAAAATGGCGCAGATTTTGCTCGACTATAGTGGTGATATCAACGATGTGTCGGCAGCAAGGCGGCATTATAGCGAAGCGATAAAGAATAATGCAGCTTTTGCCGACCTCACAAAATCCTTCAACGCTGCACTTGATCATTTCTTGGTATAAGAGATCTTTAATTTTTATATTTTTTATTTTGTCTTCTCCTATATTCCTGAAATTCAAGATTCACGTGATTGCCTCAAATTCCAAAAAAAATTTAAATTCCCAAATTTTGATCAACAGTATTTTTAATCGAAATATAGTGAAGTTTTCGACCAATATATGAGACAGCACGTAGAGACGCCGACATCATTTTATTAACGAACGATGTGTAAAAGGGAATTGTGACTTGAATAACAGATAGCCATATTATACTTATTTAGCCTCTTTCTTAGACATCATAGGGAATTTGTAATGACAGACAATGAAAACGAATCTAACGCATTTTAAAAACTTTGTGTCACAGCTCGTTAATTTTCCTCATTCGTTGAAATGCGTTTTCCTAAAATTATTCACCTATACTATCAGATTATTTTAATTCACTAATATTGTAAGAAATTTCACCTCTTTGTAAATTTGTTCGAACGCCGTTTTAGAAACGGAAAATTTCCTAATGAGCGATCTTTCATTCCGTTATTGTCGAAATGTTTAGAAACCGATGAGCGGAACTTGATTGTTTTATTACCATAATGAGAGCATAACGTATATAACGTGTTTAGGTTTTCGAACTTGAATTTAAATGGGAGTTCGTGATGCTCTTTTATATTTCTTTCTGAGAATATAAAAAATTGAATTTATTTTATTCATCGGCACTGTATTGTCTATATTTTCATATATATATATATATATATATATATATATATATATATATACATATTAAAATAACCAGAACTAAACATACATCATGTGCAATTATATTTGTAATTATAATAACTTTTTTAGAAGTTCTATGATAAGACACTTCTGTGTTAAGCATAACGTACTCTAGCCTCCGAAAACTGCGAACATATTTCAGAGTTTTTCCAACGACCCATCTGACGAAGAATATCAGTCACTTACCGAAGAGCCAAAGACCGCGGCAGTAAAACGTCAGAAACCACGCAAAAATAGGAAGAAGACATTATTCTTATAATCTATTGCTCTCTATGTTCAGTAACTTTTTTTTAAATGACCGCTCACTGTCGACAATCGATTCTCAATTAAAATTCCATTTAATTACACTTATGGAGGGTTTATTTACTATATATTTTAAAGTCTTCTGCCATTCTTCGCAAGTACTTAATAAATTATGCGTTTATTTCGTAGAATATTTTGTTGTAATTTTTTCGAGAATTTCACTCTCCGATATTTCCTCTCAATAGATGCTCATCACTTCTGTAATTCTGTAATAATAAGGAATGTGCGTACTCGTAAGTCTGAAAAGAAACTTCATATTGTATAAAATTTTAACTAGAAAATTATACGATACGAAAAATATTGAAACGTTTGCTTGAAAAAAAGAAACAATAATGAAATCGTAGCGGACAGTCTTTGCAGAATTAGCTGTTTTTAATTCAGCTCAAATCTGGATCATTTCTCGGGAATGAGCGATTTCTTCTTCGGAATTATATCGAGAGCTTTAGAATTACGATGCCAAAACGGTTGATAGAATTATGCAAAACATCGCAGCTACAAAAACTTCTAGCACGCAGTCATTTTTATGATTTTACGCACTTTCAATTCAGAAATGTATTTCTAAATATTTGTTGCTGATCTATTTTCATTGTAATGCATATAGCAATCGTAGAATCGTTTCGAACTCAACTAATAATTACGGTTTATCCAAGGGAACGATTCGACGATTTTGTCTCTAGTTTATTCAATTTTAAAAAAGATCACTGTTAGTGTTCTATATTAGCGTCTGTATATTTGCTCGTTTTCTAATAGTTCGAATGAACAAGACGAAGGAGGCATGAGATTATTGATTCGTTGCTTCTATGGATTTATGGATGTTTCGTAGAATCAATCATGTGGATTTATGGTTATGAAAGACTATCAATTTTTAAACAACGAATTAATGAGTTGGATTTAGATTTTGATGCACAACTTGGTGTAGTTTTTGTGCCTTCCTTTCATGTCATCGCAAATAATCACTTACGTCAAAAGTGCTCTCAAGGGGAATCCCTCATTTCACCGTTTTGAATTCTATTGGTGTTTGTAGATCTTTATGGAATACTCGTTTCTAATTAAGTCGGTTAATGGAATGTTTGTTTGAATTTAACTTCACTATAAAAATTTTTTTCCTCCAAAAATATACAACAGCATTATTACTTTGAATTTTTACGCAAATCCATTAACAAGAAATGTTTAGAAATGTGAAGTACGTCTTCATTTGTACTGTAATAATATAATATTTCCCTCGTTAATTATAAAATGCCAACGACTTCTAGTTATAAGCGAAGAAGCAAAAGTCGTTTAACTCACTTAATCGATAAAAATGTTGGAATAATTGTGTGCATCGGCGAGATTTCATTCTCTTTTCGAATATAGGAATGTTCAACTCGTGTGGGATTTGGCACATATCTCAGGCCCTGACGGCGTTTAGTTAATCCGAGTAGGCAACTACTATCTGAGTTGAGAACGTTATGAATACTTTTTTTATTATGAATCACTTCGAAAATAGGATGTTCGGTTCAGGGGCGCAGTCATATGACGCTGTTCAACTTGAGCTTATCACTTGGTGAACTGATTATCTACTGATAAGTTATACTTGCTTTTCGCTAACGACACATTGTCATATATTGCGTACAAGTGTGCAAATGTTGCGCAATCATTTTGTAGCATTTTATCTGTCTTCGTTTTAGATGGAACAAAAATTTTGCGCTCAACTAAAATTACCTAAATGTTGCGCCATCATGCCAATAAATTGGTAGAAATCAGTCCTTTTGAAGCAGTTAATTAAATTATGATTCTGAGATAACCATACCGCTGTCACTGTTATAAGAAAACTTAATCCTTCACAAAATTTCAATAAGTTTCATGAAAACTATTTTTTATAGCGTTTTGAATGTTTTCCACTGTTTTTATTTAGGAAGTATAAACGATGATGGTTTTTTGTTCCACGAAAATGCATCGTACGAATTGTTTTCAACAGGAAAATGAAAATGCATGTGTTACAATGGCAAATGCATTTTTTTTTTCATACATTGAGTTTATTTTCACAAAGGATTCAATATTACATCTAAAAGCAAGAAAATAGGAGGCAGATGTAATGACGCAGCGTTGTGGTACTACCTTTTACGGCAATGCTGGCCTTAGTACTTAATACATGGAAATAGAAAGCCAACTAGTCATACTAGCAGCTTTTCGGTGGGTCTCTTCAACTTTTTTTTTTCGCACAACTTGGGGATGTTAGAGAATTTTCAGTTTCTATAATTCAAAACGGACCGAAATTTGAAACTGCACAATTCCCTCGGATCATTGAAATTCCTAACATTTTTTCTCCTCGTCATCGTGTTTCAATTATTCTCTAAAATCTAAAATTTAATTTATCTCTCCATCTCTTAGCCTGTTCACCTATAATATTTCATCGATCTTAATATCTTCCCTCATTCTTTGAATAACCACGACGGTCCCTTATTTGTCGTTTATTAGCAAAGAAATTTTTATTAGTGATAAGGGGAAAGCAAAGGAGGGGGGAATGTGGCTTATCATGGAACACATGACATTTAAGCGTCTTTATATCAATATAGGTCGAAAACAGACACACAAAAATCAACCCGACTCTTATTCACTGATTTGCACAGTGAGTCATTAGGTTCGTTCTGCAGTCGTGCACAGAATTCTGAAAACATAAAGCCTAATGATGCCATTCGAAATGATTCCCTTTACAAACAAAGAGTGCATCAGCTTGAAACGAATTACCACCTACTTGCATTGAACTGTTTCCTGTTGTTGAATTATTCACTGCCCTGTTCTGTGCTGAAAAAAAAAGTACCTGGAGATGGGGATGTGTAGGAGGGAGGGGAATCCCATTATGAAGTTTATTATTTGTAGTGCGCTAGCAATAAATATTTTTTACATCATCTCGTTTGGATCATGGCGTATCACTCTCGTAAGTGCGGCATGATGTCATGAATCCATTTCTCTCTTTGGACCTTGCTGAAAAAATCTGATGTTGAAAATCCAAGGATCTCCATGAAGACTTTTAAATTCCTCTCGATTGAACTTCATAAATATTTTAGGAAAATAGTGTCCTGAAATAAGTTGAAAATAGAGGTGAATATGAGAAAAAAAAGCTAAAAAATAGTTCTGGGGAGTATTTTTCATAAAACTGAAAATATTTTACGAAAATATTGAAAAAATTTGAACTTTGAACTCCTCTGATGATTTCGGCTTTGTTTTCATGTAATATATACAAATTGAATGGCATTTAAAAGGAAGCAAAAGAAAAGCATTCACCATCGAAAGAGCTCGTTTCTTAACCGAATCATCCGACTCTTTTGCAACAAATTAAATTAGCCCACAATTATTCAATAGAGATATGAACTTTTTAGAGCAAATTCAAGCATCCATAATAAATCAGTGCAGAGATGAATATTCGTCCCTCAAATTTGGCTGAATAAAATTTCTAAAATATATATACCTCCAAAATCAATCTTAAAATGTTTTATTTTCCATATAAAATTCCCAAAATAGTTTTTAGACCACAAGAAAGGAGCTTTGAATTATAGAATAAATAAAAGCTTTTTTTTAGCCAAACATGCAGACATCACATTGTAAATATACTAAAAAATACACCATTGATTATCTCGATGTCAGAAAAGGAGATAATGAAAATTGAAAAATGCGTGTGCATTATGTTTTTATAAAATTATCTCGATACACAATAATTGCGACGATGTGATACGACCGCAAAGATATAACGAGAGAAACTTTCTTCCTTTGATCGGTCATCAGATCATTATTAGATATTCAACTGCAGCTGAAAAACGACTAACTGTCTATGATGATCTCGATTTCCATTTATGGAGATAAATTTCTCTGTTTGTGCAAAGCACGCGGAGACTTTTTGCTCGCGCTCATTTGATCGCATAAATTAGACATCGATTTAAGTATAAACCGGCTATGTAATGTTACCATATGATCGTAATAGATGGAGACGTTGAACCGGACGGATTTATGTCAGATCGATCATTAATTTATAGTTGAAGGATCAGCTTAGATGATATCTATCGTCATTCCACTGAAGAAATATTGATAATTCTACTGGATATAGTGTTTTGAAAAAATCTTTTTAGTGAATTTAAAGAATGCTCATATTCAGTTCATAATTACACTTCGAAGGGTGAGACGAAAAGGTGATTACGAAGTAATGACGCGATGGCAGGCGGCAATTTATAGATGAGGCCATGTACGACGATAAAAGTGCAGTGCAGGTGGCAAATCATAACATTGCATATATATATATATATATATATATAGATGCACTTTTTCGTCGAATCTCATTGCAAATCCCTCCACGAAAAAAAAGGAAATGATCGTGAAAGGTCGTGCAGTTTTTCCAGCCAAGAATTTGTGCTTATTTTGTGGAATTTAGAAGAAATCATATTATTGTTTGTTAAAATATTTAGATTTTGATTTAAGCTAACTAACTAGTCGAGGTACCGCATCGAAAGAAATTCACCGCTGATTTCAATAATTTTCTCGATGTTAGGAGATATGCCTAGCGGGGAGTGGAGAGTGGAATCGCATCCCTCTCTTTTTCCTCTCCCTGATAGGTTCTGCACTAATGTGCCTAGTGAAGGAGCATAATGGGTGAATTGCCGACGACAAGCCAGCAGATTATAATTTGCTGTCAAGCCGAAATTTCCAAAAGTGCTCCCAGTGCCGATTTTAAAAACGTTATGAGTGACGAGTGAGAGCGTGCAAAATGTGTCTGCTCAATGGAGGCTGCATTATGAAAATGCACGTGGAATACCATTTCCTCACAATAAAAGCTCCGCTCGTTAAGCGTGATTTTTGGCTGGCTGCTCCCACCCTTGAGAACTGCTGAGAAAAAGATAGTCACAAAATTACCGCAAAATAAGGTAGTGGAGAGGTCATCCGATACGGCTTTTGTACTGAATTCACCTCGAGATTGGCACTGATCACTATCTACGATGGTTAGGTAAGTGATCGCGGTTGTCGGATGGATTGATTAATTGCATGCGCGATTAGGACAATGCACAGCGAAGTCGATTTGTGACAATACAGAAATCATCGAAGTTCACTGCGATGGCTTATCAGAGCTCGTTGATTTATGGCATTTGTTGAAATCTTATGGAGAGAGAGGTGAAAACAGTTGACGCCATAAT
The DNA here is from genome assembly GCA_037576465.1 of Parascaris univalens. Taxonomy (NCBI): domain Eukaryota; kingdom Metazoa; phylum Nematoda; class Chromadorea; order Rhabditida; family Ascarididae; genus Parascaris; species Parascaris univalens. The sequence goes on along the minus strand of CM075173.1, from coordinate 200,196,465 downwards.
AATGCAGATTCAATCTTGAAATGAAGGCCAAACGAAGAGGCGATTAATAATTTTTTTGCGCATTACTAAACTCATTTTCACTCCTATTCTTTGTTCATTCTCTATATTTACTATACTATCTATATTCATCCACTTATACCATTTTTACAGTCTACACATCTTCACTTATAAATTTATGCAATCTGTAGAAAATCACAGTTTTTGCAAAATACAATTTATTGGTTATGAAAGAATATTTTTACTTATCACATTCGTAAGTCACAATATACACAATTAATAACTTGTGTTCATAGAAGATATTACTCTCTAAGAAATTTATTGAAAGTCAAGTGCGAGAAAGGAATAAAAGCTGAGGTTCGAAATATATTTCGCTTATATCATCCAAATAAATGTAGACGTTAACTTCTTTAGATAGGAACATCTTTTTGAGGGTAAAATATATGAACAACAAATTACTTGCGCAACTCTTCATATAGTTTGACCCCTATGATAACCTCACGTTAGAACGCCGTAACTGAAATCATAGCACAAGAACGGAAGGTTCTTTGTATGGAAAGGCGATTCTTTGAATCGAGAGATTGCTTCGATATGTATAGGAGAGTGCGAAAATTTGTGAAAATCAATATTTTGGCAATAAATGCGATGTTTCTGCATATAGATCAAAACATTAATGCATCAGATTTAGGAACAATATAAATAGGCGTCAAAAGATGCGAATTGCTAGTCGAAGATTTGATGTCAGAAGGTGCAACGCAAGGGTGATTTTTGGGAAGATGGAAGATGGACATCTGGATACCGACCTCATAAATTCCACATAATTTGAAATGGTTGATTTTGTGGTGAGATATGCTGACAGATAGATGGAGAGAAGCTGTGTTATGCTTTTCTTAATTGTACAACGTGTACTTTATTTAAGCGCGTTGATATTAAAATGCGTACACAATAATGTTTACACACTTTAATGCTACCTTTCTCAACTTCCAACCTTACTAAACGCTATGTAACTTTAAAAGCTAAGCACAAAAAAATAGAACATGAGAATGTTTCAGACGAAATGGCTCATTAAAAAATTCACCCTTATTTCTCAAATTCTCAACAAAGATCTCGAAATCGTTGTTTATCTCACTTCCTACCTAATATTAGCCGTTTAAGGTATTGGGGAACAATGTGACGATCAACTACTAAAATTGTACAATAGTATGACTCTGTTAATTATTCTTCAATTTTATTATTTCTTGACACAAATATAAACACATAATTAATTAGCACACTGCGACAATGAGAATATGATTAACTCGGATGATTAAAGAAAACATATGAAAGGCAAAGAATGTTGAGTAGTTATGAATGAGTGAAAAAACATAACACACATTCAAGTGAAAATAGAATTTCGATTAGGCGCTCTGCAAGAGATTTTCTCAAGAGATGGATGCAACTGTAATAAGTTTGTTTGATCGGATTTGCAATCACAATTTCGAAATGCTAATCGTAAACTTAAACAAATATGAGTGTAAATGCAATATGTGACGGTCGATTTTTGGATGTATAGATGTGATCAGATTATTTCATACAAACAAACCAATGATGCATTTTTTGAATTCAAAATTTCACACAGAAAGGAAACTTCTTTCAATCTTTGACCCAGACGGTGTCGTTCGGCTTGAAAGCATTTGTAATCGTCTCGAAAATCACATTTATTCTAAAATGCCTTCTGAACTGCAATTGCATTTTTATGAATAAAATGTTGTAAACATAAATATTCGAGAGAATTTTTTCTTTACTGACCATATTTCTCAAATACAAAAATTCCTCTCAAATTTTCTTTTTCACGCTTCAATTAGTGAAATTTTCTGCTGACGACAACTATTTCAACTTAGTCGCAATTTGATAAATATATAAAAAATTCTCTTAAAAGACTGACCTAAAATCGAACCCAATTCATATTTGTGGAAATCACTTTGGGAGATCAACTGCAACGAGATAATCGCTGCATTGATTATCGCGAGTTTTATGACGCATTTAATCTTTGCTTTCTGCTCAGGTGAATTCAGTGTGCACTATTTTAAGACGTAATTTGCACTATATCTTAAGATATTTTACTAATCCATAGGCATCCTCATGTACTGAAATTTGTAAGTTTCTAACTGTTCGGGAAATAATTTATTATTGTTGTAATCATTTTTCCATTGAAAAGCAATAAATTTTTTCACGGAAGACTTTCTTAAACAATTTTTTGTTTATTTTTTTATTGTCCTTGAATATTTTCTTGGTATCCATTTGAATAATTTAAAGAGACGCATTACTTAACATTCGAGAGAATTTTATATGAGAATTTAGAAAATGGACTATCGGAAAGTTATATGTAATTTTTTGCAAAAAAAACTGTATTTGTTAGCGAATTCATTTGGTGTTAAGAAATTTTGAACCATAGCTAAAAGATCAACTTATTGGCGATATCCTTGCACTAAACAATAAAATTACTGCAGCAAGTAATTATGTGGCCCAAATTTGCCTCTTTTCAGATACGAATTTCCCATTTTATACCAGTTTTTCCAAAACATTTTTGCAAACTTATGTCAAGTTTTTTTCTTTCACTTCGGCTGGTTGTGCGGTGAAAAATTATATTTTATAGTTGTTTATCTCATTCTGTCGCCGAATTCCACGGATTTTCTATGATTACTTAGAGCTTCCTAACAGCGAAGAAACGTCACTGCACACGACGATGAAGGAATATTCATCTCTATCGTAAAACATGAATTCGATGAATTCTTCGGACTAAATTTCCAACGGGTTTATTCGGACACCCCTCTTCCCTCCTCACCGCTCTTACTTTTCATAACCATAACTATCCCGAGGAGGCTTCAAGCTTTTTCTTTCTGGTCGTCTTTCAATATCACTTAAATGACACGCACTATATATCATTTTCTGTGTGTTCCATTAAAATACTCCTAAAAAAATACTGAAACTATTTCACCCTAAATTAAATTACCTCTCCTTCTGAAGTAAATGAATGGATTTAAACAGAGAAATTTAAACCACATATGATGAAAATATGATATTGGCTAATAGCGAAAAAAAAGTTTAATTATGCGATACATGAGGGAATAGGAGTCGCACTAATTCAAGACTGCGAAATTGTACTCGTTGAAAAAGCTTGTTGAACAAATGCATTACGTTCAACAAGTATTTCAACCGGAAACGTTCGAGCACCGATCGCATTCCGCTGAAAATACACCAGCTTAGCGCGTTCTTTGAGCAACTTCTATGAGAGAAGAAGAGTGACAAAGAAGACGAAAGAGCACTCGTGTATTGTCATGTTTTCTTTTACGCCTTAGACGACAATACTTTGGAAATAGAATGACGATATGTATTTTGAACTCTCTAAAATGAAGAGATAATATCGCTGAAAAATTGTCGCAAAATATCGATATTGAACAAAAAGACTAGCGGATCGAAACTGAAACCATGCGAAAGTGGGATTCGAAATTTTAGCTGCTTCTAAAATATGGCAAGTTATGAAGTATTCATCTAAATTATCCAATTAAATCTGTCTGAGATACGACTTTGTGTTTCCTTTAAAGAAGTCGTTTAGGAATGCAATAAAATTATGGCGGAAATGATCTATCTTACGCGTAGAGACATTATTGTCCAATTGTCTAAGCTTGTAAGTTGAGATGATTATGCACACCAACGCATATTTCATCATGACACTTGAATCGACTGATGAAGTTTGTTGTTTCAGAAATTTTCAGTTGCCCACCAGAAGTATTTGGCAAATACTTGTGGCATATGGCGAATATTTGACTCACCGTCTGCAGTTAGTTTTTTCATCATCGAGAACATATTTGCATATTTTCTTTCCACTAAGTCCACATGAAAATTTTTCGCTTTCAAGACAATCGAATAGTCAATTCACTGTTTCGATAATACTTACGCGAATAGGAAATGCAATGTTTGCGTTTATTTGCTTCTAGATTTAATGGTGTATTTTAACAGTAGCGAAAAATAGATCGCTGATACTTTTTAAAGCTGATCGGCACAAAGGTTTTGAATCAGCTTAGAAGTAGCGAAAAATCCCACTCCTCACTGATGCGTAAATTTTGTATGCTGTTTCTGAAATTGAAAAAGTGCTCTAAATATGTAATTGTAATATGTAAATAAAGAGTAGCTGAATATATTAGCACCATAAATAGGTTAAAGATTGCCTGAAATAAACAAATACTGTACAAACTGTTCACAGAGTCCTCGAGAAATGTTGGAGAATCCATAAACTAGTATTTTACGCTTAAGGCAAATCATTTTTTTTTTTTTGACGTTTGGGACTGAACCCATGACTCTTTGTTGCTATTTTGAAAGCACTGCAGGTGGTGAGATTCCTTAAACATAGGAATCCACGACATCCTGACAAAATATGGCAGAGATAAAAATCTACATTTAATGTGCAGCTGATGAATCAATTTTCCTCAACGTTGATTAGTTCCGCCCGAAATCGATGCAAAAGTGAAATTCAACCTCGAATTTAAGCTAGGTTGTTTTATTAATATAAAAGAAACGAAAGATGAGCGGTGATCTAATACGACAAAGTGCAACGAAAATTTTCGCAATCTTCGAACCTCCTCAGCGATCTTTGAACGTCAGCACCTTTTCCTTCCATCGATTTAATTGGAAGTCGCTGCAACAATTGTGTGCGTGAGATTGCGTAAACTAGAAAATTTCTGTTGCATGTGCTTATCGCATGTTATGTCATACATTCATTGGTCGTTTATCAATATTCTCTTAATTAACGGTACGCGCTAAATAAATGTCGAAGGATTTGCTGCGATGTGCATATACCCATGAACCTGATGCCGCGAATCCGTAAATCCACGATGTAATTGTTTTACATTTGGTCGAAGTTATGCATTTCGCTATTCCTCACCCTCGAAAGAGTGCCAACCCTTCCCTCCAGCAAACTTTTCATATCGTTTTAAAACAGCGGTACGACTCTCTTAGCCCCTTCCTCCCAAATTACCGCAGTTACCTCTGTGCAGTAGGACATTATGTGGTTCTGTTACTGATTTTCGATGCTGTCTCGATGCTAGATCCTTCGGCATAATGAAGTGCTTACATAATACCAATAAAGCACAAAAAGTGCTTCATATCGCCTTTCAACATCTAGCTGAGACCAATGCAATGTGACATAAACGTTTTCTCACTATCCTCTTCATTCACGCTTTTGTGGAGTGACATTCTTGTTGGTAATCATCACGTGTTGTTCATTATATACAGACTGATGACATTACAACGATGAGGAAATTCACAATGTGATTGTGTAACTGCAAAAATACACTTGAATAAAAGCCTAAAATGAAACTTCAAAGGCATAAATCGCTCCCAAACAGCAAAGGAGTCGATTTCAGCTTCCTATCATTTGCGAATCGCTCGTTTGCGATTTCTGCCAATTTTTATTTGTGTTCATTTCTGTATTTGTGCATTCTCTTTTGCTTGTTATTCTCGCATTACGCGGTAATGGGCGGAGCGAGATTATTTCATTGGACAGTTCTGAATTAGGAAAGTTGAACGCGTAACGCGTAACGCGTAATAGGACGCGACGCGCAACCGGTGAGAGACTGTCGAGTTTGGTGGTGTCAGTGGTGATTGCTCGCAACTGCGTTGAAGTGAAACGCTCACCTTTTACGAGTTCTTCCGAAACAAATTGTTCATCATTCCATTATCTCATTACCCCTCTCTCTTTCTGCACCCCTCTTTTCCCTGTCTTTTTCCCCCTATCACTGGCCCTCTAAGAAGACCGTCCCGACTTCCTCGAAGAGACAAGATACGCTGGTGGCTGTGTTGTTGTGATCGCTGCTCTTGTTTAGCTATATGGTGAGTGACGCCATGATGGCACAAGTGATGGCCACTCCACCAGCTCCCGAACTCAACGAGGTCAGTCTCGGAATTTGTCTTAAACATATTCATTCTCGGGTATTTCAACCGCGAATTATTCAAGTTCAAGGCAAAATCCCTATAAATTTTATTAAGTGTGCAACTTCCTGATGCTGCAGAAGTATGCTACTGCTGGCTGAGGCAACCAGTTGGTAACGGAGTTGCTTAGAGGTAGCAGTCAGTAATGGCAACGGCTAATTAAAACTTTTTGCATGTTTGTACTCCTCACATATATGCAAATGAACGCAGCTGTTCTTTTTAATTGACGACGCACTAATCGGATGGCTGACTGAATGCAAACATGTAAATTTTGTTGTTGTATTTACTGATTAAGCAGACGATTGTGCTAACAGAAACTGACTATTAATTAAGCAAATTTACCCGACTAATAATTAAATGCCATGAGCGACCCCATAAATGACAGCATTAATTAATGCTTAACGATTTTTACTGAACCAATGTAATGTTCCGTCTCTACGAAAATAACACCGCAGTTTTTCTTCAAATAGAAGTAATACTGAAATGCAGTAGGTAACCGAATATTCAAATTCAATATTACTCCTAGTGTGAAAGAAATCGAGATAACGAACGAGGGAATATTTTCAATTGAGGAATTTGCTTATGCACCCATAATTTGCTTTTTCTCAAGTAATGCCTTTGCAAGTTTTTGCATTCAATTTTTTGTCGATTTTTTAGCACCTCCTAGTTGTCGCACTTCTTTAGTTATTCCACCACACAATTCCGAAAAAACTTCAGTGTTTGTAAAAAAAACTTAAGACGTTTCATTCCGTGCATTGAAAAGTCATACATTCGGAGCAAAGAAGTTCGGAGAGTTGAAAAAAATGAGTGGTTAAATTTTTCGTACACTTTAGGAGAGTTTTTTCTGGGATTATATTGATATTTTTCATAATCTTCTTTGTCACCTATTTATTCCTGTTTCATTTATATAGATTTTATAGTTGCTTACTTAGTTACTTTCTGGTGATCCGTACTGGGCACTTCAGTCATTCTTAGATTCCAATAACCTTTTGGAGAGGGAGGGGGTTGGCATTTAAATAGTGGGAGAGAAATGTGTTTTTTCTTAACTCATGCAACTCTCATTAGCCCGTAATTGTTTTGGGAGAGATTTTATTGCCGACAGCTCAAAAATATGACGGTTAAAAGAGTTTATTATTTCATTTTCATAGAAATCATACATAAATAATTCTCCTTGAGTATCATCATTTTCTCTGTTCGCTTATAACTCTTTTAGTCGGATGGAAGCGTTTTATTGCTATTCTTTTAACATTTGGTTTCTTAGTGCGCCCGAATCGCTTATCGGCGATTTTTGTTTGCTTAACGCCCCACAAGATGCTTTCCATTGAACATTCCCCATCTATCAATGACGCAATAAAAAATACTTCAAACTATCAATGTTTTTACTATGCACTTCCGCTATTCTTCTTTTTGCGCGTACGCGCGCATCAAAGAGCACTCAATTGCAAAAATTTATCAAAATCGGATTGTCATCAAGAGCGATTTTTTATCGTTTGAGAGACGTAGAGGGCGAGGCAAAGGAAATAAATGTAAGAAGGGTTCATCAAGAAAGATAGCCGATGAAAGTGATCATTCACAACGCAACTGTGAGGGAGAAATGGCTATAGTAGATGGGTCTATCTTGTAGAAGAATAAAGTCTAAGGGGCAACGTTTGCGTAGAGTCATTTGCGTTTATATTCGTTTTGAAGCATTAAAACCGCATAAATTCATATAAAATTTAAGCTTTCAATAGTTGTATTTCGAATAAAACGAATCCTAAGTGAAGATATCAGCTTTTCTGTTTATACTATTTATTTATTTTGTTATCATCATTTTTCGGTCATTTAACCGTTTAGAAATTCGTTTATTTGCTTTTTATTTGCTAATTCATTTAGCTCTATTTGCACTTATATATTAATTTATTTACTTACTTATTTGTATTTTGTTTACTTATATGTTTATTTTCATAACTTAAAATTGAAGGAATGATAATTATATTTTAAGAGTAGACGTAAGTGCAACAACGGCAATCCTAAAATAGTTCCGATTTTCATCGAAAACAGAGAGATATCTGAAATTTCGCTATAATCTTCTATTTTCTCCACTGAAATATTGCAACATTTCTATATTTCGTTGTTTACTTTTATCAATTTGGTTGTCTACGTACTTTACTCTCCTCATATATTGTTATCTAAATGCTTTAGTCGAATATTCCGAAAAGATTTTCCCATTAAAGTCGTTGAAACTTTTTTTCGTATTCATAGTTTCATTTCTTTATATTCATTCGTTATGGAAATAACAAAAATAATAATATATGATAATGAAATGTGCTGATAATTTAGTGGCTTTATTAATGATACCACTTTATGATAATATGATAAATTTTTTCAGTTATGAAATACGAAACTATTTCAGTTCAAATGAATCGATAAGTTATCTGTTTCCAAATAGTTTAGGCCAAGTTGAACATTGAATGAGCACCGCAGCTACTTAGTTGACTTTTTTGAAGTAATCTTTATGTATACAAACGGTAAACATTTCGGACGATTTATGTGAAGATTCATGAGAAACTGCGCAATATCGGCAATCCTGGAGAGTTTTTTTTTTTTTTTAGGAAACTAGTACGTCCACTTTCCTTTTTTTCGTAGGAAAGCAAGCAAAAGACAGGAAATAATGTTTGTGCTGCTTCTCCTACTCCTCCTCTTTCCTCCTCCCTCCTCTGTACTCCTCTTCCACTCACTCTTCCTTATTTAAACAAAAATCCTTCAGGCACCTTCCTATGATTGTGGAAACAATGCTGCCCTCATTTTTGAAAAAGAAAAGGTTATAATTGAGGTGGAAAAATTACTGAGCTGAACACATGGCATTAAAAAATTTTCACTGTAATTTATGTCTCCTATACAAAATGTAAAATTCAAGAAATTAATGGAAGCCGAGAATTAAACGTTTCTGAACTTTTGAATCTTTTTTCCAGGAATTTTTTTGAAGTTTTCGAGCCGTCATTTGTGAGGAAGCTTTTCATTCGTTCACCCGGGGGAGGGGGGAGAGAGCAAATGAGATCAACAATTCCGAGCAAATACCTGAACCTATCTAATGCAGTATATCTGGAAACACTGATCTTCGACCAGTGATGTTTAGAAAAACATACCGATCAACAAGGTGGGAAAAAACCTGAAGAATTGAACGCTAAAATGGTTTTCAAAAAATAAAAACAAAACAAACAAAATTAGCGGAAAATTCTTCGGAAAATGATCTGAAGCACGAAAAGAGGAAGATTGCATATCGGCATCATGCCGGGAGGCCACTTATTTCTTTTATGTTCACCAAAACTGGAATCTTTTTTTCGTTTTTCTCCTTCATCCGCCGAAGACAGCTCGTTTTTGTTCTTCTTTAGATCAACCTTGGGTCCAGAAACGCTCCTACTGCTAGAATCAATATACGAATAGGCTTGTTCATGTGTATGTATGTGTCTGTGTCTGTGCGTATGTTTGCAGCTGTCTGTGAGTGGGTATCAATTGTCTACGTGATTGTATTTATGTATCCGTTTGTGTCTTTGCATGTTGAATGGTTGAATATGCATATATGCATGTATGTTTGCGTATATTTATTTGCTATGACAATGTATGGCACAATAAAATTAAACAATGACAATTATCTTGGCATCGAAATTAACAGCTTTCTATGTATCGTGAGAGGGGAGGCTTCGTTTTTCGACAATTTAATCTCGCCATAGAGCATTATGGGATGATAGAGAATTGCAGTTTTTGAAACTTTGATTACAAGATTTCAGCTGTTCGACTTCATTTTCTAGAGTGTGACCTTTGATGGATGATCATCCTTCGCACTCTCCTTTTCACTCACCTTCCTTCCACTTCTTCTACGATCGCCTCCATCAAAACTCATCGCATTTCTCTATACCTAACTGCCTGTCTTCTTTTAGGTGTCGTGTTTTCAGATTAAAGTGGAACAATTCCAATTCCATATGTGTGAATAACGTTCAGAAAAAAAGGTGGAAATCAATATTTTCGCAACATTTGACTTGCTATAGGTTGCTTCGAAAAATTCACAAATTCATGAAAATAGATGAGTTTTTGAATTAATACAATGCTGATGAGTTTCTCTCATTCTTGTCACTAGCCTGTTGTAATTGCATTCCTGTTGCCGCGCTCCGCAAAAGAACTAAAAAAGATTGATTGCGGCCGAAAAACTTCGCCAACTACCTTAATTTATTGCTATCGTAGAATTTTCCCTTTGAATGGAAATTCAACTTTTTTTGATCGATGGGAGCAGCCAATTACGAAAACTAAAACAAATTTATAACGAGAAGAATTTCTTTCTTTGTTATATCTCTTCAGAACTTTCTAAGAAACCTGAAAACAGTTCAAATTCCAAGAAATTTCAATTCTAGTCGTTGTAAATGCCAACAACCATGATCGAACAATAAAAGGCGTAACATAGGTTACTCAAATTTTCTCCCATTTACGCTGCATTCATATTATTTGACTGTATTTTCTCTAGTTTCAAACGAAATAAAGATGGGAAAACATAACGCTAAACAATAGGAGAAATCGACAGCAATATAGGAAGGGAGAGAACCGAGGAGAGAAATAAAAGGGACGGAGGGAATGGCAGTCCGTAAAGAAAAAAACTAGAGGAATGTAAATCGTACTAACACAAGGGAATCGGCAATCTTTTTTCATGTGAAGGAAATATGGAAAACAAATGGCATCCAAAATATAGCGACTGACATACGAGGCGGAATGCTTTTACAAGCATAATGCGAATGAATTTCCCGTCGTTTGTCATACTGGTACTTTCGAAGTACTTTAGATGCGTTTTGCGAAGCTCGACTAGTGACTGAAAAAGCTTTCAGGAACGCTTTCAGGAAGACCCATTATGACTGTCACCGAATCCGGAAGATACTTTCGATGTATTAAGTGGAAAGGGTTACCGTTGCATACCGTCTGGAAGGGTATTTATGCAAATTTAATTCTTTTTATACTCTTTTTTTCAGCTGCCGAATAAGCGATTACATATGCGCTGACTCTTCCATCATCAAAAAGGTCCCAACATGTGACTACTTAATGAATGTGAAAAATTTGTTCATTTTTTCTTCAGAACGCTGCAGCAGTTGTTCCATTTTCGGTAAAACAACCTCAACATTGGTTTTTTTCATGTTTCCGGTCCGCTTTTTTGAGCAACCCATCGTAAAGTTAAATAGTGTTCAGAATAGGTATTTTGGGCATGCGCGGTCTGGAAATACGTCAAAAGTGATCGCGAGTTATTGCATATTTTTTCATAAGGTGTTTTCCAACCTTTTCTTTGCGCACAATGAAATGCATTAAATTCAAGCGCATCAAAAGCCGTGAAATATGCTCCAGTAATACTTTATTATAAAAGAAATCCTAAAAAGGCGATAGGTATACTATATTCGGCAAACTCAACCGCGATGATTTGCCTCTGATATGGACTCTGAGTAAATATAAAAGTTGACGCAACATTATCTACCATACAGGTCGGTTTGCCATACCTAATATGTACTGAATTTTGCTGTCCAGATGCGGAAAAGAAATTGACGCAACATTATCTACCATACAGGTCGGTTTGCCATACCTAATATGTACTGAATTTTGCTATCCAGATGCGGAAATGAAATTACGCTTCTGCAAAGAGACATTTTTATAATGTCAACATTTCTGAGGCATCATTCCTTGCACTCGTTATTAACACAGAAATATGTTGATATGCCGGTCATCTATATAAAACTAACAACGTTGCATAACGTTTGTTTTTAACGCGTATTCTCAATTATTCGTGACTTTTTGAGTTTCTAGTGTGGCCGAGATATACGATGGCACAGTTTAGACGCCGTTCAACAACAACTGTAGCTCGACGACATTTGTTGCTCGCGATATCTTTTGACGATGTATAATATCCATAAAAAAAACCTCCTCGAATAGTATCCGAAGTCAACAATTTTTATGAAATACTTTCATAGAATTTGCATCAATTTTTGAGTGATTTTAGTGAAAATTTCGAATAAAATCATTTGCATATTTGTGGTTTTCATCGAATAATAACGCCAATAATATTGGTGATAATTTATTTGTTTTTTCAAAAAAATCTTCATACGATCGTCGAATGCAATAAACAAGTATTTATAGAGTGATGCATTAGCGAGACATCTCATCGTTCTCGTCTCGATCTGGTTTCAATTTGTGCCTAATAAGACTTGTAGACATAGCGTCCCACCAACGTTTTAATGCTTACTTCACTTTTCATCTCAGCGATTTAAATTCCTTAAATAGTCTCAGATTTCATTGACTTTAATTACATTCACTTCAATTTCAGTTTTAATTCGAAGAAATTTTACTTCAATTTCGTTCGACAAATTTCAACGGTGAAAATTTCAAATTTATCTAAAATATTTATTCCATTTAAATTATTTTGAAAAAATAAACTGCAAACTTTTCACTTAGAGGGAAAAATTTGCAATTCATTTTTTGAATTTTTAAATTTCGATGAATTTTTCTCAAATATTTTTCTTTCTTTGTTTTTTTTTAAGCGCAACGAGAATATCAAATATTATCTTCCATATTTAAATGATATTTCTAAACGAATGATAAAATTAACGCTAGTAAATTAGATAAATATAGAATAAAAAGAAAAACAATATTGTACATAGAATAAATTTACGACTTCATAACGATATATGCGAATGAATCGCATAATTAAGATATGCTGAAATTGACAATTGGAATTTAGTGCCGATCCTTTTTTCACTAATTCATCATAGTTCTTCTTCATTTTCTCACTTTAAACGCTCCTACTCAAATGGTTTTAATTCATTTTGCAATGAATATATTATGTTTTAAAAGAAATATTGCAATGAAATAATAATAGTAATATTTTTAGTATAATTTTAGATTTCTTTTTTTCCAAAAATTTTAGCAGTTATTTTCGAAATATTATCGTGTAATTATTATCAATTTCAACGCTTAAATGAGAAATTTTCGAATTCAAAAATTTCCTTCTTATGAATAAATTCCAACAATTCTTCTTTGAATTTTTACTCAAATAAAAAGAAATAAATTTTCGAAATATTTCCGTTGGACGATTAATAAAAACAGGTTTTCAAGTGGAAATCAATTGATGAAAATTACATTCGCAATGAGTCATTCGCGATTAAGTTCCACGTAATGCACTTTTTAAACTTTCGCATGTTTTTCCTACGTTGTTGGCTGAATTCTCATGAGGAGAATGGAAGTGAGCAAAATGACGAATGCAATGTTATTGCCTACCTCTTCCCTATCATTATTAAAACCTTATTTGCTTACTTAAAGAGCGCTACGAATATGTCCACACACAGACGCTTCCAAAGATCGCATTTAAGGAGGTAAAGAAAGGAGGACATGGTTCAGAGAGAGTACTAATAGCAGATAAAATATAGGAGGGGAAGGGGTGTATTTTTGAGTGGCGCTAGGCATGACGAATAGAACGCTGAAAAGTTAAAGCCGCTGTACCTGTATCGTACCATATTTGGAAGCATACGAGGTGAAAGTGGGAGGAATAGAAAAGGAGGACAAGGAAAGGAAAGAGGGAAAGACACAGAAATCTTCATCTGGAAATCGAATACGGCAGCATCAGTCTCATAGAGTAAGTCCACTAGCTAGGTGTGTTGAGCTTTTGTTAAATTCCGTCGTTCTAGAGCATTCTAAGGTGTCGGTGAGTGCCATGATCCTAGCAACAGACGGCTGAATTCGGATAGTGGGTAGAAATCCAAGCGAAGAGAGGAAATTCCCGAAATGTATTAGACGAATTTTTAGAATGAAGTGCATTGTATTTCTGAACATAAACAAAGCCTTTTATAGATAAAATCAATAAGTACAAATAAAGAAATAAATACAAAAACACGTTTTTCATTTATATATTCATAAAACTAGGCTGTTTAATTCGAATGACTCGGATGTAATTCGTGATTAGTTTGTAAAAGCACAACATTTCCGGGATTCTCATGGATGACTGGAACTGACCTTGTAGAACGCTTGTTATAATTACTTCTTACTTTGTTGTTTTTATAGCGCAGTTTGTGTATCTTAATTGATCTTTCATCAATAAAAATATTTATGCGGTCAAATTATTATCATTGAAAGTGTTTTGTTTTGAAGTCAACTTAATGTCTTTCATAATTGATCATTGATAATGTTTATAATTACTAATCTATGATTACTGCATTACTTTAATGTACTTTTGTTGTTTCATCTTCCTCTGTAATATTGTTGAATATATGAAATGAAATGGAATTAGGTCACTTCCCAAAAAAAAATACGATAACTGAGAGGAAATTTTCAATCGTTTATTTTTCTCCACGTCACTTCTTGCTTGCCTTCATGACCTGCATGGAAATTCATTAAATTTTAGAAATAAGAGATAATTTGAAACTAATCTCATTAACTACTCTCCTATTTACCTAACATTACTTTGCTACTTTTTCCGGTCACAATTAATTGAACGGTGTCCTTAATGTCCTTAAAGAAGGGCGTTTTTAAAGGCGGTAGATTCCCGAAAATATATCCAAGCGCTTGCAAGTAGATCATCGCTCTCTTGCAAAAAACTTCTTAACTATTGAAAGTATTAACTGAAAATTCGGGAACTTTATTTTTCATAACTTAAAAATTACTCAATATTTTAATTGCAATTATAATGTCACTAATTTTTTAGACTATTTTTATTGGTTACCTCCAAACACACTGTCGACACCCCGAAAATTTGTTAGAACCCATAAACAAGTTTATTGATCGAAAATAAATTCCTTCATTATTTTAAGTACTAATTAAATTTGACGAAAAGAAAAGAGATGAAACCTTCAACGATGAAGACTTTAAGGGATCTTCGGTCTTTTAGATTATCACATTAATCCGATCGATCACTCAACAAATACTTATCAACGCTCTATTTTGATAACCTACTTTACTAAATGTTGAAATTTCATATGAGTAAAGATATACTTCACAAAACTTTTGGAAAATATCCTTTTTCGCTATCAATATTAACGAGGAGATTATGTTTTTCAAAAAGATTTTGTCCGCTATGATTGTTGGCGAATTCACAAATCGTTTAATTTTCAAATAATTATGTTTACTATGAGACTGAAAGAAACAATTACTATATTACTTATTGTAGCAAATATCTTTGGCCTATTTCCTAAAGCGATCGAGAAAAAGTTTGTTCTCAAATGCAAATAGTCTTCTATAAAAAATAGGCAAAAATCAAACGTCCTCATGCGATGAATCTCTTTGAGAAGAAGGCACATAAAGGAATCAGAAAAATTGATACAACAGTATTGAATAGGTTGGAAATTATTTTAATTAGTTATGATATTAACTGGATAACTTTTATTAAATAATTTCTAATCTAAATTTTGAAATCACTGAATTTGGGTTCCTAAGTTTACGTCTCAAATGTAAAACAAATCTTCTCTGGGTAAAAATTTTATTTTCCTTAATTTTCGGGAAAACTTCAACCTTATTACAAGAATTAAAAAAATTAGTAAATTTCAACTATATTTAATAAGTGTTATTTTAGATGTGGCAAGATATTTCCGAATTCCTTCATCAAGAAAACTTCAAAATCGATGGAACACAATGCTGTATGAGTGCATTATCACCACTCGATACTGCGAAAATCAACTGCCAACATTCTTGTGCCACTGAGGTTCATTTTATGACTCCAACGGTCGAAAATTCATCACTGGTCTTCTTTTCGTCCAAAAAACACCAGAAATTCGGAATCATACTTCAAACTTCAAGAAGCAAGTTTTCATCGTTGATGAAGCATTTATCACTTCTGCGGCCGGATTGTAAGTACGAAAAACGATTTTTACCATTTAATTTATCCATAAATCCACAAACAAAACCGGTTAAAATGATGCAAAAACTATTAAAAAATTACCTGCAATATTACTGTTAAAAAATGATGGGGATTTATACATAATATATAATTGAAAATTATATGAGTTCACTTCAAATTTTAGTTGCGCACACACGATCGATGCGTCCGCGATCCTCCAATAACGCTTAGTTTACCTCCGATTCCGGTGAAAAGAACCGTAAAACGAGAGGAGCTCACACCGGAACGTGAGCTAGAACCTCAACGACGAATTAAAATCGAGACTCCATCGTCAAGTGCCTATTCCTCGCCACAATACGCCCTCTCCGAACCTCCAAGATTTTGCTACTCAAATTCATCGGCATCACAATATACGCCTCCACCTAGCTCGTCGGTTATTTCCAATCCACGACGTCTGTCCATGCCAACGACAATGTCACATATGCTTCAAGGTGCATCAACATCAACTCGACTTGGCTTACATGCAAGGTTTCATTCAAATTCTTTCATGTATGAGTAGTTCTATTCATACATATTAATCTCTATAGACTAGAATTCCCGCTAGAGGTTTATGGATTTATGCACTCCTACATAGGTACATCTTTATATCAAGTATCGAAATTTCACTACAACTAAGCAACAAATAAGAAGAAAGCTTTTATCTTTATTGTAAATGAAAAAGCGCTAAAAATTATACAAATACTAGTTGGAACTTCTCGAACTTCAGGTCATAACCAAGAAATAATCTCACACTTTTCATACAAAATGTACCGAACAACCTCATCTTCAAGTTATGCGCAAAAAAAAAATTCGCTAAATATACAACATTCCATGGTGATGTTTTATGTTTGCTAATTTTTGTTTTCGAACGTATAATTTCAACGGCGCTCTATGACTGACATAGCATTAATGTGTTGAAAAATGTTGTTTGACAACAAAACGCATTATGTTGACGAAATGTCTTGCAGCAAAAGCGTTCAATGAAGCGATATCGCATAGTTTTTCGGTCAGTTGTCGAACGGTTGCACCTGATTTTAATTCACTTATTCGTTCGCGACGTGCACACTTGGGGTCCTATTGAATTCTGACCGCTCAAAGTGGTTTCATTCGTATTTCCCGAGCGCTAATTAAGTGAGCCGATAAGGAGATGATAGGTGATCAAAAATACAATACACTGATGCTTAGATAAGGAGCACAGCTTACTCTAAAAGGAAGTTCGAGCCAGCAGTGATCGGAGAGAGGAGACGATTTAATCTAGCCGAATCTACTTGATGTACATCATAAACTGAAATTCCCATCACGGTTCCTAAATTTATCATAAGAGACAGCAAATAACGAGTTTTTTCTTTATTTTTGAAGAAGATTCCCATAAAAAAATTTTTCTGTGCTTTAAAATATTTTTCAAAGTTTATTTTTGCCATGTATTAATATTTATTAATTAATTATGACGTTACCTGCGGCAAGAAGACCAGCGGTCTTATTATTTTGATGATTTACTATTTCATCTGAATTTTAATATCGTATAGCTTTTCCACCTCCTCTCAGAATTTACATAATGGCGACAAGAATTGTCAACGCAATGTGAACTGAATTTTACTCTATATCCCTTGAGTATATCGGAAAGCGCATATTCCTAATTTAATAAGCCATTTATTTCAGTTAACTGCATGAATGAGACAACGCAAATCGCATTTTTTAGAGTGATTAATAGAAGAGAGAAATGTCTCTAAATGAGCATTTCGTGTTTATTTGTCTACAAGCGAAATATGACTTCAATAGAAAAAAATCCTATCGATGTGAAAAATGCGCTTTGCTAATAGCGAAAAATGGAATTCATTTAAGGCGACAGTCACAACGACGGAAACATATCGAAACACTATTTTCTTATATGAAATTTTAGTGAAATAGAAAATTTTATAGGAATAGTTGGAGGATTGTGGGAGGAGATTAGGTGGACGCATTTGTGACGAGAAAATGCTCGTCGAATTTGCTTTTTGCGAGAATAGAGAGAATATGCCTATGTAGATAAGATTTCATAGACAGGAAGGGGATGATCTTTTAATAAATTATAATAAATATTGAAACTCTCTAATGCGCTCATTAAAATATCGTAGCAGCGTGCTTAAGTGAGCTTTTGGGTTATCGGAAGTATTCCGAAGAAATAGATAAATCAACAAACAAATTAACTGATCGACAAACAAATATGAATATAAAAATAAATAAATATAGATAAAAGTACAAACATATAGACAAAATAGATACTCATACTTTGAATATCACGGATATAACACTTATTACATACATGATCGAGAATACCTGTCTCTTGTGGTTCATCTCTCCATTGTAATCTCGTAATCGTATCAAAATTATCGCCAAGTATTTTTGCGAGCAAAGGTATAAGTGCTACCGGTTCCCAGCCTCTTCTATGGCCAATTCTTTTACATTCAAAACATCAGTTTTATTTTGCAGTTGTTCGCCTAATCACAATCATCAAGCTTGTTTCGACTTTTTGCGACAGAAAAACCCAAAGATTTTTAACTTCGATCGACCAACTAGTCGATTCTTGGCAAGACCCATTCCCACCATTCACATGAATATAATAATCAATCGAAGATGTGATAAAGTGCAACTTCAGGCCACAGTACACAAGTTCGGACCTAGTCTGCAATTTAGTAGGACTTGAAGTGCGATTCTCAAGTTGCAGCTCCGACTCATGCATCTCCGAATGCAGTGGCGATGTTCGTCGACGTCGAGCCGACGTACGCCGGTATTCGAAGAAGATGTCGACACACGAATGTGCACATCCGGGCTGTCGAAAGAAGTATAGCAAGAGCTCACATCTTAAGGCACATATGCGCACACATAGTGGTGAAAAACCCTATTGTTGCAACTGGCCTTCATGTGGTTGGAAGTTTGCTCGTAGCGATGAACTCACAAGGTTATTCTTCGAGGATTACCTCTTCTCATCGTTTCATCATAAAATAAAAGCAATTGTAAGAAGCAAATTGATGAAATACTATATTCGGGTAGACTTAATGGTAAAACTTCTCCCAAATTGGCAGTTCCCACCTTCTAGGTAAGTACTTACCCATTAAAACGACATAATACTATCATGCTGATGGAATTGCCCAGTTTTCTTATTCGGTGAAATCACTCGCAAAACTAGTAAAATATAGCCAACAATTGCTACATCCCTTAGATTCTCATAGTCCACGAACTTTGTTATGGTATACATAATTGCCTCAGCACTGACCCACGAATACAAAAAGTGGTGCGAATCTGTTATCAGACAGTGATTTTCCCGCTTGGTTTAGAAGGCCCTTGGGAGATGGCGACTTGCATTCACTCCGCTGTGCTTAAGTGTGCGGAACAGTGCTGACTTTCAGGCATTACCGGAAGCATACCGGAGACAGGCCATTCAATTGTAGTGTTTGTGAGCGCGCATTCTCAAGGTCCGACCACCTAAGTCTTCATATGAAAAGACACAACAGCAGCTGAACACTACGAGCTCAGGCGATTCTTGTACAGCTTTATATATCTGCAACTCAATTCTTGCCAGCGAAGTGCCGATCTTTGTTGTCGCACAGACGATACGATTCTCAGCGTAGTGTTGGGCGAGGATCGGGGAATAGCCTTATTCCCCACCTCCTTCTCTAACGAATATGATACTTTATGGTTCCTTCTTCTCTCTCCCATCCAACACAATGCTTTTTGCTTGTCTATCCCAGAAGTAAAGTTCGGTCCACGCACAATACTACCTCCATACATTGCTGTTTAATTTTGCACGGATATTTGCATAAAGCATCGTTCACTTTGCATATTGTTGAAGATGCTGATACTGCAAGCTGGAATATAACATGCTTCTCTCGTTTTTACACCTAATCAATGGACTATTAACAGAGATTCGCTCGATGCAAATGACAACGGAACTATTCATATTTATGTAAAGATACACCAATAATTCAAGGCGACACTATCATTTCTCATATAAAACCTATAAAAAATAGCCAAAAAGCAACGACTAATGTAAAGTGGAAACATGAGAACCGTTGATATCTTCAGTGTAATGCTCATGTATTCACGAATGTCCAGTCGCGAAAGGAATACAACTTAGAAATCCGCGCACCATAACCTTTAAAGATTAAATACCCTGGATGAGATGAATTTGAAATACACGACAAGTCAATTTTCCCACTCTCATGTTCGATGAGGATATTTCAAACTATAAATTATAGTATTTCTTCGATGAGAACGCCCACACCTTCTCTCCCTTTGAATTTATTTTTTAAAGGAATAGCGGATGTCACCTTCGTTGCTGAACCACATTCCCCTCTGATTATCCACCTTAGAGGTGCTCACTCACAAATAACCGATATGAAATGACCGCTGAACGAACACAATAACTCCTCAACGTCGAAAATAAACAAACATAAATAACTTCCCAATGCTTGTAGCCATCATACTAATTACACAACGAAATGCAGTGCATTAATCTGAAAACATCAAGCAATAATAACTCCCGATTCAATGGGAAACGTAGACGTTCGAGAATATAATGTACATGTTGCCACCAACATCAGCGTAGGCCAGAAGGGAGGATTGATGAAAGGGTGACATTTTCATGAAGAAAATTTTGACAGTGCCTAGAGGGGACGGAGTGAGGAGCGTAGATGTTGAGGGGTGGAAAAGGATAATTTTTCCCCCCAACAGAATCCGCTCCAGGATGTGGAAAAAATTTCTTCTAACGTCTCTGATTAGGGTACCTATGCGACAATAAGTACACAACTATAAAAGCCGATTCGACCGAAACCGACCCGGAGGATCTTTCCTACAGTTCAAACGTCTTAACGCCGATCCATTTGGATTTGAAATAAACGACTATACTGTTCCTTTCTATTATCAGTTACAACTCTCTAGAGCTATACTTAGAAATATGAAGAACGATATGCATTGACAACTGAATAAAATACTGGCGGTTTTCCAAGTTAACTCAAGCAAACTCTACTTGCATTATAATGAAAACTTCAAAATGATCTATAGAATGCAAAACCCAAAATTTTTACTAGATATTTGCTTAATTAAACTTGAAATAGAATCAAAAATCATCCATCACTTTAGCCGCACATTGATTTCGATTTCTCCGCAAAAATGATTCAACTAATACATCTTCGTTGCGTCCCTACGCATAAGCTTTAATGTAAGTGACCGGAACCATTTCCTATGGACTGCCTTTTCCTTCCTCATCTATCTTTCGCTACTTTTGCACTACGATGCTGGCAAAATCCGTGGAAATACCGGCAATATAGTGTTGTTATATTGTGAATTTGTTGGGAGGAATGTTATCGGACACTGCATCTCCAAATTATTCACCAATTGCACCGTTCGCGGATCGCATCGCAAAGTCGATGCTTCAGTAGTCGCACGTGACGATGAACTGAAAATTATTGACATTAATTTTGTATCGTGATGCTCAAACTCTTATATGATAAAAGATGGCTAGGTTGCCATCGCAGTAATATCTATTTACTTTATAACTCTATCATCCCTGAGCTCTGAATGTTTCTTTTTTTTGATAGAAAGCTTTAGCCAATCAATGGGAAAATCACATCTAATACTTTAAAAATTAATTTAAAGATATTTATTGAATTTCAAAATATCAATGAGAATGCTCGGGATTGTTGAGAATTCATAAACAACTGGCTTAATCCTGGATATAAGAACCGAAAATTTTAATGGAAAGATTGGAACTCATCAAACAAATTCTTAACTTGCAGGACGGTGGGAAGAGTTAAGGACGAACTGGGAGAGGTGTGTTGGCTTCAATTATAGATATTAAATAAGCCAAACATCAGTAAAGTGAAAGTGAAGTAATATATCATTAAATGTGGTAGATATCGATGTTCACCACTCACCTCCTCTCCCTTTCTCATCCCCCATCCCCTCGCAAGGACTTTCAGTTTTAGAAGGGCACATAATCTGACAGTTTGAAAAAAAAAGAATTCAAAGATAAATTTTCCACGGAGATGAACTAGCAAAAAAACTGAAATTAGAGAATATTTCCATCATAATTAATGGATTCTCATGCTTATTAGGAAAAGATAACTCAATTATGAGGGGAGTCTTATTAATTCGCTATATCGTTGTGATAAATAACCCAATATTGGCGAAAACAATGAGTGCAATTTCATCGAAATATCGTTTCTTCTTTGAAACCTTTCAAACTCTTTTCTTGCTTTCTTGCTTTTCCCTTCACCTCAACTAAAATACCCCCCCCCCCCCTCCTCCTTTCATTTATATAATTATATGTTTAATTTATAGAGCTCATCAACCACTCGCAAACTGCTGTGGACGACAAATTTCTCCACGATTCTTCACTCGTCGTTTTTTAACAATATGTTGCCTCAAGTAACATTTCACAGCCCACTCCTTATTGCTATCTTCTCCACAAACCCGACAAAGATATCAGCGAGAGAAGGTTAGTGCTCTTAGGCGACAAGAAATTAATGTGTAACTTTCTTGCGATCTTCGGTGATATTTCAAGGGTAATCGAAATAGCGCAATATCAATCTCCCCACAAGAAGAAATGGGAAAAATTCATAGAAACGTTCGAATTAATGCATCACATTTCCTCTTCATTAAATGTAAATCATTCAAATACAAATCAAATAATTCAATGAATGAAATACAGTTGAATCCGTCAATCCTAAGAGAGTAATGTTTTGGATAAAGATGATAGCAGAGTTTTATGCAAATACTCCTCCACTTAGTTGAGCAAAACGGTGAACACGGTTATCCCTCTATACCCTAGTTCATAGGACATCCGGCATCCCACTTAGGTTTCATTTTCTCTTAGATGATGACGAGAATCGCCGATTCACTATAACATTCTTTTCCCGATTATATAAACCATTTATTCAACGATTCGATCATAAGAAAAATAATCTCATATGGAGGAAAGAGAAGAACAAACCTCGTACTCTTCATCATCAACTGACGAGTACGATTTAACTCTTCCAACAACTTCCTGTTGTTATCTTCTGTAAAATTAAATATCCACGAGGATTAATAAACGATAGCAATAAGAAATACGGAGAAATTCCAGAATGAAACGAAATTCCAACCTCATCGTTAACGTTCTATTTCAACGATCAGCTCATATTATTTCATCTCTCTCCTAAAAACTGTCAATGAAATATTTCTTTATTGAAACTTCCCATGTTAGCGATATTCTCTTTAGTCGTGGGCAAAAATCCTCCACGTCTCCCATCATGAACGTCGCGCGATTAACTCGAATGTCCCCCTCCACCTTGATTCACAAAAATAAAAGAACACAAATCGAAAGTACTAGAGCACCGCCGATGCCTCTATAAGGTAATTCCAAGGAATGATTAGGCTCACACATGCGGTTTGCATCCATCGATCTCCAACTATTAAGAGGCTAACAGATAGAATACTTCAGTAGCAATTACAAACACAGGAAACTCTTGGAGTTGAGGGAAGATATGAATGAAATTGTTAGAAAGCGTTTAGGTTATGTACCGCCATCGGGAATGAAGCCCCAAATTCCTTCAATCTTAAACTCGACACTATCTCGCGACACTAGAGACTAAAAAAGCAAAATATCTAACCTTGTTTTGAAGTCATCGATGAGAAATTCGTCAAGCGACAATCACCTTATCGATCTAAATTCGTCGTATATCGAAATAATCGACGAATAAAATGCTTTCGAGCGAAGAAATTTTGCGCTTTGAATATTTATATTAAAATTTATTCATTTATCGATTTATTTCAAAGAGAAACGAACATAAAACAGAGAACAATAAATATCAACTTTCATTAGTAATTTCTCAAACGCAATCACGCTTCTTTCTATGAACGGAAGATGACGCTAACTTCTTGACCCCAAGTCATCTAGAGCGGAAGGAATAGTGTCCGACATTGGAGTGGAAGTAGTGTCGTCAACTCCTCAACGACTATCATCAAAATTCCACATAATATGAGGTCGGATTTCAAAGATCTCATCATTAACTCATCATTCCGTTAATCCCTCTCATTTTAATTCCTTTACTCATTGAATTAGTTTATCTTCACTTGAACTTCTCTTCCGAAATTTTCGCACGTTTTGCGCTTTTTTGAAAATAAATGAACTTCGAAGATTTGAAATACGGGCAAAAAAATCTCTGCAACTATAATTTCAACTATACCATAGAGGAAAGCACTCAGATCAAATAGATTTGGGGAAATATACATAGAAAACAATAACTTTACTCCCCGATATACTAACATACACATAAACGAATAAGACTGCAGCCATAGAGACCCTCGATGAAGCATTCCCCTGCCGACAACACAGTGAAGTTAATGCGCTCATTCGTTTCCTCGATGAAAGAGTGCTGCTAGAGATAGCAAATATACTGTCTATAGCAGCACTCTTTCATGTTCTACTCAAAAAATGCGCATCCCCTCACCCCTCACCGGCTCCGCGCTCCACTCCTTTTCTCCGCCGGCATTTCTCATCGTGTCTTTTTGAAGCCCGTTTCTATTTCCCATTTTCCCATCTACGTTCACTTTTCCTCGAATGGGTGGGTAGATTCTAATAGAGCCGGAGAGGTTAGACTTCACGGTGAAACGTTTCATTACGAGAAAGATTGGGATCAGTGGAAGTGATGCGTTCGGGACGAAAATAAGTGAACAGCCGACGAACATAAGAACTTATTGAGGATTTGAGGAATCTCGGAAAAAGTTCGACAGGAAGACGTGAAATTCCTCACATTTTTCCCAAACGATTTTATCATCCACTAACCATCGCAAATAAGATCACCTCCAGCAACTTCAGCTTCAATATGTCGACAGACTTCGATGAAAAACCTTTCGGGGAGGCGGTGGAAGCAAGAAAGAACTGCTCGGTGCGAATCAAACTGCAAGCAGTGAATCAATCAGAAACCTCACTGGTAACGCTGCTCGGCGTCCAAAGATCCGAGAATCCTGCAGGCGCGTTGTCTGACGTCTCAGAAACCTTGTCACCTTTCCCGTCCAACCTGTCTGACAATCAAATCCCATCAACTGGCGCCGTCAACCCGGACGCCTTGTGGACTCAGGATTTGGAGTTCATCCGGACGGCTCCCGCATGCCCCAGAATTCGGACGACGAGGTCCATCCGAATGTTATTACTAGCGTCGGCAACCTGACGACAGCGCTACAGCCTCCACATCCGAAAGACTCGCAAAAAAACCTTCCCGGAGTGTAATACCGCTTTATTCCGTCACAACCACATTGACATTTAGTAAGCGAGAAACTTCGACTTCACGTAGCGAGAAACTTTTCGATCAGTGAGGCCATACAAGCTCAGAACCCCTTAAGTGGCGGAACTTGTTCAAGTAGAGCGGGTAATCCCCAGACGATGTCGGATCACGCAATTTCTCGGAGGGAGAAGTTGGCGGGGACGCATTCCTCAGCCATCCCCAGCAGGCACCAACAATTTTTTTCAGTGTTAGCACCGCCGAGTCTCAAAACGGTTTATTCGGCGTACAATACATCGATACAGTATATACACTGTCAAAACCAATGAAACAAGTCGTTAGGCGACAAATCATAACTCAACGATGGGAGTGACAAACTTCAGTGAAAAAGAGAACGGATAAAGATAGCTAGGGAATGGAAAAGAAAAGATATAAAGACGCACTATCGGATAGAGTAGAACACGTTTGCTCAGAAGCGATGAACAGATACATCACGCATGATACAAAAATGGCTACAACAAGCAGTAACGCCTCATGACTCCTGAATGAATATATAAAGTAAAAAAGACGTGCAACCTCACCTTCAACGCAGACGGCTACTTGACGGGCATCACTCAAATACCCATCTCCCTAGGAAAACAACACGAGGGAAATTAAGTCGTCTGGAAACATCAAAAAATGTCCCACAGCAAGAAAATATCGTATGTGACAATTTCGTCTTCCCCCTTCCCCACCAGTGGGTAGCACCTTTCTCCCCCATAAACATACAGGTAATCACATCTTCCACTATGCTGATCCTATCCGCTTCTCTTGTGGTCGATGATGTATGCCAATAACCGAGCGTGAAAGCAACATGGAACAATGAAATGAGGGAAAAGCGTCCTCTCAGATAGAGGAGCGTTTAACGTTTCGAAATCGGCCCGTTTCTTTCTCGACTATTTATGACGTCAATTCACTTCCATATACGCTCTCATCGCTATACGCGATATACAGGAAGAGGTCCTCCTCATGATGATCCTGAAAATGGCCGTTCTTAAGTGTCGGCAGAACGAACCACGCCGTTCAGAATTGTATATATGTAGTTCAAGCACAAAGTCAGGACCATTCCCCCATCGCAATACCCGAGCACAGTACGAAAAGACGACAAGAAAAGGCCATGGATTGTACCTCAAGAAGGATGAGCGCTTCAAGAAATCAAAATGAATGCAATTCGCGAGCGGTAGTAAAAATTTCCTTTCTTTCGACCCAACACCTCTGAACCAACCGAGTGTTCCCAATCCTCCATAGGCAATAAAACGATCAGAATCCAGTTGGAACAAAGCTTCATACCAACCACGAAAAGCGCATTCACGTTAATGGAATCAAATTTACTAACCTGATAGAGTTGTCCCATTGTGGTCATCGTTTGCGGAATAACGTTGTTCACAAAGAAGAAAAGTGCATCTTCGGGCCGTAGATGAATTCTGCAAGATGCATTCTAATTTGACCATTCATCAGTTTCCGCACTGTGTTTCGTCTTCAATGCGAGACAACCCATCCCACAAAAACATCGGTGACAACCTTGTTGCTATGCTTGTTACGAACAAGAAACCTGTCTCTACCTTTATTTTGGCAGAAACTATGAATGAAATGCGCACTGCTTATCGGACAATTGACACACACTCAAACAACCTCTTCAAAGGTCAATATATCCAGCAGTATTGACGACTATCCACATATCTCCTATCCTACTATCAAAGCAATCCAGCCCATAAGTCCCTCGTTGAACACTTTTAGAGCGATCAGTGCTATAACAGTGCTCATCTATATACCAAAAGGTAATAAGGTTTTACTTCAAGAACTTCAGTGGTGATAAATTCCTTGAAGTTCCAATATACTTCAATTACTGCGAACTGCTTAAGTGGAACCAAAGTAATGCAGAGAGCTATTTCTCATCGAGATATTCAACAACACAAAAATAGATCAGAGAGGCATTAAAAGATCTCCAAACGAATGGAAATAAGAAGAAACCTTTTGCGTATGAGAAAATAGAACTGTCCAACCGTGAGGTCCGAAGGCACCAAATATTTTTTCTTGTCGAGATCACGCAAACGTGACTTCGGCGCCTTTTCAACGATCACCTAATGCAATAAACGTTACCAATACCAACATTACCACAATCAACAATCCACACACTATCATTAAAAAAACACGCTGCAGTATGGGTACCCCATTCACTGCTGGATTAAAACAATTTTGCCATATTCCTTTCCATGAAATTATAAAAATGACTGAGATCCTCAAGAAATCTTAAAATAATCAAAGCAATACACTCAAGCGGTGTGCGTTCAATGACATTAGTTGAGGAAACCATGGCTGTCAGCAAAGTGTTCTGAGAAAAAAACTAAACAAAACATGACTGCAGGACCCGAAAGTTCCTTCTGATGCCTACTCTGAGATACTCAATGTTTGAGTGGTTAGCATCAGCAAATCTCATATAACGAAGCAAACGGTACTCTACCTCGCACCATTGAGTGATCAACTTGTACTTGTGATATTTTGATTCCTCCAGGCATGCTGTATCCGGCAGGTGGCGTTCTTTCTCGTACTGCTGCTTTTGGCAACATTCAGGCCCATTACCCTCTTTTGCTCTTATTCCCATATTTACTTATAATTTGTTGGTCACTTCTCACTTTAAATGAGCATCTTCAGCGCATCTCGCAATATACAAGAAGGATACGTGGCGTAAATGGAAAATGAGGAATAAGTCTGGATGACGGCAAATAAGATTAATGAAGGAGATGAGCGCCAAATTGTCGCCCTTCACCTTTTTCAACGCTCCGAATATGCAACGCCAACAGACTGTTATATATTTTTTAATTTCAGCCTTACCTAATCCCGCTGAAGCTATTTCTACTGGTCTCTGAGCCGAACCAACAAGAGAGAAAACTACTGTCATCATGACCGCAATAATAACAGATTTTAAACATATGGATTTTCAAAAGCGGACAGATTTAGTCGAGTCTTACCTTGAACTCATCTCATCTAAAAAATTCATTCACTTGAGGGTAGAACGATATCCTCATTCTGTCCACTGAAATATTAAACAAAGAGAACTAGTTCCAAGGAAAAAACTCACCGGAATCCTGTCAGGATATTTCCGGCGTATTTTCTCGCCTTCAGCACGACGTTTCTCGAACGGATTCTCTTCTTTGTAAAGCCACTTCATTTCGAGTCAATCAAGCTGAAATAAACAAACTTTCGAGACCAGCGAGAGCATCATGCCACAATCGACGCGTCGACTTAAGATCTCGGGAAATTTGGCAACGATGTTAGCCAGAAAATTCCCGTTTAGAAAGCATTTCGAATAAACTTTGCAAGAACAAAACGAAAATTCTATGAGACAAAATAATCAACATCGCATCACCATCACCTCCACCGAAGAATGAAACGAATCTCGAAAGAAAGACTTTCAAGCCGCGACGAAGATGATCTCCAAATCGTTGCTAATCCAACTAGACAACCCAAACTGGTTGGTGGTAGTGCATCCACCTCATAAACTGCCTCTGGATCGATATTTGCTATGCTCAATGACCTGTCCACTTCATATCTCTTCATCTTTCACATCAACGGTCAATGACCAGTCTATTCGGCATTTGTAGCATTCACCGATGTCATTTACTTACGAATAAATTAAAAGAATAAATAATTAACCTTTCAAACTATAAAAAAAAGCACAAGACATAAATCAAGTCGACGTCCATGCACTCTACTAATGACTTCAACCATGCTGAACCTACAGCTGAATATCTCTAACGACACACGATTGCCCCCATTCCATTTGACATTCACACGAAACTATACCGAGTTGGTTCATTTCCTAAGCGGCCTTTCCCCACAAATGGATGCTTATGACTGATGGTTCAAATTTGTAGACCATTACGGATTAACTCACGAGACTTTCTAGGATTTCTTCCAAGCTGATGTAACTCCTTGAAAGCGAATACTAAGTGTACCATCCACTGCGTCCTGCATATTATAATCAGTTCTCCAACTTGAAATTTCCGAGCAAATAAGCAAATCGGTACACGCACTCACTGGCGACCTTTCTAATGCGCTCCTCATATGGGAATTTTCCAAGCCGCACATGATGTGCAGCAAAATGGTGAGGATAAATGCCACAATATAAGCTCTGAAATTTCATTTACGAACCTAATTAACTAAATTAAGTGCTAAAGGTGTCGGATTGTACCCATCAAATCGAATAGCTCTAAATTCCCGGCCTCCTGAATTAAAACCATTGCGAAAAGCCAAATATCTAACTGCAGCGTATAAGATCACTCGAGCACACACTGCAGTCATACACCAGCGTGAGTGTAACATAGATAGTTAGCTAAACCCCCCTTCCCTCATATCGCCGAGCAACGAACACAGATGTGCTTGATAATATCCAAATTAAATCAATTAAATCGCCACTTTTAATTAGAGATGACATTGAAAAGTGCTCACTTGATATATGATAGTGAACGATAGTTTAGCTAAGCGAATAAGTGAAATATCAGTGAAACGGATACGATCGTCAAAGATCAATTACAAATTTCGATGGCAATATTTCAACAAATTATTCTCCTCAAATGGAACTCAAATTCATATTTTTGGTAGTGACAACGATCGAATTGCAGAGATATCCACTCAAATAAGCGAATACAAACCGCATTGTATCTCAAAAACTATCGAAGCCGAAATATTCTGCAACAAGAAAGAAGATATCAATGGAAAAATCTTTTCAATAAAACAAAGAAACGAAAGAATTTCTCCATCAGAGGAAAAAACGAATTGAGTGATTGCAAGGAAGATGTTCCACTGAGTTGAGCTCAATTTATAGCGTTACTTCGATGTAGTATTAAAACATCGTTGAGCGATGAAGTCAGCATAAGGGTGTTTAGAGGAGAGGGGAGTCCCATAAACGAAACTGGTTACTCCTCAGCGTCGAGGAAAGCGACGACTATCGGCGCAACAAACAACTGCGAAGTTGTCAATGATAGCAAATTTCTTTCCGACAACTCTGATATCAAAATTCAACGTTTCATCACGCTCACTTAAAGCAATGCAAGAGAACAACTTCCTCAATACGGTGAAACACTTCAATTTCGTATGAGATGAAAACGGAAATGAGGGCTCTTCAAAAAGAAGCCTCCAAGAAGCAATTAGACAGACGTCGACCACTGAATGATGAGGTATACTTTATAATCTCTTTAATTACAGTGAATATTTGGTGAGCCGAAGGGATGCGGTCGGCACAATTTCAATTCCTTCAAGATGTCATTTTGACACCTCCACTTACCTTCCCCTTCAAATTTGAAAGTTTCCTTGGACGAGATCTGCTGGCAAACCGAATATCTGTAAATTTACAATTTCGGGAGTGAGTAATTGGAAGACAACACATCGTTCTGCTAATGGAGGTGTCGGAAAGTGCAAAGGTCAAACAATGAACCGGAAACACCCGACTTCGTTATTTTGCTCTCGCCATTGCTAAGGCAACTCCCTAATTATAGTTACCTCATTACACTTCATAATTAGCGAGCTACATATTATATGGAATATAAACATCAATAGAGTCTAAAGAGCATCATTTAAGGTACATAGATAAATCGGAACGACAGACAGACATGGACACAGCACAACCAGGAGAGTTCCACAGAGGCGTTCGAAATTGTGAACATACCACAAGTGAATCACGATTGTTTGCGAGTACGGCACACAGGGGCTGCTCAAAAGTGCCCACACAACAGCCCCCACGCGCGAGCGATACCTGCTGCTGTGCATGAATGCAGACGTGCCGCATATAGCGCTTCGACAACTTTACTTCTTCATGGAAAGCTGTATATATACATATATATATGCGCATCTATGAAGACAGTACGTTATTAGGAGCGGAAACCCCAGGACAGCGCGATGCTCAGTACAACTGAGGCAATAATGGATTACTGAGGCTAAATGTCTGAACACAAAGCAAAGAGATCATCGATCAGAAGAGCCCTCAAAACTGCCACACTCTCTAACTTCCTTCCGACCGGCGACGACCTCGCTCTCCATTCGCATTTACAGTGACGTCAATATGATGAAACGTTGAATGTTCGATCAGCCCTATTCAGTAATAATAAGCCTGCTCACACATACATAGAGAGATGAAGCGATGCGACACACCTCAGCCAAGAGGAATAAATTGTAGTTAAAAGTTAAAACAAATTTCAGAGATCAGCATGCGACCTGCCACGGACAAAGTTCCACCTCGATGAGGATCGCAAAAGGCTGATGATCATCAACACCGAGTGGGATATCGACTGCCCCCACCAAACTATGACGGAAAGAGAGATCGGAAAGCGTCGGCAACTGACCCCCCCATCATAACGTCACTTCATAAAAGAAGCAAATGACAGCAAACATCAAAGCTTTGTCTGCGGCGGCTGTAAATGAAACGCTGCAGAAGCGAAAGGACGCTGGCAAACGTCAGAGCTGAGTTAGTTCCTCCCTTGAGGTTCTCCACTTCGCCTCATCTCCCCGCTATGATGCGACCCGTCTGCCAACAAACCTAAAGCACCTCGACGGTCAACGAACCGACAACCGAGATCAGCTGATCTCCATGCACGCACACGCACACGCAACACACCAAAAAATGATGCACGTGGCGTATATCGGCGTGCGCTCGTGCATTCACATAGCATCGTCGGCGAGAGAGTATGCATAATACGGAGATGATGAAAGATGCAAGAGAAGTGAAGTGGGAAAATATTAGCTGAGGAGAGAAGTGGGGCTCGAGAAATATGTTGAGAAAATAGCTGAGACGAGGGCGATGCAGACACGAAGATCGATGAACGATGGTGAGCGTGCACCGCGCGTCACCCCCGCACGACGATGAGTCACCATGAGGCGGCATTGGTGCTGCCATGAGGTGGGGAAGAACGACGCTATTACGAGATCGTCGCCGAGGATGTCGACCTCAAACGAGGCAAAACATCAAGGAATAATTTGCTGACAGCCGACTGCAAGGGGATCTTAATTCGAAAGACTTTTGTAAACGGGCAGATAAATTGCAAGAGAATACTTCATATTTGCCACCGGTTCGCTGCTGTTTAGAGAGAATTTCAGCGATCACTCGTCACATGACGCTCGCTTGGCAACTCCCACTACTCTCGTATCCGCGCATCATCCACATAATCAGAATTCACTGCGAGCATCCCCTCTCCCTCTCTCCTCTCTCTAAATGAACTGCGAGTGGAATGACTGAAAAATCCGGAACACTCAGCGATATTACAACTTCTTGACGTCCAAGTAACCCTCCCGAAACAAATGAAGAAACACACCGGAGAGGCTAGCCGCAGTATGTGCTTTTACAACCCTCCCACTTGATTGACTACCCTTACGGGTAACCAACAAAAATAAAAGAACGCTGCACTCATAATCTCATATAAACACTGTCCTCTACGGATGATTCATTCTTCTACTTCAGGTGTTCCCTGAACGTTCAATAGCTGAAACATTCGTCGACTGACGTAGATTACAAGAGACGTCGTCATAAGACCCACCGTCAACGAAATTCACCTTCGATGCTCGCTGCGTCGACAGGTCGGGAGATAAAAAACTGTCTGCAATGACGACGTTTCGAGGGAAACCTGCAAATGCGTATAAAAATGCTTGCAACAGATAGTGCAATCAACTCATTATCGGTAAGTTCTCGAGAAACCGGAAGAGAACTCTGTCGCTACTCTCACTTATTTTCAATAGTTCAGAGTAGATGTTCTCCTCGTTTAATTGCTATTTTCTATCTATATCTATTGCTTGATCCTGCACGGGATGCTTCAGGAATGGAAAAATGCGGAAATTGGAAAACGGAAATGTCGACATCTAAGAGTCTCTTATCAACTCCCTCAACCTTTTCACCTATATCGCACTACCAGGACACATATTCAAGAGCCATCAATCAACCATCCAGCTCCGCAGCGGAACCGTTTTCGAGCTCAACTAAAACACTATTGCTAACAAGAATGCTTGTCATATACCAACTGCGAATACAGCCTCTTCTAATGAGTGGATACTGCGCAGTCAAGAATGGCATAAATATACTGCCCAGCCGATGCAAGCGTATGTACCCATCAACATTTGGATCAAGAGTGGAATCACTGAGGAGAGAGAGGGAAGGAAGCGAAGTTGAAACTGAACAGGCACAATGAATGATATCAAACTGCAAGTGGAAAGTGATATAGCGTGAGTTAGAAATCAGGAGCTAGGAAAAGAAAAAATAGGAGTGATCCTGGATCTTATGGATCGAAAAACCCTTCCGTTTGAGGAGGCGCTAAATAACGCCTCGGGGCTCATTCATGTTCCCATCGTGCGACCGTGTTCAGCTGACTGCTGAAAAACGCTTTGTGAGCAATTTGATGGTATGCAGAAACCTCGCCATGTTGGATGTCTCGAATAAAAGAACTTCAACGTCTAGGTGCCCCATAAGTTAACCGACTTCCCCGAGCAAACATGTTTCGTAAAATCGCTTATGCATCAGAAATTATGCTCAGAAGCACATTTGATAGTACTTCAAGATGAAACGTCGCCCCATCCTAACAACCAGAATCCTTCTCACTTCATTCGTTCAAATATGCCGGCTACTGCCGCCCTGATGAGAAGGTTTTTAGGTCTTTAGCAGCGTTCCAAGAAATAAATCCCACAAAACTTTTTCCTCTCAAGTTTCCAACGATTAAATGATAATCTCCTAAAATGAGTCGCCGGTAATTTCCTACCAAAATTGTCGCTTAGGACCGGTTTTCTGCAATAGTAACATCATGTTGCCTATTCGCCTCATTAAGGATGAAGTAATCAGCACATCTGTTTGCTCGTGGAGGCGAAAGAAAGACTCCGGGCAAACGTCTTGCAATCGATAACGATGGTCAACTGAGTTTTTTCCACAACCGCCAACCATTATATGCTGTCTCGGATGAGTCGACGACCACTACCGTACAAACCTGAACGACTACCCCGATACATGTCGGCTCCCTTCTCCACCACAAAGCAGTTAAAAACAGCACTCCACCTGCATCTCGGACATATATTCAACTCGCCACCACGAGATCCGAACTGCCAAAGTTCCACTGAAGACATATGCAACGAACGTGAACAGTGGCTGAACAACACAACACCCTACTAGAAATCTCCGTGGATATACCGTGATCGTGTAACGTGGATGATCCGACATTAGATCCGTGAAGTTGAGCGGTACTTAATCCGAGCCCCAAGAACCGTTGGTGCTCGATCAGGGACGGGTATACTCTAACATCGTTTTAGCTGCTCTATTTTAAAGAATTTAAATATCAGTGCTCTCTAGAATGCACCTTTACCCTATCGTACGTTCACATTTACTGCAACACCATGTTTAACCAAGTAAATCCTCGCCAACAGCCACTTCTTCACTTTCATATATCTTCTCAACCGGCGGATATATGCATGAAACACCTGTCAAACTTGAGTTCTTAGAAGTGAATTATACTAGAGCTATCCGAGAAAGGACATCTGTCACCATCGAGCGGCTAGGAAGCTTTTAAACGAATATTTTAGAAGCCATTTTAAAGACGTCGTGTATTCCCAAATGTTCCTGGCAAGAACATATGAGAATAAAAGATAATTAAAGAGGTATCAATAATATTGGAATTAAATGCGCATTCATTAAGGGAAATCTAAAAAACACAAAATGCGCATTCATTAAGGGAAATCTGGAAAACACAACCATATGTCCATATGTCCATATTTCACGAATTTCTACCGCTCATTGAGTGAACACAACTCACATATAACCTCTACTATTCCTATACAAAAAAGCACTCCTGAAAAAACCTCTAAAAGAAAGGTTCACTTCTATCCGTCTCGAGAACTATCCCCCACCCCCTCTACCCCTTGAAGTTGGGCGAAACAATTTCCCAGCCAAAATATTAGATGAAAGACGAGGCAGATTGCCTTGCTAGGCGAAAGATGAACGATATGTGTATGTGAATCGTAGAAACGTTCATCGGGGATCAAAACCGGTTCCGAAGCTCATCAAAAACAACACAACATCGTCCACACCAGTCAGTGCTTTCCCTGCGATCGTTCAGCCAAATTAGAGATGCCATACAACACTTGACTCAACACCCACATACCAACACATCACCGCCTATTAAAGGATATTCTTTATCCTCGATGAAATTCCCCACTCTCATAATAAGCAGCTATAACGTCTGCTTATTATTCCTTTCTACAAGGTCTTCCATCTCTCCTCCCCCCTTAATACACCAAAGAATTCCACTAAGAGGCCCTACCCATTGGCTATCTCCTGAGGGCAAGAAATGCATCTGCAATACCGACAATGTACCCGCAACCCGTTTCTCGGATTATGAGAGGATTCAACTCATCCAATAAATAAACAAAAATACGAGAGCACCGGATTCTACGGCAATAACGACGGTGTAGTCGCCTTTAGCTGTGTGGCAATGAGATGCACTCGGACGCACCATCACCACATGGTCACACATCTGCCTCGATGTCATTCACCATCTGCCTCCTCGGTGGTCGTATCGCCGCAATAGAACTGTCACCACATGTCACCGGCATTCCTTCTCTATAACCCCCCTCCCTCAAATATACTTCATACCCCTTTACCAATCCTTCAACCTAATTATGCCCTTCTCCTACTTCCTCAACAACGAAAGAGAAATATTTTGCGAGCAATTACGAATGAATAACGATAACGTGCCGAAATCAACTACCTCAACGGTCAGATTATATGAAGAAAGCAATAAACCATAGAGCCTATGTAGACAATCAAAATCAACAATCACAGCTATGAACAGCACACCTTACCATTCTAAGCAACAGGTAGATAGGTCCTGAGCATCACGACTTTGAAAGAGTCAACTTGTTCCCGCTCTAGGACTTCGAGATCCTCCCCGGCTCCACTTCTCGGACTATACACTTCATGAACGCCGCATCTAGTTTGAGAAGAACTCGGAGCTAAGGATCTATACCTCAGGTACGTGTAGATGATAGCGAACTACTGAGGTTATAAACGAGGGAACACGGTACAACTCTCGTCTTCATATCCACCACCTCGCTCGGCAGCATCTGGCCGTCGGCAGACGCCTGCACCTACGGATGTTCCTTGAATTCCTGCAGCCTCACCTTCGTCTTCATACCCTCACATTAGCCTTAACAACTCAAACTGACCTAAGCAGCATATTCTGATGTACCCCACGTCCCCTATCCAGAAATTTTGTCCCTAACGGCACTGTGATACCCCATTGGAAAACATATGTCAATGCGCGTTATAAGATGGACGCAGCGCATCTCCTCCCATTAACGAAAACTGCTTATTGATCCTATGGGCGTCTTTTTAATCGTTTCAAGTGCAAATAACTAGCATGCAAGATGGCGCAAATGTCACTCCGCAATCGGCCTCAACACTTAAACACGCAACCGCTATCCGAATTTATGGGGAAGAGATCGGAAAGATGGTCAAACCTCGCTCAGTTGTTCTGGCGACACCTGCTTTATCCGATCTTGTCGTTGAGTTGACTTTACCCCTAAATCTAAGGCCGACTTAGATTTGAAAATATGAGCGAATAACTGCACTCCACATACATCAAGTGCCGGGTACGCGAAGTTTCCACGATTCCGTTCCCTTCTTCGAAGAAAAAAACCCTAAATCCATCAAAATCTACTTGATAGATCCTCTCTATCCTATACCTAGAGAAGCCACTTCTCTGCAACCCTCTTATTTTTCATCAGAAAGCTAAAACAAATAAGGCAACTCAATCCATGCGGCATGTTTCCGTGAATATACAGTAGGATCGGCCCGTATACCCCCCCCCCCCTCTTCTAATTAATCTAATTATAATACCGAATTAATGAATAATCTCACAATCTGCACAAATAGATTATCCTTAATTATACGATGAAAAGCAATAGAAACAATACAAATAGCACATATAAGAGACGGCTTAAAACCGTTTCGGATATGAAATCAATGGAATTTCAATAATGTTTATTCGAGAACGGAAATTCGGAGAAATAAAACGGCTAAGAAAAAAGATGGAAGCGAATTCTTTCTTTGTAAAAATAAAAGAACGCCAACAATACATAAAAAGAAGAAATGATTCGCCTATCGGGAAGTGCTTTAGGGTTAAAAGACCCGAAATAATAAGATCAACGATAGGAAAGACCTCAATTCATCGAAATCCTCAATACAATATGTAAATACCCAACATTACAAATAACAATAGCCGATCGCGAGTGATTGAAACATCATCACTGCTCGATAATGATCATTAAGCTCTAAGCATAGCCTCAAAAATAACGTCACTTTCATTGGGGAAATATCTACGTATAAACTTGACGGTCTAGTCGATTCGTTATCGTATTTCACCTCTACCCGTAAAAGAGGATAAGAGAACTCCGAGATGGGGGTAAAAACCATCGTGAATCGCCTGTCTAACGATTCACTGACTAACAGCAAGCCCAGACATATCACCAACCTCAAACGCCGAGCTATCACTGAACTTTATCGTCGAGAAATCCGATTCCTTCACCGGAAAAAAAAGACCCGCCAACTCGAGCTATACCCGCAGTATATCGACGATCCAGGCAATACGCATGCATAATATCGAAATAAAATGGATTATTCTATTGAGCAAAACATGACGATAACGTTGAAGTAAACAAATATAAAACACATAAACGAACAAAATAAAAAACTACCTTTATGTAAATGCACAATCGTGATAATGATCTCTGCAACAGCGAGGCTGAGCAGATCTACCATTTGAACTATATGGCATTAATTGCAATCCATTAAACCCTCATACACAATGTGAAATTAATTAAACATCTCGAGAACAATCCCACCGACTTGGAACTTCAATCTTAGTATAACCTACTCAACAACATAGCAAACAACGCAGATCATAGAGAAACATTACTAACAAAGATATCGACTCTAATATGCAAGCACTGTGATCGAACTCCAATGCTAGAGCAAATTCTCTCCACTCTTCCCAATCGTTCTTTTTGGCTAAGAACACGTCAAGCTCATATGCAACTTGGAGGAGGTAGCACTAGTTCCACCTTAAGCCACTTTCGTTATGCGAAAAGAAAACCCGTGGAAGAAATGATGATATTTGAGATCTATACATCACCGATCTCAGACGACAGTGAATGAGGAGAAAACGCTGACTCTGTGAAAATTTATTTCACTGCAAATACCCTCGGAAGAGGATCTGCAAAGGTTACGAGAGCCAGCATCCTATGAAAGACACCCAAACAGTCATCGAATTATTGACGAGTATTTAGGTATCTCAGTTCCTTTAGAATCGTTCAGCTCACACTTTTCAACTCTTATCCCTAAGATTCCCCATCCTTCTATTTCGCTGAACGTTAAGAAGGAACAGCCCTGCGATCTTCCAGAACCTCAAAATGGAAAAATTTGCGATGCTTTCCCATCCCAACCAAAAGAGTGACTACTTCTCCTTCCCATGTGGCCCATGATACCCCCTTAACTCCTCTGGATTTATTTGGACACACTCTTGCCCAGTCTAATATTTGCAATAGAGAGAGAAAACAAAACGCAAAGCAAGATTACTTGGGCAAATATATCTATGGAAACAGGAACAGCGCCGAGCATGCCAATCGCCAAACGTCGTCACTCGTGGTGGTGTTCCTGAAAAAGAAGCAATCCTGACGCACGTCAACGCAATCTAGCCACAACGATCTCCAACGACCACTCTTCACTAACTAAGCAACAACAATAGAACACCTGCAATTCGCTACTTTTCCGGAAAAAGTGCTCACTTTTCGCGTAGAAAACAATTGCTTCCCTCTTCCTGATCAGCACGATTCGACGTGCACACTGCCTGCGACTTCTAAGTTAAATCACATCAGAAGAGACACCGATTCGCTTGTGCCTCAACAGGAAACGACTGTTGTACAGACTACCTATCGCTGTCCTCTATGGCGATCGCCTTCCACCGCCGCACAGCGTTCACCTCTCGAGTGGTGATAGCCCCGCCTGTCATGCTCATCGACATTGCGCTCCTCCATGAGTGGTCTGTGCCTCCCTTCTTCAGTGTTCTCTTTGACCCTTCGGCGCTCTTGTTTGTGCCGACGACCTACTTCAATGGGCAACTGCAAAGTTCATCAATCATACAATTAAATCCAACGAAATCTATTTCGTGTAATACTAAAAGATACCAAATAAGGCTACCCTTGGGTATCTCTAACAACAAAGCGGGCAGTACGGAGTCATTCACTGTAGACACCCTTTATTATGCTATAAACAAGCACAAACTGCAACAAAAAGCAACCATTTACTGCATCTAAAAAGCAGTAACTCCAACTCACTTTCCAAATATCACAATGCCCTCGTCGACGACCGTGCCCGATCTAGATCACAACTGGAATGCACGGCAATCGGCACGATACGGCACTCTCATCGAAATAAAAAAATTACTGTTACTACAGCAGAGAACACTTCGTGTTGCTTATGAAGCGCAAGTCAAATTCTCAGCGTAAAAGTCCAATAGAGGCCAACAATGATGTGCATGAAGGTGAAGTATTCGATGGAATAGTAAGTTACTTCAGAAATTTACTTAAATCGACAAAGTATTCTTTATCAATAAATGTCTCTTCATATCACTACTACTTCCGTTTAGCTGAATTTCTGAGGTAGCTTGAAGATTGAGGACTTAGGCTCGTCGTCTCCTGTCCATCGGATACCGACCACCTGCTTCATCGTTGTTCTACTCAAGGCAATAATTCTGGCTTGCTCTACCATCCCTGTACGGACGAAGCCAGTGGTCGGGATGACTCGTAGGACGAAATCAAAGAGTTTTCTCGGTGGCCTCTTAAAACCGATCGAGCACTAAGCAATACTAAAAAATGAATCGCGAAAATAAGTGCATCTCGAAATTCTTTAAATTATCGACATCACTAAAGTCAGTGTATCGCGAACATACTTCAGTGGTGCTGTTGTCGTCTTCAGATGAACCTCGACGACGTCTCTTTGAGGAATGTTGGTGGCGACTCTGCTGCCCATCGGAGGAGTATGTGGGCGCCAAACAGTTTTCTGCACCTTTCGACTCACCCTTACGTTCACCACCTAGCTGCTTCTTATTCGCGTCACCCGATGTCCCTTCTCCCCCTGAATCTCGCTCTTGCTTGGCACTACCCTCTGTAATGAGCAGCATTTAACAGAACTAATGCTCGTGCTCATTTATCCTTCAACAGTTCATCCAGAAAACTCTAAAACAGTAGCACATCATTTATTACAATCGGCTATTTAATTCTGCATCAATAACGCCCAAAAGTCCACAAATGAGGTGGATCTGAACAGATACTTACCCAAGAAATTCAAACAAACAATACCCACTCTCTCTCGAGAGAGAGAGGAATAACCATGCGTTAATAAACCTTTATCCTTCAAGTCTTCTCCTCGCAATTCCCCCTCCCCCAACCTCCCAAAAATCCGACAAAATTACTCCGCGCAGATAAAATGCCACCTCAACCACTAATCAAGACCCAATGTTCTCGCTGAAAATGGCAAATGATAAGCGATGATTTAAGCACCTTAAGGAAACGAATGTAATAATTATTATCGAATAGCAGTCGACATCTTTCGACAGTTAATTTCTTCCACTATGGTTGACGCTAAACGAATCACACCTCACTACCTTCCTCTAACAACCCCAATATATCCACTTTCAAATCTTCTAAGCCATCACTTTTGCAATACCGACTGCCTGGAAATTTCTCAACCTCTAAGGGGAAACCCACATTACTGCGAAGTAATACTATACTAGAATAAAACGGCAGAATATGAAACACTTCCAATATCAATGGATCAAAAGAATTTGCAAATCTCAACCTGATATTTGTAAACGCGAGTGAAGGGCATGTCTCACGGACCGCAGCAGTTTAGAACCCTGCCGCAACCTCGCTTCAGCCTCTTCAATCAGGTCGCCACTTGCTGAAGCCGCCAGCGTTCCCACGTCCGCCTAAATGTCTATGCATATATACAGGAAAAGAAATAATTATTCTCCGTAGACTCTCCTATCAATTCGATTCGACGTTTATTTTGGCCGATGCAATCGCAGGCCACGAACGAAAGAATATTACAATCTAACCCTTCCACATTAACCGACAGCGTCTTTTGAACGTCGAGTTCCTCCTTAGGTCTACATTCTTGATTTTAAGTAGGGAAATGATAGGTACAATGGAAGAAAATTAAGATTTTTGCTCACTCCTTCGAAAGCGTCCTCAAGGAGATTGTTTAAATCGGCGATCGTAGTTACTGGACCCCGCGATCGGTGTGACGCCTCCCGATGACGGCGTTTTTGTCGCGATGAAGAACCACCGTCCGTATTACGCGATTCCAAATTACTAAAAAGCTGCTTATGGTTCTAAGGTTCTGCTTATGGTACCATCAATTAGAACATGAAAGCACAATACAGCAACATTTCTATACTGCGATCAGCAAAAAAGGAAATGAACAACTCACATTCGAAAGAATATTTTTTGAAGAAAATAGCAATCTCCAAGACATAATCATTCCGTTTACTGGTCGTATATCGAATGCAAGCATGTTATCTCCAAATTTTGCAGCTATTTGAAAGCATTTAGCATGGTTTTACGAAAAAGCATGAAATTATATTTATTCACTCTCCATAACACCTTTCAAAGTTCGATTCTCCGCCCCTCCCCTCCTACTCCGCTTTCTCGATCCTCCGCTCCTCCCCTCCTACTCCGCTTTCTCGATTCTCCGCTCCTCCCCTCCTACTCCGCTTTCTCGATCCTCCGCTCCTCCCCTCCTACTTCGCTTTCTCGATTCTCCGCTCCTCCCCTCCTACTCCGCTTTCTCGATCCTCCGCTCCGCTCCGCTCCGCTTTCTCGATTCTCCGCTTTCTCGATCCTCCTCCTACTCCGCTTTCTCGATTCTCCGCTCCTCCCCTCCTACTCCGCTTTCTCGATCCTCTCCGCTCCTTCTCCGCTCCTACTCCGCTTTCTCGATCCTCCGCTCCGCTTTCTCGATCCTCCGCTCCTACTCCGCTTTCTCGATCCTCCGCTCCGCTTTCTCGATTCTCCGCTCCTCCCCTCCTACTCCGCTTTCTCGATCCTCCGCTCCTCCCCTCCTACTCCGCTTTCTCGATCCTCCGCTCCTCCCCTCCTACTCCGCTTTCTCGATTCTCCGCTCCTCCCCTCCTACTTCGCTTTCTCGATTCTCCGCTCCTCCCCTCCTACTCCGCTTTCTCGATCCTCCGCTCCTCCCCTCCTACTCCGCTTTCTCGATTCTCCGCTCCTCCCCTCCTACTTCGCTTTCTCGATTCTCCGCTCCTCCCCTCCTACTCCGCTTTATCGATTCTCCGCTTCTCCCCTCCTACTCCGCTTTCTCGATTCTCCGCTCCTCTCCTCCTACTCCGCTTTCTGGATTCTCCGCTCCTCTCCTCCTACTCCGCTTCCCGTATTTCACCTCACAGGAAAATGCCACGTTCGCTTCATATCTAGTTAAATCACACGCACACAAGTGAAGTAAAGAAGTAAAAAACCGACAACGAGAGGAAACCGAGATCGCCAAACCACATATGCAAGGGTTAAAGAGCCGAAACTGAAAAATAAGCAAATAAAAGCAGGAAGTCACCTGTGCTCTCCTCGGTTGCGCTTGCAATCTTCCGCAGACGCTAACTGAACGCTCTTATCACCTCCTGCAAACTAATACTTAATATTCCACTCCTACTAGATCCATTCCCATTGATTACACATGTGGTTATTTAACATCCTGAATTTCTCCTCTAA
Organism: Parascaris univalens; assembly: GCA_037576465.1. Lineage (NCBI taxonomy): Eukaryota > Metazoa > Nematoda > Chromadorea > Rhabditida > Ascarididae > Parascaris > Parascaris univalens. Next base: position 200,153,556 of record CM075173.1, on the reverse strand, counting down.
GTTTCTTCTGAACCTCAATTTTTCCCCTCTGAATCCCAATTTTTCCTCTATCTATGTGAAGAAAACAGCACTACACTGCATGCTCTCCCCACATTTACATCTGCAACCACCTGAAAGATATATCAGAATATCGTGTGAACTGCAAGCATGGTACTCTCGACCAGCACGAATTAATGTCCCGTGGTGGGAGACTTTTGACGCAGAATGAATAGTATTTGGGGGGAAATGTAAAATCTCGAGTTCCCATCGAAAATTGCACTTTCTTCTCTCTTCCAATGCTCATAATGGTAGAAAATTGTTGAAAAAAGAATCGCCACAATGGATTCGCTGTGTTTCCCAACTGCAGATGGGAGATGAGGGAAGGATCGGCTTGGAAACTTCGCCTCTCCACTAAACCCATAGAATAAAATAATTCTGACAAGCGATCAAATCTCCTAATGGTCGTTAACCAACAACGTCAATAAAGGACAAACCAGACGCTGTATCAACCGTCGATGTGGAGTGGGAAGTTGTACAAGCCGGCACCTCTTCAATATCATCATCCAACGTTATTATCGGCACCGAAGCACGTGGGGGATCGAGTACTGTTACCTCAACGAGTGAAAAATAACGATTAGAACAGAAGCAGAGCTATGAGAGACGATTACTGGTCACATAAAGCAATAGAGGACACTATATACTATGGAAATAGCTGCCAGTAGACAGGGGAAAGCCACGATGAAGAGAAATGGCCACCTTCCAATACTCCGCCTATCAACCAACTTCCTCCCAACATTTTCATATATGAAATTAAGGAAAGCTAAATAATACCTTGCAAATGCCCATAATAGAAGCACAACATTCTCCCTGCATTTCCGGCCTCCCCTCATATAATAACGAGGTCATAACACAGGTAAGTCACACCTATAATATACTTATAAAAGAAAATCACAGCATTAGGTCTGACTTCAAAATATGACTTATTGAGGAAACATACTGCATATACCTCATCACTCTCGACACTTAATTCGTTCGAACCGTCTAACTGCAGAATATCTTCATCATCATTTCGTCTTGCACGATGTGCTCCAGTTCTTTTCAAGCGTTGATTTGAGCCAACCTCATTGCAACTGCAAAACAACTCCAAAAGTTAAACTATATCAGTCGAGAAAATAATAATCCCCAGTCTCCTCGAATTCGAGCTAAAATTCTAATAATCGTGCCTGATAAATTCATGAAAGATGATCGAGCAGAGATACCCATCTGGGAAAGAATGGAAACCGAAGAATTCGGATCGCTCTCTTCGGATCGCTCTCTAAAACAGAGCAAAAAACATTCAAAACGGAGACTCGATCGATAAAAAAACGAATAAACATATCCTCCACTACCTCTACCGTTCCTCTCATAAAGCCACACCAGTACTCCACAATAGACTATTCTACATATGTTATCTGTGAAGAAAACTATCATCGCTATGAGTGTTCAAGACACTTTTCTTTCAACAGCATAACAGATACAGATACACCGCCCACCGGGTACATTGGCGATCAGCACAAGATTTGGTGCAATCTGAGATCGGTCCATACTGCTTGTCGTCTGCGATGAACTCCCCTCTGAAACAAGAGAAAAACTCCACTTTGGAATCGCGTTCCTGAGAGAGATTTAAGAATGAAATCTTCGACGAAACGCTCGTCGGCATGCAAACCAGGAAATTAGTGGACAGTATTGCTTGAGGTCTCAAAGAAAGAAGGAAATACACTTCTGCTAGAGGATTCACAATCACTTTAATTAGTATTTTGTTCGACAAACCCATGCAACTATCAGCCTGGAAAATTCGCCTATTGAAAGCAGCTTAATGCTTGTTTCGTGAGTCTCCATCCACCAAAAACGGCTATATCGGATTCTTGACTGCCAAAACCCACGATCAGCATCTCTTTCACAGACAATAATAACCACTACCTCGATGGCAACATTCCACCATTAATAGGCTGCTACGGCGACCATCCCTGACTACAAAAACACTTAAAGCTGCCCTCAGCTATCTTTCTCAGAAATGTCAGCTGAAGTACGTGAAATTCCCAAGAAAATTCACTGCATCTCAACGATCCCCTGCCCACTTCACCCCCCCAACTATAAGAAGTAAAACACACAAATCAGGGCGGATAACAATTTTCGAGAAAGATGTTTTAACCTTTAGAATATCCATACAACATCAGCTTCATATATATCCTCACAATCTTGTGGTTAATAAGATCACGATACCCGACATTGGAAAGTCAGACCCAACTTCGTGGGAAATGAGATGCAAGTGCTAATTAATGATTCTTGATCAAACCAGTAACCGGTCACAGTGATGTGTTCTATCGGGATCAATACTGCATCCACTATGAACACTCACGGGATCCGCAACAAATGTATGATCATCCTAATATTTAGCCCATACAAATGAATGGCAAATACCTCCTGAAGACGTTTCTCTATTGGATGGTAAGTGTACAGGATGAGTCGAGGTGGCCGCAGCACTATGTGAAGCCGACGTACCCGCAGTGCTCCAAATCGCATTCGCGGTCGACGAGCTTTGCCCATCGCTTTCTCCCCCATCCACTTCCATTACCTGCAAGTGATGCATTTCTCTTGTATGCTCGCTCATCTGATAATAAAATTGGAGAACCAAGCCAAGAAAACTGCTCATCTATCTGATGCATGTCGTCTATACATAAACTTCAAATAATCATCTATCCGCTGGACTTTTTCGCAGAATTAACAACCGATCTTCGTAAAGAAGTAAATTTCAGCAGAAATATACCCCCTCTGAGAAAAAAAAGCGATTCATCTGCAGATATAACCTCTTCTTCGAGATTGCGCATACTATGCTATCTTAGAGTAAAATATAACGATGCTCATAGACTGTAATAACAAAGGAAAGAGAACGGTACAATTCACAGAATCTCAGAAAGACGCCAGTATATAGCATGCTGCACAGTGTACAACGCTTCAGCTGTTAGCTTCACGCATAGGATAAGACAGAATTGTCCATTGAAGTGACAGACAAGTCGCCACTCAACAGCACCAACGAACAGCGAAAAACTGCGGGGTCGGAGAAGAAATATTTCAGCGGGGAAACCATACCGACTCCGATTGTACATTGTTTGCCGTTGGTAGCCTGCATTCTTGATGCACGTAAATGTCCTCCTCGTCACTCTCTGAATCAGCAACATCCTGCACGTCATGGTCCACCTCGTTTGGAATCTCGGTTATCACCTGGATAGCAACCCGATCACGCGGGACCTCAGTTACATCCACATTTCTATACAACTTGATCTTAAATTAATCATCTCACAACGCCGGCGCGCAAAACACACTTCCCCAAAAGTAGGGAGGGGGAGGATTTGCATGGAATGAGGAGAGAAATGACTCATTAATACAAAAAAAAATTTCACATAAAAGCGGTGAGGACCATAATTCGCCAATATAACCCACTTCACAAATACTTCAGGTATATTACCACAAATTCCATTAAAACGTTCCAAATCTCTCCCCCTCCCTCCCCAAATTGAAACATAACTTCTCAATAATTTAATTTTCGCATGCCCAAATCGAATATCCTCTGACCGTTGTGCTTTTATCCCGAGAATATCACTTCCAATACCCGCCGAATCCGGTGAACAACCTTCTGCTCCATCGATGATATGTCATAATGAGGAAGGGAATGTCGAAAAGCCGATCGGATATCTCTTCCACAGCGAAATTCGAGTGGGAGATGCGATGATACGAAATTAAAACATCAAAATGTATAGTCGATGAATCACGGTTATCAATCAGAAACGCGAATTAACCAACCTTGTGGATTTTGAAGGAAAATCACAAAATGTTCTCGAACCAGCAAAAAAATTTTACATATTGAGGTTGTTGCAGTTCCGCTTCTTAAGCCTGTGAAACGAATGACGCGACCATGTAATGGTTTCTAACTGCCGTAGCAAAGAGGGTCCCATATTGGTGACATCCCTTAAACCTTACCAGTAAAAAATACACCGAAACTGGGGCAAGCCCTATTTCAAGGCCTTCTTCCGTGTAAGAATATGCCACCAAAGCTAGAACCGTCACTTGAACTAGTCAGGAACACTGTCCATTCGATGTGATCGCAAACCCGAACACTATCCGCCATGTCCTCATCTGTACGATCCCTTACTTCGTGGAAAATATACCAAGTTCGTGCACTAACTTCCATCCCACCATTCGTGAGCGGTTCTACTAAGAAAGCTGAATATTCACAGTTTCCAGTGGAAGATGAACGCAAACGAACCGGAGTTTGTATGGGCTCCGCTGACTCCCGTATCCTTCCGAAAGAGCTAAAAACGTTGCGAAACATCGACAAATGCTCGCCTATGGTGCGCTGATGACCCTTAAAATGAGATCAACATTAAATGATGTGGAAAGAAGAAGATTTGAGTGGAAAGAATGAGACCGTTTCCTATCTATCATTCCACACCATCAAATAAACCGACAAATAAACTAAACACAGAAACACAACATATAAAAAAGACAAATGTGCAGTTCACCACAATGAAACGCACTTAACTTCAACATCAACGAACAGATTTGATGCCATCTGATCACCGAAGCGTCATCAACTTCTGCCCTAATCCTGGTGCTATTCTCTTCCGTATCCATCCATAATTTACGACTTACGGCTTCTTAAACTCCCCATAAATGGCCGACTTTTAAACTTTTCAGATACTAGGAACATTCTAATGAAAGCCTTCAAGCCATAAACATCATTGTCCCCCGATAAGCATGCCCCAAACATATTCAACTCTTCCAATATAGTGAAGGGATATGCACCTTCCACCAGAGAGTTTAGTTCAAATGAATGCTCCCTCTCACTACGCCATTCCCCTAGGAGATCAGAAGTAACATGGTTCATGCCGGAATAGATATTGCCGGTTACAGTGACATCTGTATTGTCGTCTAGCATAGTGGGAAGGAAAACTTCTTATCAACTACTTTATTTCTCATAGAGAATTGAGGAGGGAGGGAGGGAGCTCAGAAACATAAACGAATAATTTCCGCGCAATAATCCACGTCGAACATCTAATTTCTACGCCAACCATTGTTATCTATTCTTGTCGCAATTAATTAGCACTTTTCAAGGCATTAAACAGCTCAGACTGGAATAATAAACCAACCGAGAATAGCACATTGCCATCATCAACTGCCGATTCGGAGCTATTCCACCAAGTTCCCAATGGACAGCCATTTGGAAGTCGCCTATCGGGAAATAATAATCCTGAAACAGTTGCCTATCAGCAAATAATAAACTTGAAATAAACATAAAAATCAAAGTGCCGTAAAAAAAGGTTCTGCCCGGCAAAGATCTCTTAACGGACCACCTGGTCTATCAGCCTCTATCTACCCCACAACGAATTACGGGAAATTAGAACAATGACGCTCGACGACTAAGAGGAGAGAACATCAAACCCACGGGTATATTTCACCAAATATTTCAGCAGATTATTGCATAAACTGATAAAACTTCCATGTAATCTATATCTGCTCATCAAAGGAATACCTTCTAAAGGTGTATCATCATTTAAATACTAATAAAATGCGATAGGACGGCGAGAATAAATCCCATAATGTCATATTTACCCACCTATGCAACCTTATCACTCAGCATTTTACTGAGAAAGCCCCATTACAATTCAATAAGAGAATCATTAAAGCATTACAGCAGCATTTTATCCTTCTTGTGTGCACTATATTCGTCTACTTTAGTCCCTCGGAGTCTACCCGAATGAAAAAATAGTCTTTTTGCTTACAGAGAACGCAACTACCTGTGCCCCTAAGTCCTCGGATCAAATCAGCGCTAGGATCCCAGGCATCGGATTCCACTCGACGCCTTGACCGATTCACAGACGTCCTACCCGTTGCAGACGACGACTGTGGCTCTTCTGCCTAAAACTGATTACTGAATAAAAGGCTACTTCTTCGTTATATGTTGATGAAAGGTGCATAGCGGAGGCGAAGTATGTAATTTCTAATTCGTCGATGATAAGAAGGCAACAACCACTAATGAAAAGAATAAAATTAATATATCGCGTCAAGCCTAATTCGAATTTATTTACTTCGATCGGCCTTAAAACGGCCGCCTGGATCATCTTTTTTCGTCCTCTCAACGACGACATACCCCATCGACGTTTCTGAATCAACCGTCCAACGGATCATCGACAGCTCCATATTTCAGATGTTAAAGGACAGAAAAAGAAATGCCTATTCGCATCAATTCAACTACGAAAACTTACGAGAATCTCCACAGAACTATCGTCGCTTTCAACGATCATATCATTATTACTTCTATTAGGCCAAAAGCTTGACCTCGAGTTGATAGGATGTGATGACCAATTCCTCTGAAATAAATTACATCGTAAAGATTAACCGATATAATATCACGATATGGTTGACTACAATAAAATGCTATAGAACTGCAAGATGCCTATCCAGTTAATGCAGTTACCGTTAACCTCATGCAATATGCCTCCACTAATCGACTATCGAGCAAGATAGATGATCGGCTGTACATAGACGATGCGTCTGCAACTCATGGCTTAACTAGCGAGCATCACACTATCACGCTGATCTTCATACTTTATGAAGATTCATTCACTCACAAGGTTCACCTCACTATTCTGCAATGATTCTCTAGCAAACCAGGCATCTGATACGAGCGATAGAGGAGGAAAAATGCAACAAACCTGTGAGGAACCACAAAAGGCTATATACAGGGTACGAAATGCATGACATCTTGAAATAAAGACTTCCCCGTCATTACAAAAATAGTTCTGTACTATCTGGAACCCTATAAAGGATATAGAGCGATTTCCCCGCTATGAAGCGCCTAACTGTTAGCGCTCTTCACATCAATTTATGTCTCCAAAATTCCACTCAAAATAACCACGACTTCATTACCGGTGAAGCGTAAGTGCTTGTGAAACCATTTGATACAGCAAATACGAATAAATTATCAACAAATAAACATACAGAATCAGCAGAGATACTAAATGAACTACTCGTTCTCAAGCAGAAATCAAAGGAAACCAAGAAACCGGATTGGTGAGAGTCACAAATGGGTTATGCGCCCTGCGTCCAAGCCGGGGACGTGTCGTCGTCGACTGCGTCAATCTATAATCAACACATTTCGGAAATCATCGTTAACTTCAGTCTCTCTTCTAAAATGTCCTCTATCATTACAACAGCTCATCTCTGCCGATTTCGTCGTCAAGAATAAGATGTGCTGAGGCAACGATTAACCAATTTGCTGCATTATTTGGACCTCTTCCGTTCGCCTGACGCCCCTTCACTTGATAGACTCATTTAAAATACCTTGATGGCGACTCTATACGATATACATTAGATGAAAAGGCAGAAAAGCAAGTAAACAAGACAAAAAGCTGACCCTATAAGCGACTAGATCTCCTTAATGGTTATCCACCTTCTCCCTTCTTCCTCCAAGTGCAAAAAAAACCATCCACCAAAGCGATAGTCACCAGAAACTTCCACAAGAAGCTCGTAAATCCCTCACTTCCAACAACTCTTTCGTATCTTTTTTCACAATTACGCTTAGAGAAGCCAAGATTGAGATCTCATCTTGAGGGAAAAAAGCTGATAGAACCTTCACATGAAAAAAGAACTAACTCATGACGATCCACATTGATGACCTGATCGTGAACCTGAAGTGATGCAGATTTACGTTTCAATGAATAAGCACTTAGTGCGCTTTCAAGCTGAACGAAGTCAATAAAACAATTTTTGGGACGATTGCGCCTTCTTAAGCATTCGCAATAATTAACCATTCATCTCATTAAGGCATACAATGCCTCATTCTTTAATATCTTGCCTAGACACGGAACTGTAAGTCCAATGTAGCATTTCCGATATATATTCATCGAATGAACAGCACTGAAATGATCGCCACAAAATGCAGTTTAGAAACATTAAGGTGGAAATTTTGTGGATTATCAGTGCTCGAAATATATTTACTTGCTCGTTACTACTCCAACTCTCAACAACCCCATGTTGGAAGGAATCGATAAGACTCGGAAACTCTGAACCGCCGCCAAATCGACATACCCAAATTTGGTACTTTCCACATTTTCCTGACCAAATTTCCGTGCATCAACAACTATTCACCGTTTCTGAATTAGCCTCTTAATTAACTGCTGGCTCCATAGAAATAATCGTTTGCAAAGAAAGATCATCGGAAGGTCAAAACATCTCAATGAAAATATCCTGAAATTCCGATGAAAAACCGGAGGCCCCTCACACTCGACGCTTTGCTCTGTTTCACCTCAGTTAAATGTCGCAATCAAAAGTGATATCATATAAACTCCTTTCTAAAGTTACGCTATTACTACGGGCTACTATGGATCAAAATATGCAGAGATGCAAAGCTGTAGAAATTTTCATCATAACCGACCAAAGCTCCACCCCCTCGAGCTCAAACTAAGTCGCTATAGGTTGGAAAGAGAAAGGGAGGAGAGGGAGAGAGCAGAAATTTCAAGTACCAGGAAGGGCACAGTTGATATGAAACGGCACCGCCAAACAAAGCTTGAATGTACTGCGGAAAACGGTCCTACTTGCAGGATCCGTGAAAACAATGAGCCCCAATCTTCTTCTGTTACGCTGATGACCGTAAAAGCAATACCTGGATGTCGTCGACGTCATTTCTCACGATACGATTTCGATTCGCTAACGCTCGTCGTCTTCTACTTTCATCTTCACTGAAGATTTACTATAAGAACAAAAACAAAATTAAACTCTTGTTAAACTGAAGATAACCTTGCGAACGATCTGAGCTGCAAATACCACCGATCCTTAATAATGGCAGACCAAACTATCTGACCGATCACTCTCACAAATGTGCCACACTGCATAGTTGGTTCGTCACAGATGTATGCGAATGCACAAGTCCAATTCCCGTTCTTTCGCACTGCACGCCAGCTTAGTGATCGATCAGCTGCGAATGCCAGCGGTACCTACCCTCCCTGCGACTCATTTCTAAACAGTATAATGAGGTATATTCTTCTCTGCTTCTCTCTATGCACGTTATCAAATCCTTTAGCTAATTTGTTCGATTGTGAATGATTTCTGACACAATTTACCCTACTCCTTCCCTTAATCATCAGCTTCCCCACATTTACCAACAGATCTTCACGTGTACGAATCTTTGCTCTCGGTCGATAACGGCGCAACATAATTCAATTCTGACACCACTGAAGGTATCAGATACATTGCAAAGGCATAAAATGTATCTCCAACGTAATTCAAACAATGTTTTCTGAAATATTCGCCGCTAACATCTTCGTCTATAAAACTACTACTAACATATCCTCTGCCATCATCTCGAAATGCGCTTTCAGTACCTCGTCGGGCAATTTCATTGCTACTGAATTACCAACTACCACATATAAATGCAGCCAACTCACTCCAACAGCTTCGTTGAGAACCTCTTTCCTGGACTGCGTTTCTGCTAGAAAAGCGCTTAGCTGAAGCTGCTCTGAGTCCTATCCTGATTTAAAATTTAAGCTTGAAACTCTCTCCTTCCCCTCATCGGATTGACTAATTACACTTCCAGCTCAAATAACTGTTTCCATCCATCAATCTCCTCTTCTATGCCTTCTCCTCTCCAGAGGCCACCTTCACTAACCACTTCAAAAGCGTAAACGCCCGCAATAGATCCCAAAACATCTTGCCTCGTCGATACATTGATTATACCGTTTCAGAGATGGAAAATCAACCAAAAATACAAATTCAGGAATGGAACAAGACAGATTCGCCTGCGGCATAGAAAAGGCGAATAAGCGTGAGGTTCCCAATCTGTTAGGAAAACGGTCTGCAGCAGATGCAATAGAACCAAAATATTTTCTACGTGCTCTTAAAAAGAACAACATCAATTCTTCCTCTCAGCACCTACAACCTAAAATTTTCTCCCTTCTTCCTCAGCTATCGGCAGTCACAAGGATGGGCCAAATCTGGGTGACCTGCTCTTCAGTTAACTGCAAAATGTGAACAATATGAATCTCTGCAAAGCCGAACAATCCAATTCAAATCTCTCAAGAAAGCCGCAACTCCGCTAAGCCATAAAGACGAACGCTATTCAAGTCCAACTGAGGCAACTCTTGTTGTTGCAAAAACAGCAAACATATCCACCCATAGTGCCACTTCTAACTTATATCTCCCTCTGAGGGCGATGGGAGTAACCCTTCACATATCACTGACCACCACAGCTATAATTAATTCCAGAACCTGCACAGCAATAAACAAATCAAGGATATACTCAAATCAATTCATCTCACAGTCCCATATTATCATTTCTGGAATACAGAAATCTATAGAAACTGACAACCTTATATACTCGCTGTTCGCGTCGAAAATATGCAAATCCTGTCCACTAGCGGCGAACTCGAACAACAACTGTGCGAAATGATCCGCAAAAGAGTGTCGGATATCACTCTCTCGACATAAGATCGTCGTAAAGAATGGTGAATTGATCTGATGATTACAAATCGTCTCATAGACCCGATCAACTAAACCATCCACATGCTGAGTGTCCTGAAGTTGATCTGTCTGCTCAGTGATTATGCAATTCCCTGAAGCTCTTTTCAAATAAAGGCTTTTAGCTTGTTCTACAGAAATATTTTAATGCTGGCAGATCCGCATTAGGACTTCACAAACTGAAATCTGACCACGTGCTACCATGAGAACTGAGGCCTTAAATATTCCCAAGGCATAGCAGATAATGTAAGCGTAGCAAAAAATCTCTCTTTAATATCCCTTACGTGATGTTCGCATTCAGCTCAGGACTTTCTGTCGCTACTACTGATACTGCCACTACACGTCAATCAGCACTACCTCAGTTCTTAGCGAAAACTTCTCTGGGATGTCTCCCACACACTCATAATTATTATATACGATGCTAAACAATCCCAAGGGCACGTTTCCTGTTTCACTTTATGGAAACCACCTCCCTATATGATTACCCTCACTGATTACTTCGATAGCACCGTTGGGAAAAACAACTGAATTAGTGTCCCAATAAGCGATTATTGATGTGAAGTTGAAATGATGAAAGCATATGACGGACATACCTGCATAAGAACAGCAAGTTCGCGTCTGACGAAAAGCGAGATCCGTGGACGCTGTTCTTCTTCACGACGAGTGAAGAAAGACGGCGAGATGCTCAAACGCCGTCGAGCACCATCTGCCGTTCGATCATCCTCAGTGATAGGACGTCGTAACAGATGTCGTTCATATACCAATAGACGAAATGTCGGATCAGCTATCACCAATACTCTAAACAATATATCACCTTTGGAAAAAAATTCAACAACATGTCTAAACGAGGAAGAACGAAACGAAGACAAAGGGGAATACCTGTCCCACCTGCGGTCATACAAACCTTCCAATCAGTCGGCTTTTTTCACAGATGCGACAAATCCGGAAAGCTCTAATAATTGAAGGCATTATGCCGCTGATTGAGACGGAATTTTCCGGATTATCCTACTTCTAAACACCCATTGATTAATTTAAAGAAAGAGCCCTTTAATGCAATAAACAAACGAAATGCGCGATCAAGCTATCTGCTCATAATCCACAAATGAGTATAATACCTACGCTAATGAAAAAAATACGGTTTAAGGATAAAAATACACAAACACCTTCACTCCATATCGCAAAAAACTCCGAACAAAAATCGCTCACCTGGGACGGTCAAAACTATCGAATAGTAGCTGATATCTATTGCATCGACTTACAATCTCCTGACGTTGCATTCGCCATTCTAAAGACACTCTACCATTCGCTTGTTCAGCTCTGAAATTTCGCCTTCTTTTTCCCACTTTAGTTGAAGGATCTATTCGAAAATAAAACGCTCCACTTCCACCCATCGCCTGCCAGCCTCACTAAGTGAAAGATAGGCTAACTGTATAAGCGTGCAGCTATTCCAATCCCCAATCTATACAAGTAATCATCATATTCCAACTGGATGAATCCATAAGAAGCGAGTGGAAAAGCCTTCCAGAAAAAGAGAAGACGATTATCCAATCTCATCACCTAAGAAGAACAAAAAACTGAATAAACTGCCTTATTCTAGCGGTCATCTCATTTGTGCCGACAACTCGCCTTCCTAGCCAATTTTTAGGCGTTCACCGCTCTTTACGAACTTCAAACGGTAGAGATGGTTACCCCATCGCACAAATTATGCCTATCAATCGACTCTTTAGAAACTAATCCCTCTTGCGAAAGAAACCTAGCTATGATACCACTAGCGTATATTCTACTGATACTTTATCAAGCATCTCAAAGTCTAACTGCGAGTATTCCACCTCATATTTCTCACCGCCTGCAAAGGCCTGTTCGGTGACTCAAAGCTTTTATAAAGTTCCAACTCGGTATATAACCCTCCTGAGAACTGATATGCTTACGGCCGGATTGAACTCCATTCTTACCTTTTCACTCCCCGCATTTTGTTACTTAAATCTTCATTAAAGCACTGCTAAAGTCTTGCTCTTTCTCCATCGTCCACGATGGGGAGCCTCTCACCAATGAAGTGCACCAGCAGTCCTCGATCTCGCTGATCGGACAACATATCCGGCAGTGATCATAACAGCTCAAATGACACAAAAGCTCATAGGCTTATGCTTACCTTGTCGCCTATATTAACAATGAAAAATCCGTCCTAGAGAAGAGTGATCGAGATCTGCATCGCATCTAACTAAAATAAGCTCTCTAACCAAAAAACTAAAAATGAGACTGACGGATTTTTTGACGCATCCGATAGGAGAAGGAAGGAAGTGCGAGCGGATACAAGGTAAGTAAGGTAACATCTAAAAAAACAAACTCCTATGTGAAACGGAAATCCTCTCATTCATGGATCCGATAATCACATAAAGAGAATAGAAGTTAACCTCGTCATCATATCATCGTGATCTCTCATCACACGCTGCAAATGACGAATCATGAAGAGCACTTCTCTGCGCTCACTATCCATTGGTTGCAGCGATCCACTTGCTATTCGCCGTATTTCAGCTGCATTACGTAAATCTTCCACCGTCACTCTAAAACGAATTAATCAAATCTATTCTACTCAAAGATACATATTCACTTACTATTACCGATAAAATCAGCTCCCCGAATAAGTAACAAATTCAAATCGAAAATAAGAGAGTTTCATATTCGTCAAATGACGACATTCACCTCGACGTTCCGATTATCCACTAAGCACCTGCTGAGGCAAACTGAAGAGGTGGAATATTATACAGGGCAAAAGAACATAGGAATCGAACGGATAGAGATGAATGGGAGGATAAACGGATGGCGTCTGCACGAATTCAAAATACGAATCTTCAAGTCTTTCAATCCATCATCTATATGAATAACTAAACGATAAATTCACTAACTCCTCACAAATCTCATTTGCACCAATATCCCGAATATTATGCATAATTTTATGCACACTTCGTTTGCACATCGGACATACCGGATTCAACGATATCCACTCGCAAATATGCCTGAAATCGCATATTTCTATTCGCACATGATGACCTCAGATTCAAGAATCTTCTTTCTCGACGAATGTGGAAGGTAAGCAAGGAAAAAAACTAAGAAAAGGCGTAATAATGGAAAATAATCCTCGAAAGTTCTCAAACTGCACATCCGATCCATCCGATTTGCAAACAAAACTATTCAACGGGGATTTTAATTTATTCTTTCTATCGACGGCCATCGAATTTACATTCGCTCTCATTTAAAGCTTTTCGTGAATTCAACTATAGTCTGGAGAGAGGATTTCATTTCACTTGCTGGTCCTATCTTGGTAGTAAATAAAATCCGGTCAGTGATCGGCGATCAAAAGTACTTTTCACAGCACCGCGATGGCCACTTCGGTCAGTGACTGTCAATGTGTCAAAGCTCCTTTCTTCTGATACCGATACAAATCGCATTCCGGGAAGCACTGTAAATCTCGGTCAGAGAGCATCAAAATTCATTTCTATTGAAAATTATTGGGGTAATTTTCTCCACTATCAATTCAAATTACTTCGTGACAAATAACATCTTTTACCCATTCCCCCACGTTTCAGCCTTATTTCGATATTGCTACGTCTACGACGAATAATCGTTCGATCATGGGTGCCCATAAAGCAAAGTTTTAGAAGTAGGAAACCTCCCGCTCACATATTCAACGGGCATTTTTCAGATATATAAACTATCAATCTGGCTAGGGAGAAACCTCCTAGCGTTTAGCAGTCGACTTGAAGACCTTTATTTCCTTTTCAAAGCAGAGCAAAAAGAAAACGAAAACGATGTCATCCCCTCGTAGAATTCCGTCCCTTCCTCATTATTCCAGCCACTTTTCTCTTCTTTGAGTTCAGAAAGCATCATGGCGTGCACTACTTTCATTTGTTCCTTGCTTTCTTTACGGCTAAAATAAGGTCGCCTTTCATCTGCTATCGCAAAAAGAATCCAATAGACTTGACGTACTCGAAACAGAAACGATGACTGCACGAATCCAACTTCGCTTCGTCTTCGCATCGTCGTAGACAGATCGGACACGGATCACCTCCATCCGAACTCCCTGAAGTGCGCTGAGGTCCTCAAAAAACGATTGATTCTGATCACGCTGAGGAAATGGTGCTCAAAAAACGCTTCTGGAGCCCTATCATTTACACTGATTAAACAACGAGGAATAATGCCATACGTTTTTACAGACTTGCACTAGCGGTGCGTCTACGGAGTGTCGAGTCTCGTGCTCACCCCTGTATCAGCGCCTCCTGCTTTGTTTCAACTTAGAAAACACTGCAGCTATAACTATTCAATTTAATGAGAATATCGCACATCATAGGCAACTTCATGAATCAACACACAATTTGCAGATAGTAACGCAAAAAATCTTTCTCGCATTCTTTCGACCGGTCGGATTGTCATCGGATTTTCCGTACAAATTGCTCATAACAATTAAAATAATAACACAGTATTTAACATATTCCCCTCTTATCTGTTGGCGATTTATGAAACCGGTCGGTCAGATCATCGCCGCGTCGATACAACTTCTTCAACAAATTTCCCTATCAAATGTGCAGCACAACTTCTTTCAACGAATCTATCTGATTCATCCGGAAAATAGGACCCCTCATCGCATAATCTTTCTACGGATCATTCCGGTTTCTTCTGCTTAAAAAAATGCATAAGTGAACGAAGACTGCAAACAATCTTCCCGTCTATGAAAATTTCCACTATAAGCGCCCCCCACCTAAATGTCTATAATCCATCAAAAATATCTATGAGTCCCATATGTATTCCAATATGAGACCATCTATAGCTGAGTGAAGAAATGACCACTTATAGTATAATCAGATTCGGTGGGAGGGGGAAGTAAAGTTCAGAATTGCCTCACATAGCTTCGATCAAGCCGCAAGAATATTCACTGTTAAGCTATCAGATCACTACTTCAAACATTGCAACTTCAAGTAATTAGCAGAGAGATGGAGGAAGAAATGAAAGCACAATACGTGCATTTTGCGACTTCTTTTGCCAATCAATAAAGAAGTAGTGAAGCACGTGGAACAACGCATTCATCCTCTTACTTCTGCTATTCATCCAGAAACAATCCTCTCATAAGGACCATCAGCTTGTGAAATGTTAAATTGATCAATAGACGCATGGCAAGCGGATATTCATGGCATGGCTCAAAACTCCGGCCAAGAGAGCGAATAATCGAAGAATGCTCCAAAATGGAGACATAGAAAAATCCCGGAGTCGGAATATTTCAAGAGTTATTAGCGCCTATATATCCCAATATTTGCTTGATTCGTTAAAGTTGAATTAGTCGGCTATCTACTATCATCGAAATATACGAACGCATCTGCTAGAGAAATGAACCTGTAGAGAAGCCTTATTTCGGGTCCGTCTTCCCGATCGGATTCCCTTCCTATCCGTCATTCTCTTCCTATCAAAAACGGATGAATCACCACAGTTAGTAGCAAAAAGCAGGTAAAATTATTAAAATGCTTAATGTCGTAGGCGTCCACCTACCGTCCACATCACGCTCAATGAGTCAAACAACCTTATTCAAGCGGTTTCCCGACTAACAACACCAAAGAGACAGACACACGAAGGAATCACCTTTAAAAGATATATATAAAATAGATTACCTGCTTCATCATTTTCTGTAGTGCTTGCCTTTTCCACCTTCACCTTACATTTTCCACCCATCATCGACACGGACCCACCGTCGTTGTGCGTACTTTCGTTGCCGATCACTTCACCGCCTTAATTAATTGCTCTATATTACCTGAATTTCTACAAGATGAACGGTCGGAATACGATCGAACTCAAACCGCCAGTGAGGGTTGTGGTTAAGTAGCTGTCTACCCAGCTAAGTTAGTGTTTCGTTCACTGCAAATATCATAAACCACTATGCTGCCTTGAACGAGAGATGATTAACGCCATGGAAGGTGATGTCTAGAATGACGTTCCATCTCCTTGCTGGATGAGGAAAGGGTAGGGAGGAAGAGGAGGCCATGATAAAGCAGTATACATGTTGCCGATCCAAGCTCTGCAACACGATGGAACATTCTCTTATCATCAGTAAGCTGTTCAGTGAACGAATTTCCTTAACACTTCACTTCTGAGGCGAACCCGATCGGCTCACGGAATACTCTACTCCCCATGGTACCCTTAATAAAGCCTTTATTAAGAGATAAACAGATAGGAAACGATATATTTGATTGATCTATACAATTAATTAATGCCAAATGAACCATTCTCCTATCCTCCCAACAAA
This sequence comes from Parascaris univalens, assembly GCA_037576465.1. Taxonomy (NCBI): domain Eukaryota; kingdom Metazoa; phylum Nematoda; class Chromadorea; order Rhabditida; family Ascarididae; genus Parascaris; species Parascaris univalens. The sequence goes on along the minus strand of CM075173.1, from coordinate 200,136,740 downwards.
CTTCCCTCATAAGCCACGAAATGGAATTCAACTTAATGTATCACTGGACTTTCACCACTCATGCAAGGCAAACTTCCTTAGCGATACTTTAATTAGTTAATGTGAACTGACGGTAAACCATTATGAGGGATGAATCGAGATCATATTCGGCGTCTGCGGGGATATCATCGACGAATCTTGTTTCTATAGATATTTTGATGTGTCACGTCGTCTCCTTCAATTGAAATAATCCTCTTCTTATGAAGAGCCTCTTGAAAATATTAAAGAGATGGAAGAAAGTGGAGAAATTTGTTACCTCTATCGAGAAGTGATGTATCCCGATCCTCTAGACGAGGTGATACATTGCTGCCTTCTTGCATCCTAAACAATAACCTCATTTAAGTCGTATAATTCCAGGATTCTAGGAATGTTATCATGTAAAATCCATCCTGCAACGCCTAAAGATACGCTCAATCACTTCTCAATAGACGATACACTTGCCCGACGGGTCTTCTATACCTGTCCAATATCATTAAACTTCCATTCATCAGGTGCCTTCTTTTAATTTTATAGGTTAATTATGCAAAGGTTGGAATGTTTCCCCAGGTAGGCAACAATTATACTAGGCAAATCGAAGTTCGGTCATGTCAAGAAGGCTAAATCTCTAACCTCAGAGCGTCAAAAAAATTATTAGACCTCAATAGATTTAGTCGTTTCGTTATGGGAAGTGAGCACCTGTTGCGGGAAAGCACATCAAGAACACCCATCTGCTCCAGCAACACCCTCAGGTCCAACCCGTATGGCCCCTCGTTGACTACCTGTTATGCCGAGACGCTACAAGATGAGTACCCCATCAGATCACATCAACCCTCTCCCCCCTCTCACCAACTTGTACCCAACCCCTACCACCCTCTCTACTCAACAACTAACAACACACTCACTTCTCACCTCGGCGAATATGCGAATAACCGTCTCAGCACTGCATCTTATTGGCGATTTGTGAATGAATACTGCGCTCAATACGAACGTTGTGAGACATTTGCGCCAATATTGTAGCACCTCAATAACAGTCACCTATTAGCCTAGAGCTCCGCTTACATTCGTTAGCTCCATATCACCGAGCCACTCGCTCCTGCACTCCCATCGAAGTGAAACCGTCGAAGATGCAGTCCTCTCTCAACGAGTAATGATGGTTCAATAGGCAGAAGAACGACCTAAAGTCGAGTCTTGACGTGACCTTACAACTTTGTCTCCTCAGCGAGATTGCGGATTATATGAAGAGAGATTCACGATGAAAGTTCTCTTCATTAAAGTGAACTTACTATTATTCCATCGTCACGAAGTTTTTTATTCAACTGATATCCGAGCAGTTCCGAAATTCCATGCGTGAAAGATCCTGATCCTAAAGATCCTGAAAAGATCCTGATCCTAAAGATCCTGATCCCTAAAGATCCTGATCCCTAAAGATCCTGATCCCTAAAGATCCTGATCCCTAAAGATCCTGATCCCTAAAGATCCTGATCCCTAAAGATCCTGATCCCTAAAGATCCTGATCCCTAAAGATCCTGATCCCTAAAGATCCTTTATCCCTAATGGTGCCCGACTTAACGATGCTACGAGTTCTTAGCAAACAGTGACGCTATTGAACATTGCAATTATTTCTTGCAACACCAAATGTGAGATATCTGATCATATAAGCACTTTTTATGGAATAAACTTTATCGATCCGGCCATTATCTCCATCCTCATCAATAGTCAATCAGATATTTACTAATCTATACGAAGGCTGAGCACACCGACGACGAACGATCACACTCTTTAGCCGGTTAGAGCTTTGAGCCGCCTTTCCGGAATATCGACAACGTAATGGAGCCGGCGGTAACTGTCCGGAACCGGAGAATATACTGCACTTTCCAGTCGTTATCCTCTTCACTGCTTATGGAGATCGGTTCACTGATACGGAATATAAAAACGAAAATCATCAGTGTTCCACTAACATTGTTGATGCATATATAACTTGAAAATTGATGAAATCTCTATTGTAATGATCTAATAAATACGAAGAAATTGAATTCATTTCACATTCATAATGATAATTAATTATATTAATTACAGGGGGGGAACGATCAACATCAAAGATACGCATAGAATCCATATTCGATAGAGAACGAGAACTAATAGACAATAGAGAAATAGGAGATAATCATTCAGTGTAGCATTTCCATAACGTCATTCATCGATTATCAATTATCTTCATCGATTATTATTCCTTCATCGTATCGGCAATTTGATAATTAGCGTCGAAATGCAGATCACTAATTGCTCATTCGATTCGTCGACTTCCCCCATCGACGATACGTCTTCCATAAAATTGTCGCCATTGTATCGGGCAATATCTTTTTTTGCGTATATATTTAGCCGTTCTATTATCTGTAAATATTCATTTCAAGCATTTATTGAAATATGGAAAATCACATCTTATTTCTCTTTCTAAATATTATAATTATAAATAAAATAGAGAGTAATAATATTATAATTATAAATAAAATAGAGAGTAATAATAGGAAAATATCTAGTAATTCCCTCATCCCTCTCTCCTTCTAAGTATTATATACGTATCACTCCCTCTAGTCCTCTGAGGATTTGAAAAATATAGAATCTCTTTATCCCACAATGTTATCTTTATTTCTCATTCATTAAAGGATTCTACTATTTTCAATGCGATAAACTAGTGCTCGGAGAGGTAAAAATCGAGAAAGCACTTTATGGCGCTAATAAATCTTTAATTAATGATGGCGGTAATAAACGTTTAATTAATTAATAAATCTTTAATTAATGAAGTGCGCATGTTGTGCAGAATTTCCATAAAGCATAGGATATGTAAAAATAAGCCCTATTTTTAAGAAAAAACATGATGAACGATCCACTTCTCACGGAATGCGATGAATAGAACTTCAACGAACGCTAAGAAACGAAGATCGAAACGTGTAAAAGTGAAACGCTAAATGGATTATCCAAAGAAATCTGAAAGCCCCCTTTGATCTTTCATTTATTAGCAACAAAATCGAGATTTATATCGATAATGAGTAAAATCATAAAGAATTTTTGATTGCCTATAAAATCTTATCGCTATCTTATTATATCCGAAAAATTCAATATTCAATTTTATTAATTTAAATGAATATTTTCTTAAGAGATTTTCTTCGAAGATTTAAAATAAATAAATCGTTTATAGAATATTTTCCGCTCCCTTCATTATTACAATTTAAAATCATCAAATATCTCAATAGAGATCGATTTTGTGGAATATATTTGAATGAATCGATAGATGAGACTCCAATTTTTTTTTGCGTAAAAAGATACCATCGATAGGATGAGAAATGACTGAAGAGAGGAATTGGTAGAATCGTTTATATGAAACAATACTATTCAATAGAAAATATAATAATGAAATGTTTAATTAATGAAGTTATACTTGAAAATTCAAATATTGACATCTATGTGGATCGGCGAATTAGTCGCCGCTTCTAGAGAAATATTCGAAATTCTTCTATGTTGAGAGTAAATTCTTCAGGACTTATAACCATCGTCGATCCAGATGACGATGAGCTTTAATGAAGCCATTTAGGTTAGAGGGAAATTCCAATCTTCTCATTTTCATTCTCTTCGACTCCATTACGGATAGAAATATTCACTTCTGGATTATCGTAGAGATGAGAGATCATTCGCTATTCTCGTTTCGAATAATGCTCTTCGATGTATGTATCGCGCTTCGACAAATCCACTTTCACCGATCCGATCGATTCTCTAGAATATGAAAATATGCTCGTATCGCAAAAATAGCTTCACTATTGATAGTTGAATATTGATAGTTTCCCCTCACAATAGCATATCTATGAAAGTTAATTAATTAAAACAATAGTGGGCATATTTCGTAGGAAAATTAAGCAATATTCCACCGTTGTTAGAGTAAATTCGCAAAAGAAGTAACTCATGAGGATTAGAATAAGAGAAGCTCGTTTTGCTATCATCACTTATGAATTCATGGTGAGAATCCCCTTCGTTGATCACCTAATACGATTGATTGATCAGCATCGTACGATTGATGGTGATCAATGATCATATACGATGGTGATCAATGGTGATCAATCACGCTAATACGATTGATCACCATCCGTATAGATGTCGATGGTGATTGTCGCACTTCGTACTTCGATGTCCCGATGTGATTCGCTACAATCTACGTCAACAAGAGCTCGCCATGATGATGGCTAATTTCTGCTCGACCTTATTACGTAGAGTTCACAATTCGTTACAGCTATTTGCAAAAAAGTATAGTTCAACTAAATGAATGAGAGAAAATGCTAAACGCAATAGTTTGACGATGAAACAACTCATATGACGGGGAAAGAACTTCAGCTAAACGTTATAGTGAGGTTGAAATCCATCGGCTCCGCTTAGGCGTTTCACGAACCCGGCATCTGCATCGACTCCAAACACAGTTCGGCGACAAAGATGATCGTCGAATTGATGAAAGAAGCAACTCATTGATGGATAATCTTTTATTCGATAAAAGTCACGTTCTCATTGCTACAGATCGAATTTCATCGTAGAATCGGGAATAATGAATACTACTACTTGAAGAGATTTCAAGCCTTCTGAATAACTGTATCGGATCGAATTAAGGTTCATTAACGAGTGAACACAGCAAATCTATTGACTCCGCATCCAGCTCATATGGAGTCAACAAGAATAACTGATGCACCATGCTGCATATCATAGATCGGCAATCGGTCAGCGCTGCGGAAAATACACCAACCAATTCGACGGATCAATTCCTCACCTTTACTTCAATACTAACCAAACGATCCGATGGCTCTTCCCTTGTTTGGAGTGCTTGTGAAGTCGCCCCCCATATCGCCGATCCAATCAGACGCTTCATACTCGAACACCTGTCCAATTCAAATACCTCATATAGACTTCAACTCTCCTCAAATGTCATCACAGCTGCCGGACATTACAAAATTCAAATCGGCCAAAAGGGAGCGAAAAAATCGGCATTGACGCCGAAGCGATGAACATTTGGCAGGTGACTGATGAGTCGACTGGGCGGTTCAGTTAGAGTTGACTTATCGGGAGGGAGAAGATGGCATTCTGGTTTTTTTGAAATCGAAGTGGGACAACAATGTTCAGAGAAGTGGAAAATAAGCCAACCAATAAAGAACGCTCAAGAGATGGACATTTGCGCCATTTTTACACATTAAATGTCTATTTATTCTCCTCGAAAATATGATTCATATAGTATATTTGTGCGATATGAATTCCTTATGCATAGATGTGAATCTTTACATATTTATATTTCTTTTCTTCCCATATGTACAATTGTTTGAAATATCGGTAGCATTCAGGTATAATCGATGTGAAGTGGGAATAATTTTTCAGGAATTTCAGGATTTGGAATTTGCGAGAACGTGAGATGTCACATACGGTTTTATTGATACAAACGTCACCTCTACCACAGTCACGTTCATGGATCGACTATGAGACACTCGATGAATGTTTAGATGGTAGTTCTTATTTCATTAATTAACGACAATAAATTTTTCTTCCACTTTATTCATTTTTCGTTTCCTTTAATTAGTGGAAAATGGGAAAATTGAGGTTTATTTCCATAAATATTACGAATAATCTAATCGATTCCAATATAACGGTCGTTCTAAGCGTTACCTCAGGTAACTCAAGCTCTAGAACCTACTAATTGTAAACTATCGATGAAGTTAAACGATGAAAAAAAAAACTTTCATATCCGCTCATTTTTGAGATTTTTAGAAATTCTCTAGACGTATAGTCGAAAAAATGAAATCGAACGATATGCGCCTAGTAATTTTCGATTCGCTTACTTACAGATATATGTGAAATATACGAATTACATCGAAGCAATGAGAACGTCGCCCTAAGATCGACAGCCTATAGTGTGAGTGAACTTTTCGAATTCATCGATCGACTCGCCGATCTTTCATGTTTTGTATGGCACGCTAGTTCCGCTATGTATGCACCACATAATAAACAATGGATTAAAGAGCAAATATATATATTTCTACGTGATAAAGTTCATAATTTATCGCATACGGATCGCTAGAATTTCGAAGATATTTTGATCTCTTATCGTCATCATTCAAATATTGTTAGTAAATAATATTCGTTGAATTGTATTCATTATATTTTCACTGATAATTTTTATCACTATTATCGAATAACTCTCATAGAGGCTCATCGTTGTATTGTTCACCTCATATTAGTGATGAAAATGTTTTCTTCTTTGAGCGAATCACATTCCGGCATATCCCGAACGATCATTCGGATCATTTCTCGATGCGTTTTTAGAATAAGAATTCAGAAAATTGACGGTTATATTGGGATGAGAATTATCGACGAAGGGAATTTTTCGACTATCTTAAAGATTAGCGCTGATTAATTTATGTGAGCAGAGAAATCCGCCCCCTCCACCTGGCTAGAAATCACCTCAAAGCGAATTTTTATATGAAAGTAATGAAATGATCTCTCTCATAGCAAATTCAAAAATTCCCAAGTATATTCGTGATTTCCCTCTAACGGATGAGAACTCATTCGTTGCAGCGCTGCAACATATGACGGAAGTCGGTCACTGAGGACAGCTCCAAAAATAGTGTTTCTGACCGTGGGTGGGTCCGCCTCATCTCTCCTGTCGTATAGCCCGAATATTGAACAGGGATCACCCTCTCTGGCATGGGTACAGCAATGGTCATCATTCAGACTGGCCATGTACAATCATGCAGTGGTCCGGTAGTCAGATGATGAAGTGGCTTACCTGTATACTTTTGATATCTGGAACGCATCCTGCTGCCTACTCCTCTTCCTTCCCAGGTCTTAGGTCCAGCAAATTAATCATTTTTCGACGGACGTTGGAAGGGCATTCTTCGCACAGGTTGCTGTCACCATTGGGATGACAACCCTCAAGGACGTCCCCTCCCTTCCCACGTCCCCAACTGCGAGAAGCTTCCATACTTTAGAAAATTCCACCCCAAACCTTCTTTCCTTCTGCAATAAAAAAAGAGGCATATGGAAAGTGAAGTCTCATTCTTCATCAGACTCCTTCGAAAAGTGCGTACCTCAGAAGTAGCAACCAGCCTTCTACTTAGATCCTCAACAGCTCCTCCCAGAAAGCAGGTACGTTCGGACCAACAGCTTCGGATCGTCAGCAGCTCCATTCCTGAGTCTCCCGGGTAGTTGTACCACCCAACTGAGGTTCGAGAGCAACATGGCACTAAGTTTACTTCGTCAGCACAATTTATGAATTCTATAATATGTTATCACTCAAGAGCTAATCAAATGATATGTGCACGTGCGAGCGCGTCGTTCGCGACGTTTTTCTTCTCGCGAATCTTCTCGGCCCGAAGTGCAGTCGCCTTCCTTCTTTGATTCCATCGAAATGCAAAGTAGATCGCCACATATGAGGCTACTGCAGCACGAAATATGTTGACACGGCCTGAACGAACTTGGTTAGCTCGTTGACGTATCCAGATACGCATCACGGCGCAAATGTCGCTGCCACCACCCACAGCAGTAGCATCTTCGAGCTTTCTGAGTAAGCCCCACCTCGAATAAAACGTCCTTCACCTTGTTTGAAATATCTCCCATAATTTTTCCAGGAAGTGAGTTGGCCAGTACCAACTTCAGATTATACAACTCATAACGATGTCAACGTTCCTATCCGTTCTGCTAAACCTAACTAGAGTGACCCCATAGACCAACCAGTTAACCAATTCATATAAGAAAGCTGAATGATTAAATTGCCCACATCTCCGACATCAACCGGACAATGTTTAATCCACAACGTCTGCGGCAGTTCAAGTAGGAACTAACCGAAATGTTCATAGGGATTCATGTAGGCACGTTTTGTGTTCACAACTGCTTGCACCACTGAGCGCAGCCTGTTCATGACACTGTCCATACTCTCGTCGATGCGCCTTAAACATCGATCCGATACATAGACGATTCTTATCATCGTAGTGATGGCAATCACATCAACCATCACCACCACCTATAGTACCTCGTCGCGGTAATAGTTCGAAAACTCAGTGAGGAGATTACATGATGGTGTTGAATTCGCCCAGCTGGCGCTCTATTCCTTCTTCAAGAACACCTGCAGCGGCTTCAGATGGGCGACTTTTTAAGGACCACTAAGGTGCTCAACTATAGAGACAGTGTGGTTGTCGGTATTTTTAATTAACGGCTGGTTATCTCATTTCATAGTATGTCTGCTTTCAGCGATAATGAAGACGTTAAGATGCGTCCCATATCAGTGATCGGATCTGATTCCCCGGTGTTTCCTACATTTCCCGTTCCTCCTCCCTCATACAAAACAGTTCTTACTTCATCTATCCTCACGATAGAATCCTAAAGCTACACACTATAATTGTATCTCCTCGTACCACTGCTTTCATCTTCGCCTTCGCTCAGTTTCCTAAAGATTTCGCATCATCTCCCCTTAATCGATTACTTCCCCTCCCAATTAATCTCACGAAAGGACCGCTCCCCTTCCATCACAGCCTCAATAAAAGCTAAAAAAACGCGAATGTGGAAATGAACGATCAAGGTAAAAGGAGCATAGCTATATTGCCATCACCATTCCTTCCGTCCGTCCCCATCCCTCAAATATCACTCAATAATTCCATGCTCTGAGGTGAGCACTCTTCCCCTCAAAATGGTATCCTTTCCACGTGTATATGCATAAAATGAAGCATTTCTTGAAGAGCGATGAAAACTTCTGAAATTACACCTAGATGAAGCGTCCCCATTCGTAGTACTACATGTGACACTGTAGAGAAGCAATCTCCCCTCCCACCCATCCTAAGTGGGATATTCCTAACGGCAATTCGACACTAACCTCCCATTCCACGATAGAAGACCATCAACGATCTTAATAGTAGACAAAATCGATACATCCTATACAAATATCCTCACCGGCTGGCTAACGAAACCAGCGAAATGAATCCTCAATAAAGCTCATCGCAAATAAAATCTCTTTACTGATGAATGTGAAAATATTTGAGACATATTTACTTAAGAAAATATTAAAATTAAAGATTATAAAGCGAAGAAATATATAACTAATTTTTTAATTAATACAACGAGCCGAGCAACGCAATAAGAATATATCATCAATAAAGAAAATATTATAGAAAAAATTCAATGAATCCATCAAATCTAATAAGAAACCAACATACCTCGAACAATAAATATTATCCTCGCATAATAGCTGTAAATTATTTGAAAGGCAGAAAAATGAATCTCTATGTTCGATCGAGCCTCGAATAGAAATCATTAAAGAGGTTAACGAGAGGTAAATATCACTTTTGTAGATCAGCGATCGATCCCCTTACCTAGTGAAAGGATGGAGAAGTGAGGAGTCTATCTATACCTGTTGGTATCACTTATTCTTAACGAAATGGGCTTCTTTAAGAGAACGAAGAGACATGGTGAAATATGAAGTGGTGGTAATTAGAGATGAAAAAACTGCAAAGGCCACTACAACAATCTATTCACCTTTCTGCTGCCTGCAGCATCAGAAATCCTAAATATGAATAGTGCTTCCGATTCTGTCACCTTCTCAAGCGACCAACGCATACCCGCATTAATCAACAACTATCCATGTTCCCACCTCCCTCCATCCCCTCCCCTTCCCTCCCGGCCAAAAGCCATTTTCATTACTCTCAGCTGGTCGCGATATGATGAATCCCCGATCCGCCTATGAAATAACCTTTTTCCCTCATCAGGAAGGATTCTGGAAATATTTTAAGGATTTAAGGATACCTGAGAACGTGGAATGGAAGTGTCCGAAAACGCTGCTGATATATGACGGAAAGAAGATAATGAAGTTCCGTTACACTTCCTCTTTGCAATCTGATCCCTAATCGTATACTATCTGCCTCATTTCCCCTCCCCAGTAACAAGAAAACTCGAACTCCTTAAAGAAAAAAATGTTTTATCGCCGCTCGAAAACCGCCGATCGATCCTCTTTCCCCTAACCGGGAAAGTACTTGGTAATGGAGACCATTCTATACGGTCAGCTTTGCTCGTCCGTCCTTCAGCGGTCACTGGCCATCCACTTTTACGCGGCACTCCCTGAAAAGAATTTCATCTGCTGGGAATGTGCTAATTAAGTAATTACGAAGTCATCGGCCTCCTAGATCCCTCTACAACTTCTTCTTTCTCATTAAAATGAAAACTTCAGGTGGTTCATTAAAGCGGCGAATACAGCGGTTTTCACAACAATAAAGAGAGTTGTTGTCAAGGTGTTCGGGATATGGTGAACAAGAGAAGCAATAAGATCGCAGCGAGAAAATACGCTCAGTTCGATACATCCTTAAGTAGGCGCTCTACCACCAAAACGACCTTAAGTCATCACTTCATCGGCACTCATCTGACTCATAATTAAACAGGAATAACTCAGCTAGCAAGAACGGTTAGAGGAATATTGACCGACTTAAGGATTAAAACACAAGCAAATGATCGCTAAATGAATGAAGTAGTGCAGAAAATGGTAGAGAATGAGGCGAAAATGGAACAATCTGCTGCTCAAATCAAGCGATCTTGCTTTCACACACTCCCCCATATGTCACATCAGATCACTACCAATTTAACTTCGAAAAACGCGGAAACAAAGCGCCGATGAAAGAAGAGAATGCCAAATCATAATATAAGAATTACTTATGAATATAACGGAAGGGAATTTTCACATTACAAAAGATTCTCTCGGGGGCACATTCAGTCGAACAGGTCATATCGTTCTACTATAGGCAATGTTTCGGATAGGGGAGGAAAGAAGGGAAATGGAACGACGATAGAGTCAGAAAGAAACTGTTTCATCGGACTATCGCAGCAGGAATGTTGAAAAAATGTCGACAACGTTGTCTGCCTTCTATTTCTGCGGCCGGCACATTCTCCCCTTCAAATATTCTCCACTCCACATACGGCTCAAAATTCATACGATCTATAAGTCGCTTTTCCAAAACGTTCAAACACTAATACTGAATCACCAACTATCCATAATAAATGCTTAACAAAAGGGCACCACTCACTCTAATTGTTCGCAGCTTTCGTGCAGGATACGTGCCATACGAACAGCCATCGAAGCCGGTCGACTCATAAAATTCGACTCTAGCCAAGTCCGCAGAATGTGCATATCGTCGGCACCGATAGTGAGTGGAGAGAGTGTGGTAGGGGTCCACTCCTCATTGAGAGGACATATTCCCTCAGTGCCGAGCAGCCACGAATACAGTGAGCTCGATGGACATTCCAACGCGAATGAAAACTTCTTGCGGGCACAACAGATCAAAGTCGATAGCAATATAGTGATAAATAGCTAAAATATATCTTCTTCATGATTAATGCCCGGCTACAATTAGTGGAAGACAACTATGCCTTAATCAATCGCCGGCATTCGCATAAACATCCAACCATAACAGAAACTTTTCTTCACAATAAGACATCAGGGAGTTAAATGAACGGAAGCGCTTTCTGGAAAGCGACAGAAGTGAACAAACACGTAAATATCCAAGCAAATGCATATCGGTAGGACGCTGCAACGATGTTAATCAGAAGATTCTGCTCGCAGTTCGCCGAAGAGTGGGGAAAGAGAGAGGGAGGTACAAAAGAGAGATGTTTTCAGTGAGGCGAACGGAAATCGGCAAACCAAATGGGCGATTTTCGCAAATGCAAAGCTAAAAACGAGTGGAAAGCAAGAAGATAACTTCAAATCCAGCTTAATTTCGAATTAAATCGGCTAGTTAATTCCTCAAGCAGATAAAGGCACCGTTCAGAGCTTCACATAACCAAGTGAAATATCGTTATAAGATATCTCTTAAGAAAACGTAGTGTCTCTCTCGTCATAAGTGAAAATTTTACTGATGCTCCTCAGACTTCCATTCATCTCTCATCGTCCCTCGACTACAAAGAAGAAAACAACGGAACAAACTGAAACGAACCGCGTTCGAAGAGTTTGAAGCATCAGTTTTTGCTATCTCTTTGATCGGCAAACTTCGTAACAATACGATGAGATTGTCCTTTGAAAGACGAGAAATCGACTCGAATATGACACTTCCAAGAGAGCTATTCAACTGAAATCATATTCCACCCTCACAATACTTCACATTAAACAAACAAAATCTTTCCATCAACGACAACAAAAGAATTCCTTTTCTATTTGTAACTGTTTGGGAGATAGCATAGAGACAGGGAAAGGGTAGGTAGACTGAGACGACGTATTCTCGCTACCTTAAATTAAGAGAAGAAATTCGGAAGTAAAACGACCCGAAGACGGCCCACTGATCCCTTTCCAATGATGACTCCTCCCGCCGATCTCTTTAACTTCACACAATTGTAAATTTTTCGACTCACCCGTAATAAAACATCAAAGTGCTCAATACTGCAATTTAATAACCGACGAGAAGCGTTTGATAAAAACAAAAGCCGAACGAACGATCACCATGAATCGAGATGACTGCATTAAACAAGAGCTTCCCCAAGCAAGTACCCTAATTAATCTACTACCTCAGCTTATAAACGATCAACTAACAGAGAACCTCCTTATTTGTATTGAAAGAAGAAACACCCGCTGAGGTGAACAAAAGCCTCCTGGGGACCACCACTGCGACTCCGATTTAAAGCACTTCAATTAGAACCAGCTTGACCTATACTGAAACAGTATCTCGATTCGATCTGCTAGACTCCAAACAATCGACTCCAATTCATATACCTCCAACTGAGCATAATTTTCTTTGGGAAGCATAATTAGCTCTCTGATGCACAAAGAAGGATAAACTATGCCCCAATATCCATATTTCGTAAAGAACCTTGAAGACAACCGAATAATACGACTAGCGACTCACCTCATCGGAGTCGACTTTTCTGAGAAGAGCCGGTAACGTCGCAAAGAGTGTCTCCAGAATGGGCACTATCTGAGTGTTTGCCGTGAGTGCGAGCGTACGTGCCAACATCTGACGGCCTTTATTAACGACGAGTGCCGTTCTAATATGTGAGGTGAGGAATTCCACTGCCGCATCAACACGTGTTTTCACCTCCTCACTCAACTGCGCACTAAAACTACATCATGTCAACGAACAAATTCAAAGAGTTCAATGCTGCCAGCTCGAGCCGAGTCTCTTTTGAACGCCTCTACTTGTTATTAATTAATTAATTAAGGCCTGAATTTCTAAATTAATAAAAGTGATGCTGTATAGTTGTTACCAATGGGTAGAGCACCCACCAGAAAAGTTAACTAAATAAGCGGGAACATGCACACTGTCGTATAAATCATTCTTGAATGATTCCCTTTTCGCACATACTAATTACGAATCCAACTGGTATACAACTGAAAGCAACAGCGCCCTCTTAGACGTCCACAAGCTGATCATACGAGCAGATAAGATTGAAAAACATTGAAAGTAATTACACCCCCTCTCATCGAAACCTACTTTTCCGATGTCAGCTGAAAACTTGCAGCTGTCTCGTGAACGCCCATCAAAGAGCTCAAAATCAAGCAATGATAGTGTTAATTAAATCAGGTTACTCGAATCGTTCATCAAACAGAATGCAGTTCCGCTCTATGGGAACCAAACGAGCGGACAGAAGGGGAGAAGTAGGAGAGTAGAATGAGGAAAGAACGAAGTCGAAACGCAACTGCACTCACTGCAAGAAGCATATGCTACTGGCCTTTCAGCTTTTCCAGTATTAATCTTAGGGAATCGTGCGTTGGCTGGAGTCCTTTACTTAGTTGTCGCTCTCTTCTAACGTTCCCCTGTGGTGCTCCATATCATTAAGAAAATGTCTCCCCCTTATTTATGCACGTGTCGAAATCGGACCTCCCTCACTTCGCTGTCTCCAACGCAACTTCCCACTCGGTAATCTCAGATGAGCAGCGAAAATGACGCTGAATTCACAACTCTTTTTTAATAAACATAACAGAACTCCTTTTTCTCAGCCGATGCGTTCGGTCTTCCCAAAGTCGATGGAAGGAGAGCAAAAAAACGAAGAATATATTCCAGGATACATCCTGTGGAACTTCTTAACAGCTTAATGTGTTTGATAATTAAATAGTAGGATGACCTCCTGGCTATTCTTTTCATTAATAACGATTAAGGTAAAAACCAGCGCGAGAATACCGACATAGAAGCACATTCTTCCCGAACAAGCCCTATCAGAAGTATGACCCTTCTGAATGTATCCAACAGGGGTCACGTACCCAACAGGTCTGTTAAATGCCCACAGGATTTCGCTGCTGACCAAACTCAACCTCTTTTGTGCCTTCCATCTCCATCTTTCTCTCCCTAGTAATCTATCAGCAAGAGTGCTGAACACCCCACGCGTACGTTTAGTTGCAACACTTATCGGCTGGCATAACGAGAAAATATTGCAATGTGAAAAGGAGAACTGGAATATGCAATATGAAAAACACGTTTCAAAGGAACTCGCGGCCCTATGCCATGTGAAAATATCGACGATTTCGCATACCAGCTGGCCTTTTAAAGTTTCTTCTGTCAGGTCTAAAGTTTCAAGTCACATACTTCAGCTTTGAAAGGCCGCAAGCGGTGAAACACCACTGATCAAAGGACGTGAGAATGAAGATTCGATTGTACGACTATCACTTGATCATATAACGACGAGGTAAACATACTGCAGTTCACTAGATGAGGTGCCCGAACTAAGCTGTCGTTTTCTATCTTCACATTCGATGAGCAACACGGCAACACCCTCGAGTTGCATGAGTATAGCTCGCAGCTTTTTCTGCGACGACGTACGCGTGTTGTTGCGCTCTTCTTCATCCACTGCATCGTTGTGCACATCTATCACCTGCAAGGAGACACAACTACCCTCAACAGTCAATGCCATAGGCAAAACGACTGCCCCAATACGCGATCGAACGCCCAATTCAGCGCTCCACTAAAGACGAGCGTAAGCAACTCACATGTCGGGGGTAACTCGCCGTTGGGAGCGTTGGCCTTCCGAGACTTCCTTCGAACGTCGGCGGGACATAATGATGAGCGTTGACAACGGTCGCCGAAAAATCGCATTCGCTTTTTTGTACTTTCAGACCGTGTGCACGACATTCGTCGGTCAACTTGCGCTGCCTCCACATCTAAAGAGAAACATCGACGTGGGGCATCATTTGCAACATCGCATTCGCTGCCACGTAAAACTCATAGATCCGCCTCGTGATAGAAGAAATGCAGCAACGGAATTACTTCCCCTAACTTAATTTTTGAAGATTTCAATGAGCAATCCTGCAAAGCCTGCAGATATTCAAGAAGAGACTTATAGAATGCTAATGCTGATATGAAAAAACCTTCATCGCAACAGTTACCTTCAGTGCTTGCGTCTCAGAAATTCACAAGGATTGCCAGTAGAGTGGTTAAAATATATAAAAATGAAGTGATACATCGGAAGATAACGACTGGAGTACTGAGATCATCGTCTCTTTCAATCTCTTTGGAAAAACCTAATGTCCGATGCGATTACTGCAACTGCAAGCAATACTTTCGTTGCTATATGAAGAAACACAACGAGACTTTCAAATCAGTAATGGCAATAGTAGAGCCCTTAAAAGCCTTCTGAAACATAAAACAGACACCAGTGATGGTGTGCAAAGCATTGCGATCATACTGGTTTACCCCTCAATAAACCTAATTTGGATGTGGGCGTTGTAAAATTCGCAGCCGACCGCGCATCACTCCGGAATGCGATCGGCAGCAATTCTATTCAATTCAAACCTCTTAAAATAAAATGATCATCGAATGGACTCAAAAATTCAAGAAGGAAATTAATTTAAATAAGAAACAGGAGGAAGAACGAGCCGTATAATAGAAGTCGTCCTCGTATGGATTGCCACAGCCTTGACACTGCAGAGACTGTATTTTGACAAGCCACTCACGCTCCTTGCGAGACATGAAACCAGCGTATGGATCAAACGCGAAATCGGAGATGGTTTTCCCCGAGGGCAATCCAGCCCTCTTGGACTGAGGATCGCGGTAATAGATATTCGCGACGCGACCCATCTGGTGTGGTGTCTGATAATGCAGATGCGGAGGTAACGGTGCATGTGAGTGGCTCGGCCTAAAATATTCCATTTTATGTAGGTCCGTTTTCCAGTCCCGCTCCCCAACAAACCGTTTCTCCTATATTTCCGCGAACCAATAAAAATATCACATATTCATCGAACGGTTCCCGAACCGATCGCGAAATCTGCTACGTTGCAAAAAACATAAAAACAGTGCCTACTTTCTGCAAATTCGAAGCAACTAACCAGCCCAGAGAATGGCAAATTAATTGGTCGAAAAGCCATGACAAACAAAAGGGCGAATTCCTTCCGGGTAAGCGCCGAGAAGCAGTTCATCAACAGCAAACCACTCTGTCACCGACGGTAGCACAGATCAATTCACCGATCGTATTCTTACCAATTCGAGATTTATTCAGAAACGATGTTGCGTACGATAGTGAAACATATAATAAGGTTTGAAAGATTTCGATGTGGAGTATCGGTATCCCAATCAATCTTCCGCGATAGAAGTCACGAGCGCTTAAGTTTCTATGCAATTAGGAATTACCCCGATTAAAGCAGATCTTGTGCCGGCAGATAAGGCACCGCCATCCTGCTGACGATTCGACGAGCTCCCTATCTATATAATATTAATAGATCTTAGAAAAGCAAATGGCAAAAAAATCAGCACGACGCACACCTCAAAATAGGAGGCCGCTGAACTGGTCGGAAAGGTGGTGCAATCATTGGAGGCGGCTGTCCGAAAAGCGCTGCAGGTGGAGTTCCCTGAGTGACATTTTGTGCCAATGCAGCCACAAAAGCAGCACGCATCTGCGGTGGCACTGACGGGAAACCAGGAGGTAATTCAGGCAACTGGCCACTTAGGTGAGCTGAAAAATAATGAGTGCACTAGCTCACCTTAACAGCGCAAATGAAAACCGTTTTATGTTAATGGATCTAGCATATCGGCCATCAAATAGCGTCTCTGGACACCGTTTTGATATACCCGATTCCTAAAATCCAATAATGGGGATCCGTCAAGCATAAGAGAGCTCATCAACAGCTTCGTGCACCGTATAAATAACCGTTTTATGTTTTAAGTTTCTATGCAGATTTGGAGTATCGGTATCCCAATAAGTTTCAATAAAGATTTCGATGTGGAGTATCGGTATCCCAATCAATCTTCCGCGATAGAAGTCACGAGCGCTTTTTAGCAGTAACCGGTACCCAAGCACGACAGTCGTATTCCAACATTTTGGAGCGTTCCATTGACAGCCACAGCTGCGAAACTAATTATCATTCGTCTGGATCGATTTGCAACAGCTACCATAACCTTAACGCCTCTCATTTCTCTCAACCGTTAACGGACAATAAAGCAAAGGGTGATCAAAGGTGGTCTGATATCACCCAAGACGCCCAATACTGCACTTCTACTGATTAGCAGATGCGCCATCAGAGTAGAATCCGTGTAATCGACGAGGAATCCTCTCGTCATTCTCATATGAACTGAATAATGGAAACAGAAAGGATTGGTGAGCACAACAAGTATTTTTTAGCTTAACTCCACTGCATCAGAAAGAAAATCTCCACTCTGACGAGCCGCTCACACGCAAGCAGAAGCTTCACTAATTTTCAAAGAAAATGCGAAAGCATTAAAGCAATGGGTTTACCTCTGAGTGTTTGTGCAAAGAAAGGCGGTACAAAAGGGAACGGCATAATTGGGAACGGTGGAATGCGCTGCTGTGCAGAAGGATGTGAAGGAGGTGGCTGCGATGGCAAACGCCGATCTCCAGTTTCCCCTTGCGGCATCCCATTAGTGTTTGCAGATTCCATCAACAGCCGCCTTTCGAAATCCGTCACCGTCATCGCACCCTCTAAAATATCCAAAAAAGATAGGAGAATGAGATAACTTAGATTATTCCCACGTCACAATGGCGATTAGGCACATCTGAATTGATGATCACAAGTTATGATCAAACTGACGAAAACGGCAGTTAAAGAAGACAGAAATGATGGTTGAATCGTCCAATATTCTTGTAAAAAATACTGAGCATAGCCACTGACTACCATTCGATCGGCTGATTCCCATCACAATAAAGATTTCGCAAATTTCTATTCTCCTTGACTATGCTATAAGGATCGCTACTCTTGTAGATGCTACTGAATTTCTTTCAAAACTGTGATGACTTATGAACAAAACCGATATTTGGTCAATAGAGCACAATTCGCTGCCGAAAATAAAGAAGAAAGCTACCTGAAGGTAGTGGTGGTGGTGGGATGGGAAGAGAGGATCGTCGCGCAAGCTGAATGTGATTTCTTTCGACTTCTTCCAGAGTCAACGCGCCTTTCGGTATTGCTGCCAAGGTGCGCGTTTTCGGTGCCTTAACGCCAGCAGATTCAAACTGCAAAAACAGGATTCACTCTACCAAGAGACCGGTACCTCAATATATCTACTGAATATGTTAATTAATTGTTGTATTAGGAAACCCGCGCCTCCCAAAAAAAAGCTATTAGTCACATCTAGTACTTGTTACTTGTCACCTCCAAGATACCAGTTAACTCGACAAAGACCCATGCGCTTAGAATCAACCCTCCGCTCTTTATTAGTGCAAACTCGCGTATGAAACCGGCTCTTCTACAGCGAACAACTTTCAACTTATTTGCTTAACGGAGCTTATTGTGCAATTGTCGAATACCCTTCAATACGTCGTTTTATTAACATCGCTTATACTTCGTCGATAGTCCAGATCCAATATTCCACGCACATAGTTCGCAGCTCTGCACTGCATTTCCGGATACCTTTTTCGCCATCACCAAATAACGCGGCGCCTTTCGGAATTGATTCCATTTGTGAGTTGTCTAGCATCCTTACTAAGAGATTTAAAGAAGAGACGAGACAGCCACTTACTTGAGCTTCTCTTTCTAGTACGATCGGAAGATGTTTAACGATTATGGAATGCAATGCTTGCTTCATTTATTGAAAGCTGAATACGCCACCTCCTTACTCCTATTTCTATGCGATTTATCGTCTGTATGAACAAGATATCGCTTATTCAGGCTATCTGTACAACCTACATCCCCATCTCTAGAAGCTTAGCACTTGACGATATATGCGAACAACGAAAGAAAGAAAATACAAAGAGGAGAAAGATCAGACCTCAATTATGGGTGAAATCGAAATGAAAGATATACCGTGTGACGTTGTTCGCTGGCAACTATCGAGTCGGTCTTGTTGATGAAGTCAAAGGCTGACTGAGTTATCGCAGATGTCAGCTCCGGTGCCGCCCACGCAGAATGCGACTTTTGCTCAGCACCGTTCCTCCACAACGAATCCACCGTACCCTTAAGCGCCCAAATGAGGCAACATTCACATTATATCCTGGGATGTCCTCATCCATTCCCCTTCCTTCTTCCTCTCGTTTAGTGATGAGAGCAATACACGGCGAAACTCCAGCAACAATCTCTAAGCCATCGAAACAGTAATTGAAGAGAAAGATCTGGATGGGAGACAGAAGTCCCGGAGGATGGTGACGGAGCGGTAGGAGGGATGAACAGAGCAAAAAGCCCATCTTTAACGCACAGAGCCCTCTGCAAGTCGAAAAAATGCAATTCGCTTCACCGCTACAGCATTTCACTTCTTTACACGGAAACGCGCTTTCTTCGTAGCACTAGTACACCTATGCCGATTAAATTTAGAGATCAACAAGTCTCATATGGCTTTTTAATATTATTAATTAAATGCATTCATTTTTCCAAAATATCCGCAGATCAGTGGGCTTATAGAACTGTGTCCATGCTATGAGTTCCCCAGCTCTCCTCTTCTTTTCATCGATATAACCCTATGTGCAGATAGCGCTGTAACACTATCAGCAGCAGCATTTTATAAATAATGCTGAAGAGAACTTTAAAAAATACTCATTCAACAACTTCAATTCCCTTATATTCCGGCGAGTGTCGCATTACGAATTCCACCTCTTCGCAGAACACATCCGTTGCATAATGGAGAAACCACTGAATTACGGGCATTTTCCCGACTTCACAGCACAAAAAGAAACACTGTCAATGACGCATTTGTTGATGGGCATCTTTGGCACCTCTGCAAAATAACAACTCCCACCACTCAACGAATCACTCAGGTTGAGATAAAAGAAAAGGCCTTACAAGATTCAGCTGATATGACGCCGACAATGCGTTGCTATCGTTGAATGAAGAGGCAAGTCTGTAGGTCGAAGAAGTGTCATCGATGATAAATGGAGGGATAGGCAATTGTGAAGGATCTGGAGCAGACACGGAACAGGACGGCTCATCAGTCCAATCCGCCGGACCATCTTGCAGCTGTAGACCTTCAGTCTGAATCGACCATTTTTTTCATCACTATTTAACTTCAACAGATCCCCTGTTTATTCACAGTCTGTCATTGCTTCTACCCTTCTCTTTATTAGTTAAAATTCTTCCTTAAGCGGAGCGAAACTAGAAAGGAAAAGGAGGATCCAAGTGCTTTATCGCCTGTAGATGCATATTTCATTTTAAGCACTCAATAATATAGCAAAAACGTTTCGAGAAATTAACTGCTAATGGTGAGCATTTGAATCATTCTGCAACTGCTATTAAAGGTTCCCGACGGAAAAAGGAAAAACGATTTCCCCTCCTTTTTCAGATAACAGCCTTCCCTTACCGCACGAACCTTATAACCTTCAAGCTCCCTGATTTAGAGAAATTAGTAAGCTTCGAACAGGATTGCATTAAGTTCTCCGTCGCAGTCAGATGCACGAGCAGCACCCTGCATACTACATTAACTCGACGGGAAGCATGGGTGTGCGAAGAAGGAACAAATCAAGCTGTCCATTCACTCAACACAGATCACCTATAAACTCCACAGCGGGCCGGGGGCTGTGACTGCACTGAGGAATTAACTTTCGACAGTAATACCGACCAAAGATTTTTTAGCTATAATTCGCTGTCTTCTAGAAATAAAAAGATTCGCTGTCTCCTCCTGCCCAGATACGATATAGTGGAAGGCTGGTGTGCTTCAAAAGTGATACTGCAAAGTGCAAAACTAAACGAGTTGAAGTCTCATTCTCAGGAAGAAATTTTCCACCCTTTTCGTCAACGTGTTCAATCACAGTGACACAAAACCAAAGGTCATACGCCGCTTCCCTAGTAACCTTTTTATGAAGTCCTTAAAAGACGGAAGTCATGGATATATACCGCATTTCCTCGTACATAAATACGCCCTCTTATAAAACCCCCTTCTGTAGCCACTTGAAAGCACCCACTCTGGCATGGCCAGCTTCGCTCGAGATTCTTCCTTGGAATTTCAGAGGTGTGACAGCGCTGCACTGAGAACCCCACATGAATAATTCGAGTATGCTTCAATCAGCAGAAAATAAAATGCCTAACTCGAGCAGTTTCTGATCGGTTCCATCCTATTCCTTATATCCTCCATCAGCAGAGAAAAATCCAGTATTCATATACCAACAACCTACTCATACGCTCATAACAAGCATTAAAGATAGGTCAATATCGCTCCTGATTCTAACAGAAACGACAAAGCGATTCTGACCGCAAAATCGCAACGTTACCTGCTTGGAATATTGCTCAAGATCATCGATCGTTAACGAGCTCACATCTGCACCGAACGTTTCATCATTAACTGCATCGATTTCGTCACCCTCTACGCTTCCTTCTGAATCCTAAAAGAAATTCCACTCATTACAATAACATTTAATCCAAAACTATACGATTGTGGGCTTTGTTATGACTTTGACCTCATAAACAATGCCCTTTAAAGTTTTCAGTTCCACTCCTGCAAGTCTCCAGAGTCTCTTTCCTGCCGATAGCCCTAATGCATTAACTCGTCCACCTTCCGAAATCGTTCCCACTATCGCTCTGCCGCTACTCTCAGGTGACGAATGTCCTTCGGCGCGGACTATATTGCCTTGTAGATGTCCTATATTTGTTCATTGCCGTTCTTTCCTGTTCTCTGTTAGCAGTCCTTTTTCCTGTTCGTCTTCACATATTTTCTGTCTAATTCATTGCTTTGGGACATTAAAATAATAATTGAAAAATAAGACAGATGTCCAACATCTAAACTATTAGAAAAGACCTATATTCGAATTAAAAGTCGACTGTCTACAAATGGCATGAGCTTCGATAGAAGTGAGAGGCCTCAACAAATTCAACAAGAATGAGATCTTCAGTGGAAACTGATGTCCGTAAATAAAGAAGGAACAAACATCATCGGGGAGTACCCCGAACTGGAAATCGTCCTCCTCAGGCAGCGCTCGGCCGCATATACCATTCAGACCAACACGTGACATAGTAGCGCTGATTCGATGCACTCAACAATTCAACATTGCAACGACTTCACATCTGCAAATTCCGCTATCGGAAGCAATAGAGCAATGAATGAAATCACTCTCGTATCACATATAGCATATATTCCCATCATAAAACACAACATCTCCGAATGACGGCAAGTGAGAGTAACGCTCGACGGTTATGATGGCTTCGTAGAGCACCGAAGAGATCTTCCGAAGAGATCCTACATCTCGATATTTCAGATGGTTCCGATAGGAAACGGTGCCATAAATGTATCCTACATCTCTATCGTCCCGTCAAATTCCCTCTACTGTTAACGATATTTACAAACAGGTAAATATATAAGAAGAACAAGTAAATATTGAACCTATCGTTCACTAAGAGCGATCGTTCATTTAAAAAAAAGAGAGTGGAAAAGCGCGCCAGAGCAACCGGCACGATATGCGCTTTTTGCATCAAGCTCATTATAAACTGCCTATCGCCAATAAAATAAGCCCTATAACGCACTCAAGCTTTAAACACTCCCATCACTCGCGTTAACCTTTCAAAGTAAACACAATTCACATATATCAACGACGATAACAGCGTGTGAGCATTTCAACACTGCAACTGACGACAGTATAATGAGACAATCGACGGTACAGACTACCCGCAAGTTATCCGCGTCATTCCATCACCTTTATCGCTCTTAATTCAGGCAAAGGCCATCAGATACACAAACTATGGGGTCTACAGACACATGCGCCTACGGTGTGAAGCAGATCAACCGGCTACTGATCAGCGAAAATAGTGCGACGAGCAAAGTAAGTTGGAGAAGTTCGACATCATAGAGGCAAATTAAGCGACTATCCAGCATGCATCACAAGGATAGCCTGAAATAGAAAGGTGCAGACGTATTTATTCCACCTTCTAGACTGATCTTATAAGCCGAGCAGGTCTACGTGGGGGTCCGTTGAAGGCGTGCGGTGATCTGCTGCAGTGGAGTTCGACGGTGGGATCATGCTGGCGACCTGAACTATTCTAGTGTCCCTCCTGATACCTATCACATTATCGTATGTGTGATAAACTGTTCGCCGCTTGTAGCTGTGCACTCTCGCATTTCACTCGACCACAGCTCGATGGGAGATACAGATCTGAACGAGATCTGAACGACTCCGGAGCCAATGGAGTTGACCCACACTCAATATGCAAAACCATTAAAAAGTTGAAATTAATAGTCATAGCAGCGCACACGAGCAGAACTCCAAAAAAATGCAATGCTGAAGCATTTGCTCTGTTTTCTTTTTTCCGTCGAACGTCTCTTACTCAATCATTTCGATAGTTCATTTTCTCTGTCGCTCTTTCTATGCATCCATCGATTTGTTCCCTCGCTGAATGAAAATCGCGTCCGATCGCCTAGCTGATCTTCATTGAAAAGGTACCGCAATATCAACGTATAGGATGGCGAAGACGGTAAAGACATGGCAAATCGTCTAGTAGCCCTTATCACCACAACCTTATCATCCTTATCACTCAATTCCGTTAGTCCTGATTATATCAGATTGGTTGGGCTGATCCCAAGTAAACAACCTAATGAACTTTAGCAATGAGGTTGCCGAAACTGATATTTATCGACGACTAGAAACATTCAAGCTAACTGAAAGCGATGAAATAATTTCTCCAGAATGTCCAAATTCCTGCCAGAGACCATTTTGAGGGACTTCCGGATACGGAAATGAGGCCTACAATGTTGACCGGAAACGCTACATTCCTGGATTTTGTCGAAATGGTAATCCTTTCTACAGGAAACTTCAAAGAAAAAATCCAATGCCTTCATGCTTGTATCTGCAAGATCTTTATTTAGGACATCCCACATAACAGTTTAGGCGACTGGAATTCCCGAATGGACGCACAGTCATGTAGACCGCTTGATTGACGCGTCCCTCGCCCCATCTCCTCCACCTATATGATAATGTGAAATATGACAAAGTCCTGTGCAGGTGATCGATTTGCTGGTGATATCTGATAGTGCCTAACTCGTGTATAGAAAGTGTACAGAAAGGGCATATGACTGCAACTTTGCAATCTAATTTCAACGTGATCATGAATGGAGGGGGCAAGAAGACCGGCACTGAAGATAGATGGGAGTGTCCTAATTGAAAGAAACGAAAACGGGATACTCTCGGCACGAAAAACGTTCCTCGAACGAAGTTTTATGAGAGCGACGCCGAGTCGCCTTGCCAGATTCAGGCCCGCTATGCGTCGTCGAGTCGCCTTCTTCCCTTTCCTCGTGACCCCCTCTCGACGAAAAGTGCTCACCGACAAGAACACAAATACACATTAGTAGAAAAATCACACAGAAATGAAGCATCAATGTTGCAACGCTCTTCAAACGATTAAATAATGCCGCCGGAGGGGCATTCAACGAGGAAATACGCTTCATCGGCGAAAGTAATCTCCAATTTCCAACATATATCCGACTAAAAACTCGATCGAACGGTGCCAATAAACGACCCTTTTCCACTTCAAGAGGAGGATTAATTAGCGGGCATTTCTCATGCTCAAACCAACGATTAAAAAACTCACTTCAATCGTCAAACACTCACAAAAACAGCTCAACTCGATCGACCATCGCATACGACTCACCGTCAACAGACAACCAACCCTCATTTCGCTCACAACCCTCCACCCCCTCATCCCGACTAATCCCCAACACCGAGATATGCACGCTATTCAGGCATATACAACCAATAACAACTGACGCAAGTCAATGGGATCACCCCCGCTGGTGATTCCTCGGTGGATCGCCACTAGACACTGCCCGACATCTAGACGGTCATTCGTCGTTTACTGAAATACCAGTCGTCATTTTCATCACTTATTGACTCCTCAAAAACTATTCAATTGGGAATATGCGCCAGAACGAACACTTGTCGAGAGTGATATCCGTCTAGTACAGCTCGAGTTGTGAAGCGAGGGAGAATGTGGGGTACCGCTCCATCTGAAAACTAAAGAGATGCGGCAGCAAAGATATTGGGAGAGTCAGGCAAATTTGCGTTTACTCAGGAGGGAGAGATGAGTTTCTCGAGAACGAAGTTAATTTTCAGCGAATGACAAGGGAAGAGACCACGAAAATTGTCTCCGATCCCGTCAACAAGCTATCTTATATGTAAGCTAGTGATGAAAAAGGAAAAAACGAACGGGAAGATGAAGTAGATGTCATCTCATGCCCATTATCAGACCTCTATAAGCGGCATCAATCAAGTCTCTCCACCATCTTCAGCGCAAATTCAGTTTGACCTCTTCGAACCGTCGGATGCAAGTCACGCGAAAATGTCCCTTCAAGCAGCTTTTGTAGCTTCAGCAATGTGTACTCCACGAACTTTCAGTTGAACGATGCTCGCACAACTCGCTGAAATTGTATCCCACTTGTGGACGAATGGGACCGGTGATTTTGCACCTTCAACGGACGGTATCTGAGGAGACGTAGCCCACCCAATGAGCCTCACGTAACATTCACTACTCTCATAAAAATTTTATTCCCCAAACTATGGTTCGTATCCCAGTTAAGGTTCCGGGCAGTTCCGGAAACCCTAATCCCGCTCCCTAATTCCTTCAAGCGAGCTTAACTGAAACATGAACACTATGTCCTACAAAGTACGATTTACCGCAGCGAGAGGGAATTTCCTGAGGCTTCTCGTTGCGGGTGCATCATCAGCATCCATTATACTAGACTCAACTTATCTACGTTCCTCCCCTCGCTTCCCGGAGTCTTCCGTAAACCTGTTTAGAGCAACAGCTTTAACCTCCAACTAAAGCTAACCCATCAATGAACGTGATATAGGTTGACCGTCCGCCAGTTGCAACGAAACCCTGTCAATAATCAAAGAACAGTGGAATTTTCCTTATCAATGCATTTACTTTGATCAGTTATGTCGAGGACATTAGGTATCCTCAACGAATGGATTCTTCACAATCAAAAGTTCACCTTCATAAGTGATTACTGCCGATAATCCACGGGAGTACCGAGAAACAAATGGCTGCTGACTTGAAATAAAGCACTAAATGAGTGCTTTAGGTGAGGTGATAAAGAATTAGCAAACGTGTATAAAGGGTAGGAAAGTAAACCTTTTGATTGGCATCTTTCAAAACAAACTAAACGATTGTTATCATATGTGCTTTCTCTTGCTAGCGTAATCACTGACACACCTCTCATATCAAATTCCACCTATTCCAGAGCGGAAGTTTGAGACAAAGAAGCGGACGCTTAGAAGAGTCGAACACATGAATGTTCACACTCAGAGCACGAATGGTTAGCGTCCGGTCTTTCGCCAGCGGTGTACGACCATGAATTTCAGTGTCCAATACTTTACATAGCAAACATCACATTTCAATCGGCCCTCAAAGCAATCTCAAATGACTCGTTAGCTGTGAGCCCCTCTCTATCTTATAATTCAAAAGAACTTTCGAGTACAATGAGAGGCATTTAACAGCGAGCGACTTTGAAAGCCTTTATTAAACATAACAATAAGAATTCAGAAATGCACACCTCTGCGGTAATAACTTAATTCCGGAGGATATTCGATAGTGCATCTCCATATCGCTGGCGATAAAAGATCTAAGAAGATTCTCTGTGCAAATATCTGGATAGAGATAGAATCCTGATAAGAGATATTCGGAAAATAGAAGTAGGAAGCGATAAAATCCAGGAAGACCGAACAATACAAAGAATATTTGCTGCATATAACGAAGAATATTATAAGAATACTTTCTTCATATTCAAATGGAAATAATTTGTTGAATATTAATTATGATAGAAAATGAAAAATTTTTCCATAAAGAGATGAGGAAATGAATCAAATGGGATTTGCATATGTAAATTTCTCCAGCAATAACCACAAGATGAGACGATTTATTCGGCTCTTTCCTCTCCATTTATAATAGTTTTATCAACGAGAAGTGGCTGCATTATAACCACTCCGTTCCGAGCTTCCTCGCCTCAGTCCTGTTCTCCAACGGGTTAGTCCGCTTACATGCTTTCCGGACGAACTTTAAACAATTCGGCAAGCTGTGCTCTGACCAAGTGGGAAAAGTTATGCAGCATCGTTTAAATTGAGATTTCCCATCAAATTACATTTGGGAGCTTACAGAGCTTACACCCATCCTCAAAACTGCTTTAAAAGGGAGAGAGGGAGAGCGCTTGTAGGTGGCGCACTGCCAGGGACTAGAAGTCGAATATACTGAGTGGTGATTTCAATTAAGGTCAGCCCCTTTCCTCCGAAGTTTCCCTGAACAACTCTATAAATGTCGCACCTGACGAGCAGGTAGGTGTCCTGAGTGACTGTGAGAAACAACCGATGTTAAACGTTCGGGTGCTGCCATTCAAATCAGTGCTCCACTCGGCTTCTTAAACGACTGCCACTAAACAAAACTCTTTGCAATCGCTCGCGTGGGTGTGCACAACTTGCCGTTCGTACATATACGATACTGAATGATTATTGAGGATTGACCTAATGCAGAGAGAGAATACCGCATATCCTCCAATCGAGCAAAATATTCAGATATTTGTATATTATGAACGTGGATCGCTTGCCGAGTGTGTGCGATGTGGTGATTTCATCGAAAGACAAATGCTATAAGCTGGTTGAGCTGATTGGCGAAGGTGGATATGGATGTGTTTTTAGAGCTTCGACTAGCGGTGACGAGAAGTTAGTTTCCTTTTTCAGGAACTCATTAATCATTAACTGCTTTACCAGCTGCCAGCTGATCAGGAAATGCAATGCCAATGCTGATTAGGGTATATAATATATATGGGAAGTGTATTCGGAGGGTGAGACGAAACGAGAATATTTCGATGCACGAAATCAAGAGTTTCCCTCAACATGGGAAATTAGGAAAAGCATTCGAGTCCGCAACGTTGCAAGAATCACTTCAAATATTTGTTGGAGTTATCACAGTTGATTGCGATCAGCTGTTATCTCGCAGCCGCTCAATTATTATCATTATTCACTTCTGCAAATAAAAAAATTTATCTTTCAGATATGTGGCACTTAAAGCGGAAAAATATACTAAAACAGTGCTCAAAATCGAAATCGGAGTTCTTAAAGTGGCGAATCAGAGGGATTGCAAACATATTTGCAAAATGCACGACTATGTTCGTTTCTTTTTTTGCACAAATTTTAGGCGTTTCATTCATTGCACGACGAGTTCAGCGCTTCTCTGAGTACCTGCTGTCTAATGTTGGGAACTCGGCTGTCTAGTTCATTAATTGGTGAGAGAAACTTGGACGAGTTAAAGAGTAATGGCTGCTTAAAAAGTGGTATAGTTGATTAAAGAGTGTCTTTTATAGTGCTTAGAAATATTTCGATGAATATTATTTTAATCGATTTAGCAATGTGGAAAATCTCATAGCGCTTAAATGTTCGGCAATTTCTGCCGTTTCAAATGCACCTTGAACGCATTCATAGAATGCCGAATTTCTCATTTAGGGACATGTAAAGCGCGAATTTATGTTCGTTGTGATGACTCTGCTTGGTCCTGATTTGAACAAACTCCGAAATGAACAATTTGATCGACACTTCACTATTGGTTAGTCATTCACCACGTTCGATCCAACTGCATAGATTCGACTCGTTTGCAAAGACTTTAAAATAAATATCTAGTGAGCGCCTTGCAAGTTTATTTGTAAATGCATAGGTCAGATTGAACGAGGAGAAATTTTCGAAAAATTGCATCCGGAATGGAGAAAATGCAAAACCTGGTCGCTGCAATAAAGTGGAACCGATACAGCTACTCCGTCTTTTGCTCCTTCATTCTGAACAGCATTGCAAAATAAGCTGTTATTTCCTTATTGTATGTGTTAATATGTTTCGCAGCCGGCCAAAACAGTCTTTATCAGCCTAAAATCAGAATTTGAATATCAGCTTATCAGCACGTTGTGTGATAAGGTGTACAATCTATCATTTCATATGGCACTGTTAATCTTAAGCGTTGAAAACCGATATTTATATTGAGCCCAAAATCACTTCCCTAAGCTCTAAACAACTCGAAATCTTACCACCTTCACAGATCATAAGCCAAAATTACCACCTGGGCGTTTATCAACTCTTATCTTTATAAAATTTGTGAAACTGTCCCTTAGGAGAAAAAAATTAATCGAACTTTTTACTATCAGTAATTAAGCTGAGATTTATGCTATACTTTACAGTTTTATGTCTAATCTCAGAAATCTGCCCAATGCATCAACCAGTAATACTGATTTAACCATAACCGTTTATCGTTGGTGAATATAACAACGAATACGGTGAGGAATTTGCTATTGCAGCGACGGTTGTTCGAGTAGCACTACAGACGTTAAACGCGATCGAAGAGTTACATCACTGTGGATTCATCTCACGAGATATCAAACCTGGCAACTTCGCCATCGGTAGCAGAGAGGAGAATATGCAGAAGCTAATATTCATCTTTGACTTCGGGCTTGCTCGGAAATACGTCGATAAGGCAAACCTTTCATATCTATTTTTCTTATCTAAATGTAGCCTTGTCGATGAGCACGTTAAACATCTATAAAACAATGTAGGTTTGTCTTTTCCTCAGTTCGTGCTGCAAAATGTCGAATTGTAGGGGTTCTTCTAGATGATGGTCTACACTTCTCGTCAAGTCGCTTGTGTTGCAATCGCGATCGTTTCTTGTTCATCACAAAGCGGAGCTCGCTTGAAGAATGAAACTTCACGTCAGAAGTAAATATACTTAACGGGCTTATGACCAAATGTCATGTGGATATACAATTTTCCGATGCAGTGTGAATTCGTCTCTCACGCGCATAAGATATTTCGAAATTTGTAAAGCATCGAATTGTTTGATAAGAAATTGAAAGGCTACTTTGAAGAATTTCAATCATTTGCCGTCTCGGGGAGAAACCGGTTGGAGAGGAACAACAAGATACGGTTCGTTACAAGCGCATCACAAGCAAGACCTTAGCCGGAAAGATGATCTGGAATCGTGGATATATATGATCGTCGAATTAACAAAGGGCTCACTTCCGTGGAGGTTAATTACAGGTTGGTATATATAGCATATGAAGGTGGTAAATAATATCGAATGCAAAACAAATTATGCGATGATTGGCATAGATTGAAATGGATAGAGCACGCTGTTAGCAGAAGTACCATGATTTATCTTTACGTTTACGTTATATTCTATGAATGAGGAGATGTTTATACCGTTTTTGAGCTTTCAAATGAAGCCATATTTCTAAGAGAAATAGGGACGAAGGCTCATTTTCAAGGAAGATCATCGAGAACGGCGGTAGGTTTCAAGCTATTGCGTCATTATATTTCAAGTTCACTAGTGGTCTTCCCAATTCAACATGTCAATCCACATCTAAGAACACACTTAGTTTATATCTTTCGACCCCGTATGCTTATATTCGGGAAAGAAGACATATGACGTTCGTATTTACGAGGATATATATGGAGAGAGAAGGCTTGTAAACGGATAAGAGCGGTGGATGGGAGAGCATATATCCACATATTCTCTGCTTTCTTTGATTGTTTTACATCTTACTCCTCTATTTTTTTGACGTTAACTGTGGCGGTGGAATTTTTTTCAATTCTATTCGTAACGCAGATCGAGCGGTTGTCCAGAAAAAGAAAGAAGAAGCAAGAAAAGATAAAGGATCATTCTTGGCCTCATGTCCGCCACAATACGCTGAACTGCTAAAAGCTATTGATAAACTCAAATTCACAACAACGCCCAATTACGCGGCACTCTATAAAATTTTAGATGAGGTTAGTTCAGCGCTAATGTAAATCAGTTCATCATTTCAGGTCTCAGAAATAGCCTGAAATTAGAAATTAAGAATAAAAACACGGAGATATCGCGAAATCAGTCCAATGCGTGTACGGGGCCCGTTTGTACGTACGAACTCTTAGCGATGCACTCAAAAACGTTCAACAATCCCTTCTGAGGGAGGCTTCACTTAGAAGCAGATTTTCTCTGCACGCTTTCCATTGTGAAATTTTATATTCGCTAAATATGAAATATTTCTCGAGAATATCCAAATGAGTCTTCGGAGGTGAGGTACAAAAAGTGCGACAAATACTATAGACGTGAAGCAAGTCGAGAAGTTGAACTGCTTAGGTGACGGGATCCATCCGAAATTTCGTTTGTAGTGGGAAAGATGAGTCAGAATAGTGGACAATTAGATAGGTGAAGTGAGGCAATATTTATTAACTCCATTTCGGTGTAGACAAACCAGCCGAAATTGCCGATATCATCAACGATTTCGACTGTCATTTCGAATGCTTTATGTGATGAAAATAGCCCATTGAGAATTTTCTATTGTAGATGTATTCAAGAAGAAAGTTTTATGTGTTGTGATTTTTACGGCCCGAGCCTTCAGAAATTATGCAACGAATGAGCCAAATTCGAAAAGATCAGATGACTGCAGCTTCAGAACTCTACTGCTTTTTACAATTCACGCAAAGAGAGGTGCGTGAACGTCGTGCTGTTAATGAGCTCCTTGACACTGGCTTGGCGGTGTGGAACTACCAGACGAGTGTTGATGGCAGCTTTCCACAGCAGAAAAGAACCATTTTAAAGGGGACAAATTTCCGGCTGCAGACGCCTCTCGCATTGGTTACATACGGCGAGAAGTGCCTAATGAGGAAGCAAGGGGAAGGTCATAGCGGTTGCTGATGGATGCAACCCTGCCTCTTTGTCACTGAAGCCACTTTCGACAACTCGCAGTGTGACACGTTGTTTCCACTTGAAGCTTCCTTTTTGCACTTACCGACACCATTTACTTCAGATTCTGAAAACGAATAATGTGAGGTTGAAGGCGCGATATGACTGGGAACGTGACGCTGATGACATCTCTTCGGTAACTTCATCGACTATACACAGCGTTGTGGACATCAGCCCTCCGAAGTCATTGCAAGCCGGTAATGAGGACTGGGATCGGCCAACACAGCACGAACTTCCTCCCTGATCGTCTGATACTTATTCCTCAGCCATTTTTGTTCGCTACGTATACGACTCCTCGAAATTTTAGCAGCACCTCGAGCAGAACCTCATGTTTTCTTGAACGGAATATATAACGACGGATATGGCCGACTTTTATTATTTAACCGGCGCAATAAATGTTCTGCGCACTGAGTCTTTTTATTGCATTCATTGAAACAACATTATTTAAGTAACAACAAGCATTATTTAAGATGCACTCAGATGTAATAACGCTTCAACTGTCCCCAGCAATCATTGCCGAAACTGGCTCATGGGTGCAACACCTTACATGAGCGGCGATATTCATTCCGCT
Organism: Parascaris univalens; assembly: GCA_037576465.1. NCBI lineage: Eukaryota > Metazoa > Nematoda > Chromadorea > Rhabditida > Ascarididae > Parascaris > Parascaris univalens. The sequence goes on along the minus strand of CM075173.1, from coordinate 200,104,071 downwards.
CTTGGCTGCTTTGTTCACTGCAAGCTATACTGTGCTGTTGTAGATAAGGAGGAGTGCTAGGATGTACAAAAGAAAACATTGAAGACATGATCGCTTCAGACAGTCACTGTGGCTCGCAACAATCAACTCATCTGTCCCAGAAAAAGTTCCCTTGGTTACGTTAGGACCCACAAAAGGGTTGGGTGGAGAGAGAAGTCGGAAGGCAAGAAGTAATTTAGAATGAACTAATCTATCATTCAAATCAGTAAGTGAACATTTATAAGCGAGTTGTGTTAGAGTAAAAGAACACCACATCCCAGAAGGATCTTCCAAGAGTGTAACCAAACACCATCACATGCAAAGTTTCATCGAAACCATATTACAAGATCTATACAACAGAATAGTCGCAAATAAATAAAGCAATATGCTTATCAAAGAACAATATGAATTGCTTTATGCCGCTTATAAAACGATACTATAAAATGCTTTAGGGATTTCAAAGAATAAAACAAGCTATATATATTTCTGTACAAGTCTAATGCAACACAATTAGGAAAAACTATGGGTTAACGGCTATCATATAACTCCATCTTTCCTCGAATATTCTTTCCAATATTATCGACCCAAAATTTTCCCTATACCCTTTATAGCAGCATTAATGAAAAAATTCACAGAAAATTCAAAGAAAGCGATACAACGTGAACTAATGATTGAACAAAATAGCACCGACACTATAATTTTCGGTAAATAAAGAAAACAATAACCAAGATTGCAATTACCTTCTCGATATAGCCCATTAATATAATAAGCAAAGAAGGCGCTTCGAGAAAAAAGTCGTTGCTGTGCACGTTTTAATTATGGATCGCTAACACAATATTTCCATGATAGGCATGAAATTCGTTTCGCTATGTGTGGCACATACTACGTGCTTTCCAAGAACTCGTGTCGAAACAGATGCTTTCACTAATAATGCTTAAGCTTATCGCGATACCTTTAATATATTCACGAGGATATTCATATTCTGCATAATTCGGTGGTATTGCCGAACGCAAGGATGTTTCTATTCGTACCACAACAACTAATAAGCTCGCCATTATAGAGGGATGGCTCGACGGAGAGGAAAGGACGAAAATAGCACGGTGGTGTGAAGTGAACCAATGTGATCTCCTCTAGTGACATATATGCGCTCACTACGCCTGCCACCAACGCCACACCTGAAAATTGAATCCGATATTTGTGTTTATGGGATGTGCGCTATGTGACCAAAATCCGTGCCAAATTATGTTCGATTATTCCATTTATTTTTTGGCCATTAATGTAACCCTTCATCTTTCCCTCCCCAAAAGGCAAATATATCCTTCATTGGAAACACAGTTTGGGAAGAATCCACAAAGAATATATTTCGGGTATTCGCATTAGTTTGTGCCATCCTGGAAGTCAGCAACTTACAAATGTAAAATAAAACCGAATAATGCGCTAATAGATTAATTGAACTTAAACTAAGAAATAAATTCTCCTGCCATAAATCGAATAAGAAAACATTGTAGTGGGCTAATAGAGAGTAAAAAAGTGAAGCCATAATTTTTGAAGCAGACGATTCAACAAAATTATATGATTTTTTCCAGAAATATAATGCGGATTATTCCCAAAAATTTCTACTAAACTTTATTAAGCGTAACTAAACGAACATTTCTCTAAAAGTTTGATTTTTCAACAACAATATTCTTTGCGAACGCCAATTGCGACTTTTGCGAATTTTTTTATTGCAAAATTTATCGCTTATAAAAGAAAACAAACAAACGAGTTGTTCTCTCTAAGACAAGCTTCTCTTTGGGAAATCTCGAAATTTGAAGCGCAAAAAGTGCAGCCACGAGAAGGAACACAAAGTCTAGCTCCATCTGCACGACGAAGCCAACACCAATATCCAGGTCCCCAATGTGAACGAATATTCCCCTCTAGTCAGAGGAAATACGAGTGGAGGAATTTAAGAGCTAGATCGGGCAACCTAACGATGGCGTTCACTCGGAACGCTCAATATCTCTTCATAAACGGCAACAACTCACAGATTATGAACGCGTTCCATATAAGCTTCACTCTGCCCGTTCGCTTGATGACACTAAAAATAAATTTTGTTTCTGTGTGAACGACTTTATTCGTTACTCTGGGCAAGTTTTTTCCAGCATTCCAGCCTAATTCGATTATTCTCAGAGAATTTTTTTATGAAGGTTTTTTTTGAGAATATATCACTTGAGCAAAATGATACCTATAATCGTGTCATTAGGACCACCACTACAACACATTTCTCTAACAGAATCCATTACAGCCGTTAGAAAGACAAAATCAATCCACTGGGCATAAGATCCACTTAGCTCTCATGTAAAAACTCCTGCCTGTTGTTCCACAACGGAACGACAATACTGAAGTGCGACTTTCCCTGCCGTAACTGTGACAAAGCTTTGTTGCGAAAACTCCTCAAACACTTAATCAATGAAAGGCATTCGCGCTTGCACGATGAATTCTTGTGATGCAATTTCTTCGAGATGAATTTTTTTCTCAAAATCAGCAAGTTGGCGGAGTGCAAAAAACTGAGCGCCAAATCGATTATATACCCACATTGGCATAAGCAACGAATAAAAGTAATATACTGCTTACTTAATAAACATTCATTCACACTCGTTTCGATGCATAAAATTTGTTGAATATTTTCATTTACGGCCACATTCTCACCAATGCCGTCGATTGTGACGAAGAATTAAGTAACCTCGGTCACATTCACATTATGGAACAACCGATTTGTTAACGTTACCATTTTGAATACTTGTAAATAATCACTTTCCATCTTATATAGAAATTTGTGGATGGTAGGTCAGCTTTGTTGACATTCACTTCAGAGCAATGAAAGTAATGAAACCTACTCGTTGAAGGATGCTAGCGTGTACTGTTGAGTTTTCTGATCGAGAACAGAGGCGTTGAGGTAAAGGTTGCATACACTCGGTAATATGGCACACACCAGTGGAATGGTAGTGCTACCGACAAGATTCATAAATGGTCCAAAATCCGGGAGAGTGAGTGCACAAAAGAGCATCGCGCCCAGCACGCATGAACGAATCACCACACGTGTCAAACCAAATGCTGCAGTTTAACGGTATCAACACTATGAGAATGCACCAGTTCCGTGACAATTATAAGTCAAATATTGAAATCTGTAAACAGCAATGAAATGGTATAACGTTCTTGCTTCTTCACTCAATCGAGAGCAAAACGATACGCATCATCCAGTCACCGACAGGAAGAATTTCCGGTAAGCAAGCCGACAGGTATGCTGGATTATTTGTGTCTAGCTAGAATATTAAATGCGATGCTGAATCTGCAGAGTCATTCGTAAAGCTTCATAAATTTCGGTGAGACGGCAAACAGAGAAAGAGTGAACAATGAATACTATTTACTACCACGAAATCACTAAGCTACCATTACTTCCATTACTGTTTATTGCTATGATTTATCATTTTCACCATTGGTGAAAGTAGCAGTTGTAAGCAATACTGTTAAGCCTATTATTCTACTTCTACAGGTTACTGTCTCCTTTATCTACAGCATAATACACTGTAGAACAACACAGTTAAATACTAATAACCTCCACTTTCAAGTCACTATGTGATATAATATGTTGCAAAGCGCTACACACAATATTATATAGCAAATAAAGCAGGCAATTAAAAGCATACATACTGTTAGTCGAAGATGCGAAATTTCTCGACATGCTATAAATAATAACCGTAATTATTAACTCAGTCACTTCGAGAAAACGGTTTTTCATCTGCTTCCTATCAAACACAAAAAATTATTGCCGTCAGATGAAAGGAACCTAAACAAATAAAGGCGCTTACTATGCGGTGCATTAAGTGCATCTTCGGCTTGCTGATTTAGAGGATTTGCCATTATAATGAGTGTTAGGATGCAATGTATTGCGATCGATAGATCCGCTGCATGACGGATCCACGTCGTTTGCACCGAATCGATCACGGAACTGTGCATACTATCCCCATAGACCACATAACCATACACTGATAGTGGCATATATAATAGCGCAATCACTGAAATTTCCCTTTACTGCAATATGGTTAAAGGTCAGTATAGTCGTTTAAAGCTGCGCATGGGAAATGAACGGCGTGAATAATGGGAAGTGAAAAAGAGAAAGCATTAAATCCTATATCTCCTTGCCGCAAAAATGTTAATGATGAGACTCCCACCCACTACGATGAACGAAGAATGGAAGCTAAAATGGAATTCCATGAAGCATCCTTAACGAGATGTCTTGGCTCAAGATGATCCAGCTCAGTCAATGGCGTGCACTTAGAGCTAGTAGAATTTGAAAAGGCCTTTTTTAAGCAACAGTCAAACTTAGAAAGCGAAATGCATTCTACTATCTACGAGCTTTTGCCTATCAAAAGTTCCTGAATGCAACAGTGGTCTTAAACGTCACTTTAAACAACGTTTTCTGACCTCTATCGAGTGCAACTCGATGTGACACAAAACTGTCAGTTAAAACATCTAATGATTCGTAAACGCTGGATTTTATAAATGGGATTGCGAAAAATTCGCAGAGATGATGAGACTTCAACGAAAAATAATCGTTTTCCTTATAGACGTGGGATACGTATGAGTAGAGAAGAAAGAACTAGGAGAGAAAAGTGGCGGAGAAATGATCTCTCTCAGAGTGACGTTCAAATCGTACAACGAAAAAATCGACTCAGTGATGCAGAAATGAGGCGGACGTAGAAAACAGTTTCATCTCCAATGAAGGAGTATATCAGAAACCTTATTCTTGTGAAAATTTTCCGTTCAGCGGATTCGACAATCAAAAAAGTGGAAGAACACTTCGATGAATATCAGCTGCAGATGATAAGTGATAAGAGGTATTCTTGATATCACAACACAAATGATAAGAGGTATTCTTTGCTAAAGTTTCTGGCACTTCCATAAGAAATAATTATTAAACTTGTTCTTCTCCAACCTCATCTGTTATTATCAGTTATATTAGCGACGAAAATTCGATTGCATTCATCGAGAAATTTGGCCACAACAAAGAAAAACATTGAGATCAAATAGAGGTGAGTAAATTGCATTTGAGTGTGCGAATTCCTTCATCTACCACCACTTCCAATCAATAAATTTTATGTTTTTCGCCGCTCGAAAATGTTGGACTTTTATCAGTTTGGAACGTCGAGAATGAAAGTTAATTTATAAAATTCGATGATCAGTCGCAAAAATTCAACAACCACGTAGCACTGTGCGAAATTTCATTAGTCTTCCACGATTGCCAAATTCACAAGTCGATGTCAAACGCATCCGATCTGTTGAATTATCCGGATGCAAGTCAACTAGACGTGGACAATTTGAAATTATAAATGAGATATTTTACGGTTTATCTCATTATCTTTACATTTTCAGCGCCTATTGTTACGTTAACATAACAAGCCATTATCACTATGCAGTTGTTAAATGGTCGCTAATGTTTTGAAGAAAATCGCATTGAGAGAAAACTTAGGCGTTTCGTTAATTCTATTCGGATTTTTCAAGCAAGAGGTATTTTCTGCTTTCGCCTATCGGCGCTACCTGTTACCATAATACTCTAATAGAGCCCCATTTAGTTGTTATAGATTTACACTGCATTAAGTACACATATACAAATATATAAATACGCACGTTTATATGTTATGTTTATACGTGCGTATATATACACGTATACATGTGCATGCAAGTACTATATAAGTGTAAATAAGAAGCATATAAATAAACGAAGCGGCTCACTTATAAAGCCGAGCATAACAGACTTGGTGAACTGATGAGGTCGTTTCATGTCGTGTTGGATCGTTGGAAACGCGTGATGGCCACTAAATGCGAAGAGGAATGTTCCCAAGCTTAATATAGCACTCGACGCCTTGAAAGGTGGATAGTGCGCTTCGGGCAGACACGCCGACATATCAAAGGATACACCAAGTAATACAAGCACAACCGCACTGATTGTGCACAGCATTGCCACTACAATTATCAACCTGAAAACGAATTCATTAGGGGAGGCGATACTCTGCGTTAGTTAAATGATATCATCGTCACCAACGGGAAAAGCTGCAGCTGCTGCGCTATTGTGAGATAACTTCCAAAGAGTCATCAATTCAAATAAACCTCCTTAAAAAGAACACTGATAGGAACCGATCGCTGAATACAACGTCCAAGCATCGATCATCTACAAGAATGTCGGTATTTCGGCGACGCATGATTAAAAATGCTTCCAATCAATCAATAATAAAATAAATATCGAATAAATCAACAAAAGCATATAAATTAATTCATTTCACTTGAAAAATTAGCATAGAAATATGCCGAAATGGACTTTCCTATATGATTGATCAAAATGATTTATTCAAAAAATTCCATTTCGAATGTCTGCCTTTTCCTAAACAATCAAGCAAAAATCCACTAAATTCCGAGAATTCTACGATGTAATTTTTGAATTAAAATCCAATAAACGAACCAGAAATCGGCCGGAGATTTGAGATATGTGAGTGGCATAATAGCCAATGAGACGATACATAGAAGATAGCAAAAACTAATTTGCACACCGAATACTGAGGCGAGTAAATGATGAATAATACGCGACGATAATAATATGAAAACAACTGCCGTACCGAATAAAGTCACATAAATTACTATAGAGGCTGCTAGCCTGAAATAACTTTCAATTTCCTCCTAAGAATATCGACTTTTTTCTTCAGTTTTTATAGCGGATTCTTTTCAAATTTTCCATAATAATTTCCCTATAGTCATAAATTATCATCATCGAATGAAACCGGAAAATGCTGATGTAAACTCACGCCAACGAACGACCCCACAACTTTGCTCCTGTCGAGCTCCTTTGCTCCTTTAGAAACACTCAAAGATCCTTTCTTACATCGTTTCGCTTATATCAGAGAGCTGCGTAATTCAAAACGAATGAACATTGATGGGTCTATTTCGAATTTCAGTTCCATAAATAGGCTGCTGCTGAGATCTATAGAATATTTTTCCCTCTCCTCTCAAAGTTGGGGCAAGATGAAAGTGGAGAGAGGGAGGGGGGACATTGAAGATGAGTCCAAATGAGGGGAGATTTTATTTCCTCTCTGGATGTGTGAGTAATTCAGACTGGTTGTAAAAAAAATGTTTCAGGATGGCATATGTGTGCTTCGAAAATCAATCAGTACATTTTCATTTGTATCGATAAGGCAATAAGCAAGGCACTAAAGTAGGCCAAAGCCGCAGACGGATGTACAAAAAACGTTGGCATGCCAACACCCCTTCCCACGGGCAACTCTATCGTCCCTCTCAGAAACCTTATCACAATTATAGGATAAAGAAGCAGAAAATAAGCTGTAAAAAGAGAAATGAGGGAGTAATTAAATAGCATTGCGATGCTCATAGACGGGATAAACAAAATGAGTTAATCAACTCGTGGGAATCGACTGGTTAAAGAAGCAATAAAACAGGATTACTTCATATTGGGACCCATACTGCGTAATGCGATCTCCGGATATGGTTTGCGGCAATGTTGTCGATATTCGGGCCAACGTTCTCGCATTATCACCCAATTTTCGCCGAGCAAATGTGCCGTATAAGCAAAAAATATGCAAATAACGAACATAAATGTTAGACCCACAAATAGACCTGGAAATAAAATATCAACATAAAAAAGAATTATTCGAAAATAAAAAGGATCCCCGTACAGTATGGAGTTAATATTGCATGGTTTTTATGCTCGAAATGGCTTGTTTTGGTATTGTTTCATATGGATTCCGGATTGAGAAGTCGATCGATAAAACGTTAGTCTCACCAGGATAGATGGATATCCGGAAATCCGACAAAAAGATTCTGATGGTTTCAAACCCGTTAATATGGCAATATTGCTTAGAGGACTTAGAGAACCGAGGTGAGGATTGAATGACGTGTTGGTAATGAGTATCTGCTCATGGTTCCGATGGTTCTTATATCGATTTTTACCGTATTTACGATAGCTATGGTAACAATAATATAGGATGCTATAGCCAAAAGAGAACAGTGATGGATTCTTTTCCTTTTTTATTGGTTATCGTATTTTCGACACCGTTCAACGAAAGCTAACAACATCAGCGGAGTTCTTCTAGAAACGACGCACCGATGAACGGAAACGGAAACCTCCGATAAACAATAAAAAAGCACTGCAAATAATCGCTAATTCTATTGCCCACCGCCTAGATTGTCCACGAACTGTTACCGTGAAAGATTTCAGCCAATTTGCAATTAAATTTCCAGAGAAGAAAATTCCCTTGGAGTTAAAGAGGAGGAAAGCATAAAGGACGGAAAGGCGGATGGGGGAGATTTCTATAGGGAAAGTAGTCCATAAATCAGTCGATTATATAGTGACACTAAACGCATTTACACCGTTCGAAGCAACCTGTGGGGAGGAATTCGAATTAAACGAAATTGAAGGCTAAGTTCCTGCTTTAAAGAACTAACATTTTTCAACAAATTTATAGAAATCCGACGAAATCGACGTAGAAATATGCAGAAAAGAAATTTCATTCAACGCAATTTGCGCAGATTTTCTACGCATTCTCTAACCTGTACTCAAGAAGGCGACAGGCATTGCAACCACTCCTCCACCGACCATATCGGCAACGATAAAGAACGCCGTCACCACCCAACTTAGCCCATGAAGTACCGTCGCTGTCATTTCCTAAAAATATCCGAGCGATATAATTAGCGGCTCATAAATTATATTCCCACGCAAAATAGAGATATTTTAATGACACTCATCGATCAATAATCAATATAGTCGCAAACGTGCGCTCTCCCGAGTGAACTCCATCTTGAGCTGATTCAGTCGCTTCATTTGTTTATTTCGTTGTTGAATATCATAGAGATGTGCGCAATGAATACACAGCAAATTATTTGTTCAGCTATCAAATGTTATTGCAGTAACTGCTGTGTACGTTTGTTGGAATCTGTGGATAGTGCCAGCGATTGCGATCGATTTAAATTCATTTGAAGGTATAAACCCATCTTTAATTTATTTTAAAAGTAGTAGACTTACTTGTTCTCAACCCAGTTGGCTGATCCTAAAATACTCCAGGGTACCCAAAATTGGATATTTCAGCTCTATTTATTTCCCATGGACTGCAACTGGTTCTCCATCAAATATGGCAGTGTGCTAGAGAAGCGATTACGATGCGCCCGCTGGTAGATCGTTTCTTTACTTAATTTGGCATTAAATAATTAAATACACACAATAATAGTGGCATATTTCAAATGCATCGATAACGGCAAATAAATCTTCGACAGCACATTGGCGCTCCCTAAATAACGGTGAAATGACAAACAGGCGAATGGAAAATGCACGCAAATTTTAGGATACTCGCCCATGTTCCTCTTTTCATTTCTATGAATCGCCTTGGAAGTTGATAAACTACCCAACTCAACCTACGATGTGGACCTTATACGGGTAACTAGGTTCTCGTGGGCAATTAGCTCAGTTAGTTAGGAAATCCCCTCAGCAATTATCTTTGAAAAATCCAGCACCATTCGATGAATTTAAACATTTGCAGTTCATAAAAAAACATTGTAAAAAATTCATATAAAGTGAAAAAATATTTGGAATTCATAAAAAACAAAAAAAATTTCATTAAAAAACATTGTACAAGTGATCCTCTTCCCCAAGCCTATCGATCAGCTGAATTACAGAAGGCAAAGATCCCGTTGCTCATATATGATGTAATACTTACATATGCAACTGAACGTCGAGGAATGGTAACGGTTAATGAAGAATTCACGCCATGAAATGTGACCGTCGATTTATTTTTCCTCACCTTTACCTTTTTCGATAGAAGTGTTCAGCAGATCATCTAGACTACATCGAATGAAGTGGACATTTTATCAACCTGACCAGTGATAATCATGAGTTAGGTCACGAACATCAAGCAGAATATTTGCGACTTTCGAATATCATATCCCAAAATAACTGAGAAAATAAGCAGAAACAGCAAAGGTAGTTCAAGTTACTTCTCGTGCCACTGATGAAATCCTCTGCGTAACGATTATTTCCCCTCTTAAATCCGTTTTTGCAAACCGACATTTGCAATGCAGATTACGATAAGGTTAAGCGCTCACGCATATGAATGTCTACGTCGCCGACCATTAATTTAAACTCGGAAAATAGTGAAATTAGAATTTAAAAAAATTGTTAAGTATAATATTTGTAATATTTTAGCCTCCTTCATCGATTATCAAATTGAAAAGGAATTAGATCGACAGATGCAAATAAATCAGTGAATATTTTACGGCGAATGGGAGAGCAAGTCTTTTCAATTTCAAAATCTTTAAATAAGACAAATATGAATGCATCACTGCGCTTTTATTCATGACTAACCTAACTAGTTGATTACGTGAGTGAAATGTATATCAAAAAATGCGACATCATGTCAGTTCTCTCTTTACTTGCAAAAAATAGCAATAACACTGGCACAGAAACCTATTTGGATTCCAGTGAATAACCACAACAATCATGTGGAATAATTTAGTAAGTATGTTGGTCATCCATCTGCAGCTGTGGCATTTGTCGATCACCTTAATGACTGTAACTATGATACGAAATGATTTTTCACTCCAGAAGAAAGAAAATGTTCGACTCGGCAACACAGCGTTAACGATCCATAACTTGAGGACAATAATGACGAAAATTGTGATGCAATTCGATCATCACACACTTCTAACTGCGTCGTCTTCAATCTTCCTAATGTTCGGCGTATTGCAATCATTTTTGTTGATGATCGGTGCATTGTAACGATGAATAATGCAATAAAAATTTGTTACTGCAATGCAGAAGAAGTACAGAATCATTCAGTGTTAACGATGAGAGCACACATATTGTTATGGATTGGCGAACTTCACCAATTAGTATCCCTATCGATAAAATCCACAGTTAAGTGCTAAAATTCGACAACACATTCCTTTAGCTTTTCGATTCGTCATTTCTATCAATTAAGGACACTCGCATATCGCTTAAACCATTAACTCAGATAAACAATACAGAATTAATGCCAACTAATCAGTGATGTCAATCATAACCGTAGAGTAGACGACGAGAGCGGCAATGGAACTGGTAATATAAGTACCATATAAGCGGCAATGGAATTCGTGTAAACGCTTTCGCTTTTCGAACACCTTCTAATATCTTTACTAACATCCTATCTATCGATTTACTTGCCATTAGGGGGCTCTATCAGGCTTAGTGTACCATAAAGTCACACTTGTAAGGTAGCATATTTACATCGAACTACTACTCTACCATCTTAATAATTGAGTATCAACATTCCCTCATATAATACTCGCATTTTACTACCTCACTTAATGGCCAAAGCAATTACCCTTTCCCGCCTCCCCTTTCACTCGTCATCAGAGACCTCTCTCGCTCCTCTATCACAACACGAAAGTGAAAAGACTACCTTTTGGCAAAAAGTTATAATAGCAAAACAAGATATTAAGCAAATGTCGCACGGCTTATTTGCCAACAAACGCAAGAAAATTTGCCGAATTCGGCGGCATCATAAATCGGAAATTAAACTCGCAACGTGACTGCAGTCAATAATCGTTTCTTAAAAGAGAAGGTGAGTGCAAGGTAAGTAACTAAGAGACAACAAGTTCTCAATCTTCCCTCGATCCATTCACTCCCTCCTCCCCCTTATCACTCACTCGTATCTCACTAGTTCTTTTCTTCTATTTACCACCTTCTCGCTACGATCTTTCTATCGCGTTCGTTACGAATAACATTGCTTTCATTACTCTTCACCGAAATGTTCTAATTTTCCCCTTGCAGTGCCTTTTTTGAAAATTTCATCTCATTAATATCACTAAATAATCAGAATTATTCACTTTTCTTAGTAATCTATGCAAATAAATCGAATAAACTTAAAAGCAGTAATAATCGTCACTGATACATATATGATTTCCACTGTCGTACGGATAATTCCATAAAGTGATAAATAATTCATCCACATTTATTGTGAAATCATTTGAAGTGATTTATGAGTCGAAGCGATCAAAGAAGAGACATCTCAAAGCGGTGAATGGTATTTGCTCGCTGTAGCCATCAGTTTCCAATATGTCACAAATGGAATTTCAAAGGTAAACATGAGCGCAGATTAAATTATTCATACTTCGAAAGAAGGCATTTTTAGAAAAACATTGAAAAATGATATTTTACATTTAAATGATATTTACATCACTTATTATATTACTATAAGTTCTATTCGATATTATCATTTTCTCTCAAAAATTCGAAAATAGCGAAAATTGAACGAAATCGGTTAAAAACGATTCGCAAAGAACGAATTCGATATTTTCTCGCTATATTAACGCTGAAACGATTTTCTTCAAATAATATATTTTCTCTTCCTTCTAAAAATATAACTCCATTGTTTTCTAATAACATTTTCACATTTTCCGTCGAAATACTTCTGCCATATCGAAATTTATTGCGAAATTCATTGAAGAAATATTCACAAAAACATCGCAAGTAGAGAATTTAAGAATGAAACATAATGGAGGGGAGGGGGTGAGAGGAAGCGGGGTAGTGCCATATTTCCAATATATCAAAGGTTGGATGCAGGAAGGAGAAATAATTATATGACTCTAGGTGAACAATGGTTGAGAATTCGAAGACATCATTAAGCACCCGAATAGTGCCATCAGACTGACTCCGTAAAATTTTATCTGAAATTAATATAGGACATGGTTAATTTTGTGGAGAATTTAACCACAAACCCTCCGCCACATTCTCCTCTCTTCCTCACTCACCTCGTTTCAATTATTGATTAATTTCAAATTTTCTTGATGTTCGCAATTAAATTGTGTGGTACAGTTAGGAATATATTTCTCATCGTTTCTGAAATCGCTATAAACATATTTGCTGTATGAAATACTAACTCTAATGGAGAAGAAATTAAGTGAAAACATGTCAACGGCATAGGAAAACAATTCGTCGATAGCTCATTCAGCAAATAGCGAACCGTAAAAGATGCCACAAAAACATATGACCATCGTTTCTCTCATAAAATAAACGAATGACTAATATCACCACTAAACTTTATCAAATAATTCCTTCCCAGTAGATTAATCCTTCTAAAAATAAATTTAACAACCAATTTTCTTAGAAAATATAAAGAATTTTCAAACTCTTCATCATCATCATATATATTTTCCCGAAATTTCATAATTTTTATTTTATCTTTCCATCGAATTCCTCAAAAAAATTTCTCTAAATTTCGCTCTTTTTATTTATCCCATCAGTATATAATCGAATAAATACTCTCCACTGATCGTTCATTAAACAGAAGAGGTTTTATGTGAATAAATGCAATATTTGATAATTTTTGAAGTGATTAATGTGGGTGATTTGTGATCCACCAAAACCTGATTGCTCACATCTTCATTTATGAAATATATCGCGCAATGCTTGCAGTTTATTCTAGTTACTTATTTGCCGAATAAGAGAGACTTATGATCAAGAATCTATGGAAAAAAATGCTCCTCTGATTATCCGCTAAATATGATCCTAAATTCTTAAGACAGTATATGAGATGTGGTAGTACGATACGCGCTTTTTGCAACTTCATTCAGATTCAACCGATTTCCTTCATTGGTTGCCAACATGCTGCAAATCGTTTGCAATAATCTATGCACGTTTCGGCAAAATAAACCGATATTGCACAACTTTTACAAAGGATTAGTTGCATGCGTTCTCGCAACTCGCATTTGCAAAGCGCTTTTGGATGAAATTAAGCGCTTGTGGTTAAACTTATTCACGCATTCTATTCGTTTGCTCGATAAATTCAACACGACAATTATTGAAAATGAAGTATGGAATGTCGAGGAGGGGGTGGGGAAGAAAGTGGAAGAGGTGGGAGGGGAATCTCGTGTAATCTACACTAAGAAGTGTCCCTTCACTGTAAGGATGATGGCCCATTAGATTTACAAGCAGCAGTGGGCGTTTAAATGAACGTGATTTCGCACATTTTGCGCAGTTTATTCTGCCCTAAAAAGTGGATAAAAACCGGACCTTTTAAAGAGCTGCATTAGAGATGATGCAGGTAAAACATGAAATTATTATAGCGAGAATTTCATCACTGATTGATGACCTGCGATACTGGCTTCTATGACCAGCGGGAACGTAAAAATACACTTTATTTCGAACGAATTCATTAATATCTCTCTCCCCCGACTTGCATAGACACATCGTTTGCTTGCTGACTGCATACGCTTGACATGATAATTCAATAAATATAATTAGTGATTGGAGTTTCAAACACAAAGCCTAAATAAGCAAGTAGCGGCAACTTGGATGGCGTAAGCTGGTCGCATTTCCTAACAACCTTCTTTGGATCAGCAGTGTTATTGATGTACGGATGAATGAACGAGAGGAAGAGTTTGCAATTGCTATGACGTGTTCGCAAAGCGAATATAATTTTATGATGTTTTATAAAAAAATAAGTGGAAAAAATTGGAATAGACGAAAGTAACGTAACTACCTGAGAAGTTATCCCGAATTTATGTGCAAAATTGTGTCATTCGGATCGGAATATTCTTATAAACTGTTAACAATTGGGAAAAAACACGAGCAATCGGCATTTTCTACGAGTAACGTTACCAAGCTGAACGCCCTACGTGAAGGTTCGCCTATGAAAGAACCATGCTTCGATCTCATTGTTTGTGAAATATATACTAGTTTTTAATGGCCATAAAATAATCTACAGTTTCTAAAAGTGATAAACAAAAATAGTGAGTGTTTGATGTGAGAATCAACAGAGGGTACGGATTATACGTGGCAGATTCAGCAACTCTAACTTCAGTGGCACCTAAATTGGAATCATCTGACAGATAGATGCAGATGGATCATCTAACTGATGCACACACAAACAAAAACAAGAAATATCGCCATAATAAGCCATATAAGTATGGGCTTTAAAACCAAGACGAACGAACAACAAAATAACAACGTCATGATAAAAAATTAAAATTAAAATTGAAAAACTCACTGCATCAATATTTCAAGATAAAAATCGCATTGAAAACATATCTGACTACAGCACTGATATCAACACATTAGCATAGTTGAAGCGTTGAGCAGCTCGTCCTTCTAAGAGAATCTTTTCCCTTCGACAGAAAGCCATCGGTACTTTATAAACTGATTCACCTCCCAATGAAAGCCAATATGATTACCTATTCATTCAGAAGACAATGAAACAAAACGAATAAACATAATTCGTTTAGAAAAGCGCGATTATATGCAGGAAGAATCCTCTTCTGAGAGTGCTATGTGAATAGAAAGTACTCGCTGCATAAAGTGCAGCAATAATTGGCGATCAGCAATGAATGTTCGACGCTCGATTTGAGCGACAACGAGTTGTGTCTGTGAAAATAACTTCGCGAGGAACGCAACGCATTGAACAACGAATCAGACGAGTATCTCGTTTTGTGCGAAACCGAAACACAACGTGAATGTATCGTCATAGACGACAACGCCACTACGAGAGACAATGACGTTTGCCCGGAAATTGGAATGCACCTGTGGAAAAAAGTTGCCCATTCGATGAGAAGTGAAGACAGTATCATATGAGCTTGAGGTCAGCAAACTTTCCGGATCTGATCACCAGATAGCAATTTTTCCCCCTCCATGCTGCGCATGAGACATTTTGAGCATTCTCATAGGATTTCAGGAACATATTCACGTTATGTGCTCGTGCATCACACATGCGCTCACTTATAGAAATGCACAACACACATATAACGACGCACACACAACACGCGAATGACCACATTGAAACTGCACCCTCCATACGGAGACTCCTATTGGGGATCGCTTCTGTGTAACATGTTGAACCCACACTCTCGCAGGAGCGTGAAAACTTTTTTACCTCCATAGGGTTTTCCATCTTCTCTCACGAAGGGGGAGATCTTTGGAAAGAAGGAGGAGGTTCCTGCTTGAGCTCTTGGGTGGACAGGTGGCTGGGAAATGCCTAGTTTTGTAGCGAAGCCGCTCTGTGATTTTTGAAAAGCAGCCGTCCTAGCATAGCACTCATAATTCTTTTGATAAACAATTTGCGGCTGAGCGTAAGACTGTTAATTGCAGCAGATGTAGTTGAGTGATTCTTTCAGTATAGTTGCCAAGAAGTCTCGAAAACCTTACCACGAAGAAAGGGGTTGTAAATAGTCGTGAACGTGACGCTTAAATATTATCAAATCTAGTAGGAAATAAGGAATGAGTTATAACTCATTTGTGCTGAGTAATGAAGTTATGAAGAACAAGCTTTTCTAAGATATCGGCAAATTTAGGCGAATTGTTTCATACTTTGATAGAAAATAATTTGTTTCAAAGATTTGAGTAATTATATTTGATTTGAGAATTTTGGCCGGCGAATTGCGGTGTACGCAAATGCCAGCAACCACATCCTGTTTTTAAGAGAGGGGCTTTGTTTAATCGCGCATGTCAAATGATGGAAACAATAACGAAAACGAGGATAAGGATGGAACGCTGTCGAACTCTCGAAGGTAACCTGAATTTCCTCACCCGATAAAGTTTGTTCTCCAATCACCTTCGTATAGCACTTCGCGCTTTGTCAAAGCCATCTGAATCCGTGGAGACCGGCTGTCGCTTCACCAACAAACATCCTAACCGTCTCACTGATCAAACGTTACTTTTGTTATATCTTTTCAAGCATTTCTTAAAGCAAGGGGAATCTGAGTACTTCAAGCTGTAGAATCAGCCATCAGAATATGGCAACAGTCGTTTCTCTTCCTCGGAGTGTTCCGATGCTACTGGATGAGATCCTGCTCATCCGTATTTTTTGCAATAGCACTAATCACCTCGCTGGTAAGCTTTACCTGCATTTCATGGTGGCGAAAAAGAACGTAACCCATGAATTTTCGAAGATGAAACGCCGTTTATAATATGGTTCAGAAGCTTTTATAACGACGGAGCATAAAACATAGCATAGGTTATAAAAAATTTCGATTCGATGTGGTATATTACTGACTTGTTTATGGAAGGTTTGGCGCTTTTAAATATCACATAATATAGCTGAAGAAAGTTTCGAAGTTGTGAAGTATAAATAACAAAATTTTAGAGATTTGAGAGGCAATGAAGAGTATTAGAGCATCGCTGAGAATTTATAATTGATTGAGAGAAGTAATTCTGCGATTTCCTTACTAATTACTCATTCCCTAATGATGATAATATACTGTTTCTTTCGTCGTTTGTTGTTGATTTAAAACCTTTGGAATTGGTAGTAATTTGCTTATCACCTGCTGGAAACTATTTCTTTCGCTGATATGATCGTTTGCCGATCAGAAAAATAGAATTAACATATGAGAGGAGGGAATGGGAGGGCATTTTGTGGAACATCGAAATCCGAATATTAGCAGTGAAATACGTCGCAAACGTATACACAGCTACGTGGGCATATTCGATAAGCTTAGCATATTCATGTAAGCATTATTTCCATACAGCTTCACGAAAGACTCTTAAACGATTGATTCCGTTTTTCTCCTCCTCTAAAAAGCAAAAAAATGTTTTTAAAAAAGTTCAAGCGAAATGAATATTCAAGCCACGGAAATGGCAGCAAATTTTGTGGCAGTGAGCATAAAGTAAGCTGATAAAGCAGATGTCGAAGTATTTCACCAATCTCACCGCACGACTTCCACATCAGGCAGTCAGTCACCTTTGAAAAATTTTCAGTACTACCTACATATTGGCCTCGCTACTGATAATCGACAGTGGCAAAATTCATTAGTGATAAGTCATTCCTTTTTCATGCCTTTTTTCATCTTCAAAGGGGCTGCAATTCCAACGACATGATGCGAAAAAATGTATATAAGGAAATTTGAGACCTCAACCTGTACCTGAGAAAAGAAGCAATTGAGCTGAAGTGAAAGGATGGAGGAGAGGGCTAAGGGAGTGAAAAAAGCCGCCGTCTCTATCCGGCACTAACCTCTTCTAGGTCATCTTAAAAGCTTTCGCTCGCCGTTTCTCGTTTTGCTTTACTCTCACTTAATTCAGCCATTATGACCAATAACGCTTAAGAAGACATTCAGAGGAACATTTTCTTTCAGTGGTACCACATTTAATGCGTAATTACCTTTACCGAAGACAGGTTGTTGAGTAATTCCAAGTACTACAAATCTACTCGCGATTATTGCATCTCTCAGATAACACAGACCGATTTGAAATGCTCATTTAACAGATCGTATTGCCGGAATTGCATGAGAGAATCAGTCCACAAAGGATTATCGATGTTTTCGTGACAATTATATTTATAAAAAGCAAACAATTTTTAATGGGAATGTGTTATCGGCTATTCACGAATGAATGCAATAGCTGAGATGGATTCAGTTCTCAGCGTTAAGCGGACAGCAACACTGAAAAGTGCATCGTTGACAATCCACTCATCAAGCTCCCTCATGTCTGTGTACATCTGCTTTCGTTGAAGCGTTTGCCTTCGTCATATTTTGAACGCACAAATCTAGGACGAAAATATTCGACGTACAAAAGCGGTACTGCAAGATGATCTCATATAGGCCATCGCCCTTTGAACGAACCATGCACATGAAGGAGCTCTGAAGGTTATTTCTGCAGGCGTTTCAAAAGTGTCGTTGATCAGAACATGAAGTTAATTCTCAAATTCAGCAAACTCTTTCAATCATCGAATTTTCGCTCGGATATTCCAGAGGAGAGACATTTTTTCATTAGTCCTTTTCAAGGTGTCAGGTGGCCCCTCTCCAAAATTAAATACTTTTTTGAGACCACTCATGATTTCGTAAATTCTTCCCCTTCCCTTCCAATAGCTGCGTTCCACTTTTATTTTCTGCTCACTCACATATGTACCCCCCAGGGGACGGTCACTGAGAGAGAGAAACGCGACGTGATCAACTGTTTCTTGCGACTCACAGTGGCTATGAATAATAACTTGAGAGCAAACGAACAGATTTTTCTCCTCCAGAGAAGGTGTTCCGTCAGTAGTGGATATGCGCACTCACCAATCCTAAGCAGCCATCAATAAATAGACATTAAAACTATTCGTTCATAACGTCTTCTCAAGAAATCACGCGAACAGCATCTATATCGTTATTGTTAGAAGCTCTTTTAATTAGGCACAACAAACAAATACCGGGACTTTACATCCAACATATCGTATCTTATCCGGCACTTAGGCCATCACTGACAACTTAGCTACGTACAACTAAAAACTGCTTTTTAATTAATGATAAGAAAGCAAATTAACTGAAATATGCACCCATTGTTCCATAAAGGGGGTAATTTTAATGAGAAACCGGAAAAAAGCACTAATTCGAATGCAGTAGCACATATTAATTTCAATAATTTATATTCTGAAGATTCCATCGAAACAACAGTTAGTGGAAATTCGTATACCACAGTTGAAAGAAACACGTTGCGCAACGTTCAGCCGGGTGCTACGACGAGACCGTTGTTTGAATGGTGTGTAAACAGAAAGGTAGAGCAAACTGATGAAGGGGAATCAGTGAAAAAAATACGAATCCACCCACCTTCGTCGAGTTTTTCTAGCTACAATTTACGTCAGGTAATTTGCTAGCGCAGCAACAGGTTCCACACATTTGCCATCAATTTTTGTTTATTCACCGCGATACCCTCTTCGAAAATGTCCTCATTTTTCGTCAATACTGTAAATACCAATGACTAAGCAACAAACGATGAACACTGTCTATTAGTGGGTCGAACACATACACGCATTAGAGGGGGAAGTCCTCGAGGAAACTGTAGACTCAGATTTTCACCGTCAAAACCGTTTAGTTCTATTCTGAGCAATCGAATTTGTCTCGAACCAGTTGCGATGTCCGATGATGGTGCGATTTTCATCACAGCTATCTGGAATGGAACTATGCTCGAGTCCTCCTCTTGAAATATAGGAACTTCTATGACAATACGAGTGACATAACATGGTTTCCTAGCACCGGAGGGCACTGCAGGCACCGGAAAACAGAAATATTGCAGCTCGGTCTTAAATTACTCCTAATCAGGTTTGATCTTCTGCTAGTCTCTCTAGCCTCTAAGAAGTCGCTAAGAAGCTGTAAATCCTAAATATCCTTGAGGATAGGACGTTGCTCTAGCAAACTACGACTCCATCTAGTCGTAACTCCCTCTTTCTATCGCATTATTAACTGTTGTGCGCAAGAATATCGAACAGTTCTCGTCTTTTGCATAAACAATAATATGAAATTGTCCCGTCCGTCGTACACTGAATGTGCTACCGCTTCCAACCTGCGGTTTCAATTCCACAAGGCAAACATTTCAGATGCGATATCCACCGCGTGATGTCGACACCGTTCGTAGATTCACGATAGGAGCAGATCGGAATCCTTACAATTTGCCCGCTCATTTTCTCATATCTTAAAATCTCATCAAACTTCTCCAATAATATTCATCGGATCATATCGATGAATATCTGCAGTTGACGAGTTTTCAGAGGAATCCAATGCTTTATTGTTTTCTGCATATGACAAGAAGAATTCAAATTGGCAGCGGAAAAAGCAACCATATTATGCTGGAAAAGAGAAATGAATAAATTAATAAAAGGACGGAGGATACAGCAGCAATAAAACTGACAAAGAGATAAGGTGATTTTCAAGCGATGTTTTCACGGAATCGATGCATAGTGAAGGGCATGCAAAAGAGGGCCAATGCTGACTGTGTTTTCTCGCTCGCTATACTGCTTCAAACTTCTTCTTGTCTGAAAGCAATAAGACTCTGCATGTAAAATAAATGCTGAATTTGCGACACTTCTTTTTTCATCAAGGATATAATGATGAAAAGTTCCAGCTAAAAAACTGGAACACAGCTGCAACACTAGTCGATGAGGTTGCAAGTTAAAGATCACCTGAAATCGTGGAGGTGAGAAAGGGAAGGAACACTGGGAGATCAAGGAACGTGATAAAAGGAGGCAGTTAATAACAAGTGGAAAGTAAGAGGTCACCTAAGATGGAATGGATGATGAGGAGGAGGGAACGCACGAGAGCGGATAGCATGATACGAAAAGAGAACTAATAGAACATGGAAATGCAACCACATTATTGTTCACGCTCACCAGGTGAGCTAAGGTGTCGTTAATAAGTGCCCGTAGGAAATTTTTTCATACGTTCGTATTTCTCAATTTCGGCCGCAACTGCCGATAATCCTCCGACTCTTTTCGTGCGGATCGCATTTAAGGAATCGTATATCCAAAATTCTCTCCAACAAGTAAATGATATCTACTAACTAGAAGGAAAAATGAAGTAAGGAAAAAAACGAACTCTTTCTCGATCGTTTTCTGCCTTTCTTTCCGCTTTTACCTGAAAAGGGTCTGAAACGATTCTGAAAATCGCTTTGAAGAGAATCAGAAATAATCATCGGCTGCTTGTTTTACCGATATTTTAACAAATCCTTTAAGCATATATAATCATGCT
Organism: Parascaris univalens; assembly: GCA_037576465.1. NCBI lineage: Eukaryota > Metazoa > Nematoda > Chromadorea > Rhabditida > Ascarididae > Parascaris > Parascaris univalens. Next base: position 200,082,552 of record CM075173.1, on the reverse strand, counting down.
TCATTTAAAAAATTAAAACGAGCGATGACGTCACAACACGGTAACACAAATATATTATTGGTTTTTGCAATGGATTATGTGCAAAACCACTACTGTGCAACGTGGTGAAGTCTTCATTTCGCTCCATTGCAACGGGTTGCAAGAATAAAAGTTAAACGAAGAATACCCGCAGAGGTGCGAACTAAGTCCAGAAAACTTAAATACGCCAGGATAATGCGTTTACGGTTGAATCTTCTCGTTAAACTAAAGCAATCCAAGAAAAAAACCGCAGTGGGATGACGTCCTAATAAAAAAACATCATCCCACAAAACTTGAATGAAAAATTAGTGAAGAATTTAAGAAATTTCTGAGTTTTTGATAATTTCACGCTTTCGAAAATCTCATTTCATGTTCTATTAATACTTTTACTTGTAAAAAATAAGGTAAATTCAATAAGATGAAAATCATTAAGTAATATCCTCAAACTAGACGCTAAAAATAAATAAAATTCATGTCTTTTGAGAAGAAAATCTGCGTCCAGAAGAAAATTCCTAGAAAGGATAGTGCTTTGTTCATTTTTCCATCAACCTCTCAGACACAAAAAGGGGGATAAACCACTATATATCGAATGAATGGCGTTCATAATCAAGCAAACATTAAGGCAATCTAGAAATGCGCTGTATGTAATGCAGCATAAATAATCTTTTGAATGTCTCTTGCTAAAGATCTTTGCATTTCGATATCTTTTATTAGGATTTCTTGTAGCTCAACGGATATTTGAAAAGATTTATCCATGAAAAATCGATCACCTAACATCATCACATCAAAGGTCTTCAAGCTTCCTGCGATGCAATAAGCTAAGACTGCAATTAATTTTCGACCGTTCCTCCTCGATATTGCTAGTTCATTATATGCTCATCTATGTAGTCAATGCTTTACTCAGGCAGTCGGAAATAACAGAATGTTGGTAACATCACTCGTTGTCACAAATGGTAATAACCACAAATATCGAGATCATCGATAGGATCCATTTCACATACCGGCGTAAATAAAAACAATGTGGGTCAAATGCTAGATGCACAAATATAAAAATGTGGCATCCATTCCAATCGCAGTTTTCTCAGTTCTGTCCTAGAAAAAACTGAAGGCAAGCGGTGATTCACTCGAAGTGGAACATAGCAGTAAAGATTCCAGGATATAGTATCATAAAATCAAAAAAGATTTTCATCCGTACTGACGCATGTTTCCGGTACTATTTCTAATGAAATAACAGACATTTTTTGAAGCTTGACCTCATTTTACAGTACTAACGATTTCCTTTTTTATCTGGTCATATCACAGTATGACTGTATGCAACTGTTCGTGATGAAGGTATAGGAAATTGCTTTCGTTAGCTAAATGATGCAAAAAGCGACCTTTCCTATGTGGCTTTCTGTGTCTCCTTCTCTTTGATTCACTTTCTTCTGCTGCTTGTATTGGCTCATTTTGCCTATAAGGATTAAACCGCATATTAAATTCTCTCTTTGACTTTTCCATCCCATCATATACCCATCATAAAAACTTCATAACTCACTTCATTAATAGTAAATGTACCCAACAGCGACTATTTACACGAAATAAATAGCAATTAAGAGAGAAGTAACAAAAACACTTTTTAGTATCTTAAACTATCACTGCTTTTAACTTTCTTTCGATCAATGAACACAATTTTATCGATTATTCTCATGATCGGCAGAGTGGAAAAATATAATATGTATAAGTGAATCATATTTTATTAAATCCAATAACGTCCCACTATCAAGACCATTAGATCCTTGCTTAGATACCTGCGATTTTAAGATGTCTCAACTGTAGCACATTAATGGTCATTTTCTAGAAATGACCATTGGGTTATACCCAAAAAAGAACCACGCACTTGCTAACCGATAGTTTTTTAATGCAAACACACTATCCGACATCTGTGACGCCTAATTCTGTTTCAGCATATTTTATAGCCCCTCTTCTCGTCCCCCTTCCACACTTGTCCGGAAAGTGACCATATAACAAAGCGCAAACTGGCGAAAAATTGTGCTGAATCGAAAGCTGACCACCGAAAGAATGCAGTATCGTATAAGAGGGAAGAGAAGTACGCGCTATTGCAGCTCGTCACATTAGACCATTCAATTTCAATGCCAGCCAACTATAAACCGCCCACAAAATGCGTTCAGTTCTTAGCCGAACTTACTCTTTCCACAAGTCTTCTACACGAGGTGCATATTCTGCGACCTGATCGATTGCAAAATCGCTCTTATACAGAAATTTTCAAATAACTTAGAAAATCTTCAAACGCATTTAAAGCGAATGAAGTGGACGGATGGATCAAAAAATTCCACAGGAGTCGAATGTAGGATTGGAAAAATCCGATTGCTGTCAGTAGAAGGATAGACACATAGCTACCTGCTGCGTAGAGATTAAGATTAGAAGCAACAACGACGACTGCATATATTTGTACACTAACGACAATCAGCCTTCACTCTCAATTCCTCCAAGTGCTACGGGCATATTTACACTCTTTGCGATAATATCTACTAACATATCTTTCATAGTTGAAACTATATGGAAAAAAATTAATATGGGCGAGTGAAGATACAGAGGGAATAAAAGTGAAAATATTGGTAAAAGCTTACGCAGGTTCGCTATTTACCGCATCAGAAGGAGTCGTAGTGGATGATTCAGATGATATGCTAGCAGGTGTGGATGTCGCTTCAGCAGTTCTCAGTTCAGAAGCAATCGATCCCGATTGCTCCTCAAAAAGAATGCGGTTACTGAGTAGATTAGTCAGAAATCTTCAACCCTCAATATCCATTCGATTCAAATGCTGTACACACTCGTATTGCGGTCTGTTTATGTTTTATTCTGATATTTATAAGGCAATCCCATAGCAGGACATCAATATTTACAGGTGAATGCAAGACGAACACCGCAGATATAGTGTACTACCTGTCTGTGGTCACTGATGGTCTTATATAAAATGTCAAGACGATAACGACATCCTCATCTAGACCATATCGCATCACATCTCTTCTGGGTGGAGTGAGCTAGTTGTGCTCAAGAAGCCTCTACCTGGATCAGCACTTCAATTGATGCGTTCGTGTAAAGGTGGTGTGTCTGTCTCCATGGTCACCTTTATACAGTGGAACACAATTTTCCAAACAACACAACTATTCAAAAAGCACCTCTTTTATGAAAACGTTCTCAGCCATTCTTTTTTCTGATATTTAGTTCAAAAATTAAAGGAATTTTTGGCGCTGAGAAACAGCAGCGATTTCTGATTCGTTTTTTATCATTCCCAAAACAGCTTTCGACGTTGAGAGTCGAAAGGAAAGCAGAGACGTATGTAACATTTTTTGTCTCGAAGAAGGTCGATTGGTTTAACAACGAACATCCTAGGACAGAACGTCATTCTGACGAGGTCCCTTACATGGTATATGTAGCTAGTAACCGGCACGTTATGAGTTGCATGTTATAGTGCTTATGAGGACTACCATGTGCTGGGAGTCTCTCTACTGACAAGATCAGCTTTCACAGAATTGATCAAGGGAACTACCTCTACTTCGTCTTCCACGACTTCCACTGACATCCTGCACTCCCCTCTTTCCATTCATACAAAGGCAAGATTGTCTGCTCCAGAAGTCTCAAAATCCCTTCACACCCACTAGGAGTTCCCATACCTCAGCACTCTCCTCTAGCAAAGGAACCTTCGACTCTTCAGTGCTACAAGCAAAAATCGCCCAGTAGTCCGAATCTACCTCGCACCTTCTACCTCTATTCAGCAAATAAACCGTCTTCCCATAATAAAGTAAGACTGAGCATTCGGCTGCATTATACAGTTATTCGCTCATTGGATCAACTACACCGACGACTTGCCTTCTCCTCTCTCCCGTAAAACAGACCCAAATTGAACCGATCCGCTGCTTCGGTTTCACCGCCACACCAATCTCAGTTGCTGAACACTAGACATCAAACTCGCCTACTTTGTAATGAAATTTGATCTTTGATCCATTGATACCATACGTACGTGATCCCCTTACAACATTGAAGTGCTAGACTAGTCAACCTGACGCACTCTAGCCTTATCGCATTAACAGCAATAATAAAATAGCTATTCTGCTTATCACTGCATTTTTTTTATTGCAATATTGTAATATTATTGCACCCATTATCATCTGTTGCAAATATTATCGATATTGGATTTGCAAAGCAACGAAATATTATCGACAGACTGCAATCACATTCACGCAACGCAACAAAATGCAATTAATCGCAGCTTCCATAACATTCATAATGCTCTTATTTTCCAAGCATGGTCGAAATCTTCGTTGTTACGTGCACACAGTAGAGTCAACTTTGTTTGCCTAGTATCAGTTCGATTTTATAGATCTCTAAGAAATCCTTCACCTATTCTGATGATTCTGCAAGTTTCAGAAACAGTGAGGAAACTGCACAGCAAAACTGACTTCAACACAACAGCTTCCAGAATAGAGGATACAAGAACTTCATCCAGAATGTCAGCGACTAAGGCACATGATGACAGGAACCAAAATTTTTATCTCACTCCACAACATTTTCACAGCTCAAATCAGACTGTCTCCAAATTTGCCCACATAACAGTGGAGAATTTTAACCTGGCATTTCAAATCATAAATGAGTTTACCGGAATCGCTACAGCAGGTTGCGCAGGATTAGGGACAACAGCATCCCCTTCAGGAGCAGGCGATACTCCTTCTCCTGGTGTCTGGGAGTGCGGCGTTTCGCCAGTAACAGCTGTACCTACAGAGTGAGTTCCAGTGGTGGGTGTTTGGGTGGCTGAAATCGAAACGCGTTCTGATGCTGTACTGAGTGCAAGAGCTGTATTTTCCGCCTGGATAAACTTCGCTGTTGTCACCGAACGTGATGACTCATCGTACTCATCCTTAACCTGATGCTGAAATATGCGAACGTCTTTGATTATGATCATCACGACTCACATATGGATCATGCTGAATCGCATCAACCTATTTTTATTATGATGTAAAAGTGATGAATTGGGTCCAGAAACATGTTCTTTGAAGACGGCCTCCAACAAAACAAACTCTGATATTACTATATGCAGTTTTTACGAGAAAAAGAATAATTAGGGACGACATAAATGCCAGAAAGTATTTGTTCGATTCCTCTGCCTTGCCGCTATAACGGGATATCACTGCACAGAATTCGAAGTTAGTTTATAGTGAGACCCATCTGAAGCACTCCAGAAAAATGCATTTCAAACACCTCACATTCCTTAAAGACTGACGCCTGTTATGCTTCGATTTCTGTGTCTATTCTGAGAAAAAAAAACCGTTATTGAATATTTCAACAGTTCATCGCAGTGTTTGAAAGGATTGATAAATCAGTTGAGAAGTACGACGTGTCATTCTATGGATTATTTTGAGCGTTTCTGAGGGAACTTAATTCTCTAGTGGAGCGACGAGATAGTACAATACTGCCAAAATTGAATTGCTTACGATACTGTTAGAACTAAATTTCTTGACGTTCAAGTTTGGGCACACTGAAGCTCTTAGAATTCCCTGTAATGACTCTACTGCTCGCGATGGATAATATAGCAAGAAGCTCAGGCAGCAGGAAAAGCTCAGGCAGCAAGCAAAACTATAGCAAGAAGCTCAGGCAGTAGGAATGAGTTAGAAAAAACAGAAGAAATGGAAGCTTGAAGTCCTGAAAACACCCAAACTACCGGATCAGAATTTTAGTGCAATTCCAGTAGCCATATATATGCGCATTACCTTATAGATGCACGTTTTTCAGTTTCATTTGGCTGTAGAAGTAAGACACAAGTGACAGCTCTACAATCCTATTTTCAAATGCTCACGCAGGCAAATATAAGGCAGCACAAGCTGAAAAGATGTGAGGGAAAGCCAACGCCGACCTTAGTTACGTAGATATATGCCACGATAGCAAGGACAACTAGAAATATTATGGCAATAAAAGCCATTTTTTTAACCGACCGACCGCTATAAGTAATCAGAAGCGAAATGAAGTTTTGATATCTATGCACTCTTCGAAGAAAGCATTTAATATAACTGAATCTGCATAATGTGACTTTAGAAATTATGATGAATCGAAATTTGTTAATTACTGGAAAATGCACATTTGGCCTACTTCTATACGGTGTTTTATTTATACACTGGGGAATATGGCGTTCCCAATTATACTAAATAAATATTAACAATACATCTTGTCGATGTTATCAATGTTGACGAATTTATCGGCGATAGATGAGATGACATTAGGCATTAAGGACGCTTATTTTGCAATATGTGCAATAATACTGCAGTAATCCTAGGACAGATACCATTTATATTTATCAATGATTAAATAGAAATAAGCGAGGAAAGAAACGAAATGAAGACGCGGCATAGAAGTGAATCGGCTGCACAGTGAAACATGACATTTTCATTGAAAGAATACAGAAAACAAATAAAACCCCCGTTGGCAATTACGATCGCATGTGGACGTTAGATCAAAATATCCTGATCACAACTTAAGCAGTAGAATGTATTTGTGGAAGATGACTTCACGCGGCACAACATTCCAACCGGAAACTACGCAATCCACAAACCGACTATTGCATTGTAATTCTAGAAGGCTCTCTTCCCTTGTGAAAGTTATAACGGCAAACCACGCAGGGGAATTTAAAGGACTGAACGAAAAAATTTATCGATATGAAAACTTTAAAGGGATTAATTTCCGCGAGTCGCCGTAATTTTTTCAGGAATTCAGCTCCACTCAAAACGCCGACTACGTCAAAATGAGTATTGTTCCGGCAAATATTCCTCTTATTCTTTGTCAAATATTCCCTTCTATGTCGCTCTCGAGATCACTCAAACTACCACTGGAAGTCAGCCTAATTCCGACTTTAAAAGAACTCCCCAAAAGACCATGTCACTGGGCCAGTATCTCGTGTATTTTGCTTGAATTACGTTTTAAGTCACGTAAGTACTCGCCGTACAAATAATAAATCTACCTTTTTAAGGAGTAAAACTATTAAATCACACGAAATATCGAAGTCATCCAAGCGCAATTCAAAAAACAACAACAAGCAAATTCTCTTCTATGAACAGAAACATTTTACTCGTTTAATTTTATTTCTACTAAATAAAATATTTCACACAAATATATGCATTTATTGTACAAATATATAAGGGAACTCTCAACGAGATATTGGAAGTAAAATTTCGTGAAAACATAGCAATAAAAGTAGGTCAATAGATATATATAGCGTTAAGAAACATAATTTCGTTTATTTACATATTTATGTGCGAATAATTTCACATTCGCGTAATCGACGTCGTTGATAAATTCTACGGATAATAATGCATCTTTCTACTTCGAAATCATTTAATCAATTGATCTTCTCGAGATATTCGTAGCTGTCGAATGAACGCAATCACTGTAATGATCCCCTATGTTCTAAAAATGTTCGCCACTCAAAATCTCTCAGATACACAGCGAAAAAGAACAATTTTTTTGCCTACAAAGCGAAGTGGCTTCCTCAAATCTCGTAAATATTAATAAAATAACCCATGCATACTAACTTAAAAACCCGTCCATTACAACTGCTATAAAAAAATAGAAATCGACGTCAATGGTTTTCACGAATCTATGTCTTTTACTTTAGACAAATAATTATGGAGATAAATTTTCGATATAACTTTTACAGTTAATAGAAATTGGCAAGTTGGCAATGAATGGAGTGGGAAAAACCTTCGGAAATTGTAAGTGGAGCATTATGATCATCGAAACAATAATTAAGCATATTTCATAGTCTCTCCAAGCAGTACATAATGGACTTAAAAAAAGAAAAGAATGCGAGCGCTTAAAAACATAAGAAGATCAACGATAAACATAAAATGTTTTCCAAAATACCTCGTCGAAGTGTGGGGGAACATAGCGTTATTTATGGAAAATTATAGGCAAGCGTCTAATCGATAAAGAGCGAAGAAATAATAAAAGATCGCCATACCATCGTTTAAATTAAGGTATAACAACGTATAGCAATAACTTCTATATTACGTGCTAAGTACCTCAACAAACGAAACAAATCCTAAGAGTTATGGACATATTCGTGCAAATTTCACAATCCTACGACAAGCCATAAGATTACGTGAGGAGAGCCTACTTCACGACAACATCATTTGTCGCTCCTTAACGAAGTGTCTAGGAAGAATTTGCCGTCCTATGAACCTTTAAGGCGCTAAGCTGGAAAGCTTTTTTTTGCTAGCGCGATTTTCATGGAACGGAGAACTTTTACTACGTCATTGTTGTGCATTAATCAGTAATAATACCGGCAAATGACGTATTAAATGTGGCATTAAATCGTTATGTCGGTGTTTTTTGTCTAGAAGGGACGATGAGATGGAAGCAGTATGGCGCCTCGCGAAACGGTAAGTTGGATGGCTCATACCAAAATAGCTCCTAATTAAACAAGCTGAAAGTATACGGTGGCACAGAAGCATCAACGAGCGCATGAAAAAACAATTTTTGTAATGCTTCAGCATTTTATGATTGTTGGTTGGTTAGTGATAAACTAAAATTTGCTATAACGAAAACTTATTGACGCTCATGTTAACTTGAAAGAGAAATGAAGTGAATCAAGGATGTGGGGAAAAGGGTGCTGCACCATGCTAAGAGAGGACAACTTTCTAGTGTTAGCTTTGGCGAAAACGCTCCTCTTGCTCCTTCCTTCCGCTTTCCCTCCCCTTCGATGAACAAAGAAATCACAGACCATACATACAGAATCAAGCAAAAAAAAAACAGCCGTACGCAACAAAACGGTGGCCTATTTCACTGCATGGCAGCCATCAGAGGAGAATTTATGAAGGACTTGCCGAGTCTTGAAGAGCGAATTTGACCATGGCTCACAGCATCAGTTGGAATCAAGTGTGCTACTTATAGGACGTCCTTTTCCCATCTCCCTCCCTGCTTACCCAGTTCTTCAACATACCGAATTATATTAAGATCTCATATTATTGTTCACATTAGACGGGACGTTCTCCAATCGCAATGATGCACTGATGCCCTGAAGAGACGTCGCAAGCCACCATCAAAAGGCAACTTATAGTTCGCTAAGCCATGAGGTGTTCCAAATGATCGGTTGTAATGGATCACGACAGGTAGAGCTATTGCCATGGGCAAGGATATTTTTATGTCGGCCGCAGCAGTTGATTGCATCCCCGACCAACTCGGAGTAGTCCCTCGAGAGGAATGGCTGCACGTAACATGGTGGTATGAATGTAACCAGCGCGAAGTCGGTTATCGCCATATAGCACCCGATTACTGCGCAAACGATTGTTACAACTGCAATATTGATGCATTAGTCCCTCTTCTTTTCGCTAATAATGTCGCAAGCATTTTTTGTTATTTGTTTATTTGTTTACTATCACCAATCCAGAGGAAACAATGAACGCTCTAATGATTTCTCATTTGGTGAACCAAAGACCTGAACGACTCTTAGCTCCTAAACTAAAAATCATTTAGTGCTGATTGGAAGGAAATCAGAAGGGAAAGTTTTTTTTGCCTAGAGCTGAAGGAAAATCCCCAAGTGGATTACTTCTCAGTACCTTGGACAATAAAACGAGAGGAGACTGAGGTAAGGAAAATTGAACTACACGACTCCATGAGAGAGAAAAGGATTACAGCAATTTTCCGAAGGAATCGCATCTTTGAGCGCAAAACAAGTTCTCGTAACTTTCTGTGAGTGGGACTGCGATCTCCGCACCCCCATCAACTTTGAGTAATTCAGTACCACCTTTTGAAAAAAGTCTGCAAAAGCCATGCAAAACCCACAACTTTTTTTTAAACAAATATGTTCCCTAATGAATAAGTTTCCCTTAACTTATCAGTCTGAACAATGCTTCAGAAAAGCAAATTACTGTAAGAGCATGAAATTGAACCCCCCTCAATGACAGTACATGAATCCTGAGATGTTCTGCAATTTAAAGCGGCCTCCGTTCTTTTTTCCACCACTTTACCGCGCAGTGAAGGGCGACGGCTCGGAAATTCCAGCGGAGCTTTAGTGAAATTAAAGAAAAGGAAGTGCTCTTCTCTCTTTGTTTATAAAATGAAGTGGTTAGAGATCGCAGACTACGCAGCGCGTGCCAACAAAAATATCGCTTACTATTTATGACGATAGTCCATGCGATTTTCGCCTTAGGACTTCTTTCCCAAACTCTGAAAAAAATGCAACCACTCACCTTGTCTAATTAACGAAGAAGATCTGGAAATAAAGTACGGCTGCCATCAAAGATAGGCTGTTCAACATGATGAACTTGGAGCTTATTAAAATATATTTTCTGTGTCAAGGAAAGAACTAATTTTTTCATGAGAAACAGTTCTTTGTGGGTCATTTCGTCCAAAAAGGATTATATTTGCTGAGGACAAATATATGTGATTGCAGAGGGACCACGGATGAAACCATATCGTATAACATGACATTATAAATCCATGGGCTTCTATGAATGCCTATTTTTAAAACAATTTCTCATTGATCAACGACCAGGTAGAGGAAATTTGATGAAATGTTGCCAAGATGTGCACAATAAAGGGAACTTTAACAGCACAAAAAGCAGAAACCACTTGTAATCTCTCTGCGTTTCTTATCGCGTTGCACTGCATTGCATCATATTGCTTATCTCCATGCTAGCAACCTTTTTTTGCCATTTACAATGCTCCGTCTTACCTGCTCACATGTGGACGTGAATATGATGTCACCATAATTTCATAGAAAAGAGGAAAAAGACCTGGAAGGACCAGAAATGGGCTGAATTCCGAGAAAAAAGCGAATGAAATCTGCATGAGCACATCACAAAATACCTTTTTTTGCATGAACGGAATTTGTTAACAGTATTTTTTCGGATTTTTAAGTCCCCTATTTGCAACAGTTTAACTTATTTTTTGCACGAAAAGGTGCAGTTCTATCATCGTATATAATACTGAGAGAGGTATATCATTTCTTGGCAAGCTTCACTGATGCGCTTAATCGAAGCATCACTAGAAAGACTTACTCTTTAATGCTTGGTATTTTCCAGTCTTTGATTTGCTCATCGAAGACTGCCGCATTGAACCAAAGATTGCATAACGTTGGTAATGTGATGCATGATATAGGAATTGTTGTGCTTCCGAAGAGATTCATGAAAGGCGTGAAATCAGGAATCGTTAACGCAACTAATAGTACCGCCGCTAGATCAATCGTGCGAATGATAACGCGTTTCACGCAAAAAACTGCAATATTTGATGAGTGCACATTAATCGTCACATGCAGATTAAATATTCGTTAAAGGTGTGACACGTTCGTTTTTTAATTATATAGCGCTCCTGCATTAAGATGATAGTGCAGAAGAGACCTGCTGCACCATTTTGGTTATAAGGCCGCATAAGCTCTGCTTCTCCCACTGTTCATCCATTCATAAATCAACTTTTACAGCGTGCAATCCCATAGGTATGAATGCTGCACATCTCTCTGTATTTTCTTCCCGTTAATTTCTGAGAATCTATAGGAAGCTGATTTTATGCGCAACCAAACTAACTGTCTCTCGCATCGTCCACGCAGCAAAACAAGCAAAAAAAGCTAGAAATTTTTGCAAATGTTCGCTTTGATTGAAATTTAAATGCAGCATAGAGCCGATGTTTTTGTTACTTATGTGATGACGGTTCAGTGCACCCACTGTGGTACACTTGGTCATAACGTTAACGTTGCGATATACAATGGCCAAGTCATGAAGAGGTGTAGTGATATGATGGAAATCACATGACTGAATTGCGCGAAGGTTATATTATATTTCAACATAAACGGCGATGGGATGAGCACTTTGTTAGCTGTTCCTTCTCTCCTCGTTGTTATCATGTGTGCGTGTTGGTTTAGTGTGCCATGGTTTTTCTCTTCGTCTAAGATAGCTTCCTCCTGAACTCGAGGATCCTCATCAACACTTCGTCGCACTACAGCATCTCATATTGCAAGCTCATCAATGAAATGGCACATTTATTACTCCTTGATGAATAATAAAAGTAGTTGCAGTTCTATCCGCTCATGGTAGCCTTTTCACACTCTCCTCCACCTCCCTCTCCCCAACATCTTAATTTGGATGGATTAGCAGCAAATTTGGGGATTTCAATTTATAATTCAAAGATCTATAGAAATTAAAATATATTTCGTAGCCTGTAACCAGTTTTACTCAATTCATAAAATATTGCAAAAATGCACATATGGGACTGCCAATGAATTTGTCCGCAATACATCATAAGCTGTTATTCGATAAGCTTTATAGTTTTGCATGCGACTCTAACAAAATATTTAGCAATTTTACACATTCATTAATGCGTTTCTTTCCAAAAATTAGATAATTTCATTGCAACCTCAGAATTCTATATTATTGGAAATAACGCATCTTCTGTCATACTGAGAGATAAGTATCCCCTCAAATGACTCAAAGATTCTGCATAAAGCTGTATTTATAAATTTTCTATAAATGTAGTTACTTATTCCCCACATAATACAGAAAAAATGGAGCCATGATTTATATTGCTTCTTATTAATTGATCAAATCAGATCAGGTGTAACGAACCATGTGGAACATGAAAGATATTTTCGACTTGTTGATTGATCGGGTTTATCATAATCAATAAGGCCAGTATACAGTGTACGGCGATTGCAAGATCAGCCGTATATCGAATCCACGATATTTGTACAGAGTCGATTACCGAACTGTTCATGCTCCCACCGTATACGACGTATGCAAAGATAGATAGTGGCATATATAGTATTGCCACACCTCAATCAATCTTCCATTTTCAAATTGGCATGAAAATTCAACTGATCTGAGTGACTGCAGTTATCACCTCCTCGAATTACAGATTTATTAATGAGAAATTCATTTCCTCTGACGTAATCATGTGGTAATCTCTCTCCTCTTTTATGTCTTTAGTGTTATGAGTTTACAAGCTTCACATATATGTATCGCTTTTTGATTCTTCAAATCCTTAAATAAAATTGATGAACGAACCTGATGGAAACTAAAAACACAATCTTAAAACACACTGAAAGGTGTCGATCATTTTGATTAGAAGGTGAAATGCACTCTACTAAAGACTCATTCGGTCTCTAAACGGCTACTTAGTAACAAAATAGTAACAAAACACCTACAAATAAAGCCAGCGATAATTGATTTTGAGAAATCCTTCGGGTTATACATGTCGTGTTGAATTGTAGGGAAGACGTGATGTCCGTTGAAGGCGAACTCGAAGGTACCCAAGCTAAGTAACGCTTGTAGAAAGCTTATTTTTGGATATTCGACTTGTTTTACACACGCGCTGAGGTCAAGTCCCACACTTGCTAATATCAATCCGACTGCCACCAGCGTACAAGCCATTGCTATTACAATTACGAGCCTAAAATTACTACTTCCATTTGTTAGCGCTCACTCGACTTCCCCAATAAATTCTAAATGCACTAAGATCGTCATTAATTTGCCATTAATTCTAGTATTATGAATTTCTAGTAGTATGGTTTCCTCTCTTGCTTTTTGGTTTTCTGAGCTCTTAAATATAACTGTTAAACTTTTATTCAAAATTTAGATAGCAAAACGATAGGGAAAAAAGTGGTACGACAGTCGTGATATAGTATGTGGAGCGATTTCATACTGTAGAAATAATTCTCCTAGGATGTAATTATTCGTATATGTCGATGTTATGCTGTTGAAAAATTCAAATTGGGAAAATTCAAATGTCTCTCTTTCATTTTCTTTAATACTTAAATTCCGCTATAACTGAATTTCTTTGCTAAAGGTAATGATGATAGATGCATCATCGACAAACACGGAACGGAATTAACTAATCGACACAACGAGAGTAGTGAATTAAAACGCTGCCATTATTGTTTTTTTCATCTAAGTGGAATATCGGAACGATGAGTTCATTTCATCGGTATAGAGAGCGCTAAGAAACAAACCAAAAGTCAGCGGGCGATTTCAGATAGGTAAACGGAAGGATACAAACGGAGACGATTAGGAGCATATAGCAGAGATGAATATTGCCACCAAATGATACGATGAAATTTCGAAAAACTCGCGATGATAGAATCACATAGACAACCGCTGTGCCAAACTGTGTGAAATACACACATATATAAGCGACGATTCTATAAATTCTTATTCAATTATTTGTTATTATTTCAAATTATGAGGAAAAAATTGAATTGCAATGAGCGGAAATATTTTTTCTATAGCAGAAAAATACTGAAAGAATTTCCTTCTCCCTCTGACAAATACAACAAACATGAAGCTGCAAAATCACTTATGAAACAAGCCACTCACAGTGTAATGATGTAACGAGCGCGCTTTGCAAGACATTGCTTAGAGATGATGAAATGGACAATTTGGTCAGAAATTCTAAATATCTGATGAGACGACGTCATCATTGGATTCATTAGGAATATTTCGCAGTTTATCAAAAATGTCCCAATCGAAATTTCATATTATTTTCGTCATTTCAGTGGATATTTCCCAATTTGGCGCCTTAGACAGAATAAATAAAGAAAGCAAGAGAATTTTCCAACTACTACTGATGTTACGAAGAAACTGACCTCATTTTATTGCCCATACTTCGTAAAGCCATTTCCGGATATGGTTTACGGCAATGTGTTTGATAAATGGGCCATCGTTCTCGCATAATCACCCAACTTTTGCCGAGTTGATAGCCTGTTATCGCAAAAAATATGCATATCACCAGCATAAATATGATTCCGACCGGAAGACCTGAAACCGTATCATGAATGAAATAAATAATGAAAAGGAATGAACTAAAATGCTCCAGGAGACGAACACGTTCGCCGATTTGATAAATAATAGAACGTATAATTTTGCTAGTTTTTCTGGAATATGAAATAAGAGGGAAAATGTGAGAAACATTGATGTTTTGCTATGCTATTTATGCGTAAGTATTTCATTTGCATTAACGCAACTTTTACTTAAAGCGTCCCATTAGGTCGATTAAATGGATGCACACCGTAAAAAGATTGGTTGCGTTATCGATTCTTAAGGACGAGATGCATACCTGTCTTTATAAATGCGACTGGCATCGCAACAACGCCACCTCCAACAAGATCGGCGACGAGGAAAATAGCAGTTACAGGCCAACCAAGACCACGCGGTACTTGCGCTGTGGAGATGCGTTTACGCAATGGTTTAGCAGCATTAGAAGACTCTAAATTAAACGTGTTCTTAAATGGATTGTTGCCTCATTGCAGTTTTCAGTAAGAACCCCAGGGATATAGGAGCCAAATATGTTATTGATGCCGATAATTATAGTGAAAATTACTTGAAGATTATTGAATAAAAAGATATGTCTAACACAGCAATGAGTATGTGGAAATTATTTTACCCTTCAGTTATCTTTTTTGAGAAATATTCTTGACTCTAGCAGTCGGCCTCAACGAACTCAAATAAACCGGCCGATCATTGAATTTTTATCAGCACGCTACGCTGGTTTCGATGCTGTTGTTCCCCTTCATTTTGCCGCTTATTTGCTTTATTTGCTTCACGAGCAAGTAGGCACTCATTCATGAACTTCAAGTATTCCGTAAACGCATTCTACGAGTTCCGATGTTCATTTTATTCATTTTTTTACCTCAATAATATATGGGTACCAGATCCTTTAATGTGATACCATTATAATAAGCACCGTTGTGTGGATATCACTTTATTTCGTACCAAATCTTTATCTTTGCTCTCCTCCAACCTTTATATTTTTTTAAATTTTTTTTCCAGATTTTCCTCTTTTCGGTGAAAGTTTCTTTCTTAATTGAAATTGTTTTACCCAAAAGGTTGAGAATTTTAGATATTAGGCTTAAGCAGGTCAAGATGAAGCAAAATAGGTTTATTTGTAAATTTTTTGAGTGACTTTTTTGGAATAGTCTCTGTTAGTGCAATATTTCTGCACCGGACACCGTTTGAAGAGATCAGCCCGTTTCTTTGAATAACATTTGAAGAGCTGTGTTATTCACGTTAGGAAGAGAAATAGGTGGTTAAAGTGAAAAGAATATTACCACAGATGATATTCGAACTGATACTTACGGATCTTTTTGAGTCGACCGATTTCCGGGCACTGCCATCGGTATCGATACTTAATCTGCCGTCACTAATGGTCATCGGTGGACCATAATTCGCATCGAAGCTCACCGTCGAATTCCGAGGGAAATCCACGTTGGGAATTTTATTCTCAATTTTGGTGCCAATATTGCCTTCCATTTGCAATTGTTCTTTCTTTTACAGTTTGTGAATAACTAAACAGTGTAACTAAACAGTCGAAGCAAAATTTTACGTCTGTTTTCGAGATATTTGAATAAAGGCAATAAATCCAATGATCGTTGTCAGCACTAAAAATATCTCTTACTTTTAAAAATTTCTCGTGCAGAAATTTTTACTTGAGAGTTGCATTAATCCCTTCTTCGATTATCGAAGTTAATAAGTATTATCGAAGTAGTAAGTTTCAACTGAGTGGTAACCTAGTAACTATTGTAATCTTCGATATTTTCAACCATTAAGCAAAAAGAAGCGATCGGCTGGAAATTTCAAGAAAAATTCATTGGAAAATTGTAACGTTTTCAGCGCTTTCGATTTTTCAAACTCGGTGAAGCGATTCGTTAAAAATCAATATCTTAAGATCGTTGACATGAGCCTATTCCTAATAAACACTCTGCTAAATATTTTAACACGGCTATGCAAAAAATTATTCTTAACAATCCGGCGATCACTGAAATGCAAATATCGATCAAATTGGAGCGATTAGACTCAAACATTTGGTCGGAATTGGTCATTTATCGTTAATCCCATCATTACCAGTCGTTTAATCACCATGTGGATATTCTCATAAATTCAAGCAGAATTCAAGCAACGACTGGAGGCGGAATAGTTTGAAGGTGTTTTTCACCGTTAATTCAGCACTCTGATTCAATGGTTATTTCGTTTTTAAAGTGCTCGATAACTCTATATTGTTATGAATTTTCATTTATTTATTTTCTCGTTCACATGTAAACAAGTAAACATCAAACCACTATGAATGTTTTATTAGTACAAAAAGTTCCGCTTGGATGAATGTTACTTGTTGAATTAGGAGGAAAGGTGTTTAATTGGAAATATGCGGAATTTTTTCATATCAATCCAATGGTAATTGAATGGTACTCGATGTAATGCCTCTAAAATCAGCTACGGAATATATTGCAAAGAATGAGTGGAATGTAAAGGGAGGAACACAGAAACCTTACAACCAAGACAACTACAAAAACAACGTAACAGCTCAGTTACAATGGAGAGTTGCTTATAAGGAACGTCGTTCAACTGATGAACTAAATCAGCGCCTTCTGCAATCGTTGATATGATATTTACTTATTATTATGGTAGTTAAATATTCCCTAACAGATAGTGGGCGGTATCCATATCGTGATTTCCTTTTTTATTCCATTTTTGTGTACTCACATGCAAGGGAGCATCACAAATCGGTCATAAAACCTTTAAAGTAAAATCATACTAATTTTCGTCATGATCATTGATCATGACAACCCTTATCAGTGACAACCGACTGGTTTTTTACAGAATAAAAATGTTCAGTGACTATTTGATTTGGTAGATTCGACCACATCACTCGCTCACCTTCTCAAAAATGATCAGAGGTGGCAAATATCCTTCAGCCTCTTATTGTTGGAAGAGACTGAGTAATTTTCCCTATACCACATTGGATATTGATTACGTTAACTCTCATAAGCAGAAAAGAGCAAAGCCATTCTCCTTGATAAGAACACATTAGCGCAATCTGAACGTGCATGCTCCTATCATAAAGTAGGAATAAGTACTAATCGCTTGATTACCTATAGTGTAGGATGAGAGAAAAATCTTTATCAGGTTTGCTGAGGTATAGGTGATCCGTACTCATACATAAACGTTTAGCTACTATTATTTTAAAATCAGTCCCACTCATAAGTAGTACACAGTTCCAGATCTCACAGAAGTTGACGTTTGGCAACGCGCACAGCAAAACCGTTCTTGCTTTATTGCTGTTTATCTATGAGCAGTTGAATAAAGTTTTCCTAAAATCTACTTCCTTTCCATTTTTCCCTTCACTGAGCCATCTTAGCGAAGCAGTCCTCGTCCTCTGAAAGTATTGTTGCAAAAATGAAAATGTCCGCATAGACGTATTGCATCATTCATCGCTGCCTAGACTTGTTTCTGTTTGAGAGGTATTGGAAGGGTTGCAATATAGGATAGATCCACTCTCATTCACATCCAAAATAATTCCCCAAAACCTCCTAAAATGGATTAAAACACGCATAATAGTGCAACTATTTAAAATCACTTATGAGGTATCCACATCGTGATTTCCTTTTTTATTTCATTTTTATGTACTCAAGGTGGCTACCTTGATTAACTTCACAGGTGAGGGGGTCATATTCACGACTTAATTTTCTATTTTTTAAACATACTTGCTATATTCGAATATTTCCTAAATTTGACTATATTTATGTTAGCAAAAGTTTTCTGCTTTATTTATTCTAGTATAGTAGAAATATTTCTCCGTGTTTTGAAAATATTAAAAAAATAATCCATAGAATTTTTATGGATTCTGCAATTTCATAGTCATATGATTACACTGATATCAATGAAGGACATAATTTACAAGAGGCAATTAAATTAGCTTCCAACCTTATCACCGAGGACCTTAAACACTATTTTTTTGTGATTATTGCAATGCATTGCTTATCGATTGCGTGGCCAAGTTATTAAATTACCCTTCTTTATGTATGTATTTCACTGATTAAAAAGAAATAAACGCAAAAGTTGGCATCAAACAATTGCCAAACTGATAACTGATAGTATGTTATCATTTAATTACAAAAAAAGACAAATTAACACAACGAGGAGAAGACATTTTTGGAAATAAAACTGCATAACGAGACAAATGATGGTCACAAACTTTATACTATAAAAATTCGCTGACTTGGCAATAGTTCGATGCCATTTTGATAGATTAAACACTATGCAATGTGCTGAAATATAGACAAAAATGACCAAATTGTAGAGATCACCCGATGCACCAAGAGCGATCATCCGGATTTTGAAAAAATGGAATCCATAAAATCCACCTGAATTGTTGCAACGAACTTAATGCTCTGTTGCTAAGTAAATATGATGTGTTGCAAACATTTGCTCTAATCTCTCCTCCTCTCCCACAATGAAAACAATTAAAGCAGCACTTCAGTAACAATAGAGATCGGTAGTGTCATCAACCAAGGATGGATTTTGAATCTCCTATTTTTTAGAATATTTCACTGTCGGTGATGAGATTAGTTAGCTGATTATACGATAAGGAAATTTATGCAACGTGATAACAATCTATAATCGATTGGTGGTTTGCACAGATCATATTTTAATAAAGATGTGTCGTTCACTTGTATCTATGGATAAGAGGTTTCCGGGAAATGGTCGCTAAATGACAAAAATACCGAGATGCCACTCACAGATCTTTTGTTCTAGAATAATGCTTTTAAACATCGAGGGCACTACAATCGTCATGAACTTCCTCCAAAGTTTCTGAGAAAGAAGAGAGGATGAGGGATCAAGGTAAAGCTTTCTTAGTTAGCAGTCTACACAGTCGTTCAGCAACATACATGAGATCCATCATTAACGTCATAGTCATTAAACCTTTACTGTGTAATGCTTTACGATTTTCTTGCGGTCATTATCCAAGGAATTTTGATTGCCGATCACCTTTATGGTCCATAACGTTGCATTACCTCCATACGAGAAATGGACAACTGAAAACATCACTTGTGCAGGTAAATGCTAATAAATGAGACTAGCACTCGGAAATACGATCGACTGACTTATCGCTAAGGCTTTCTTAAATTGATGAAGAAATAGAACGCCGTCGGAGAGGTGCCTATGAACGCTGTTATGATAAGAGCGAAATTATGCACTTTCCCAAACGTAAAACGTGTCTTCAACTTACTATCACCATCATAATAGTTCAAAAATGCAGACTGAGCTCGTTCACTCGTTGTTTACGATACTCAAAATATTCACTAAAAACTTCATGAGCTTCTCGAAATTTTTTTTTTCTTGAACAAGAATCATACGTGCAATAGCCGAAAGTGCTCAAATCGCATCAACGTATAAGCGATTTCTTTCATCCGTCAAATACGCCATTTAAATGAATAAAATGAGTAGCCCATTTCCCAAACGCTTCAAAATACTTCTTGAAATATTAAAAAAATCCTTTAAACACTCACAACAGCAGAAAAGAGAAAATGATATTGTCATATTCCATATAAAATTATGATTCAAATGCATTGCACTAGACAGCGTCCAATGACCCAAGTATTTTGCAATAAAGATATAACAGTGATTATTCCAACAATTTCCAGAGAAAATGCAAAAATCTAACAAAAGAAGGAACGATGCCGAAATTCTTGGATAACAGTTGTTCACTTTAAAATTTCCTTCATTTGCAGTCTTTCATTTTTGACCGTGAGATGAATTTCGATCGGCTACGCGTGAAAAATGAGTGTACATACGAAGTAAACACATTTGAATAGGTAATTAAGGGCCAAAATATGGATACGCTCCGTGTTTGCATTAATTCACTTTCATTTGCTCACCTTCCAACGCATTTAATTGCATGATGTCAACCGCTATAATTCCATTAATTCACTACTCATCACACCTCCGCCGCTGTAGCTTGCAATTCTATCGCCATAGCTTTTCTCTCTTATGTTTTCGTCTTTGATTTCAGAAACAGCAGCCATTCTTATAGATTATATCGGTGAAGAGATGGAACATTTATAGATTATATCGAAGAGATGTTTATCTAGGTTGAACCTAGGACACTGTGTAGATTATATTTCACAGCTTTGAATTATACATTTCACAAAGTGTGTAAAACTAGCCACTTTTGTTTAGTGATAAAACAGTATTGCACCACTCATTCCTCGAAATGAACATATTCTGAAATAGTATTCATCTTGTGGACTGATGAAGCTGCAATAAAAATTTCAGCGCGTGCTCATCACCATATCCGTTTCTTTTAGTTCGCCTAACTGTCCACAGTACACCATCATATCCTACGCAAATATAAATCCACCCAAAACAACTTCAAAGTCAAAAAGCAAAAAAATGACAAACATTCTACGCAACCTTCTTTCCGAATAGTGCAACAACTTTCTTTCCCCAAATTCATTCGTGATGTCTAGAAAGCTATACTTTTTTCAATATCTCGCTTATTAGTCTTATCGCCAGGCTATAACAGACAGAGCTGCAGCTCACCTGAAGCCCTGCGAAAATAAGCAAGACGAACATATCTGATTATGGCTTCAGCGTTTGCAAAAAAAAGTCTTGAAAAATACGCTCGAAAAGACGAATTGCAGCCACAAAATGTGCGCATCTTTATAGCTTAACGGTAATATACTGCTGCAGAAGCCCTTTTCCCCGAATACTCTCACTCCCGGCTTTGCTTTTAAATTACCACATCACATACCTACAGTCTTTATCTACAGTGCTTCAAAACGTCGCGATACCATCAAAACGAGAAAAACACCACAGTCATGATTCTTGTCGCTCAACTGCAACCTCTCTATCTCTGTGCTCATGCTCCTTTCCTCGCCACCCCTTATCGAAAAAATCAGCTATAAATTTTAAAGAAGCCAGAGCTAGAAAATGAGCAAGCACCAAACACAGTGATCATTTTATGCAGTAATAATAAAACTATCCAAAAATCAATTTCAATTTATCCGTTTCGGCTAAATCGATAAGAAATACCACTGACACATAGCTTCAAACTGAATTATTCCCAACAGTCTCTGCTCAACTTTCTAAGAAAAAGGAGAATTTTCTTGAAAATATTGATTAATGAATATTGGTTATCTGACACCAAATGATCCTTTATGAATGCTACGTAAATCTGAACGTCGAAAATAATGTAACCGACACTTTGTGTGATATATAGCAGTTCAATGAGGACGGTTCACTCCTTCCTAAAATATCTCTCAATGTCCCTCAAGGTACTCATTATCAGCTCCCAAAATTATCAGCTAAAATATGGAAATAGCTAATTACCTAACCGTCTAAAAGAGAAGATGCTAATTTCATACATCTATCAAATGCCCATATACGACCACTTAGAAAATTGTCGAATAGCTTCATAAACATCACGAAAACCAGCGAACGCAAATATAAGTCGATCACCTTGAGGAGCATTATTGATCGCTCGTAAAAAGGAGCCGATGCAAAGAAAAACAAAAATCGCATTGGCGATATTTCTTCTCAAAATGAAGAAAACATACGTGGTAGGCTCTTTACACTCCGGTTCTAATATCCATCCAAACCGCAACTGCACACCTATTTTCGATGTTTATGACATAAGCGTCCGATGATACTATGTCCGGATAAGAAGAGTGCTTCAACACCTATTTCAGCTGTTTGTAGTCTTGAACGCTTAGTACACATAACTCCTTATTCAACTCCATCCGCATATCACTTCTTCATTCCGAAGTTTCATTCATCCCACAGCAACCGCGTCCACCTTCACAAACTCACCACGCAAGTATAGGACAGTTCCCACGTTATCTCACTCTTAATGCAATGCTCTGCCGTTCGAAAATCTCATCGTTGAATTCAACGGTACATTTCACAATAAAGCCCATTTATTTCCCGCTAGTTTCTCAAAACGCTCAATGCAATTTGATGTTCCCGAATGGCTGACAGAGCAAGATGATAAAAATTGCTTCTGAAATAGCTATCAACTCAATGTGGTCGCCGGTCAAAATATTGTCCAGCACGTTTACGTTGTATAATTCTCATACTGCAACGAAGGTTTACCGCAAAATTTTGCATAATTTGCAATAATGCAACGAACATTTTGAAACAAGATTTTGGAATTTATCAAAGTAGCTACTTCAACAATTATTCAAACTTTCAAAGAAGTTTATCGATACGCAAGCAATTAATAATATTTTAATTATATCATACTGCATAGTGAAGGCGAACACTAAGTACCATAACACTTTCGTATTACTTCTTAATTTGCTAATCAAAACTCTCAATGCAAAACGTTTCTTGTTTCCCACTTCCTTCGCTCCTCTTCCTCCTCTCCCTTTCACCGCCCTGTGCCGTTGGAAAGCAAGTTTACGTTTTCCAACGCGTTTATGAATAATGGTTCACAAGTGGGAGATATTTGCGAGAATGATAAAAACCATCGCTGAATGCAACAGATGTTTACAATCTCATAAATAAAATATAGTATAAACATAATGAGAACTGAACAATAAAACATGAAAGTGACTATATAATTCATTAATCAATGATTCCTTCAATGCTTTACTACTGACTCTGAAATTTTTACTACTGAAAACATAATCATATTTTGCACTGTGCTTCCAACAGTCATTGAAATATCTAACGAAACCTCAGAAATAAACATCTAAGGTAAATGCTTATCAGCCTTACATTGTACTCAGTTTCACTTTATATTACATTAATTATTGCAGACTTTTCTCAAACTTCAATAAAGCAACTATTGAAGCAGCTGGTAAAGCTCTTACAAAATACCCGCATAATATATCAAAATTAATTATACAAGAGATCTCACAATGACTTCGTAGTGAACGCATTCCCGCATGGTAGAATTGAGATAAAAGATGTCGATGCGAGGAACGTTCTGCAGTGATAGACTGCTACAGTAGATGAGTTTATAACGTACCGACCCCTACCTAGGATTGTTTGACTTCTTCACTGATGGTATTGTGTAGCCATGATGGGAAGAAATCTCATTTTCTGACGTGCTCTCATGTTAGGATTTACTGGATTTTGAAAAAAAGTACTTTCTTGTACTTCTCATTCCGCAACGTGCTTGTACATAAATAACTGAACTCACTTCCATATTCGCCTCCCACAACGCCAAACTCTATCTCATTGCTGACTTAAAAACGCTGTCACAGTTATCCTGAAATAACGTCCAGCAAGACATTATGCTGGCTTGTATTTCTCTACATTTAACAAGGACACTGTTATGTTGTTATACATTCTGGGACGACCTATTTGAGGGTAAAAGCTTGACGGAAACGATCATGATGGATATCTTTCGACATGACCTTGCAGCAGTAGTGCCCCAAAAGGCGTTATAATAACATACACTGTGTTATAAAGTAAATGAAATGGAAACTGGTGACGGTGAGTCTGCACTGACCACCCTGAAGTATGAGGTTGAGAACTAAAGGAGTGCGCACGTCTTACTGCGCTTATTAATCATCATTTGTGTCGTCTGGTTTTTGCTGGCCTGTTGGAGGAGTTGATGGTCTTTCACCTGCAAAAAACATCCTTTATGAGCGGACTATTTGTTGTACTGTTACTTCTTACCGTCGCTTTCAAAAGGAGATCAGTATCTGCGTCGAAACGAAGGTGAAGTTTTTTAATGAAATTTCCCGAGCAGTACAATAGAGGTTTTTAGAAAGATTTAAAAAATGACAGTATCGAATACCTATTCAAAAAATGTATAAGTAATTCTATACGTAATTATAAGTAATTCTATTCGAATTACCAAATGAAAAAGTCCCTTTCTCAAAATATCATAATTTAGTTCAGCTAATGGCATCATCATATCGAACGGCTGGTGGGACCGCAATGGAATAGCGGACGATCATATGTCATCGAAAGTGGATAACTGGTTTTTAGTCCAAATTGATACCGCAAAAATGGGAGGAATACAGCGTTCCCGACAAGTGACAACCTGTGGCCAACATGGATGGCCAATATTTGCAAATAAATGAAGGCTGATATTAGTACGGCTATTGTGCTGTACCGTTAGCTATACCATTATTGCAGATATGCAGTATGACTTACTTTATTACGCTCTTTATCGTCGTCTTTCACCTGCGATTGATAGAGGACAATTCGATAGGTGCCAATAATAGCGTTACGGGCACCCTTTGGCGCTGCTTCCCTCATCATTTTTTCATCGATACCGTATTCTCGCAATGTGTGCCATACGTTACGAGCCACTGAACTAGTGTCTAGTTCCTCTTCATTCGGTACCGTACTACACTGTACGTACGACCTTGGGAACTTGCTTTCACGCAGCCAATAAGCCTTCTGCAATGATCGCTTTGAATGCTAGTTCAGGCAAAGAGCCCTCCCGATTCTACACTTTCACTAGCGGATCGAATTTCCAAAGAGGAGAGAAGAGACTGGGGGAAAGGGAAATTTTTTTAAAAACGACTAGGAAAAGGTTTCATGGATGAAGGCGATTTTTAGATTTCAGTGGTATATGAAAGTTCTCGAATTGCTGCATAGCACAGGAATGGATGTTAACTCATAACGAACAGCAGATAAAGCCTTTACATCTTTCGAAATCCAGTGTCGGTAGACGCGTTAAGTCCACAATGCTAAATTTGATCAAAAGAAGGAATAGCAATAACGGGACATCATCATAGGCCAAAAAACGTTAACTTTGCTCCAAAATGGATGTGCTGTAATTCACACCTATAACAGATTCTATGGAAATTGCGAAGCACTTATCGAAACGAAGGTGAATCGAAGAAAAACAAAACGACTTTTAAAAACACTTTGAAACAACTTGAAAACTGACCAACCACAGATACTAAAAATGCTTTTTTTACGCCTCGACTTCACATCAACGATTCATATGATATAATATACTTGGAGGAACAATTAACAAGCACCATTGTTAAACCAATGCAGCTAAGTACGGTAATGAAAACAATTGGAAGTTAAGAGGAAATCGTTTTTCAAAAGTTCAAGCTAACTGATGCAAGCTGTACGAATTAGACAATAAACGAGGAAAGCACAACAAAAATGAATAACATCTCTAACGAGGCATACTAAAAATAAGTATAAATTGAAAACTTAGGGGAAAACGATTGAATTGGATTTGTTTCAGACTCTCTTCTGATAGCTGAGACCTTGGTAATTTATTGCATTTAAATTGACTAGAGAAAGATATCCATCCATGACACTGCACAAAAATTAAACTGAAGCCAAAAAATAATTAACAAACTTATAAGCCAATTATATAACAAATAATAATTAAAAGGGGCAGTGCACCTTTACATCAAGGACGGTCAATCGTCTATTGGGATTCGCCTCGAGCATTCTGTTGATTAAATGTTGCGCAAAAGTGCTTAGATAATCCGGCATACTGTATACCCCTTTGAGAATATTTTGCGTGAGATCATTCAATGTTTCACCTCGAAATGGTGTCACTCCAACAAGCATAAAATAAAGCAATACCCCCATCGCCCATATATCCACCATTGGACCTGAAAACAGATAAATGTCATAAGGCTTCAGCACCTAACCGATAAATAGTATTTAACTATAACTTAGCAGTGAAGTTTTTTCAATTGGCTCTATTTTCAGTGACGAGAACGACGATATGCAAAGATTTGCATCGATGCAGGTTGTGGGGATGTTTTATTAAAATTTCTACTATCAATGAAACATTGTCAACGGAATAAACACTGAAATCGATTTTGTTAGCTGCCCATCATCCTCGAAAATATGTTTTTTTTCCTATAAATCTGAAACATATATCTCATTTTTGAAAAACATTATATTTTCAAGAGCTCTGTGAGATGTCTGAACTCCAAACTTGTCCATATTTTTGATTTTAATATTCCTTAAAAATAGATATGCAAATACAATACGGTTTCGATCAATTTGGTCACTCAATGCCTGCTCAAACTTTGCATTTTCAGTTTTGCATGGTACTGCCATAATTTCAGTCCCTCCTTCAGCTATTTAAATTGGTTTTATAAGTTTGAACCTAGTACCAAAAAGACGGACAACTTTAATTCATTAAAATCATCATCAATGCATAAAGCTGTGGTACAAACCTGAATAATCCTTATCCTGGAAAAGTTCCGGAGCTGCATATGGAGGCGAACCACAAAACGTTGATAGATAAGCTCCATTCTCCACCTGGCATGAGAATCCAAAATCGGCCAGTTTCACCCAACCTGGATGTGCGAATATCACATTCTCAGCTTTGATGTCGCGATGAACGATATCCTTCGAGTGCTGAAATATGGAAAATAAATAAATTTAAGTTATTTGGGACAATGTGTGTAGGAAAATGTTGTAAGAAGGTCACAATCTAGCAGTATGGAACAAATAAGGAATACATAATCACATCATTCTTGATTGCCATAGGAAGCGAGCTAATTACTAAGGGAAGTAATATTGCTCGAAACTGAGTGGCTGACGTGGCGATCGCTATCGCACTTGTATTTGGAATTTTCAAAATGATGGATCGATTTAACTGTGCTGCAAAAGAAGATGGTCGCCGCTTGAGGATTCCTTGAAGCACTTGAGTAATTTCTTTCCGTAATGAGTTGCAAAGCTTCACCCGAGTGTAAACTACAAAAAGTTGAAAGATCCCTCCCACTCTCGACTTGGTAGATAAAAAACTAAATTTGGCCAAGATGACCCGTTTGGAGAAAGCGAGAATAATTTTAAGTGGAAAGCTCTTCTCTGAATGCTGCCAGTGTGCAGGCACCAGAATAATTTGTTTTTTCCAAAGCCGTGAAAAATAGGATGGTTTGCTGCTGGACTCACACCAAACTATCAATTTATTACCTAGGGAAAGTCAGTGCTGCAATGTCGATGGGAGGAGAATCATCCACATATAATTCAACTACAAGAATCAGCATCTATTGCTTGTTTACTCCGATTATGACTTGTTTACTCTCAGCTTCACTGGATATGGCTGTGTTGTTTGAAGATAACAAAGACTATTCAAGACGGCGATAGAGATAAAAAACTGTGACGTTGAATAAAATAAAAATATCTGTAATAAAAGGCGAAAATTGAACATAAATAGATAAAGCAATCTGCATATACTAAATTTACCTTTTTGTTAACATTCCACATGGACTCGTCTCCCAAATTGAAACTAGCATTGAAAACCATCCTTCAGAAATGCTCAAATTTGCTCATTTTTAAATATTGAGATGTAGAGTCAATAGCCTTTCACCGTAAACAGCAACACAACACAATAAGTTGAACGCAGTCGAGATGTGTTATGGCTAAGCACCTACCATATGCACAACGGCGGCAACAATCTGCGCATAAAGTGGCTTCGCATCGTCTTCACTTAATTTGCCTCTTTCTTGTACGAATGCGTACAATTCTCCACCACCCGCATATTCCATCATCAAAAATGTACGTGATATTGTTTCAACACACTGTAATTTACGCAAATATTCATGTCAAATATTGTGGTACTATCATTTGTAATACAATTATAACTGCAACCTTGTTAATGATATGACCGCGACAAACAATTACTTCTTCTCGAATATTGCTTCTCCTATATACCCGACGAAGTGACGAAATATTTTTTTAGGTGTACTAAAATGTAAGAGTAAGATTATTAAAGGTCAAGATACCATTATCACAAACGACCAATATATGATGGCTGTTTCCTTTCGTTAAACAGTGAAGCAATCGTTGCGAAAAGTGAAAAGCATTTGATGATCGATTATGGCATTTTTTTTGCTCATTCTGAACGACAATTTATCATCGAAAACGCGAAATGTTTGAAGAAATTAACGAAAATATAATTTTGACTGAAAATTTCATAAGAGAAATAATGGAAATACGAAAGAAAACCTCGAAAAGTCGAATAATATTCGGATGATGCAAATCTTCCATCGATTTAATCTCACGTGCTAATAATCGTTGCGCTTTTTGATCCATTTTCGCTTTCTCCATTATTTTAACGGCAACTTTCTCTGAAATTTCAACCTCGCAATAATTGTCGCTCTGATCTTACAACCGTTCTACACCTCATACTCGCAACTTTTCAGTTATATTTCTCAAACGAAGAGGATTTAAGGCAATTTATTTCTTGCACTTTTCATTATTTTCCAGAACGTCAATAAATTTTGCGGATTTTTAAAGGTTTTTTGGAATTAATCCATGGTGGAGAAGGTAGAAAAAGTTTAATTTCTGTTAATAAAAAACATTTCTAATTTCTATAAAATCAGAAATATTCGAAATTCAATTTTCCAGCACTGAATTTTTTCTCGGCCTTTTAAAGTGGCACAAACAACTCGAACAAAATACACTGATGATACCATATTTGACTGCAATAAAAGTTCATGAAACAGCTCTTCTCGCTCCTTCCCATCATTTCTCCTCCTCAACTCTCCCCTAACCTCGCGCTGTGAAGAAATCATCGTAAGCACAGTCGCTGGCGTAAATGAGGGTTTTCTTAATTAGACAGACCCCCTTGCATAAAAACGCTCTTACATTCATGTCTAATCGAAGACTTTAAAAAACCTGGCATAAATTGCAAAAATGAGATGAAATGAACTGAGGATTTATCATTTTCTTAAAGGTTGGAAATTTCGGGCATGTGATTAAGGTTGGGCCTTAAGCCTATTTCCCTGCACGCATCCAAATGCGTCATCATAGCAAGAACAGAAAACTAAAAAAATAAAAATGGAAGGAATAAGAGGAGAGAGAATATGAGTGCAAGGAGAACAGCGGTACAAAATACAAACAAGAAAAGCGGGATAATATCGAAATTTCCGAAGAAAAGGAAGAGAATAATTTCAGAAAACAATATGCAAAACATATATAACGAAGATATAACCATGAAAAATTGACGAACCTTTTGTGAGTACATGAACGCCAAGTTTGACTTTCGAGAAATTCCCAGCTCCTAACTCCTTACCTAACTTATAAAAGCCGATTCGTTTGCCAAGTGCCACATCCTGAAAAAGAGATGATGAAAATATAAGATAAATATCACCAGCTAAAAAATATGAAAATAGAATTTTCAACAAGGCGCATTGATGCAATTCTTCAGATTTGCATGCCTATATGCGTGTCTTTTTGTTTGTCTGTCTGTCTCTCAACGGTTCCAGTTCATTGGGCAAAAAATTACAATGAGAGACTTTTGCAGAAATAACCTAAATTTAATTTGCAAAAAATGCAAGGATTTTACGAGAAAATCAAAACTGTTGGGTCATACTTTATACTCAAATAGGATATGTGACGAATCTTCGCTATCATAAGCAGAAAGACGACTACTGTGAGCTGGGTCAATTTCAACAAAGCATCAGTGTACTGTAATGCATTTTTTTATTGACAAGCAAGCCGATTAGCTCGATAGCACAAGACAAAAAAATCCATATCGTGCCAGCAAAGCCGGCGCGTTTTCCCAATTGTTCGCAGATACGAGCACCTAGCTCATTAAAAAATTACATATCAACCTCGTTCATTCATAAATGAATAAATTGAAATAAAAATCTAGTTCAAATAACGCATAATTAGTGGAGACACATAATAATAAAAATGTATTTCATTTAAGAAGCAATTATATATATATTAATCAAATTTCATTGTCATAAACTCGGCACTTTGCGTTCTATGGGCAATCGGCATAAATTAAAGGAAGAATCGCATTTCTTGAAAACTGCAAAAAATCATAAAAAATAAGAAGCATTATACACAACAGATTAGCATCGTCGGTTTTATTAAACACGTTCATATTTCAGTTTCAGTTTATACTGTTATTTCGAATCTAAACCTTCTGGAATCCAGCATCGTTGGCGAGCATATATAATGTTCGTTGATATTGAGTCATCGCCGCTACACCCTCGGATGTGGTGACAGGCAATGATTGCGCACTACTAGCGCGCACCATTGATGATGTTTCGTTAATGCTGTCCATTTTGGCAAGTTTTGCCTAAAAAAAGACACTCAAGCGAAAATGCTAAATAAGCAAAACACAAAATGCTTGTAAATTTGCACATTGCTTCAGCAGATATTTTTACGTCTGTTTAGGAAAAGACAGAAGAAGTGGGGATCAAATTATGACATGGGAACTCGTGAGGACAAAAATAGTTCCGATGAAGGCAAGGTGGGAAGCACGAATAAGGGGACAAAGAAGGAAGGGAAGAGGCTATAGCACAACGTCTATGAGTTCTGAAAGCATAATTCTATCGTATTTTCTGTATATTTATTTCGAATATAGGAATTTTTTTCGACTGTAATGATCAAAGTGGTAATTTATTAATGCAGAAGTAAATCTCAAGGAATTCGATAGATTGATAAAATCACACCAATCTTGTAAAGTTAAAGCTCTTATATTATTAGTTCGAGCGTGATATGAAGTAGCTAAAATATGTGTCATAATAGTGGGCGATTCTAAAATCATCCTATAAAAATATAAATTTCGCCAAGAACTGCGACCTCATCTTTCAAAAGAACGCAAAAGATGTTAGTAAAATTTTGCTTTAACTTCCACTTCATTTGAATGCACCTTCATACCTAAGGAGAAAAATTGTAAGACTAAATAGTGCTCGTTTTTTTTTTATAGTGTCGTTCGTCTTGAATCGGATGAAAATGCATTAACGTCCGCTTGCAACATTTCGTCACGCTTCCGGTCGTTGATGGAACATTTACGTTGGTGAACAAATTAATATAACGTCTGTATCACTCTCGACATATGAATAAACAAGGATAATATGTGTGTGCGTTGCCGGACACAACCATCAGATAGACAGATAAACACAAACATACATAGACACAGCCATGATCTTGCAATAATGTGTTGTGCAAATGCAACTTCTGCAAAAGTGGAGGATAAAGTGTTCCTATTATAGAGATTTTGGTATATTATAAAACATTTTTGCGGCATGAGAACATCTGCGTGAGCGATTCTAGCATTGGAACAAATTATTTTTCCAGTGGAACAATGTGGCGAGGTGAACTTTTTTCAAGATTGAGGAGTTGCTGCGGGGAAAGATATCAGAAGAGGGACGGAGAGTGGCTGGAAGATGAGTTGAACGGAGCAGCGGGATAAGAATAATTGAAAGGGAATGGGGCAAAAGGCAAACCAACAAAACCGAAGAAAATGATCAATAGATATGCTTAAAAGGCAACGCAAATACTGAAAAATAATGAACAAAGTGAATTATCACACTTTATTTCAGTGAAAAGAACGCATACATTTGCGAGTTTCTCCCTCAGAATCTGCTCTCTCAGTGGTGGATTGTACACATTTTTCGTGGTCATGCTTCCGTTGATAACGTTCGGTAGATCAAATTGAGTGCCTTTGATTTGCATATTGCTAACATCAGTCTGGATCGACGAAACTGTGGCCGGCTCCGAATGAATTTGCCGCAGTTGGGCCGACTTCGCTATTGCAGTCATAATTCCTTGGCAGCTGATATCGTCGCCTAGAAATCATGGAAATTCCGTGCAGTTGATATCAACAACGATCAAAAAGAAAGCATCGAAATTATCGCCCACCAATTCTTATTTAAGCTGCATGAAATAAAATGAAATTTATCTTGAATGAAAATCAACAGGAATTCTCTCCAAGTTTTTAAAGCAGCTAAGTCAAGCGATTTCTGCCTTCTCTTTATTCTGAATCGACGAAATTTATCAGTAAGAAATATGCCGGTCACTATCATTGACGAAATTCGCATGAAATACTCTAAAATAAAAAAATTTTGATTTTATTAAAAGCTTGTCGTTTCGCCAAGAAAAACACTCGCCGCGTAGAATTGCCATGCAGAGAGTCAATGACGGATTGAATATCGCTGCCATTCACTATGCCAATAAGCATTAAAATGTCTTTTATTGAAATAACTTTCTTAATGAAGCAATTTTCCTACTCAATTCAGCACAATCATGCGGTCCTTAACATAATTCTAAGCAAAAAATGATTAAAACTTAACGTTCCGATGAATTGCTCGTAATGATTAAGTTCAATTAAGACGCAGTTACGAGTATCGCAGTTGATGGAAGTCTATCGTAAATACATCACTGAGATAAAATAAAAAGTTACTATCATTGACTTTAAGCATTCGACGATTCGATATAAAACAGCTCAAAATATATGAAGATAACGATCGCCATATTCAAAAATGAATGGAAGATATTTCGTCATTAAATTCCATAACAGTACCGTCAGTGTGGCATAATAAAAAGTGAAAATGTGATGCCTCTATGGACATACCTCTGCATCTTTCGCAGGCCTAGCTAAAGGACTGATTCTCAAGCCGAATCATTTCTTATATTTAAATGAAATTCATAAATTGGCTCACTTCAATGGGTGGCGACTATGCACAAGGATGGCTGATGGTGCATCTTTGGCAAACACCCTCCGCTCACCGTCTCTTCCACTTAGTTAGTGCTTTTAGTTTCCGCTCCGTGAATATTTCCGCTCTTATCATATCCTTTAAAGAACACTTAATATGCTCGTATCTCCAAACGAGTCATCAAATTATTATCTTTATTTTTTCCCAGCAATTTTTCCAATATAATTTTTCAACCGACTTTTCGCTTAATGTATTTACAGTCTTAGATTAAGCAATCCTTTCATTCCTCATTCACAAACAAAAGATAGAGAAAATTTTTGATCATCTTTTAAAATATCAGTGCTTCTTTGCATAATCCAACGAGTACATAATTTACTTTTGCAAAATTTTCCAATCAAAAGTCGATCATAATTCCACTTTGAGACTTAATTACTAGGATCTCATTAATTTTCCCCATCCTATCCATCATAATTGAGTTATTCTTTTTCAAATGTTTTTATTGCTGCACAAATTCATTCATATCTCTTCTTCCACATAATCGCCTAAAACATCTGCACTCCCAAAAGTCTCGTAACTTCGGCATAAAAGATCACATTACTACCTCCGGAGTCAAATACAGTACTCAGTGTCCCTAACAAAGCGGTAATACTAACAACGTTATAGTCCAACATAGCAATTAATTATGCACCTAAAGAAGATGCGTCACTTCTATGGAAATTGATAAAAGTGGAAACATGGGAATATTTTGTCGACGGAGTTATTCATCCTGTCGCTTCGAAACAAACCACTACCTCATACTGCTCCAGAATGCCCCACATTTGGTGATCGACGTAAACGTTTGAAATCGAAACGTTTTTATTGGAGATTTATTCTGTTGGAATTATTTTCGATCATGTCAGCTCTATGTTTATTCAATTTTTTGGATTCATAAAAATTGTTCAGATTTTTTCCCATTCTTCGACCGCAATCTTCTTTCATTTACTTTATTTAATTCGTCTATTGCATCTCAATTTTTTCATACGACCTTATCGAAATTCTTCGATTATCCTCACATAGCGCAAACTTCAAGCGAACTTATCGATAAAAATTCCCCAGAAAAGAAATCGGAACGATAAAATTGCCTCTTAGGGCTAATAAAAACAACGAAACATGCTATTCATAATTCGAAAGCTCAATTACTTACAAACCTATTCAACTTAATTTATGTGCTTTTGACTCACTATGAAAAATATTCACACAATAACTTGAACATATTCTAAGCAAGAAATGAAAAATATGAGAGGAATACGATGCTAAAAAACGGCCCTTTTAGAGTATAGTAGGTTAAGCAAATGGTCCGTAAAAAGCATCAGAAATGAGAGCATTTTTTGCTTATTCCAGCAGTTGTGATTCGTGTGGTGTGGCTAGTTTACAGCTAACCATGGCCATGGCCATGACTTGGATCGATAAATGAACGCGAAGAAACAAAAAGCGATGTACGCAGTTTTTTAGGGGACAAATAGTCTATGCATGAGAAAGACTTTTGTCACTGTCACTATCTCCTTTAATTATGTTTTTATGAGGGAAAATGAGAGCAATCAACGAAAACATACTCGCCCCGAACTTAATAACTTCTTGATTAATTAATTTGTTAATAATCACGCGATATTTACTAACTAATTGATATATTGGTTAATTATTTTTAATCATTTTAAAAATGCTATGCTCATATTTTCCAACATCTATGCAATAAATCCTATTGTTTGGTTCATCGACATATAGCGTACATTTATAAATAGTGTTCTAAACTTCACTCAAACGCAAAATGGCCAAAATAGAGTCAAATTACACCAACACAGTTAGTGCAGATCACTAATACACAGTAGTGCATGAGGACTTGTTACAGTTCTGGAGCAAATTATTAATGAGTTGATATAAGACGATGGTTTTACTTTTCATACATTCCACGTTGATAGCTGTCAATAAAGCGCCTTGATGGCAAGCTTTCAAAGATAAAGCTGACTTTGAAAAGCTAGCTGCCTCATTAGCTAATTGCGCATATTTAAGCCGACACGCCGAATGGAAATACCACGTGATTCTTCATTTTATTACAGTAGACATCATAGTCAATATGGATGTGTTTATCCGCATGAATTTCTTAGCAGCTCGGAAATTGTCATCCGTTAATAGTGATGAATTTTTTTCTCTGTACTCGTTAAGACACAAAAGTTCTTATCGATATGCGAACAAAGAACGAAGTGATTAAATTTTTCCTCCGTGAAATCGCTTATTTCTAATAAAATAAGACCATTTTCGAGATTAAACCGATGTAGATTTCAAAGTGAAAAAGCGCTCCATTGAGGGTAACAAATTGCATATGCATCGTTGATAGCTCTGCTATTTGGGCGAATTTTTTATATAGATACGCAAAAAATCAAGATCTGATAATCAAATTTAATCGTGTTGATAGGCAGCTATTTGATACTGATTATCAGTATCATCTTAAAAAATACTTCTCCTCATTTACTTTATACCTTAGTTGGCATCAACAAAGAGAGCGACTTTTAGATATCTGCTTGTATGGAATGCGTATCAAACTAATTTGTTGGTCAATGTTCATAAAATATTCCAATAAATATTAGACCCAAGTAAGCAAAAACATCCATGGATGCAGCAAATTGTCCATCCATAACAGCGAAATCATCGACAAACATTAGTATATTCTTAGTAGAGCAGATGTGGATCATCAAAATTCAACCAGTGATAAAGTCTTTCATTGCTAAATAAACGATACACGTTTTTTATTAGCAAGTCTATCAATTCGCAGATATCACACTTTTTTTCTTTTATAAACAAACTTTGAATCAAAGGATTGAAAAATTATTTCGAAAAATTCTCAGCTACATACAAGTTCGACTTTAAAATAAGGCTAGAAGAAGGACTAAGAACTCTTATGACTAATTACTCCTCATACAGCACAGTCACTTAAATATTACATTCTACTGATATATGAGACAAATTAGTGATTAAACGGCTGAATAATAATGGTTTGCTTAAGCGCGTATAACGGAGAAGCTATAAAAAAGATATGAAACAAAAGAAATAATAATTCGGTCACTGCTGCTGATGTAACAACCCAATTAATCTCGCCGAATTCAAATGAGCCAATCTCATAGATGAAAACGAGATTCCAATAATAAACCCGCTCATCACACTTCGGATAGCTACCGATCAGAGAGTTTTATTTTAGAGGTAACAGTAATGGTGCATTAAAGACGTCATGTCCAAACGCTTTAGTATCTTTACTTGAGTTCGTAGCGACCAGCCAGGACAGATGGAAATAAGAGGGCACAAGTGTTTGCACTCGGACTGCAAGTTGGAAATGTTGGAGCACGACGGCGTTCAAGCTGGGGATGCTTTCCCATTATGATGATATGAATCTTTACCTATACTATTAGATATCCATCTAAGGTCTCGCATTTAATGATTATCACTTAATACGTTTAGATGTTTGCACTCAAATTCGTCAAGGCTCATCGATAAGCAAGTATTATTGAAGTTATAGTTAACAGGATGATTATGTCCCTCATTTATAATAAAGTATCATTTCTTGTTTATTAATGCTCAAATAAAGCACCTGAAATTGTAGAGAGGAAATCAGTAAAGTTAAGCTATAACATTTACGATCATTGACGGATGAGATGAGTGAGTCCCATGACAACAAAAAAATAACCATAGAAGTAAACTTCAATATCCGCATTTTGAATACTCTCATAGAAATGGATGAATGAGTTTAGAATATGCATAAACAACATTACAGCCAATGATTAATTAAAGCAGTAATGATCCTTCTGCTACTCTCATATAAGCGATAATATGCGATATACATGTTGATTATTTATGCAAATATTATGCAGTATATTTATTATTATGCATATATGTTACTGGAATACAACTAAGGATACAAAATATGCAATATGAAAAATTGTAAATATTAGCGGTGACTGTTATCGTCGATTATTTGATTACTGCAATTACACAACAAATGTTTTAGAGCAGAATACTACATGTGACAAGGGTGACGATAACGAAATGTCTCTAGAAATGCGAATATCTTATGCTGTTATGGTTAAAGATACTCTCGCGCTTCATCGTCATTTAACCATTCCCACATCTTGCTATCCACTTGCTTTAACTTCTTATTATCGAACTGCTGCGGCCAGTTACGCTAATTAGTTATACTACTTGTTACTTCACAAAGAATTCACAAAGAAATGGCCAACAAGTTAGTGCGGCACAAATTGACACCATCAACAAGCAAGAGAAATTTAGAAGAAAAAATGTGAACTAAAAAATTGAAAATCCTGCAGTTAATTGATTAAATGGTTCATGAATAGATTACGTTAATGTTAGAGGAAAAACAGGAATGGCGGTGAATCCACAGACAACGTTGCCGTCGGATTCCCTGTACTTTTGCTATTCATCCCGTCCTTGGGGTGGAAGGCGCAGTCCCCATTCAGAAGGGTCTTTGCATTCAATCACGACTATCTGAGAATCGCCATCAAACGAATCGAATTCTTCGCATATTGTATCGTATGAAAATATGTCGACAGGTAATGGGATTTTCAAGTTTGGAATTCTCTCCAATGGAATGAAAAGAATTTCAAAAACTGTTGAGCACGTAAAGTCTATAGGGTTATCAATATGAAAATACATTCAAAAGAAATGAGTTGAGAGAGTGCACAGAGGTGATGAAGTATTCGTTGAACGTACAATGACGATACGACGACTTGTAGGTTTCGAGAGTTCATTAAGTGACAATAGATGCGAGGAGAATCTCGCTGTGAAGCACATACTAGAAATGCTCTCTCTGCGAGGGCGGATTTGACGCGCGATCACGCTCTCATCAAAACGATTGCATCTCTATGTCTAACAAGTCATCGATGAACACGCCTATGGTCATCATTCAATGCATTCGTGTGCCCAACCAATAGAGGAAGCTCTTCCATATACGGCAGCACCCACTCATGTCAACAATCTCGCGCATTGTCTCCACATTTACCTCCACCATATCACATTTAAGCTCCATAACGCGTTAATTCAGCATTGACACCGTTGTTCTATAATCACAACTATAGCCGTTCACATGATGGCGGAAAGCAAATGGCCATCTATGCGCGTTTTTCATTTCTATTCACTTCAATCAGGTGACCATTTACCACAAATATCTTTTTTTCATATTACTTCGCGTGTCCCGGTTCAACGCTTCTCTGGTCTAGTAGGTTCCAGCGATCTTCTTCAAGAAGTCAGTCTTTCTCGTACCTGTCACTCTCATGAAGTTTAGGAATTAGGCTCGTCTCCTGCCAGTCGAATGTTGACGAGCCCGTTCATATTTGTTCCTCTTGTGACTGCCCGGACTTATCTTGTTGCCCTCGTCCCAATGAGGGTGCTTGGGAAGAGGACTGGGGGAGGGGGGGGGGGGGGTGGGATGCGGAGATAGGCAACGGCGCAATTGAGCGAAGTCAAAACGTCTTCGGTGGTTATTTGAAACCGATCGCTCAGTGACCAGTGTAAAACAGTGATAATAACCAATGGTGTTCTAAATAAATCCCGAAAAAAACTTCTGATTTAGGGTATTGGGTGACTGGATAACGCTGGAAAACGAATATCATTTGTGTTTTAACGAGTCATTGAAAGCTACGGAAGTGAGAATTTTAGAAGGTAATAGGTGTGAACTTTTTGAGGCGCAATTTCATCGGAAACGAAAAGTTCGCAAAACCCCTTCCCAACCCTTCCTTTCTCCAATTTGCCCTCTAATAGAGCGTTCTAGGCAATTCTGCTAATTTAATTAAGTCCTTCAATGGAGCAATAGTGCAATGCTTACAGCAACGGAAATTATGATGGAAAGCTATGAGAACACTCACTGCTTATTTTATTTGACGCATCACGATACAAATTATTATGCGCAAATCTCATTTTGTAACCAAACGACATGTACATAGGCATTAATAAATTAAGGAAATAATAGCGGGGTAATTTCCAATTGTTGGAGGAATTTGTCATAGAAATTTCTATAGCCGCTCAACACTTTTTGAAGTTCTGAAGAAATATTGAAACGTTGTTGCTTGAAAACTTTCGACCTCATAATGTTTGCGCATCACTCGAGTTAGCAATTCCAAACCGGTTTTGAAGTGATACCTAATATGGTAAACACCACCTTGTATACCTGTAATACTAGTTTATGATTCGTTTATGCCTATTCAAGAAAAAAAAAATCGACGACGACGAAACCACACATCAGTTATGATAGAGAGATATGTCACTTATCGTTGCTTCTTGAGAGGCATTTACTTCAATATCCAGGAACCCGATTCTATCAAAGTATTGCAACACTTCCGTTAGCTTTTAGTATGGAAAAAGGAAGCAAACAAATTAGGAGCTTCAACTGCGGCTAAGAAAAAAACAACTAGCGAATTAAACGTTAACTTTCTGCGTAATGCAATTTAGCTGAACAAGTTTCGAATTTCATTTTACAATCAACGAATCAACTATTAACGTCATTCCCCCATTGATATATTCCACAATTACTAGTTGAACAATGAAAAATTCCAATATATGCAAAATATTCGTACTTCTCTACATAGCACTTAAAATTACATACAACCACAAAATATCCTAGCCAAGAATGAATTCCCGGAAATATAAGCATCAGACACTCAAAAACACCTCGGTGCCACTTAATGAATGCAATTGCTAATCAGAGAAAAATCCACAAGAAGGAAGCCGCATATCCTAAATCCATGTCGAGCAACTACGAGTCCTGTATTCCATAATATATGACCATACGGTATAACCTGTGATATTTACCTAAAACTCTATGGCACAATTCAAGCGAACAAATGGACAAATGTGAGTAGCTCCCATACTAATCAAATCGTCTCCGCTTACAAGAACATTTAATGTATATATATTTGTCGCATTTTGTATTTTCTTTGTTATTTTCATAATATATTTGAAGCCAGTGCGGTGAACATCTTCTTGGCACAAGAAACTTCCGCAAAACCCATACAACCTAAACCTCTGTAGCAAGAAAAATATGAATACTGGAATGGTGCGAAAACATCTCACAATACTATCGATATTTATTGATTCAATTAAATAAACAATGAAATAGTTATCGCAGTATAATGGTTGCTCTAAAAAAATCAGACTGGCAATATACAACTAACGAATAATCATAACACCTGCGAGAACAGTGACTTGGAAAAAGCCAATAAACGAGGGGAAAACCACATGCATGTCGACTGGCAAAAGGTCCACTATATTCGGTTTGCAATTAACCTATCTGGAAAATTCATTACAGTGAAGCACATGCCACAACAACCACAGTTTTACCTCGTTCTTTTCTCTTCTCATACGTTAAGAGTGTCCCACTATTAAATATGCATGTTCACACATGCCCTAATTACATCAAGCAGCAAACTAAGTGCTACATCAACCAACCTAGAGAGCAATATACAACACCAACAGAATATGAAACATTGCAAACTTTAATAAAAGAACCTAACTTAGACTGCGGCAATCACAGGTGGTCAAAACAACATCCCACGTATAAATAGGTATTTAGGGGCAGTAAATTATTAATAATTAAAAATTTGAAAAAGCCAGTCACTACTGCGAGCATTAAATTATAACTATACGTGTGTCTATCGACTGCGATAAAATGAACGATGCAAATGAAATTCAAAATTTGCGGATGCAATCAGCAATAAACTTTGAAAGCATAGCGGCGATCTGAACTGAGATCGAAAAAATTCATATGTACGATGAATTCTAGGTGTTTCTTATAAAAAGGATGTCAACGCTTCCCAAATGATTAATTCTACTACTACGGTTTACATCGGACATATAACTCCTAGCAATAATCTTTGTG
The DNA here is from genome assembly GCA_037576465.1 of Parascaris univalens. Lineage (NCBI taxonomy): Eukaryota > Metazoa > Nematoda > Chromadorea > Rhabditida > Ascarididae > Parascaris > Parascaris univalens. The sequence continues at coordinate 200,041,471 of CM075173.1, read as the reverse complement.
AACGCAAAAATAAAAATACTGAACACAGAACATCTGTTCGTAAAACTATAAAATAATACATAACTGGCAACAATACCCACTACCTCTTTTACGCTTCTGCATCGATGAAGGGTATCATCATGTTTCAATATAAGCAGGCATTTACTCCTCAAAATTTCAGCATTCAAAAATGTCACGTTAAAGATAACCAAATCCTCACTTTGCTTTCAGCATTACCTATCCACCTCCTCCAGCATTAACGGCCTATAAGAACATCTCTGTATTATGAACTTCCATCTTCTAATATGAATAAACCTGAAACTCGCCGTAAAAAAAACATTTCAGAGCTCACGGAACTCCTCATTTCTTTGAAAGTGCCTACATATGCCAATTAGCGATGCACAAAAACAGATAGTCAATATTATATTAATTAAAAATTAAAGAATTATGTAGGATTTCAGAACTCAAATGAGAAGTGTATACCCCATCTCTCCTTCTATTCTAATCAATAAGTCACCCTCTCGTTCTCATTATTCTTCACAGAAAAGCCGAAGACCTTCGCAAAAGTTGTGCACTTTAAATCTCAAAATTAACAAGTCTTGAAGCAAATTACACAAACATTCAGTAGCAAACAATTTTTATAGCTATGCAACGTTCACATGGAAAAAGAACTGTCCGTTACCATATCATGAATTTTTGTGCAAATGTCCAAAAGCTTCTGCAACTTCAATAACAGCAGCATCCAGTTTTTCCACATGAACCACCTTCAACGACCTAACACGCCACACAACGCAAAACAATCCTAAACAAAAGAAGCGGAAATGAACAATCAAACAACCTTCGAATAACGAAAATACTGTTACAAAGTACTTTTCCTTCATATTTTTCCCCATCCCTCCTCTCAATCCTTTCTGTTCACTCATCTTTATCATTGTTCCCCGTTACCTTCCACCTTTTCTCCTCCTCTTTCTATTTGCTTTCCTTATTCTCTTTATAGCACAGCATGGTTCAATCAAGCAATTCCTTGGCATCGCTTTGAGCAGCACCTCGAAACAACTGAATCGCGTAAACGAAAGCACAAAAAATAAAGCACGGAACTCTATTCGCACAGAACAATTTCGTCCATGAGGCCAAAAAATTAGCCGTTCCTGACCTTTGGACCTAGATTTCTTGACAATATTAAAGGCATTTCAAGCGGAAAATCCTTGTCTTGTTTCTGGCACACAGAGACACAGCAATTCTAAAAAATAAGTTTTAGAAACTATTTTCAGAAACCTATAAATAACACAATCAATTCTCTGAGTATTGAACCCAAACCTGGTACTTATGGCCCTCGAGTCTTCATCGCCTTTGGCTCGTGACTGTAAAGGAATGTTGACGCTATCACGATCGATGCTCCGATCACGAATGTCCTGAAATAACAATGCAAGATAATTAAAGCACCCTCTTCCCTTTCGTCCAGAATTCTGTAAGTCTTTTAATGCAAATATGGAATCTAAGTATGCCACAGCCGGAAATATTACGTAACCCATACTACTTCAGCGTATCAAACGTATCAAAAGTTGGAAACAATAACGGATCTTCCTCCGCTCAACAACTGCACTGCCTCTATGCTGATAGGCGAACAGATCCCATGTCAACGCCTAACTGCTCTATTCGTTACCTCGACCGTTCCATTTCCCAAACACTGCAGGAAAACATTAAAGAAATCCTATCAGAAATAGGGTGATGAAAAGGTGATAATTAACTTACACAGTTGGTTGGAAGTCATTGAGGAACCAATATGAAATGAAGCTCGAAATTATGATAGAGAGGGAAACGGCAAATCCCTTCAAAATGTTATCCGCATATTTCACCACCAATGCAATCACAAGACCGCCGTATGCCTGCAACGTCGAATTAATAAATGATAATGTAATCACTGGCATAAATTCATGGAAGGGGCAGAAAAAAGAACAGGAGATTACGAACCTTCCCAATCATTTTAGGTCAGGAAAACTGAAAGGAGGGAGCTTGGGAAATTGAGACTGACAGAGAAACCAAAGAAAATTTTATGAAAATCGAGTTAAACCAAGTGCAGCACTTTCTGAAGTAATCCTCGGAGGACATTAAAAAACAGTTTCTGAATGAAATCTCTCTCCTCCCCTTGCAAAAACTTAATCACGGAGCACTATCATAAATCCCGTACGTCAGTGGTTTCAACAGATAGGACCAAGAATGCTGCTAAGTTGATGACCGAAAACCTGAAAAATATTCATTCGGAAGTGCCTCCAATCGTCCATCTTCCCTCTTCACTAATTCCCATCAACAAATCAAGTCGTCAAGAGAAAAATTCCGCAAAACAAGATATTTAAATGAATACGACAATTAAATGCAAATTATCCAATGAAATGCAAAGAAAAGGCGAAAGAAAAAGCAACAAACATTGTGCTCAATTTCCTGACGCGGAATTAAAAAACTCTGAAAACATCATGATTCAAAGTTTTTATAAAATCAACTGTAATATAAAATAAACTATAGAATAACAACTAAGAAGAAACGTTAAAAGAATCCAACCTGAAGAAGAACAACAATCCAGATGATGCTATTGTATCCTTGAAAGAAACCATTCTCGCGAACTTTCTCTGAGTCATATAACCATACCATAAATAATCCGCCGAATATACTAAAGAATGCTGAAAAGCGATAAATACTTCTGTTAACAAACTGAATTAAACTAACAAAACTCCTTAGAAAGCAACTGCAATCACCGCAAACGTTACTGTATCACCACTCAATTCCTTCAATTATCATTATCGACGAAACTGCTGATGAGATGATCGCCAGCTTTCCGCTCGCAAATTCCCCTTCATCGTTTAGCTTATCACACCGAACGGAAATTGAATATTAATTGTGAGGTTAGCGAATAAACGGAAACATATAGGAACAGAGGGATACAGAGTGAAATTTTTCGATTGAATGGAAAAGATGCTTCTGAGGCAAATTTTCTGAGGTTAGAGCAACGCAAATTTCAGAATGACTGAGTATGAAGACCATCTCCTCCTCCCAAATCGAGATTAGGTGCGCCTCAGAATATATTGTCAATAAACCAATATTCCCCTTAATAAAAACGTATCAGAGCAGCTTAAATTTGGGGAATACTTTTATGAAACGAAACAGAGAATTTCTTACAACAATGCTACTTTAAAGGATTCTATGACGGTTTTTGTCAAAAATTATGAAGAGATCCGTCATTCAGAAGAACGTTTTCTGTTCATAACAAAAAACCTCAAACCTGACCTCATTAATAATGAAAGTCGAACTCGACTTCCTATCAAGCAATAGGACACCACAACCAAACCTCAAGCCCTTATAGATACAATTTTTCGCACATGTGACGCAAATCGCTATTTTGTTTATTTCCCTCACCAAAACGCATAAACAGATTCGTTCTTTCGGTGGAGTGGACGAGCAAAAGAAGCAAATCAAAGAAACTTCTTCGCCTTATATAAAAAGATGGAAAGACACACATATGCAGCAAGAGCCGATCTTGACAATCCTTTTCTCCTCGTATCCACCATTCCCTACCCATTACAATCACCAATCGAAAATGCGTAAAACATAACTAACTTGATGCAACGAAAATAAAGCACCAGCTGTTCAAAAGACAACAATCTAAAAGTTAAATCTTGACTAGCTAAGGTAAGGTGAAAGGATATCCTCGACCACTTAGAATAACTAGATTTACAAAAATCATGAAAGAATAAACACAAACCAAGCTGCAGATTTCGCATCCAAAGAGAGACAGCTGTTCCTTTGAGGATCTTCTCAAAGTAAACACCGGCAAAACCACTTGAGAAGCAAGCCGTCAATACCGCCAATAATCCTATCAGATGATCCGAATCGCCGATCGAAAAAATCGTCATTTCCTTCGCTTTTGGATTTTTACTATCACTTGGCAACTAAACATGTGAAAATATTTCCTAACCGCTCGAACAATGTTAAGAAAAACTCCTATCATAATGTAATTTGCGAAATGACTATGCCAGATCGATTTCGTACCATAAGGAAACAAAGAAATAAAGTTAACACAAGTGATAAATTATCGAGTCAAGTCTCAATAAAATGGACCACAGCTAAAGATAATAAAAAGAAAGTTTCAGATACATAACATTTTTGAGAAGAATCTGATAAGAGGAGAATGACGTAAAACAGGTGACGAGGACTGTGATAAGTCAGCTCACCCCTCCGACCACCACCTCCAACAGAGGTTAAAAAAGGCGAAGGATAAGAAGAAAGAAGTCTCAAATATGACCGCCAAGGTCGCCGGCTTCCACGGCGAAAGTGAGAACAGAGACGACCTTCCACCTCGCCAATCGAACCATATTACATAGTGTATCAGTGGACATAACCACCACATGTTCACACTGCTCATTTTAAAGGCGTTCCCCTTCCCCTCTACATCCTCTCCTCCAATTGAACAAAGATGAGCTTGTAAGAAGACCATATGAAACTAAATATAGGTCCATATATTCTAATTTCAAGAAGCAATAACACTCATTAGTACTCACTGCTATCATCCTAAAAGAAGTTCTTTAATTCAGAGTTAAGTTTACCTGAACAAGCGCAACACCTGCTGTGAGCATAATCAAAGACATCCACTTGATACCATTTAACTTCTTATTCAGCATTGTCACCGAGAAGAATGCCGTTGTCAGAATTTTCAGTTGATAGGTCACCTCAAAACGCATCACCACTAACTTCAGATCATTCATCCGAGGCTCAATATTTGCTCGACTTTTCAATCCCCTCTTCCCTCCCCCATTAAGTGGGATAAAAAACTGCTTCAGCAGGCTTATGTGAAACCAACTGGCGAATGCGAAAAAAAAGGCTAGCAAAAGAACAAATATTGCAGATAATAATCTATAAATGTTGAATCATTTCTTAGCTATGCACCAAACGAGTGATCCATCCCTCTATTCCATAAATAGGCATGCGAAACCATAATTTATTAATAAAATCTGTAGAAGAGGATGCGAAACCGATGCAAATATGAAAACTTATTCCTCCGCTCTCAATATTCTATGCTAATCAATGCACTCATCATATCACCTCCATAATGCATTCCCCGATAACAGAAATAATAATAATGTAATACCCTCATTTATTTTATTAACGAATACATTTGCGAAGAAATAAAATTCTATACCTCTTCAGCACTAACGAAATAATTATATAACCAAATCTAGCAAATGGAAACAACTGAAATTGCATCGCCGCTTACAATAAACTTTCGGCAAAAACTTAAGTTGTTCTCTTCCTAACGATCACCTACAAAGAAGAATAAAGTGATCGGTTGGAACCTGATAAGTTGCCGCGTCAAGTTTGGAGAGTGCAAAGAAGAGTAGATTGTTTTGTATGACATAAAGCAATGCGGGCACACCAACTTTCAGAGTATCACCAGATTTGGCGATCACATCGTTATATATTTCTGTATAGAAGCCAATGAAATTCCAATCTGAAAATCAATTCTAAAAAGATTTAAACAGAAATTTCTATAAGAAGTACAAAGATGTTTATTGCCTTTAAGATAAAATCCAAGCATTCCTTAGTTAATCCTTAAAAACGTGGATAAAAAATTCTAATCATTTACCGATAAACTTCCTCTTCCTCCCCATCCTCCTCTTCTCTACCGCTCCACTGAGCCAATTACGATTCGGACATAAGTAAACCCCCCTCCAATCTATCCGATTCTTCATAACGGAGGAGAAGGCATTTTCTTCATTCAGTTTTTCGCAGCCTCTCTCCCTCTTAACCTAGAGACTTTTTCTCTCCCATATTTGCAGCAAACGGAACATTCAGTAGCAAATTTTTCATCTAAAGAGAAACTTCACAATCTTTGCGTCTTCTCTCCAATGCAATGAAGCAAAGGGAAACTTAACCCTTCCCAACAAATGCATAAAAAAATCTCCCATTGATCTCAAATTCCTCCATTCTTCCCCTTCTTTTCCATTTGTGGACTCGAATTTCAGGCCTGAGATCAGAGCATAAGTTGTGAGCCTGCTGGAGCAATTTTGAGCCTTCAATTATTGGATGACTACTATGGAAAGCACAGCTCCATCTTTTTTCCTAATCAGAAGAGGACTGCGCACGCGTATTTCTAACAACTAAGCTTTCCTGCGATGAAGCGTGAGCCGACAAGAAGGTAAGCTAATCAAGTGACTCCGATTTCAAAAAACTAAAAGTGGAATCAGCGATTGCTCACTGAGTCTAGCGAATTCTAATATTACGATTGCGATGCTGACAGTGGATGCAGAAGATTCACTATTTCCGTTTACCTCAACACAGACGCCACCCATCTTCAATTTGGAAGTCCCCAGTCTCGTCACATCAGCCCCCTCCGTATCATATATCCTAAAGATTCAATCAGATTTATTTAAAGCAAATGGCAACATCCTTTGAGAAATGAACAGATCGTCCATTTCGTAAGCTAATGCTATCGTCTATGTTAAACATTCATCCACCATAAACGTCGATGAGTCGTAAGAGACGGCAATATATCAATAAGTAAAAAAAGAAATAAAACAAGCGAACTATGTTGCATAGCGATGACCAAGAGACATGTGAATAGTTTCACCACTTCGGCAGTGACGACGGCCGTCGACGATAGGTACCTTGGGCCATCGGTTTTTTGTGTTCTCGAATAACGAAGAATCAACACAAGAGCGGTTGTCTGTGCTATGAGTACCAATAAAGATACCCATTTCAAATTTTTCGTGCTGATTACTTTAGAGGGCATTTTCGATGCAGCACTTTGGCTGAAAAATTGTCGATGAACCTATCGATTCAAGTTTCACTGAAGGAAAAATGGGATATTGGAATCGACATTCGAAGGTACCACACATGTTTAGTCATCCAAGAACCAAACTATGAAAAAAAAAATACAGCAGACCCTTAAAATCTCAATTAGCTGCAAAAAACGATCTTATTGCCGTTAGCCGCTTAAATAATCCCTTCGCTTTCGTGTATTTGAGGATGGTAAAAAGCCTTCCCACCTGAAAACCCTTCCGGTCATACATCTTTGCAAAATGATCTGATTGCATCGTAAACGCTTACAAATATCCACCTCATCAAATACCTCAATCAAAGCCATAGTTAATTAGTAAGTTCTGAAAAAAAGGACAAATTGCTTCGCCATCTAGAGTTTTTTGGTTTCTTCGAGAGACGAATATGTCGATAATTTCGCCATAAAAATTCCATAAATACACCAAAAAAACAACACAATAAATAGCCGTCGAACTAGTTTATTGGTGCAACTGCAATAAGTTCATAGATCACGAGAAGGCGAAGAAATGATTGTGCACACGTTATCACTACGCTGCACGCCACTCATTACTCTCCGCTATTGCACAAAGCAGCCAACTGCAAATGTCCCCTTGTGAACTTCCATTTAAGTGTTGATTGACCTTTTTGCGCACCATCCTCCCTTCTCTCCCTCTTTTGGAATTTGAAACTTCGGAAACTTCCAAAGAATTCATAACGCAAAAAAACTCTCATTGATACTGAAAGTATTGATGATAAGATTACTGATAAAGGAGTGATAGAACGAGGCTAAATATCAGCGCTCACCTGAGTGCAGATTTTTCATTCGATGTCTCAAGGCTCACATCACTGCTATGAGAGTGCATCGATCTTGATGGTTAATCGTGAACAAGCGACCGGTTTCAATCCACCTACGCTCCCAAACCTCCTGCAAACCTGATTTATAACAATGAAAGCGAATCGTAGACGATAACAATAAAAGAAAATCCGCCACCTTCTGCTTCTTGTTCGAAAACAACCATCTCTCCACCCTATTTCCTCCTTTGCTTCCTCTATTCGTATCATCCTCCCTCTCCTCCCGCTCACATCCTTTCTTCCTTCCTTAATCTCACTGCTACTAAAAACTCGTGTTGCACTCTGGCGATATGGATTTGCTCCAGTGAACGGGGAGAACGTCTAGCAAGAAGCAATCAGCTCATCAAAATAAGCTACATTAAATTCTGCTTTGGTTACCCCCACGGTCGCCACCTCGACTCAAACATAAAAACGATACGAAGACGGATCAAATCCGGTCTCGTTCACCGACTGACATTAACCCATCAGAAACCCCCTGCAATGCAACACCATTTCAGTCTTCAACTGCAGTGGGGATCTCAGGAAACCCACCAAGATAAAACGTTAAAGCCAACTAAATCAGCCACTGCAAACATCAATAATCACGCTGTAATCTCTCCATTTCTCAAAGCTTGGAAAGAAACTCCATGAACGCATTAACGAACAAATTCACAACATTAACAAGACCAATTACAGGCACACGTAAGACTACGTGGCAGACGTTATTCTGCTGTAATAAGCGTAACACTAACGTACATTTAAATGTTTAAATTTCGTTCCATCCGAAACGTTGCAGCCAAATTGGTGAGGTGATCTTGGTGTGGAAGAAGAGGTCTCAACTCGTCCACATTGAATTGTTCCTATATTCAGATCCGGATAGCTGGATGTAGTAGTGTTGAAGTTTAGTGGCCAGAAATGCCTAAAGATGTCTTCCGGCAGCTGTATTTCGTCGTCATCTCTCTGAGCTATAGTTAAGGCTTGAAAAACGCACAAGACAAGGCATTTTTGTTGGCGTAGGTTTTCTACACAAGTTGAGTCTTATGAAGTAAGCAAATAGAGAAGTCAAGGGATTTGTTTCGCTCTCTTCAAGGAAATGAAAAGAACGAAATGCTAACTGAAAGATTCAAAGATAAAGAAAATTAAAGTGTACCTGTTCTGTGCGGAAACAATGAACTTAATCTGGTAATAAGACAATATAAAAGATATACAGTTCTAATAAAAGGTAATCGATTTGTATCATTCATAAAACCAATCTCACGATTATCACTAACATTACATAGATGTTATATTGGGTGGATTAATATGAATCACCTATATTAGATGGACACTAATGTAAAAAGCAATTAAAGTCAATCCATTGTTCTTGTTTCAGTTTCTCGGAGTGTATATCTCTGCTTGCACTATGCCACCAAGGGTTTATCGCCTTGCAACATTTCATCTGCAAGATGGTGAGGTCATCGAAAAGTGCTTCAGTTTGAGGTCGTTGATTTTCACAGATCGATGAATTATTTGGGACTTGCAATGAGAATGATGAACTAATAATGATGAAACGACTGTTGAGGCAATTTGCAGTGAGACGATGAAAAATCGAAATTTGCCCTCGACAATATGAGAATGCCAAAAATTACGCTATTCAGCGAATGATCGCTTTCTTTCATGCATTGATTCGATATCATTTGAACAAAAATACCACGGCATCAACGACACGGTGGGTTACAGCGATGTCGAACTCTCATAATCCTTTATTGATTCAGTTACGATGCCAATCACCATTTAGATAATTGTTAAGTTCGATGGAAAAATGTGGCGTATCATCTATTTGCGCTATTAAATTCCCATTCCCACTATTATCACAATTATCAACGAGTCAATAGAAAAATTTCCATAAATATGCTGAAAAATCGATTCCAATAAATATTGCAGTCAGTTAATAGGTTAGATGAAAATTCTACTTGAAAATTGGAATTGAATTAAATAAAGTTTTGGGAAACTATAAAAATTTAGTTTAAACATTCATATTTAATTTAATTTCGATTAAGTATATATAAATAGTTGATTTGAATGAACAAATTAACAAATATTCCCCAATTGCTATGAGAATTTTCGTTGAACTGATTCGAAGTTTGATATGAGAGAAATAAAGAATTTGTGACGATTTAATTTTCTATGAGAAGCGACTAAAATATTTCGAATATTTCCATTCACTTGCCGATCTTTGCACAACGTATCGTAGATTATAAAGGACGTCGAAATTTCATTTCGCCGTAGTAATAAAGAAAGTTCCCATCGAGTCTCTATTTAATGAAAGTGCTTGAGTGATTTTTGACATCACGATTAATTTAGTGATTATGAAATGACTGGAGAGAATCATTGAAGTGATTGCATGCCAGGCAAATGAACAGGTTCCAAGATGAGTTGATTAGGACTCGAAGCATCGAATAATGCTGAGAACCAGTTGATATGCCGATTACGGCTTCATCGCACATCAACAACTCATATGCTGCTCGATCGCCACACCTTTCTTGTCTCTCAACCGTCCCAACGGACTGTTCATACCGGTGCACATCTCTTTGCTCGTTTATGTGACTCATGAAAATCTTGTTTGATTTCGTTGTTTAATGCTTCATTCATTTTTTGAGTGACTTTGTTAATTTACATCTGGGAAACGCACTGTGGCGACTCTATATCCGTGCCTATTTATAAGTGAGTCTGTCTTGTGTTCTACTGTTTCCACTCGACAGCCACTTAGGCACAATTCGACTGATTTAACCTACGTCCTTGAGGGAGCTGTTTGATTAGGTGAGTAGAGTGCAAAAATGCACCTCATGATAACCCAGCTGGTACGTTTATTTATCTCTAGCAATATATCTATCCACATATATATATAGGTGATTTTGCCGGCTATCGTTCTATTGTTGTATATTTTGTTTCCATGCGTTCTTCTCTTATATTCAACAATCATTTAATAGAAAAGATTGCGAACATTATTAGTAAGCTTGTTGGAGCATTACTGTGAGGTATATTACTTTCGAATTTATTTTCCAAAAAATTCAACTTTTATTATTGATATGTGGAAGCTTAATCGCCATATTTTAAAGCTTTTCAATTAGCGTCGAGGTTTTTTCAACTCAAGAGTTGAAACTTTCATTGTTGAATGTCAGCTCATAATTAAAAAGAAGCCTCCTTTGAAAGTGATTTCAGCAATGGGAATCACGCTTTATGCATCGCTCAAGTATTTTACCATTCAGTTAATTTACAATCATCAAAAATTGTGCAAGTTCTCTCAAATTTCCAGGATTTTTACCTATTTAAAATTATTTATAATATTCGAGAGTGATCAGTTAAATTTTTTTTTCAGTATTCTTTTTAAATGAAGCGGGGAGTTTTCTGCCCTTCTAGAAAGCACTAAGATCCATTTTTTTATGGATAATCGAAAGTGGAAAATGTGCAATCAATGGGCATCGCTAATGCCCGCCCACAGGAAAGTTTCGAGCGTCCTGCATGAGGCATATCAAGTGTGTCTTCATTAGCTTGCTTTATGCACGCTCTAGTGATTATGGCGATTCAATTTTTTTATTGTTATGTATCAGTTTGAATTTGTTAACGATCCGTGGAAATCGATTACAAGTAATGCCTGGATTTTAGAGTTTATTTTAGAAAAAAAAAACGCGTAAAGAATTTCGCATCGCTTGCAGATAACGCAAATTCTATTCGGAAATAATGGAATTTCAGGCGTTTTTCTTTTTCTTTCAAAGAATGCCACTCAATTCATTCACCACATTATGTATGCTCGCCGTAATATATGGAGAAAATTAATCAAAAATTCGCTATAAACAAATGAATTTAGATCGTTTATTGTTGTTCTAATATAACTTCATAGACGTTCACTAAAGACGACTAAATTCGTTTATAATCGAGGGCAGCTTTCTGCAATAATTTTACAGCAAATCAGTAACGATTCTTTTTGAATATTTGCAAAAGCCACTTACTTAGTAATCTCCAAGTAAATTTATGATAGTTGTATTTACTAAAAGTCGCCCTTTTAGATGGTCTTTTAATTTATTTAATTACTATCTGTTTGGTGAATATATTTATCGCAAATCAGTGAATAAATAACGATTAATATATAAAATATTATTATTTTTATTTATGAGCATTTAATTTTTATCCAATTCCTTCACTGCTTTTAGAAATAGTATTTTGTATACCATTCGAGTGAATTTTCGACGATCTTTATTTGTAGCCAAAGGCAAACTTTTAAAAAATTGACTTTGAATCAAGGCGTTAATAGAGTCTTCATAAAAGCAATCTGCTCAAATATTATTATTGGCATTATACTTTCATCATGCATATTGCTTAATGCGTTTACTGGAACTGATCGCGACTAAACAATTGTATGGCATCAATAGCTCGTTGATAAAGCATTCACTCGGACTGAGGAAAGTCCAGGGTTCGTGGTCTTTTGAGAACGATGTTCTCATTGATGGTTTAAACGAATATTTGTCTTAATGTTTATCGTTTTTAAATAATTATTGCGCATTGTGAACCAACCTGTCGCACATAAACGTTTCTATCCGATAATGAGTCACTTTCACCACTGCAGCTTTCTGCTACGAGTTTCGTGCTTCGTCTATTTCAGCGGATGATGGCATGACTTTTGAAGAAGCTATGAAACTCGTTCAGTTTCACGCATGTCAAAAAGAGTGAAATCATCATATCTATAATAAGTGGGCGAAGAAAAAGGTGTTTCATAGCAGAAAAATCTCAGTAGATTATGCCGACAACATTTTCTGCATACACGTTGAAATGAACTAAAAAAAAAGAAAAATAAAGCATATATGTAATCAATTGCCTACGGCGCCTTAGAGGACGCCGTATGCATAATTTATTCGCAGTTGCGATCCACTGGCTAATGTTCACTTCTCACCGACTCAAGCTAATGCTTCAAGTGAAATGCTCAGCTGCTAATTTTCTGACATCTTTTTCTCGTTTTGAATCGAAATCAGATTTTATACGACTGATTTTCAACTTTAAGGCGTTGCAAAATCACTGTGCAGTCACGAATAATTTTACAGAGAAGCAAACCTTGAAATTCCTTTTTTACAGCGTGAACCAATTGGTGCCTTTTTAATTAAAGTGTTTCTTTAAATTAGTATTGCTCTCGGAAGTGAAGTGTTATGCAATAAGAATGCAACAATTTTTGGTCATGAAAGTCTTCACTTAATTATTCGAAATGTACTCGTAAAGGTGGAAATTAAACACTGAAGAGAAGTTCAAATCATCATATTGCACTGTTGTGTAATTTGACGAGCGCAGTGCCTTATCATGTGAAGTTTAATTAACAGGCATCGCTTATTGTAAAGTAACGTCTAATAATGAGGAGTTTAACAGAGAAGTTGGTTGTATAAACCAAACCATTCATGAAAATGAACGAAGAAAATAGCTGAAGAATTATGACTACTAACGAGTGGAAACTTTAACGCGTTGCTAGGAGATTTGCATTTTATGGAATTGATGAAGAAAGCTGCAATGCTAACGGGGTTTTTTCATTTTCCGTTTTGTTTAGTAATCTGTCTGTTCAGCGTTTAGCTGAGAAATCGCTCATTTTTCCATGCTAAACCCATACATCTTTCTTATATTCGCTTATCTAATCCGTTTGCTTCAAGTCTTACAGATTATCAAAGCCAATAGTATTATTTCACTACTTTTTAGGAGTTAATTCATATTTGGTAGGCCCCTCATGTAATTCATTCATTTTTGTCTAAATAATTCAAATAATTTTGAAATGTTGCAGTGGATAACTTTTTTGTATACAAATAACGCGACTACAGCAAATAATGGCAGTCATCATTTATAGCGGAGTGGTGCAACGGCATAGTGGTACGCCGAAACATCAAGCGTTAGGATCTTTGTCTGCACAAACTTTGTATTCGTCATGAAACTAATACCGTTAGATTATCGAATTATTCGTATAAAATTTTCCATTTTAGCCACAAAATGCAATATTCGATGCTGATATTGTTGTTGTTGGTGCCTCTCTTCGAGGCAGTACCAAATTCGCGTCATAAACGAGAAGAAAAATCATCAACAAAGACAGTTACTTTACCGGCAACAATCTCCGAAGTAATTACCTTCAATGCGGCTTCCCCTAGCTCACAATTATTCTCGATGCCAACCAACTGTTCCCACGCAGGAAAAACGTACAAACAGGTTTGATTTCAATTATTCACCATGATAGTCATACTAACTAACAGCATACCGAAACAGGACATATTTGGATATTTTTTCTTCGTATCATACTATGTATATCGGATTCCGGTCGTAGATTAAAAGTTTCTGCTATATACAGAGAATGTTTGCAGGGTGAACACTGGTACGCCGGCCATCTCCGGTATATGTGTGGCAAATTTGGTGTCTACGAAATACTTGGTGAGCCAAAAGTTTAGCAGTAATCGAGTTTAGCAGTAATCATATTTTGTTAGCATGCAGTAGAGCCTTAAATCGATAGGTGATGCCTCAAATCAGTACACAATTATAACATTCCCTACCACTTCAATGAAGCCATAAATTCAATGTTTACCTTGGAAAAAAACGAAGATTTAAACCAAGATCAACAAAATGTAAGCCATATGATAATTTGCGTCTAAGTTCACAAATTTTTGTTATATTTCACCGTCGCTTAATGTCTTCGATGAGATTTCTGAAGGTCCACGTGGCCGCCTGCTTAATTTCCGTTGACTTTTAAGAGATGAATGGAAAAGCGGGTTAAGGAAGTTGCGCGAAGAGCACGGCTTTCCAATCCACTAAGCAGAGGCCTCCCAAAATTAACTGAAGTGAGCTGACTCCTACCCTCTTTTCAATATGTTTTCTTGAAAAACGGGCCGGATGTACATGTTCTAATATAAAATGAAAATTTTCTGCATCTCATCTCTACCCTTTCGTTCAAGTACCATGGGTTCGCAGCTGGCGTGAATCTTAACGAAATTGGGCAGTATGCTTAAGTATTCCGAAATCACATCCTCGAAATTTTCTATCTATCCTAGTACACATGTTGAAGATAGCGGACACACATGCGGGCAGACAAACAAACAAATACTTATATACACAGACGTGAGGTTATCATCAGCCATGATTAGTGGAGGTTGAGGACAACGTAATTACGTGAAGCTCTTCAACATTTTCGGTTCTCCCGCAGTCTAGATGAAACAGTTGTTAAGATCACACATCAAAGGTCAATTTCTTGAAACGTAGCGGCAAATTGGTGTAATTTTTCTTACATCATAAGAATGGCTTCCTTTTAAAGCAAATAGTCCATTCAATCTTTTTTTCAATCAATTTTAATATTTATTCACCTCAATAAATGAAAATACTAAACAGATTTATTACCTTAATGGTGTTTGCTATTATAATATATCAATGGAACAGAAGTGATTGTTGAAATATCGATGTGTGTTGTGGGATATGTTTGGCTCGCTGAAATTATTGGACTTTCAAAAATATGCATCAGAAAATGAATATTAAAGCCATTCGTTGATTTAAATATGATCGCTATTAATAAAGTCCATTCTGCTAACCCATTTATTCGATAGAAAAATTATTTTAATTTCTATTAAAAGACTACAGAAAAATTCTCACTATCCACAAAAATATATCGTTAAGCTAAGTTTTATGTTTTCTCAAAAGGTTGTCGTACCGATAAGGAGAAAATATTGGAAATTGGTGAAACGTATGTTGACGACAACGTCGCTCATCAATGCTTTCAAAAAAGTTCAGCAATCTATTATCGACAATCTATATGCGGCATTCTTGGACAGCCTGACTGTGATAAACTTACCACTGTTAGTTTTATTAAGTATAAATAACTTGAAATGATTAAAGGAAATAAATAAAGAAGGGAATTTTTCAATTAATCACAAAAATTGATTCATTTCTCACTAGATAATAATTACTAGTGATAAAACATTGATAAAATGATATGTTCAAAACTACTGATAAAACAAATTATATGATTTCTGTAATATAAAAAAACATTAGCGATATTAATTTACCGGTGTTGAGGTATTTCAAGAAGTTTATAAACGTAAATCAGTTACCCACATTATGACTTTCATTGTTGATCCAAAAAAATCACAAAGTAAATATGGGAAAAACAATTATATGCCTAGGATGTTCTTCCTCGATCGAAAACGTCCTCACCGGATGGAAATCTCGACCAGTCTGAAGGAATGCCTGCTGTAGGTTTTTTCTCACTTCTTATCCTTTAAATAAAACTTTTTCTAAAAAGCTAATGTCAATTAACGGATAAATGAATTTTTGAATACATTATGGAAAGTTGGAGTCCCACCTTTCCTTCTTTTCTTTTTGTGAGATTGTCGACCACCATTCCTATAGCATATTCGATTCTAACAATACCAGGAGAGCTATCAAAAACGTTTATCGTTCCTTAAAATAATAACGGCGATATTAACTGAGCATTACTTTAGTCCTCTCAATCTTTGCAAACACTTCCTAACGGTTACCAATGTACCTCAAGAAATGCCATCGAATTTCCTTGGAGAACGCGTTCCGAGTTGCTATTATTCAGAATAATAAATTTTGGAAACGGAAAAGACTTTCATTATTTAAATTCCCAATATTTTCATAATGCCTGAAAAGAAACGCATTAAATTCAAGAAATCCTGAACACACTCCTTTTATCAATAAGAACAGCTAAGGCACAAAGACTAAATACCAACATATTCTAAAAACGAATAAGCTTTTCCAGCTAGCGGCAGCTGGACTACCAGAAGGATGGAAAATAGTGGACGCTAAGGGAAATCCAATTCCACTATCGTCGATACGAGTGATTTCGAAAACGTTACCGGTTGTGAGACAACGAACTCTTACCTCTACGGTAAACTCCGCTCATTTTACGTTTCAAGCACGACTATTTTCAGTGCAATACACATTTCTCATATATGAAATCGTTCTCAACGTTTAATTTTCGTCTGGAATATTTCATAAAGATTGGAAAGAGGGGAAGAAGGTCGAAAATATTAGCAATTTTTTGATTACCTAAAGAGGAATGTCTAAAGTACTTTAAAGTTCTCACTATGCTTATGTCTTTATTCATGGCAAAAATGAGAATTAATACATTAGATGAAGCTATTGAAAAACTTCCGGTCAAATTTCCCATCCCATTTGCCGAAAAAATTGCTGAACTATTTTTGCAAAAAGAATTCCAAAAAAATGACTCCATTAAAGGGTTCGTGAAATAGGCACAAAATTCTACGCTCATTTTGTTACATCCTACGATGAAAGATTTCTTTTCAAATCAAAGCAATGAATGCTTTCTTCTCATTCTATTCGAATCCACAATTAATCTTTTCCTTGAGACCTAAGCATTAGAGATCAATTAATCGTGATATGACAAGCAAGTATTACAGTTACTTCTATGACCCTTTCGCTCCTTCCTCTTCCCTCGAATATTGGAACTATTTGTGGACAAAAACGTTTTCAACTGCGCCATTGAAAATATCCAACTCTCAGAAAGTAATATATACCTTTTGGTATATCCTTCATCGCAGATTTGAAGAACAACTGAATTTTTAGTAAAAATTTTCAAAAAAAATTGGCAAAAATAAAAGACTGTTTTGCATAAAACTTTTTCAAATATGAGCCTTATTTTCGGTATTGAAAACAAAACTTTGTGAAGCATTCAAATGCCAAAGTACTGTTGCCTTATATGACCTATCCGTTCAGCGGGTTTCCTTATAACTATTTATAGGCGGCGAATAAGCGTTTCTTGAATGGCAAAAGAAGGCGAGTGAGAGGGGAGGAAGCAAAGTTTAAGCCCGAAAGGGTGATATAATTACTCAAATTCCAAGCTAATTCGCCTAAAAAAATGCATAACAAATATGTGGCATATATTCGCAGCGATCGCACTGCATCATACATTAAGAAAAAAATCATCACAACTGTAATATTTAGTTATATTATAGCTATAGACCTTCAATATATAAAGCATAGTGTTGCAAAATGTGAGCTGAATAACATTAGCTTCTTTCTTAATTCCTAATTCTGATGGATGCGTCAAATATGTCACTTGCATAGCGTCTTCCATCCTCCCGTTCGGAAGTACTGGCAAAAAGCGACCAACTCAAAAGATAATTTTTCAACACCAACAAACGAAGATGCGTTATTTTACGCCCTATATGAGCAAAGAAGAACATATTTCATAATATCGATTGCATGTGAGGTAAAACTTCCGCTTGTACAGCAATTCATGGAAATTACTTTTTCACGAACAGCAGAAGCAACAACGTCGTAAACGTCAAACCTCCTTTGGCGTTGGATCGTCGATACCCGCAGATGTAACGTTATCGGAGGAGAAACGTAGAAATAGAGGCGAACGTATTGTTGGTGTTGGTACTGGCTCAGTGAGTTTAGATTCACGAAGACCTACCATCACTATTGGCAATCAAAAATATAAGGTAAGAACCGTATGCAATTTTCAACGTTACATAATTCCTGCAATTTTGCAATTCGATACAATTTTAGCAAATTCAATCGCTTTTTCATAAACGATCGCAGACATCGCACCGGCATATGTCTGCAATGGGTGGCATGTCTGCCCACTTTGTAGTTTCAACTCGAGAGCCATCGAATCAAGAATGAATGTATGAAAGAAATCGAGATCACTTCGCAATGTGCCAATGTAACACCGACGATACAAGTCGTTATTTACACCTCATCGTCGCAAATATCATTTATACTTTTGTGCTTCTTTATGTGCCGAATAATTTCAATTTCTGACGCACTTAAGCTCCGCCGACGACATCCGTTGAAGATAATCCATAGAAGATAGACTTTTCCGAAAAATTATTAGAACAAAGATAAGCTAAAGTTTAAATATATAGTCCGTAACGAAGAAGGAGGACGTACTAACGAAATAGTAATCAATTAATTTATTTGCTATTTAAAAAATTAATAATAAACGAACAACTAAATAAATAAGCAGATAAATAAATAAATGCTAAAAGTATATAAAGTGTATTTTCAAGTAATGAATGCATTTCTTATTGCTATAAAGTAAACCATTTCGCTCTATAGGATGCTGATGCCTTCAACTAAATTTTGCCTCGATCCATAATTTTTCTTAACAAAACAGAAATGCTCAAATACGAAGTAAGATTTTAACTATATTTCAAAAATAATTCAGTTATATTTCATGGATAATCGGTGGAGTTCAACATTAAAAACTAATTTTTCGTGGATTTCAGGTTACTGTGCAATCCTCCCATGACTGACGTAGAATACAATTTCAATCGCTCTTTTAAAACCTTCTCTTGATAGGGCGGAAAGGCAAGAATTATATATCAAGCTGCCCTCTTAACCCCAACGGTTCCATGACTTTTTCCTTTACTATCCTCATCCACAGTAAGCTGTTACTCTTAAAACCACTTACAAGATCTCCTTACATATTCCTAAGCAAACGCTACGTTGAATGACAAGAGGAACGGCAATACTGTTTCAGCCGGGGACTGTAGCGGGAACTCGAAGTGAGGTGACTTGGTCCGGAAAAGTTCAAACGCACAATGGCAGACGAATCGCTGTTGGTCCTGGCACGTTCACTTTTGGAAATTCTCCAAGCGGCTCCTTTGTCAGAAAATCAAATTAAAAGTTACAATATCTGAATGATACAATTAAAGGACATGGGGGCAAACAAATCGGGGATACTGTTATATGTGCGTATGTAGTAAATACTTTTATACATATGAATAGCAGATGTAATTGCAGGTGTAATTAAGATGGGAAGATAATAAGTGAAGAGAGTTGGCAAATGTGCTCTCAGTTAAGGAGATAATTTGTCGGAAGTTTTCATCCAATCTCCAAAATTTTCGTAATTTTTCATTATTTCCATTTTCTGCTTGAAAAAATTCCACGAAAAAACAATTAGATGTCAAAGAATGTGCCGATATACATTCATGTCAGTAATAACGGGAATATTTATATTTGCGAATATGTAATGTGCCATGAGAAATTTCCTAAAATAAAACATTTGCAACGAATGCATGCTTTATTCACTCACAATACAATGCCTCCAACGTGCGTTTTTATGAATTTTCATAATATAGCTCTTCAATTGCTCTCCAATTACATAGCTCCCCATAATATCATGGAAGTCTTTAATCTTGCTTTTGCATCTCTCTTATTTTGCTATTTATGTGATAAAATTACTCGGATTCTCACACAGTTTATAGATCATATCGAATATCCACCCCAGTAAGCCAAGTTATGAGGCAGTATATCCGACCGAATAAGCCGAATAGTGAAGCAATAAAAAAATTAGTGAACATCAAGAAATCAAGGCATCTCTTGCGTCCGATTGATTGCAACACAAATATTCCTTATCAAAATGGCATTCGTTTAATACGGTTCTTGCAGAACCAGACAAAAATGACAACTAATACCGACTTGTGCTTCGAAGAAAACTCTGATATATGAAATGCTTCAAAAATATTCGCTTTGAGAAATATGATTTCTCTACGTATTTGATGAATTCAATTACGATTTTTTAGCAAAAATTGACAGATTTCTATACAAATATTCCACTAATGGGAATATTTCATAAAAGATATTCGGAAAAACACCGGTACCAACACAACTCTTCTTGCGGAACCCTGCCCTTGCAGCCTTGTAACGCCGCCCTCGTCTATCCTTTCCGGAATTGTCTATGAAATTATTAGCTACTTTAGATCGTCCATCCTTCGTTTCCAGTCTTTCTCAACTCTTTTTCACCAGTCACCGACATTTTCATTTTGAGCAAGATTCAAAAAGCACATACAAAGACAGCGCTGAAATGCATATAAAGCGAAGATAAATATACAATCTCTCGACTTGGGGGAACTCAAATTAGCCAATGTGACACGAACAGTGGTATCTGACGTTCCAGGTAGTTGCAGATCGCATTTATGAAGATGACATATATATGCGCCTATTATCACAAAAGTGTTAAAATGATAAGCAATTAAAAGCTAAACAAATAAAACTCTAGCTCGCATTATAGGATGAAATCTCAATTCCGCGGCTATCCCTTAGTGGCACATGAGTTGGGGTGCAACTTTCATCACATCGTGTTCATGATCGAGGGAACGTGCACTACTGAAGAATTTAAGAAAGTCAACGAATATTCGAAAAAGCAGTAATTACCACATGAGAAATTTTTATTCCAAATTATGATTGAAGATTCATCGAAATATGGAAAAAAGAAGCCTGAAAAGAGTTCTAAAAATATGTTTAACATTTTGCAAGGAATGATTTGTTAGGATAAAAACTCAACACGAATTGCATCAATCCCAGTTATACTCCTAAAATGTAGACGAGCACTATTTTATATCTTCAGAAGCTGCAAAATTAACTTAGTTAGCCAAGTACGTAATATTTGTAAAACAACATTAGTATCAGCCGATCACTTTAGCACTTATACAGCTGTCAAGTGTTGAAATTAAAAAATTATTGAACAGAAAACTACGATTGTTACTTTTATGGTTTCCCACTTTTCAGTTACAGTGAACACTTTAGCCTATATTTATCTTTGTGTCATTCGACTCACCCTCTCCACACATTTCTTTTCGCCCTCCGGCCAATACGCACTACAGTTGTTTTATAATGCATTCTAATTCCTCCATGGTGACTAAATCATGCGTTAATTTTCGAGCGTTACAATCCTTCAGAATCCCTCCATCACATCCAATTCTTAGGATTTGTTCTACCAACAAATTCTTCGGTTGACTTCCATACCTTGTTACTGGATAGTTCATATGGGATCAAAAATTGCCATGAAAATGCTGTCAATGAACGATTTTGAATTCCAATATAACCACGAAGAAGTACTGCAGTGGTTTAAAAAAATCAGCGCTAGGCATCGGAGAGCGGATAGGTGCCATGCCGCAAGGCACGTCAAGCAGAGGATACAGTGACAATCAACAACCTCTGAATTCTTATCGATAGTGGGGAAACATCAGCCGTCGCTAACTTCATAACCTAACCTGCTGCTTTAGCTCCAACTGCAAAAGAGTGTGAAGATTTATCCATAAGTTGGATGCCTCTAAATGAAATGAGGTTAAAAATGATAATTTCATTCCTTCACAACTAATTTTGGCCAATTTGTTTCATCATTGGGAATATAAATCTCAAAATCGTATAGTTGAGCTTTTCCATTTTCCATCTCCAATTGCTCCAGTTCATTTCGCTTCTTCTTAATCGTCACTATAAAACTATGATAAATAAAATATATATACTGATGATACACAAATTAAAAGTTTCTTTCATTTCACTTAAAATATCGACCGGAAATGATTTTTATCTCTTTGGTTGGAATATTTATGTTAATCAAAGTTCTGTTGCACTGAAATGCGAAAAAATATGCGAATACATCTTTTATTGTAGATAAACGGTTGCGATACACTTTTGCAATCATACAGCTCATTGCATTTCCGGAAATAACTAATAAATAATTACGCATGCTTAATCATGATGTTTTCTTGTATTCCAACCGATCTGATCGGTGGTGAAAAATTCCATAAAACATCCGCCTCTGTGATCTGATCGACTGTAAAATGTGACCAACCAGTATAAAATGACCTCTTTCAATAGTTCCTGCCTTACTCAATTGTTTATGGAACATTCCCAACCTGACAGATCATCATGGAGTTTGATAAAGTGGATCTTTCAATGACACGGACTATACAGATGAAATTTCGTTGAACGGACCGAAACAAACAAGCATTTGACCATACACAGCCCGCGATACTGTGCTACATAGATGCAACTTTGCAACAGCAAATAAAACTTATTAATATCCCTCCTAACGCAGAAAATAATCAAACTACAATATCAATGGTTTTTTTTCAAGAGCAATTAAAAATACGCAACATAAAAAACCAACTTATTCCACCATCTTCATTCATTTCATGTAGAAAATTAGGAAATTCCACTGCCGCTCCAAATCCAACATCATTGTATCTTCTCACTTGTCGCATATAATATTGTCCAACGGAATTCGATTCGCTGAACTCCTAAAACTGTTACCGTCAATGTGACTTCCGTTGAGTGAGTGAAATCAATATATTTTCGCTATTCCCATCCTCAATTCGATATTTCAGTTAACACTCAAAATAAGAAAATTCCGGAAATGTTGCATGAATTTCAGCTGTATGAATTCTGCTTTAACTAATAAATTTCGTCGAAGAAAATTCTGATTATTATTGCAAAAAAAGTATCAGACTTAAAGAACTGAAATAATCGCTATTATCGACTATTAGATTCGAAGAAAATCATAGTGATATCATTCCAAATGAGAGCTTCACAGCTATGGCACAGATAAAAGATGCCTCAAACCTCTAAACTCATATATTTGTTCCACGCCTCTTTTCACTTCCTTACTTGTCAAAAAAATCACTCTGCAATATTCAACTTCCACATCCCTTACTCGTACAAATCAACTTCCACTTAAAGACTTCTCTAGAAGTTTATGTACACAGAATAACAAGCAGAATAATTGAACCTCCTTGTAAAGAAGCGTGTAAGAAGCATAAATCCTCGACGATCATTATAACGCATTTACTTAAGTTGAAATTATTTGACCTACTTTTAAATTTTGAGACTTCAAAAAGGCTCTTAAGATCAGAGAATATCCTTACATTATAGGCCTGTTCTTCCAAAACGTAACATGCTCTATACCTTTATGATATCGTATAGATGTTCATGTGCAAGACATCGATCCCAAAGAATCTTCTCCTTCGAAAATCCGCAACGCCACAAGGCACACTGTGAACATTCAACCGTGAGTGGCTCACTCATCGGCAGACGATTCCTACAACTAATGAGTTTCAGTCGCAGAGAGCACGTTTTTCCTTCCAAATGCGCTTTCCAACAAAACGAATACTGCATACATACACTACCGCTGGCCAGTTAAAACGTCTTTCCTGGACGACGAGCCGCGTGGTTCCAAATGTGTTTACTCGACGAATAAAGGCATCAAACAATATCACTAAAGCATATGATGCACATCTTCTCGTTCCTGAATGTTATTTGCAGCAGTGTGAGTGCAGAGTAGTGGGAAGACTTGCAAGTAGTCTCATTTAACTCCGGCACAGCCTAAAAGTGGAGGGAGAAAAGAGTTGTATGGAGTATTCAATAATATTAGAAACTGCAAAACCCTAGACAGTCTTTCAAAGTTCAGCGTATAACAGATCCGACTTATCTAAATGAGCCCAAAAAGTTATTTTTTGCTACCCGGTATGATCATGTCATTCCGAGGGAAAATGAAGGCACCGAGGATTGGAAAATGCAGAGCTAAAAACATGGAACACAATTCTTGTTATGACTGTTCGGATATTTGTGTTATCAATGATGAATTCAGAAGAACCCGCTTATGCCATCGTTTTTGTAGGCGATCAAAGCTGCAATGACACTCTGCACCCTTTTAAAAACTTATATTTCCCGAGCGTGCTGAGAATCTAGTGTCTATTTCTGAAAAGACCATTGTTTGGATCGTAGACTTTCGTTTTGGTTCAGACATATGACGAGGTATCAACTCTTCCTCCTCTGATTAACCTTGCAAAAAAAGACCGCGATTCCATGGAAATATTAGATTTGATAATCACGCCTCTTCCGCTGTGGGATTCATTTAAACGATTATCAACATAATAAGCGAGATGACTGAAAGAAAATCATTGCAAATTTGAATGTTAACCTTGTGGCATCAGAGCGGTCCAGCAATTTCTCAACAAGGTTGTGAAAATCACATTCATCCGCTCTGTGGTAGACGACCTGCGCTTCGATAAGACTCGTCTCAGTATTGAAATCCAGTAGAAGCATAGCGGCTTCATAGCACTCTCGTCTAGGATCCTTCGAGGAGTGTACCGTATAGCAGAATCCATCTAACGATTTTGTAAAGCCCTTCTAAACGATTACCATTTCAAACATACTCACATCATAAATGAACAGGTAAGATATGGCACAACAGGTAATAGGCATTGTAATCAAGGTGATGCAGCCCAATTCTGCTCTGAGCGACGAGCTAAAACCGCGAATTTGGAGAAAACAACCTCCCCTATGAGGTCACATCATGGTTTACATATTTCCTTTTTAATAGGCTCTACCTGGGAGTGTCGAAAGTCAACTAGATACGGGAAACACCAGGTGACTCATCTATGTCAAATAGCGGTGTCCTTCAAATAGCTAACTACATCAGGTGCAAGAAGGATGTGCTACCCGTCTAAAGTGATATTTACAAATAAAATGACAGAGAGGCCATTTTCAATCGAACAGACAAGGCACTCTTGTAGCATTCCACGAAGCTACATAATCAAATCCTTAATTACAAGAAAACGCGGTCGATATATAAAAACAAATATCGCTCCTATTTGGTTATAGGCATCGCGATAGGTTTACTGAATAGTAATATCATAAAAAAACGGCCAAATTACAATATTGGGCCGTCCATGAGTGCGAGGCCTCCTCTAAAGCTTGTTTAGAAAGGCGGAAGTCCGACATGGTAACATCTTGCATCAACGTCCCTCAGTCTATTTTATCAAGCCGGACGACAGCACTTAAGTTTTTATGAAGATAACTCGGAAAATGGAGGTGACAAACTAATAAAACACCTGTTATTTCTATTCAGAAAAGGGAGTTTTTAAACAAAAGAAGGTTCCAATGTGGGAGTTAGGATGCCGGAAGAATGCAATGATTTGTTCTGCGATGTATCTGTGATGATTTAACGTGTATTGATGATACTGGAGATGAGCGAAAAAATGTTTTTACTTTTTCGGTTAAAATGATTAAATATTTCGCCTATGTAATCCACATTTTTCTTCGTCTACTGTCTAAAACCAGTTTAGAAAATCTTCTTCCAACTACCTAGAAAATATCACTTTCGTTAAAGTGACTTCTATACGACTCCCGACCATCAACGATTCTACTACAGTGCTGGTTTGAAGTGATGATCAAAAAACACAGTAAACAATTCCTACCATAAAAACAAATTGTGTACAGCCATGTCGATAAATCTATAGGCTCCATTCGCCAGATGTTTTTGCAAAATGTGCATAAATAGTTTACCTCAAATGGACAATGCGCTCGAATTAATACCCGACACTTCAATCGTCGCAGTTGATCAATCAATGCTTCGCGATTGAATATATATGAAGCACCTCGCTCTGATGGTACAAATGGCTTCCTGATAGTGTAGAGAGTGAGTGTATAGGAATAAGACTACACATATGGCATTTTTACAACGCTAAGGGAAAAAAGATTTCCAACAGTGCGGACACTTAGATTTCCTCGCTAAGATACTTAAAATTTAAAAATAAACAGGTGCACAGATACATGTAAGATGATATGGAACGTTAGTCATGAGAACTATTAAATTTTTAACTAACAGTATATATTATATACTGAAAGTATTTTTTCATTTTGTACATCTTAATAATATGGAAGGTTATTTGATTGTCGGGAGTTTATGCAGAACTAGCTTTAGCACTACGCAGATGTAAATGTGCAAAGAAGTTGAGCGACAATGATAGCTCTCGAACATATCCAAGGCGAAGTGGGATATTCCCAAAGAGCACAAGAATTTACGTTGGAAAATGCATGCACCTTAAAAGAGAGAGATGGAAGGAAGGTGGGATCACAGTGCAAGAAACAGCTTTAACTCTTCCTACTCTCTGTGCCAGTGGGGAGCACAAAGAGTTAGGGAAGGTCGGGCATCGTTTTTTTAACACGATATCATAATCCAAGTATGAAGAGTATGAATATGCA
Organism: Parascaris univalens; assembly: GCA_037576465.1. Taxonomy (NCBI): domain Eukaryota; kingdom Metazoa; phylum Nematoda; class Chromadorea; order Rhabditida; family Ascarididae; genus Parascaris; species Parascaris univalens. The sequence goes on along the minus strand of CM075173.1, from coordinate 200,015,053 downwards.
CGCATGACTGTTTTCCTCACAAGGTGCGAGGGAATCGAAATGCTCCCATTTGTGAAGCACTTTCTCCTTCTTCGTGTACCGAATTCTAGTACTTTTCGAAAGTTCAAAAACACCGAACTCTCTCATGTTCTGCAGCTCGCAAATAGAGGGAAGCAGAGAGTAAGAAAAGAGAGAGGAGGGATAATGGAGCGGGACGGGGAAGCGGGGCAAGTGGAAGGATAGGAAAGGGGTTAGACATTACGTAACTTAAACAAAGATGGAATCCTGGCTAAGGCTGGAACTGGTCCATTACCTCTTGCTCGTCAAGGGTAGGGTAAGCAAGGAAAGCAGCTTCCAACATTTTGAAACGAACAACCAAACTAAAACAATAAATAAAATCGGTTTAATGACTCCTCTCACTACAATATGGTTGCTTCCCAGAAATGCGACATATGAAAGTAAGCCGGTTTCTAAAATATTCTTGGTGCGTTGACTATTTGAACTCCTACTCCAAACTACTGCCGGATAAGAAATGGTTGTGCATTTGTTTACTTCCATGGTACGAGAGTGGAAGTGGTTTTTAGAATTAATGTCTCCACATACCGTTGCTCATACTCGGCCGGATCTGCCCACAATGTGTCTGTGAGCAGAAGAGCATCAGGGAGGTCGGTTTTTGGATGCAACCAACTTGTCGGACGTGCGAGACGACGCAAGTTGCTGCGATCATATTCGTATTGGGATATACCACCGTGACAGCAATACACTTGATCTGAAAGGGATCGCTCCAGTATTGATAAACTCCAGTTTAAGAATAAGTTGGAAAATCTGTTCTTTAGCCAATCCTGTACTATCAAAGAGAATGCAAAAAAAATGCCAAATGATCTCATCCTTTACACTACGTTCTATTTTAGCGATTGCAATATATAAGATAATCGCAGCTGACAATAGGATATTCGGAAGACGAAGAAAGAAGCGAACGAGTGGAATAAAATTATTATAACAGTGAAGTTGTTGAACAACAATACTGCTAAATTATCTATTCCCTATGCTGTATTGAAGTGGGCAATATGAAAGTGAAAAGTTGAATCGCTCGATTTACAGCTCGAGGTAAACTGCATTTGACGGATGCAGTCTTCTCTTCACATCACCAAGATGTCATCTTAAGAACTTTTCGATTTCATTTTATAGAATTTTTGATCATTTGGAAGGTGAACTCCGCACTATCAAATCCCGGAACTAATTACCACTCATTCCTCTCCCTCGTGTGGTAATGAACACAACAAAATGAGAGGTATTAATTAATTAAAATATATAAAATTTAATTAAATATGATAATAATAATGCAGTCCGTCAATCGCAATGGAAATTCCACACGTCGAAGGTATAAAATGTTCTGATAGTGACGACTTCCGATTCATATGAAACGATATTTCAAATTTTCATAGCTATATTTTCAAATTAATTAGATACTCCATGGTAATTATAATGCTCTTTCTTACTTATAGTACCATTGAGTACCTATAATACTCCCCTAATAAATATAAAAAATCACATATAACAACTCCTTAACATTCATAACACAGTTTAGTACCTATAATGAATAATGACGTTTAAGTCCAGGTCCATATAATACTAAATTACCTGATATAATCGCTGCAATAGGCAACCAGTCGAATACACTATTGAGTGTATAATATAAAAAATTTCCATTTACACCATAAATATTTGCCAACTGCAAAACTCACGATTATTTCAACTATGCAGCCAATATCTCTCTCATATTTCATTACCTTTTATTGCCGTTCATGAAACGAATTCATCAAGCAGATGATCACCTATACACATATATAACACACCTCGTTATGCCTTCTTCTATGCGTTAACGCATGAGAAGTGTCAAGAGAATTTGAAAAATTGCAAAAGAAATTAAAAACAAACCGTTGCGGGTAATCCATACTCTCGATTCACTTCGATAGTCTCGTGATTTCCACGCAAAAGAAATATCCTTTTCGGGTAACGTATCTTTAGAAGTAGTAATAGAAGCACCACCTCAACACTGTTGGGACCACGATCAACGTAATCACCTACACGAATATTATTAGTATTAAGAGGAATATGACGTTCTCAAGACAAGAGAGAGAATTTAAAGAGCACAGAGTGAGAAGTTACGTTACATATCCTCAGGTAATCGCTGGCTTCGATGTCGTAATATGAGAACAGACAGGCTGCAAGACTGGGATTTCGTAACCTCTCCTCACTGCGCATTATTCGTCCCTCTTTCCATCCCTATTAGCACTCCGTACGACTTCAAAGTAAAGTATTTTTGCCCCAAATATAAACCTATTCTATGTGAATATTATGCGTGAATGATCGGTTAAATCGATTAGATTGTGTTGCTTAAATAAATGCTCTACCTGTGTGCAAAGGTGAGGAATTATTTGAAATTAATAAGCAAACTAGGCTATACTATTCAGTCACCGTCCCACAACATCTATGCGGGATGAAGTAAGTCGTTCTAAAATAGGAATTGAAAGTTCTGAGGCAACCAACCAAGAAAAATTACTGTTCTTTCTTCAGGCCAACCGGCGGTGAAGAGGACGTTCAGGAGATCAACAAAATTGCCATGTATATCACCAATAATAGCCATTCCATTTGCGTCATGAATATACTCAAGTGTTTCGCCATCGGCTAATACATCGATCACTTTGTGGCATATCTAAGATAAACTAGCAAAATCAGTATAACATTCTATTATTATTAAATTTTTTTCAGTACTATGGAAGAATTTTGAAAGAAGATTGAGAAGAACTAGTATGAAAGCATTACGAAGAAAACTGTTATATAATGGATTTTTACTGTTATGAAAAGAAATTCTTGGCTTATTCTATGTGGTACATCTACAAATATTCCCATATATATTAATTAAACTAAATTAATAGAAATTGTAAGATCTGTTTTTTAGCAAAGCCCACGAAGATATCACAGCAAATCGACTTTTTGGACCATATTGGCCTCTAAATGACTCTTCGAGAATGAATCTTCTCTGAAATTTTTGAGTTTAAAATGCAGATTAATTAGACAGGTAAAAATTGCACTGAGTGTGTGATTGTTAATGATACAGATATAGCTATCCATTATGTTCAAATGCGGTAGCATACATTGATTTCCCATTGATGCATTTGCAAATTTGTTAACGCCGTTAAAGAACAGAAATAACTTTGAACACAGACACACAAAATATGAAGTGGGTAAATACATATTAAAATTTGGGTTCATATAAAAGCTCATAAGAATAAAATTTAATCAGTGAAGAGAAACTGCAGGTTGGAAATTGCAAAAAATGAGCAATTAGTCTTCAAGCGAACTGGAGAACTTAGAAATACTTCATCAATGCTGAATTTGAAACTTTATTATCATTTCTTATTTTGGCTCAATCAGTAGAAAAACCCAATTAGAATCTTTCTTTCAAAGAATTCAGTAGTTATTTTTTAACTCACGAAAATGAATCTCTCGAGTGTAATAATATGGCCGAAATTCCGTTCTCATAAGATCGCAGAATGGCACCAATAAGTTCGTCGATAATCGACTGCGTTACTGGCACACAACACTCAACTGTTAGGCGAAGTTCTTCCTTTGGTTTCACACCTGTATACGATAATGTCTCTGCAGAAATTGTGATGACTTGGCCAACTTCCATAAATATATATATATATATATATATATATATATATATATATATATATATATATATATATATATATATATATATATATATATATATATATATATATATATATGGAAGCGTTTCGCAATAAAATTGCAGCCAAAGTAGGCGAGGATGGTGTAAAGAAGAAGAAGCAGATCATGTTATAAATGTAAAGTAAACGAAGAGGAGTGAAGGACGAGCTAAATATGCGTGATAGAAAATAGAGAAGTAAAGCACATCTCCGAATGAGCCTAAAACCCCATCACATATGACGCCCATTTAAACACTACTACATATCAGCAAAAAGCGCAAAATGCTGAAAGTTCAAATTTAGCGATACATCTCCTCTGGGCACTGTAATAGTGACGCCAACAACGCAAATTCTGATTATTGATGATACCACTGAAGTAAAATACATCACTGTTTTATGCTAGGCTCGTGTGAACGTCAACCTCGTCTTGCAGTGGTGATTCTGAAAAAACTCAAAGGCGGCAATGGGAATCCGGTGGAAGTCAAACTCACAAAAACAACTTTGAAAACTGAGTAGCTGCTTGACTAAAAGATCCTTGAAACTCTTTGAGAAATTTTTTGAAAATTAAGAAGCACAGATGTCTACGGGAGGAGAAAGGCGTCTTTCAAGATACTAGAGGAGTCGGTATTATAGTTCCTTCTCTTCCCATTTCTCCTACTCCTCTGAGGTTCTTGAACAACAATCCAATCAGAAAGGATCATTCTACACCTCCTATTTTACCGCTAATGCGAATATCAGCTGGTTACGTCACATCACTAATATTCGGAGATCCAGCCAAGCGACACAACGCCCACTTACCTATACTCACCTCCCCTTCCTAACGTAGCACATTTTCTGAATGAGGCAATCTTAACCCGGTTGTGACTATTTCCTTCGACCTCTAACATCCTTAATTATGATAGTCTCTACTTTCAAATACACCAATGAAAACATTTCTTCCCAAACAACTGTGTAATTCTTCACAAACTCAGATCTTTTTAGATTCCTGTATAAATTGAATTAAAAGACCGATTCAAAGATAGTTGCGGGTGTTCCTCTGCTCTAAACCAATCCAGATTATGCAAAAGCCTATCAAGTCTCGCATTTTTTAAATTCTAAAGTTGCAGAGTGAAAAAACCAGATTTTTAAGGAAGATAAACATACGTCGACGACGACCGACCATACTATCGCCTACAAGATCAGTAACAATAAAAGACACATGCAAGGCTCATCCATTATCTTGCATTTTCTTTTATGAATATGTGCAAATGATCTGTAAATCACAGCAATTAGCAACAAACATACAAAGATGCAGTCGTTATATGCTCTTTCTCCTTTCAAAAATGGTCTGCTTATAGAGGCATTACCTAAACGCGTCGTATGTTTTGAGCAACCATTATATGTTCTGTGCTGTAAAAATCTATCCTCATATAGTCTCTAACCGGGAATTCATCCAGGTCCACTGGTTTCCTTTTGTTCTGATGAAAATTCCTTTGCGGCATGAAATCCTGCCTGAATTATCCAATTCTTGAAATTCTAATGTGAATAAACAAAGTGCTGCATCATAGTCTGTCCCCAGTTTGATTTCTTCAGAATTTTGCAGTAACCAACTTATTCAGCGGAAATATTTCTTGTCTTTATTAATTTTCTGTACAGCTAGTTTTAAATGTATGCGCTCTGCACCATTTCCTATCGTTACGTTCATTGATATTAAGTAACCACTGCTGGAGTTTCAAGAGTGCTTCATCCGTATGACATTACATCAGTTGTTTCTTCGATTTATCGCATCGAATCAGTAGACTCAAAGTTTTTCATCTGTGACATTTTAGGAGATCGTGATGTGATCCCTGATTTATCATTCGGCAATATTTTTTTATTCGTGAAAGAAGCGTGAGTGAAGGACCGCTAGATATTGGTAGATACACAAAACGAGCTCCATGGATATTTTCTTTTCTAGTTTTCAAATCATAGTTATTCCTGTTTGGAATAATCTTCATCAGGATGTGCCAGACTTAGAACGTTTCGATCTTCGAGAGTCGCCTTAAATCATTTGATCTAAGCGCCCTTTCTGATTTTGTCTATCGTAAGGCAGAGGCATTGCATTCCTTCTTTGCACCTCATATCTGTTCCTTTTTCTTATTCTTAAGTTCCCATCAATTTCTTGTTCTTCGCTCATTTCTCTTTATTGCTTTTATTTCTCTTTATGTAAACCATCATTATTCATGCGCAAATAAATTTGCAGATATGTGTACGTGTTGACGTTGTTCTGATTTTCATCTTCACTACCATGGGCAAATTTTCTCCACATGTCAATAACCGACGATTCAATTTCAATCAAGTTCTGCTGATCTCATCTACAAGGAGAGTATTGTTTAACAGATACTTCACTACTATAATGGAATTATTTTTTAACGCAATGATATATTTACTTCTCATGCATTTGCATTATTTATTATTTGCAACGAGGAAAATAAATAACCACGTTCAAAATCAAAAAGCATTTATTGAACGGAGAAGATGTCATTATCAGCACGCAACTGTTTAATCACAGTAACACCTCCCGTGTATTCAGGATATATCAGCCGAATTAATTACCTATAAATGCAATTAATGAAATAGATTCGAATTATACTGACTGGATAACTATTCGTATATCATAAGTAAGGCAATCGCTGCAAAACCAATAGCCGTACTCAACCACTGTAATATTTTCGAATTATTGCTCGAAATCTCGGTGTATAAAATCTGAAATATGTATAGGTAATTTTTCACAACAATAAGATTACTATTATTTTTTTAAAATGCTATTTTTTGATATCATAATTGATACAATATGCAAACAAAAAAGAGAAAATATGTTTTTTTTTTCACTCCGGTAACATTCAATTTAGAATATTCATTCTTGGATAGCCTCGTCATCTAATATCCAAGAAAGTTATCAGTCTAGTGGTTTTTCTTTCCGATTTCTTTAAGTACATTTTATCATATTGGTTGCATTTTCTTGTCATTTTTTCCGACTCAGGCACACAAAATAACGGTACTTTATAATATGAAAGTTTGTACTGAAATACAGTTTCAGAATTCGCGCATTACTGAAACTGCTTGTGGGCATAATATTACTCAGAAATAATAATAGAGATATAATAACAGTGGAGAAATATTTATCAAGCAGAAATAACAGCAAAACACTTGTCACTTCCCGAGAAACGAGTCCCTGAACTGATGCTCTATCCTCATATCTCCTCTCACTCTTGATATTTTTTGCATGTAGGCTAAGGTAAACGATTAAACTGAATTAAAGCGGTAATTAAATTGTAGGCAATAAACACCTTTAGTTTGTACATTAAATTTCGAAATTTATTACCAAATACTGAATGAATGGTTACTTTAAACATATAATGACCACTCAAGAATGAATTTTCATGGATTTAATTTGAATTATAAGATAAAACCAACTGAGGATAAAATGTTACCTCAAAGAAGGTTATATATAGGAATGTACCAAGCGCGAAACCAGTAAGCACTACCGAGACGATATCCTTTGAGACTGATTCTATATCTGAGTTCTGCAAACAGTACGATTAAATGTTGCGAGATTTGCAATAATATTATATACTGTTCACGTTAAAGACAAGAAATAATTTTACATTGAATTTTCCAAATTGCTTTTAAAATGAGTGTCATATCTTCAGTAATTACAATCAATTAATGAATTTAGCCGACTAATCTCACAATAATTAGTAAATTGATTGCATTTTTAATGTGCGAAGTTAAAATCTACGACGTTTCTCAGTGAAATGGGCTATCACATATCCGTTTAATTATTCTCCTTTAAAACTAATCTAATTGAAATAATAAAATTAACCGCAGAAAATAGGCAATGTTCGATCTTTTTAAATCATTGCATATCTCAAAATCTAAAAAATTCCACGCGGATAATATTATTTTCTTTGATTAATACAAGTGACATTTTATATCGTTCATAAGTGTCATTTCCACGAAAAATTTGACGCAATTTTTCTATATTAAGTTTATTCGAAAAGGCCAAAATTGCATGAGAAATTGCAACATCGCAAAACAACTAAAAAGTATAAAAATCAAAGAAATTCAATAATCTTTAAAGATAAGTGATTGAATATTAACTAACTCTTATTGCGACACCAACAGCACCACCAATAGGGGCAGTTAGAGCGACAAATATTACGAGAACGATGACGATAATTTTACGAGGAGGATGAGATCGCACTAATCGAAGACCAATACTGAACGCAACGATAGCCTTATGAACGATGATACCGAAAAATAGAGTAGCCGCACTCAATGCTGAATCCTGTAGCAATAAACGCTTCTATTAATTTGTTTCACTAGGATTTTTTGAACAACAACTGTACGAAAGAAAATTCTCTTCAAGAATTCTTTAAATGGATCTTTTGATGGCCGACCGTAAAAAACCGTGAAATAATGCTCAATAACAATACCTAATTATTAAGAGCAGTCGATGAATTAACCTCAAAAATGAAAACTGTTATCAGAAATTCTCAACAGCAGAATTTCCAATGCCTTTATAAAAAGAAATTCTACCTGTTTAGCTCAAAACAAGAAAAGAAAAATGGTCAGAATAGAAGATCAACTAGAAAAGTTTATACATATATACACAAAGTGATGCAGAAATAAACAGAACGAATAGCATTATAATTGCATATTGAATAGCATGTATTAATGTTACACGAAGTCGCACCACGAGGTTCAGTTCGTAATGTTTCATTACGAACTGAAATTCCTTAGCGAATACCAGCTGCTAGGTATTCGAGCACGTATTCAACCGTTACGAAGCAATCATGATATATGTCGTCATTTTGCAACATCTCAATTCGTAAATGAATATTATTATTAGAGAAGCAAGTGCAAACTGCTAGTAGATTTTTGACCAAAAGTCAAACCTGCACTCCGAAGGCGAACCCTTCGAGACTCGAGTGGAATGTGAATGCAGCAATGAACGTGATTGATTTGACAATTTCGCTAGCACCATCTGCTCTTCGTGCAGCAATTGCCTCTTTCGCCACCCTTACTACAGAGGTGGTGCGTGATCTTGCTGCTGACGCTGCCGAAAGTTCCATTCTAGCCTGCTGACCACTTACAGCTCTGAAATTTGAAAAATTAAGGGGCTAACTGGCCTTCAAATATGACGACATCACTTCGGATTCTTCCGAACTACACAATCTTCTCTGATGTCAGGACTCTGAATAAATTATGAGGATTTTGGATGACATTACAAATCTACTGAACATATTTTCTAAAACTATTATCGTCATGCGAGAGGAATCGGATACAGGTTCATCAAAAAGTTAAAAAAAATATATGAATTAAAATGAATCGTAACTAATGATCCGTAAGCTGTGAATACTAACCCCATTTCCATGCTTCTTGCTGCTTCACAATCCTTACATTGTTCACATTCAACTGCTGTTGCTGTTGCGTCATTAGTTGACTCATACTTGCAAACTTTAAGTAACACTTCCTCGATAAGATAGACGAAGAAAAATCCGATACCAACTATCAACTCGACGAATGGATATTCGGTTTGCCAGGCAAATGCATGCTTCACTGATTCAAATGTTTCACTAAAAGAATATCCGACTTGAAATGACCTCCATTTTCTGGATGTAAAAAAATGTCCAACTCAATATGGCATCTACTGCCCGGATGAAACTTTCTAGTATTACTTTCAAGTGCTTACGTTTATTTATTGAATATATCGAACACAGAAGTTATTCCATTCATTTCCATGTTCAAAACAAACGAAGCAGACTGCTACCGTGCTAGACGACCATAAATGTCCGTCGGCAAATCATCTTAGCTAACCGAACCTTACTGAGCACTGCTGACCGATTAACGGCTTACACTTTCTCATATGCATCAGGAAAGTCTTTTGTTCATAGGCATGCGTTCCTATTGAATTCTTGACGACGTCTCGATAACTTAGTTTCAAATAATAATACTGTTATGAAATGTCCTTCGCCTCTCCAAGCATTTTTACTTTTGCATCTTCAACCCGTAACTTTTAAAATTTCACACGAACATTTATCATTCCAATTTCATTTCGAGTAAATCTGAGAACTTACTTACTGTATTTTTTAAATGCCTACTTAAATAAACAAATAAATAACTAAATTTTCATGAATAAATACATCACAGTTTCAGTTTATCAAGTTATTTATGCTCATTGTAAACTTTTCACTATTAAATAGCAATATCTTAATTTGGTGATGAATATAAATGTGATTTAGAGAAAATTTAAGATAAAAAACTAACTTGGCAAATGGCATTAAATCCAAAAGGCATACTCCAAGAAATACTCCACCTGAGAGGCATGATAACATTGAGAGTACAAGTGATGCTATTCGACCATTGCCACTTTTTTGACGCCTTTCAACAAATTCATTAATCTATAAACCACATTTTTATTCGATTATCTACTGAAATATATCAAAAATGCTTCATTAAATTAACATAAGAAAGTAAATTTTAAAGATCAATTTGATCCAAGATCAGTTTGATCAGTAATTGAAGGAAGTGAACTTCAACTTGAATAAAGTGTGGAATTTGAATAATAGAGATTATATTCTCGGCAGTAAATAATCTAACCACTTAAAATAATGTAGCTGCAATTAGGTACTTCTTTATGTAACCGTAATTATTAACGATGATAAAAGAACGGTGAGTGAAACAATGGAAATATTAGACGTCTTCTATAAACTGACAAATCGATCTTCTCTCGTTTCTCCTCATCTGTGAGCAGTGGCATTTTACTCCACTTGAAAATTAACGGGCTATAAAAGGCTCTCCGTATAAATAAATATCTCAGAAAAGTCATCCAGCTTTACGTCTGAAGATTTCCATAATAAAAGTAAATCAAAAAACTCTAAAATGTTATTAGATAGTCACTTCTTTCTTTCTTTATATCGAACAGATTTGATAGCCAAGTTGCTATTCAAAAGATTTAGAGCTTATTCGATGGAACAATTTGAAAAATAATTATAGAAGTTCGAAAAAAATGTTATTTAGCAAATGTAGCCCACAAAATTGTTGGAAATTTACATTAATTTGGAGCACGGCATTTACGCAATAACCAGTAATATCGGTCGACGTGTTAGAGCTGCTTGTGATGATCAATAAATACAACAAAAACCCGCAATTCGGATCGAGTGTTATCTGATGACTATTATTGTTGACGATATCCCTGTCAAATTATCGAGGAAAGAGACCTCACTGGTGAGTAGTTTTCCACGTGAGAAAGCACGGTATATGCCTTTTATAAAATATTTTAATAAGCACCTAGACATCCTAATGCTGCTACAGAGCATAAATATACGAAGGCAGCTGATGAGGCCAAGAATTTTCTGCTTTTTTAAAGAAAAACCTACAGCATCGACATGTCACAGAACCCTCGACCTTTGAATACGACGGTAATTCTGAGCGAGGCTGAATACTAACGGAGTTTTAACTGAGCACAAAAAAATAAAATAGAATAAAAGAACGAAATTTGAGAAAATTTCTTTCCCATCAAACCATTAAAAAAATTATCAAAAAAAGGAACAACGAACCTTTATCGGCGCAAGGCCAAAACACAGCGCAACGACAGCCATCACCACTAGAAGGATTATCTTCAAACCCACAACATCCATTTTCTTTGCTAAACCGCAGTCTTTTTAATCAAATATAATATTTTCATACAACAACAGCATAAAAAAAAACGAAACAATACGGAAAAACGATATTCTCTTTTCCAATTCACAAATTAGATCAATCATCACAAATTGGACCATTTATCACAAGTTGATAAAAAATAACAAAATACGGAGGGTGAAGTGTTTAAATTCAGATTCATTCAATCGTTGCTTCCACAAATCCTCGAAGAACGATCGATCGATAACTGCGTGATCAGGAAACTAAGAGGCATGATCATAAAACAAACTTTAGTATTATTACTCACAAATTCTTTTTGCAGCTGATCGGTAGCCGAAAAATCATTGACTGAAAAAACTATTCCTGTTAGCGCATATATTTATTAAATTTTTTAAGTTCTAAGCTTCATAAATTTTATCATAATGGGTTTTCCCAAGTGAAAAATGAATAAATGAATGAAAGAATAAGGATCAATCCCGCTACATCAAAACGATTGCAAACATCGATGAATGTGCACATCAAGAACTGAGTTTGCAGTGTATGAAATGATCCATGGCAAACCAATAGCTCTTTATGCTAAATTTCGAAGAATTTGTAGTCGGCGATGAATCAGTGAGCAGTGTAAAAAATGAGGTATCACAAATGGATGAATCCACCAATGTCAATAATTTTAAAAAAGATATACAATAGGAAACGTACGCTTAATAGATAATTAAATAAGTTTTCCTTGCAAAATGTTTATGAATTAAAATTTTTTCTGAAATATGATGGGGGGAGGGGGATTTAAGAAATATAAAAAGAAAAACTATGAATAAATTCGAAACAGTAGAAAAAATGAAAAACTTTTGAAGGATAATATACTATAAATTTTAGAAGAATAAAGATTTGTCTTTGAAAGCAAAAGAATATATATATATATATATATATATATATATATATATATATTCGTAGAAATTAGTTAAGTGAAAATCAAAGAAAAGAATAACATTGGAGATTTTGTCATATCACCCAAAGTACAGAAACAAAAGCAATGCTACTGAAAAAGCCATGAAAGCGCTACGTTTGCTGATATTTGTTCTGTTTGTGTTCTCATCTAAAATGCAACATTTCCAATTCATCGATCGTTTAAGCATTGTTGCATAGTGCTTTAGCTATAATTTAGCTTCACTGAGCATAAATATAGGAAAATTTCCCATTTTACATAAAAGAAACTAAATAAAATTAATAAGCAGTCAATAAGAACACATAATCGCTTCCATTATTATAATAAATTATTACTCTACATTGTTTTTTGGTTCAGTTTAATCGCATTTGCAATATTTGCATTGTTGGTTCCTATACAACATACGTTTTTCTAGATAAAATAGAATAAGCAACACCGATGAAGAAAGGAAATAAAAAAGCTTCACCAACACAGCGCAAATATCGTCAAGATTTTTTCAAGTCTCTGAGACCACGATGGGAAATTGACTGCAATTTTGCGGTTCAGAAGACGAAGAAATTGAAACTGATTTTATTGCTTTTTTCGAAGAAAGAAATACTCTGCATATGTAACATGTCCTCTATGCCTGTGTTTATATCAGAGATTAGTGATAACATTATTCACTCAATTTTCACATATATGCATTGAGTTCCAGTTTCTAGGCAGGCTTTTTGTCAGCGAATTCTTGCCTCCGGTAACTTTTATTTTCAGACTGACTTAGTTACACCTTCATGTTATTTTTCTTTAAGAAGCGGTGGAACATTTTGAATTCTCCAGCTCCGCCCAGGTAATGTGAACCTCCAGTATACGACCTCCATGAGTCGAACCGGGTCCTAATGACCTACGCAACAGGCCCTTCATTCTAGAATACGCGGTTGCGTTTAGTTAAAGAAACGACGCATCACGTTTCGTAGCTTTGAAGAGAGTCATACTCGCGTTCCCAAGATAGCGACGGTCGAAAATCAGATAACGGACTGGACTTCTCTAATTCAAATTCTACATGTGACAGTTTGAGGATCGCAGCTAATCCGCCGTTCTTCAGATGCTATCGATTCCTTTCCGCTTCCGATCGACTCGTAACTGTTTTATAAGTCGTTTTTGCTCAGCTTAATTGATTCTTTAGTAATACCTTTCAACCACTTCATTATCAATCGTATTTGAAGCATTTACGAATAACATTAGGTTCCATTAAGGATCTGATACGGATATCCATAGTTGTCACAATTACAGCATTTTGTAACCGAAATATATCACCTATTTCAATATACTATTACCTGCATTTTACATGTGCATTTTTATAAATTCATCACATGAGACATCCAGTGTATTAGAAACAAAATCGCGATCTTTAATGCTGCTGATTTTTCCGAAAATTTCCCCCATAAGCAATGTGGAACAAGAACAGTCTCATTTGGGCTTCCCAAATGGAGAATTCTGATATCAGGTTTCTGACTCTAGAATTTGCTGAATGCAATCAATTCGGAAGGATACAGCCTTTTCGCTACTGTACACAGCAATGCTTGAGATGAAAATAAAATGGAGCTACTGGAGATGAAAATGTGAGGAGAAGAGCAAACATTAGTTATATGTGATTAATTTCATCCGGCGTTCAGTTTGACGAAGTGTGAGAAGCATTTCATTTGCCGGTACTTATATGCGGACGGTGCTGTTCAACAGTAGTACAAGTTTGATAGAGCAGAAGAACTATTGCTCCTCCTTCCCTTCTTTTCATTCTTTATTGATAAGTACGGCCCTTGGTCTTTTCTGAAGTTCCTTCCTAAAGACGAAGAAAGAAAATTAGCCTGGCACCTGTGAGAGTTTTGCGTGCATTTTTTAATGATGAGCCAAACAGCGAAGTCTGTAGGATGTGTTTTTAATGTGCAAAACAAAGAACTCTTCAACGACATGTTTTAGTCGGTGGGTGGAGGACGTGATAAGACGGAGTCGTTTCAGTGGTAAAGAGGAGGCTTACTTGATAAGGAAAACGGACGGAGTGTAGAAATGACCTTCCTCCATCAAGCTTGGACAGAATGCGTGGAGATAAGAAGGAGAAAATGGCTGCTTCTATAATTAATAAATAAAGTTATTTGTAAAGAAAATATATCAGTGAAAAATTAAAATATTCTACGTAATGGAACGATGAGCGCTCGGCAATGCGGTGGTCAAAAAACGACTTGGTAGAAGAGGAAACGTTGCTAAACAAAAGCGTAAAGAATAATAGCTCGAACTTCTAGATCGTAGGTGATCGGATAGTCGAACAAAATGTTCAAGCAATATATTTGAAAAATTTGACGGAATATGCTTTAAAAGAATCAGTGTTGATAAACATCGTTGTTACTGTCTGAATGACCGCTTATTTTTGTTCTAGCGGATAAGTTCTTTGGATTATCTTCTCGTCAATTTTTTATACATGGAAAGAAAAAGAAGGGAATCAGCTATCGAAAGTTTTTTCAGCGCACACATAGATATAAAAATCCCGATATATTTGCATCAAAAATCAACTTCTAGAAATTGGTTGAAATTATACGAATATTTAAGATAACGTGACTTTGTTTAAACAGTCAGCGATAAAAGAAGAAAAAAAGGAAAAAGAATAAATGTCTGAGAGTGTCTTTGTTAGATATGACAAATAATGATACATTAGCGTTATCGATTGGACTTCTAATGTCACCCTCGTATACAAGGTGTAATGTGATGCGAGGTGATGTAATATCCCAGATCCTTTAGGTCGTTATTCAAGAAATGCCACCTGTGACATCGAATATCAGACTAGCGGTTTCTTTGAGCGTTTTGAATTTTTGATTTGGGCATTGACGCCTGCCTACTTTTCTACACGAGAGGAAATGGAATGCATTCAATGCTTTTGGCAATTTTCGACACTCTGTCGTTTAGGGTTCTACCATGTTTCTCCTTCTAGGTGCAAAGTGAAATCACCTTTTTGTTAACGAACACACCTTATCATCTCTTCCATCATAATATTCACCTATAAGTTATTGAGAAGACGAAAGTATTAAGTTCGTAGAACCCCATTCATGTCACTCGTTCTCTAGCACAGTAACTGCGCATTTACAGATGATTTCTTCTACTTTTTTTTTTTGGCTAGAATGAATGAAAAAAGTCGTACGAATCATTTCACCTGAACTCTTTATCGTACATCGTAAATAGAGCCATCTAACAATATTTCCTGAATGGATCACTGAGACCTTTCATTGTTAGAATCTCCAAAAAGGTTTTTTCTTGAATGGATTTGTTCCATACTCGAAGATAATTGAATATAAAATGTATAGTGAATGTTGCATAAAGATCAAAGAAGCATAGAATAAGATGCACACTGCATCTCAACAGCCTGTAGGTGCATTAAATGGTTACTCTTTGAAATTGCACCAAACGAAGTTAGTTCGACTTGTTCGGTCGATTCAGCAGGTGGATGGCCGATGACCTAGTGGTGAAGAATTCCATCGCCGAATAAACTAATCATATATTGGTTAATGGGCAAAAAATGACTATCAAAATTGAAGCAATTGCAGCAGTTTGATGGAGCGAATTTTGCATGACGATGAGCAAATATTGAAGAGCGCATCCAGACGGCAAGTAAAATGTGATGAAGCTAGCGCGACAGGCCTGGCAAAATTGCTTATCAATTGCAAAAAACGATGGTAGTGTCAGGCCTTTCTAGTGTTCATACATTGCACAAACGCGCTTTCAGAAAAGATATCGCTGTAAGATAAGCAGCAATATGTGCATCGAACGCATACGCACTTCAACCTTCATATACTCAATAATAACATCAACATTTGAAGTTTCTTGCCATAACGCTGAATTTACGTATAATGAACACTTCATCTAACAGGTTACATTTTAGCATGGACGCACCTAAGCATCATTAACTTCCATGTAGTATTTGCAATATTGACTAAAGATATATCTGAAGAGTAATTAGAATATTAGGGCTTTGAGAAGAATTTTATCGCTAAAAATAATTAAACTCTCCGAAGGTAACGACAGATGATTATTTAACGACTATACTCGCTTTTAGGTCATCAAAGAAACAATGACTGCTGCATTTAATCATAATTTCGCATTCGAGTCAAAAAATTGTTTTTCCATAAATTTTTAACCAATAATAATAGAAATCTCGTACAAAAAAATAAACGATAGAATGCGAAACGAGGGAGGTCTTTGCGCAGATGACTAAATATTGCTTATCAAATCAACTGTCATCCTTGGACGATATTTATACCAGGATTCTCAGTTATTCCACTTAATTTCTTATTGATGAAAGATAAAGGTTATATGAATCCTCTTACCTTATAGTTGCGCCACATCGAAAAATAAACGCTCGTTGCAATGGATTTCACTTTTATTCACATTGAACGCAATGGTGATATCACTGAGTATTTTATGATTCTTGATATAAAACAGGTAGTGATATGCAGATTCAAAAGAGTCAAGCAATTAAACTCACGGTGAAAATTTTCAATATTTAATTATATAAAACGATGAATTTCAATAGTAAACGTTTACATTCACAGTGATAGTACTCGTGATGTTTTTAAACAGTTGGCTGCCTTTATATTACTTTCTTCTTATAAAGTTTTTCATTCTTATGTTATTTTATTCTCATAATAAATACATGATGTTCCTGCATTGTTAGTGGTATTATGGTATAATACTGATAACGGTATCGTTTTAGGAATACCAGTTGTAAGAACAACTATTCTGTTCATATCAGTATGTGTTGTGTTTTCATGATTACTCTATTCAATAAAGCATTCTTTATGCTACACCTCTATATTTAATTGCACAATATCAGATTGAACGAATCAATGAAAAATTATTAAAAATGAAAGAATAGTCACACAATAGTGAGAAAATTCGTACGAGAAGCATTCGCCTGATATAAATTGATGAATGAAATCTCATTGATGTGCTTCTGGCAGTTGTTCTTAAAGAATATACATTCTGCGTTGCATGCTTCATTCGCGTCGTTCCCTTCAAAGTAGCCGAATATCTCCAAAAGGTTTTTGAATAAATATCACCCTGGAAAAAAGACGTCACCTCAAAATGATCAATATGGATAACCGACAATAATTTTCTAAAGAAGCACCATAAGTTAATTTTCTTTTAACATATGAAATGTTTTGCACACTATGGGAATTACTGGATGAAAAAAGTCCCAAGCAGCATTGCAGACAAACACCGAAGAGGTGGAAATTTCTTTAAAAGACAGTCAACCACATTTGCTAGTACCAGGGTAGGACAGCACCTGAAATTTTTATCAACTTTGAATAAACCGCAAGTAGCTACATCGAAATGAACATATTAATGACAATATGTTGAATATGGGAATCGTCTTTAGCCTTCAACCAAAATTAACTTAAATCAAGAATATATATTTACCAGCCATTTTGAAGTCTTTCTTGGGATTGCGACGACTAATTTCTTCAGCAATCAGTTCACCCATCTGAGCGGGTGATTTGCTGATAATAACACCTGCCTCCTTGAGGGCTTCTATTTTACCTTTTGCCATCCCCTTACCACCAGAGATTATAGCACCTGCATGACCCATACGACGTCCTGGAGGCGCCGTTTGTCCGGCAATAAATGAAACCTGAAAAGTGGTTGGTTACTTCGCACACAGTAGTAATTAATTAGAGAAGTTAAACTTCACAGTTGACCCCCACCTGTACCATTTATTTTCACTCATGTTGTTTTTTCTAAAGTTTAAAAAATACCTCCAACGAACTAACTTATTTCAAACGATCATCACTGTTAGACATTGTAAGTTTTCATTCACCGCTGACCACACGTGATTGCTCCCGTCGCATTTACCATGGATTCATTGATCCTCATATAAGAATACCATCCTCAAGGCAATCAATCGGTCGATATTGTTCATATCGATTACATATTTTTTATTAAAAATGCAAGTGCTTTGAAAGATATTTTCATAATTTCGGCTATTATTTATTTTAAAATCGGAATATTTTCGACCATTTTATTTAAAATATTTTCAATTCTGAGATTCGACGTCCAGTGAGTTTCATTATGACTCATTAAAGAGAAGAAAGATTACCCACCACCGGCTTCGATTGTTCCCCACAATTATATTCCTTGAGAAACTTTGCGGCCCCTTCTTCATCTTCACCACCAATTTCACCAATCAATATTATGCCAAGAGTGTTCGGATCGTTCAAGAAAACCTACAATCGAATTATGGATAACTTCATTCCCTTCACGCGGTAAATATCTGAGAAGTGATGAATTTATCTATGATCAGCGAACTATAAGAGGTATGGCCTCTTTCACTCGTCCTTTTAATACTCGTCAAAAGCAATAAATGACCCTAAAAAACTATGAAAGAAAGAGAACATATAAATTAGGAATATGCAAATAGAAACGATACACCTAAGTTGATGAAACTGTAACAAATACGAATGCAGATGATTTTATTCTTGAAAAGAAATCCCACCGCTCTCCAACCACTTCAATAAATTTCTCATGCAAATTTTATTTCACAAAACAATTTTTCGGTTATTTTCAACACTGTGAACCGCCCATGTGAAGGTTGTTGGACACTGACTAATGTATTCATTAATTCATCTATGCCTAGGTATCGCAATGGAGGAACAAAAATGTATTTCTGATTTTTTCATTATAAAGAATTTTCCAACTTTTGGTGACGTTACCACGAGACCTTCATTATATTTTTAGGTAAGGAGGTTTGGCGATTCATAATTAATGTTATATAATATTTCAGAACTATTCGATGTTATAAATTGACTGAGATTTGAATAAAATGAATCTTATACATGAAGTGCATCAACAAAATTAGTTCCATTGAAAGGATCGCCTCCAATGCCGATACATAACGTTTGACCAAGCCCAACATTACTGCTTTGCTGAACTGCTTCATAGGTTAGCGTACCTGACCTGCAGTTCAAATAGAAATTAAGATAAAATGGCAGCCAACAATGCACTAATGGCGCTCATTAATTGATGTTAAATGTATAAAAATATGAATGATTCGAATGGGTAGAGAAATGAAACACCACTGAACGAATCGTTGGATAACGTTTCTTTTAACCATCTATGAGGCTAAATAAATATATTCTAAAGTTTCGATAACGTCATCTCAAAAAATATTAATGTGAGAGAGGAGAACATGAGTATATTTTTAATGGTAAAATTGTCAGCAGATTTTTCTGCTTTTATGAGTGAGAATGAAAAATGTTTCATCCAGAATAATTTCAAATATAATCATCTCATTCTTACTGAAGAGTAAAAATACCTGGATACGATACCAACAAATCCTTGTTGATGAATATGTCCTGGCATGATCCCAATTTTACATTCTTTAGGTTTAATTATTCCAGGACAATTTGGACCGAGTAGTCGTGTTTTGTCTTGGCTGACCAACTTTTTCTTTATGCGAATCATTTGCTGAAAATAATCTTCGAACGAAATGAACAAAGCGTTTGATCATTTAAAAAAAAAAGAAGTTTTACGTCTACTGTCAGCAAAATTTGTTAATATATTTTCTGGAAATTTCAGGATAAAAAAACACAGGAAACATGAGGTACAAAAAAAGAGAATATGAAAAACTTTTTCAACAGAAAAATATTAGTGGAAGAACGTGGAAAACAATGAGCAGATAAAAAGAGAATGCTTTTATAGCAATTATCTTCCCACAAGAAACTCATTTCTATGCAACTGGATCGCAAATGGGAACAAAATCTGACCTCTCTTATCACGACTTAGAAGCTTAATGAAATATGTCCACAAAGAGGCTTAACAATTATAAGTCTCATTCTCACGTGTTGAGGTATTCCTTCTGTGATGCAAACAACCAACGGTACTTCGGCATCGACAGCCTCCTCTATTGCGGAGGCTGCAAATGCAGCTGGCACAAAAATAATCGACGCATCAGCGCCCGTTTTTTCGCAAGCATCCTAAAATACACTCAATCCCGATTTCATGATTAAGACCATTAATTAGTAACTATATCCTCCAGTAACGAGAAATTGCATCGGTCATCCAGAATTTTAGCCGAAAAAGAATATAACTGGTCAATTCAAATGATGATCTGAATTACTGAAAAAAATTAAAAATGCTTTGATTACTATACGATTATTTGCTTAACATGTAATATCTATTGCACCATTCACTATTTATAAAGAACAAATTTTTCAAATGTCGAAGCTTTCGGGTTTTTGATCAACCTGGACCTACTGAGTTATAGTTGCCTTTCCAATTCCGTGAAATCCTATCATTTCCAAATTCTCAAACCATCGGGGTATCGCCATAGTAAAGAATTGAAAGCATTGCTTATTACGAGCGTAATATCACAGATTGTCATAAAAAAGAGAATTCAGTGCTTCAATCGTTACGAACGACGATGATTTGACCCCCGCTAGCTCGACGACAATTCAAAATTATGACGAAAATATCCACCGAGACGATATATGATTGCAGAAAATGAGGAATTTCCGTTATCCCAAAAACGACGCAGTTGATAAAGCACCTAACCATTTTTCATTATCTGAGGAATTTAGAAGCTAGAGTTCCACTGCATATGCCATGAAACAGGAATATACTGCGTTTTAGAATTTCTCTTCCAGCTCTTCGTAAACAACCAAATTGCCAATACTCGGAAGGGGCCCGTAGAGCGAGGCACATGTTTCGCGTACTAGAGTTTCCGTCTCACTCATACTCTCATACACTCTTGACAAATTCCGCAACCAAATTTAGATTTGATTAGAGTTTGGGACCAAGTCTAGATAGATATAGTTAGAGAAGGTGACCAAGTTCACACGCGGCTAAAGTTCTTGACCAACTTCAGAAGTGGTTAGAGGTGAATGAAAAATGAGCTGGTGGAGAAATGGCGGCAAAGAGAAATAATGAATAAATAAAAACCTTAACACATCCAAAAACTGGTCTGCCTAAATGCTTCGTCCCTGCTTTATTTGGCGAAACACCACCGACAACATTTGTATTATATTCGATCATTTGCTTGCCATGAAATGTGCCCTCTTTTCCTGTGAATCCTTGTATAATTACCTGCAAGAGAAACATATACTTTGCTCATCAATGAAGGTAGACATCTTTTTGTAGACTTTTTAGACTTTTTAAGGTAGAGTTTTTAAAGCATTCAGGTTTGTAGAGATAAATGAGAAAGGGGAAGAGGAAGTGGAGAGGTAGAAACCGCATTGTTCAGGTCTTCATTCATCAGATTACTCGGCAAATAAAAAATCGAATTTCATTAAAATTTAATCGAAATTTCTCTTTTCTGAGAGATTTTACTGAAACCTAATTTAACTGTTTTATAGCGACAACCACGGCGAGGCGTATGAGGAAAGTTGCTCATTTCTATAAATCAGATAATATTTAACTAACTGGAAGTTGATTCTAATTGAGTAATTAACAAAATTACGAAGGGGTAGAAATGATAAACCAGTCAAATAAATTTCGGTACTTTATGAAACAAACTTCGAAGAAACAGAAGCACTTTCAATATTGCGTTATATTTTCATAATGGAAATGATAGGAATTAATTTGTATATTAATGAGAAACCACATAACCTTTGTATTCGATCCGATCATAAGATTAGTTCGAGTACGAGTATATAATCGTATGCAAATGCGCAAAGGAGCGTATGGTGAAAGCATTCTCTGTAAATCATTGATGAACATTGAAACATCTAAATTCCCCAATAAAATCCTCTAGATCAATTAACGATATGCAAATATTTATTTTATTGTATTATTGGTTAGTAAAAATTAGGCGAAAAAATACATATTGGAAGAAAACACTAAAAAATATTTCATAATATTTAGCGACGAAAAATGAAAATTACTGCGAAAAAATTTATAAAATTAATTAAGTCCAATGGTTTCGCACATATGATATTAGTTATATCTCATAAAAGTGTTAAAAATCATCAAATTACTTCTCAAAAAAATATCGCAAATTATAAGTGAACGAATCGAAATTGTTATTTGCAATTAAACGAATTATTAAATCTGAAATATATTCCACAGATTGTGGAAAGTCATTCCTCAATTCCTAAATATCGTTTAATTACTAAACAAATTTACTGATTATTTATCTGATATGGTGAGCAAAACAAATGCGCGAATAAATGAACTACTGCTAAGGCAGAAATTAATTAACCTTATCTAAAGCAACAAAAGCAATTAAATCTTTTTTCAGTTCGAGAGCATTGAAGGCTTTCAGTAAGATGAGCTTTCCGTTCATCTAATAAATTGGTTGCGGTTTATATGACGACAGCACACTCTTCAGAGCAATCGTTGGAACTCTAACGAATTCAACGACTTCGATAAAAAAAGGATTTTCCCGATGACCACTTCCCTTGAGATAACGACGAGTCATCACTTACAGCTGAACGAAATATATTCGAAACGTGAAGATGTATTCTATTCAAACATTACAGTATAGCGAAAGAAAGAAAAGTTCGCAAAAAATTACGTAACTCGATAAAAACTTTTGATTTATTATATCTGTACAACTACAAATGCACATATAGATATAAACGGAATCACAAAATTGTATAATTATAAAATATAAATGTAAGTATAAATGTAAGCGCATGTGGATTATATATATAATTTCGTTATGCATACATAATTTTCATTTCTTTTGAATTCTATGTATATATTTTCACAATGTATGTATATACTGTTCAATTATTTGTTTATTTATTTATTTATATTTATATATTTATATTCACATTATATTAATTTTATATTTACATTTATATTTATGCATGAATGCATTAAAAATCCACCTATCTCTTAAAACGTCTATAGATGATAAATGACAACAGGCGCCCAATTTTTGAGTACTCATAAATGTCGCCATGACAACAATTTCCTTTAATGGATAAAAGCAAATGGATAAAGCTAAACTCGTTCCCGCTGAACTCTATCATATTTTTCACGCTGCAGAGATTATTATGGAGGAGTTTCATTTCCTTGAACCTTCAAAAAATCGTTATAATCATTTTAATTAACTGAATTTATTATTAATGATTTTAAAAAAAGTAAAGACGAGTGTTGATGACATTCGCGTTTCGTTATCAGAAACCTTTTCAGTGAGAGAGATCAAAAGACTTTAGTTTAAGAAAAATTTTTTACAGTGAAAAGTTATTCGTTGCTTTGGTAAATTTTATTCTTAAATTTAAAAAAATTCAAGCAGGTTTCACTCGGTAATTTCTAATTATATTGAAATTTTTATTTCCCCACATTTCGTTGTTATCCAAAAAATGGCGCTTTTGTCATCTTTGTAAGTAAAATACAAAATTATTCATTGGGATTAGTCTCACGTCCATGATACGCATGTATATCGTTGACTGTTCTCGAAGAGGAAAGAGCAATAAAAAGGACGAAGATATTCTATAATAAAGGAGAAAAGATGCAGCATAGACTGTCTTACATTTCAGAAAAAATTCTCATTTTGTATTGCAAAAATTTAAATTTGTCATTTTTATATTCCTTATCGCATTTTCTGAATGAAGAGAAACATTTTTCAGAAAGTGCCACTATCACCTAACATACTTTTTATTGACTTTTATAGGTGTATATATGCAAATACAATAATGAAAAAATTTCCCACAAAGTCAAGCAATTTTGCAAGAATGTGAAACTAAAATATATCTCACAAATCTAGAGAAAACAATTTTCAGCACTATCTCTTTTCAGTTCTATCAAATTCAGAGTACAATATTTTAATTTCTTTGAAATTCAGTATCCGTGCGACAAAATTACCGATCTTCGAAATAAATTTCATTTGCTCAGGTTTATTTCTTTTTTGGGAATATTTTCCACATATTTTTGACGTCAGCTGATATTTTCAGCACTTGAATAATTATTGGAAATGAAAACATTAAAAAAAAAAAACAGGAAATGTTTCGACGAGATAGGGCATTCGCGATTCACATGCCGAGAGCAATGCGCGGCTTCGTTTCATGGCAACAGCTTCGTCGTTGCTTCAATCAATGCCTCCAGCGCTAGGCAAGCATTTTTTTGCGCACATTCATATAGCGGCTATCTTAGTCAACTGTAGAGCGAAAGCATAATATAGTACCATCTCTGATACATGTTAAACGGGGATGATACAGGAAATATGAAGTACGAATTAAATGAATGAAAATTTTGAAAAAAATCTCTTCGGTGTGAGCTGCTTGTTAAAGAATATAGAAAATTTATCTGATAACCATTAACGAATGAGACGATCACCTCATAAGTCACTATATGGAATATTGGAAAAAAGGCATTAAATTACTGCAAAATTTAGAGAAAAATGAGAATTAATTAGAATTCCATTTAATCCGTTAATTATTTTCCAAATATTTTTCCATTATATTTGATGGAAATTAAAAATTTTGGCCGGAAATTTTCCTTAGAAAAAGATGAAATGAAAGATGATTAATTTATAGAAATGTTAGACCGGAATGTTGAGGATGAACCGTGCCTTGAACTATCTAGCGCTCTCATGGAGTGTTCAGCATATATAATTCTGAATTCAACACATTATTTCAGTCGTCAAAGTTAAGAGCTCACTGAAGGAAACGTTTCCTAAAAAGTCGTTCAAGCCGAATGAGTGTAACGATTTAAAACTTCACTTACTTTATCAAAAAAATAAGCTATTTCATGAAATTTCTTACTATCTGCAGAAAATTTTCCTCTAAAAATTGAAAAATTTCTGACATTTGGTCTATGATATTTGTTGACGAAAAGTGGTGAAAAGGAATATTGGGCAAAAAGTACACGTAATATTTTTGCGTACACTGATTACAGGAACGACGAATATCAGCATTTGAGGCTTTAGTGAGCCATGTATTTTAGTACCTTTATATGAAGAAGCGGACCACAAAATTGCGATCGTTACAATCAACCACCTGTCATATTCCAGTAATTAACACTTCCTAAAGAAACAATCCTTCAATAGTCGGTGATATAAAAGAGAGAAAAATAGATAACTTATTGATTGAAAGAAAATTTTTTGATAAGACATTTTTTAATTTCAAAAAAATATATTCCTACTGCATCGAAGAAGAATAAATTACAATAAACATCAAGTGCGCTATATGGAACGATAGCATCGCGTAATCATATGCCTAATCCTGCCCTTAACGACCGAACATCACGCGACCTAGACCTGCAAGAGTGGCATAATGGAACATCACATTATACTGACCACAATCCATGCAATCCTTCTCGAACGGATGATCATCGTCGTTTCTTTTCCCCTCACTCTCATTCTTCCCTCCTCTCTCTCCTCTCCACCTACATTAATGGTCGTAAACAAAGCAGTGTTTGATCACAAGAATAGGCAAATTTACCACATAACGCTTCGTTCTGTTTATTCCATCGCCATTTTTTTTGTAACATTTAAATGATTAAAAGCAATTTCCAACATCAGTTTCTTAAATAAAAATTTGCAAATGTGGCACTGCGAAAGCTTATATGAGTAGATTCTATGCGAAACATGAAAAATCTCCGTTACCTCACTGCACTCGTCGGTACTTTTCCTTCAATATGTAATTATTGATCACCCTAGTGATCAACTGCAACAAAGAAATTTTTATTCTCTACAACTTATTTCAAGACAGATTCTCATTTGCTAAATGAAGAGAAATAATAAGGTGTAGAAATTTCAACTGACCAAATTAAGAAATAAGTTAAGAAAAAAAACCAAATTAAGAAAAAAAACTTAGACGAATTCCACGGTGGTACTATCGATACATCACTATATTTTTAAACTTTCTTCTAGGTCCTAATTGAAGATTTCAAAAACAAATGGTCGACGTTCACTTATCAGACAATTTTTTGAGTGCTAATAAAAGCCATTTTGAACGTATTTAATTGGGCAATGATTTCGACATGTCATTTGCCTATAATAATTCATCATATTTTTGTTCCCATTGTTCAGTTTTATCCTATGAGACCACGAGGAGTAATTTCGATATTAAATAATCGTTGAAAGGAAATCATCAGTGACACTATTGATGAGCAATATCTAAAAATTTCATTACTGTCGAATTTCGCTCAAAAAATGCTCGCATTTCATTTTCGTGTCGCATAAATGTGAATTCAAAATTACTTTAAATAAGTCTTTATAATCATGAATTTGTTTTGAAAGGATCCCTCATCTATGAGGTAAATGGTTCTACTAGAGTGGTATCTGAAGTGATCATTTCTTCTGAAGCTGACAACATTCGTGAAAAGATGGAATCACTTAACTTCGGTGTAATGTGAGCTTGTTTATGATAAACTACATAAAAATTATTTTCATTAATTCGCTATGAACATTACGACGTCATAAGTGTTAAATTATTCATTTTACTGTAAAATTCATTAATATAACATAGTCAGTAAAATAACATAAGCCACAGGAACTGCTTCAGGAAAATCGTCAAGCATCTTATACGATTACGAGAAAGAGTAAACAACGAAGTAATCGGTAACAGTGCTGTATTTTCATACGTGATCAAGTAACATATCTCTACCTATTCTAACTTGAAAAGATTATCGTATCAGTCGAGAAGAAAGTTCATGTTCACTAATATAAGAGAAGATAAAATTTTATGAAAAAAATATGCGGTAGTAAAATAGATTTATCGAAGAAAATAGCGGTGAAATAGATTGACTGTGGTTTTATATCAAAATGATAGCGTAAATATCGCTTATACAGCTTCTAAATAAAGAGGTCCTTGAACTGTATTTCGGACTTACATGCATTCTGCGACAGATTTTCGTAGCGCTTTTGTTGCTTTAGAGAGGTAGATTCATTCTTCTATGATATTCTCTAGCAATAAAGTCTTCGTCACACATATAATGCACTCCCACGTTTTGTTACATGCTTCTATAGTGTAAACGTGTATGCCATAACAGTGATTTGCATTTGCGTTCATGTCGTTGTAAGAAAAAAAATGTGGATTTCAGTGATAGAGTACCCAATAAGAGAACGATTCACAAAACGGAACAATAGTAGTGATATATACGAGAACAATTCGAAGTAGTAAATGCAGCTAGTGCTTTTGATAGAACTTTTAACACTCAGAGAGATGCGCTGAAAGTGAATATTAACTTCTTTTTTTGCAACTCCTAAACCTAAATAAAAATAGATAGTATTCTCTGGCATACTATACGCACCGTCCTTCCCTAGTAAATAATCCAAACAGATATAATCCTTGGCGCAACATTACGTAGATGAATGGAAATTGGCTCAATAACGTATTTCCGAAGTTGAAAGGAAACGAATCTTCTTTTATTTAGGTGCGTAAACGCCTCTGCAAAAGTCTGAATTTGTTGAAACGGGAATTCAGTTTCCGGACGATTAAACTTCGCAAATAGCTTCGCGAAAATATAAGTTTTTTTCCAGCTCATAACGTGAAAATTGGAAGAAATTGAAGATCAGAGCGAAGAAAAAAGAAAAATAACAATATGTGCAATGATATTGATTCCAGTAAGCATAAGTTGAAACAGCGCAAGTTTACAAATCCAATACTGATATAACCGAAAATTCACCCATTTCATACAAATTTCGAAATAAAAGAAAAGTTCATTAAACACTACGAAACACAACATTCGATAAGCAAATCTTTTTATCACATAAACATGTCTAATATAGTTATAAGTAACAGCATATACGTCTAGATAAGATCAGTCGTTACTCCATTGATCAAATCGTTACGACCGCCTAGCCTTTGCTAGTAAATAATCCCAGTTCAGATCATCGGAACTATGAGTCATGAAAAAAAAAACACACCTTGACGACCTCATTTGTTTTAGAAATTATCTCGATTATTTCCCACGATACAGCAATAAGGTTCAATATATCCTGTTTTTAAATGATAGTTAATTGTTGCACCTATGAACTCCGCTCATCATACCTTATCTATTTTATGTAAGAGTGATGTGTATGCTTTATAAGCAAAACTCATAAGATTATTGAAATGCTTACGCTGCAGCATTAAGATTCGCATTTCTCAATCGGGTAATATGGCCAAACCTCAATTTGGCAGATGATGAGTGTTGTGAATAGTCCAAATGACCAATATTTAATGAAAGAGCAAAAACTTATCAATTTTTTATGGATTCTCTTCCAAATTTGCTTTAAAAGCAGCCGAATTTATTTTAAACACTCGTTTATAGCTACGTTTTAAATTCACATCTTTCTAGGTTTTGTGTGAAAATAATTGAAATGTTAGAATTCCACTTTAGTTAAATATCGCTTTAAAAATTCAAATAAAATCCTTCTCATCATTTATACTCACTTAAATTTATATCGAATAAATCTTTTTTTTAACTTTTGAATTAACCGTTTAGTTATAAAGTAAACAAATAAAAAATGAACAAAAATTTTTCTCATAACAGAGAAAAAGAAGCAAAGTGGATCAAATAACGAATTATATAACAGGATTCATTTGGTTCCTCTTCGGCAATAAACGTCAAAAAATGTGAGAGGACGTCATTTGCTGTACTCAGATGTTGCATCTTATCGAATCTCAACGATCGTGCTTTTAACGCAGGTTGAAGGAAAGGAGTTCGATCATTTGGCTGTATGGTTAAGGCTTTATAAACTGCTTCTCGTGACGAATGCTGAAATATGCGAAAATCCGTTAGGTAATCGTAATTTAAAAGGCGATACTCGAAATAATCATTAGGTCAATTTAAATACTTAAGATAAAGATAGAGCTTATAATTCCTACTAGAGCAGTACTGCTGATAAATTAAGTATCTAAATTAAACGCTTTTATAAGTTCCGTTCAGCTAGTGTTGCAGATGATCATTAGCGTTGGATGCTAAACTCTCTATGACAAGAGAAGAGATGCGAGCAAAAAAACCACTAAAATATGCGATAGTTGGAATGAATAAATTTTATGTTTTTGATTATAGTGAGAAAACAGTTTTTTTAAACGGATATGTTGTATCTGCGTGAAGACGATTAAATTCGAACAAGCGTTGCCACCAATTTTTGGGACATTTATATACTTAAGACGATCGTAAATGATACGTCGAAAAGATGAGAAAGATAAAATACCGGTTTAACATCATTTGTTCCAACTAATCAGATTGCAGTGATCGTATAGAAGAGCCTGTGGAATGCAATTAAAAAATCATACAGTTAAACAAATAACAGTAATTCTTTTCTTGAATATTTCTCTCGTCTTTGATAGATTATTAACAAATGGCCCTTGTTTTACTGCAGTGCATTTGATCATCCTCAGTTTTATTTCAGTTCACCGTTTTGTGATTACCTGACTATTAACTTATCAATCATAACTATCAATAATTCATTATGAAAATATGAACGCAATAAATATGCATATGAAATAAATTTATGTAAATGGATCTAAACTGCCCGTTGAAACAATCTCTCAATTTTTTTATTCATACATATTGCTTTTAGATTAATAAAGAATGTTTTCAAACGTATATACAGAAATACATTTGGTGATTTATTTGCCTCAGGATGAACACGATGGAACTTCTGATTCAACCAGTATGTGAATAGGACTGAAATTGAGAGTACTTCAAATGTAATTAATATTTTCGAAGAGAATAAAATCAAATTTAGCCTAAAATCGCTTTAGTTCACTTGACATATTCAGTGTTTAGACCATAGAGTTGGACTTTAGCACGTACACTTTTGATCATTACATAATTTCAAATCTGACTGTAGTCAGATTTGAAATCATACCAGTTAAAACTATGCGCTTGCAAAAGTAGGTCAATTATTCCATTGCTTCAGTGGTCGAAGCATGGTACCTATACAAACTGTATTTTCTTTTATTAAACTAATCAATTAAACTAATCAGTATGGAGTTATAATTCGTAACATAAATCGGTATCGATTCTCACCTGATTTCCTCCAGCGTCGCATTCTAATTGCTCAGAGAAGAAGAAGAATTGCCGATAGAATTGCAAAGAGCGGTAAGATGGCACTCATCGATGCATCTGTAAGGTGATATTTCATGCAGTTTTACAAATATCGATTATGGTTACGGCAGATGCCTTAAGACGCAGCCGGAAATCAGCTACGATTTTTTGCTACAGAACGAAAACAGATATCAATAATCGGCATTCGAATATGATAGTAATTCTTGCCATTAATACATCTAAGAGTAGAGCATGATACATGAACTAATGTGTGTGAATGCTACCTGAGATTATATTACCTGAAATTAAAACTCCTGTAGTGATGACTTTAGTGATAGTACATTCGAAATAAATAATTAATTTTTAGGAAATATAAGCAAAGTTGATGGAAGATTTCAGTAATCATATCAACTCTAAACGTTATAAAAATGATGTGGATTTACTATACTTGGAAGGATCAGAAATCCGAGTAATTCAACCGATCAACATGCCAATAATATTTAATGAATGAAAACTATCGTAATTATTTTTGAACTTCTTTTAAACAGTTCAAAAAATATTCGTAAAAATGGAATTGACAATTTTCATTTATACAAGAGGTTTTAGAATAACGTTAGAAATGAGTGTTTTTCGAATTTTCAACGATTTAATTTTTATTAGGAGTGGATAAGATAAAGAGGCATAAATTGGCGCCGGAAGATAGAAACTTGAAAAAATAGCCAAATGAACTCGAAAAAAAGCGCACAGTTGTAATTTATAATTTAAAATTCATCCAATTAATGTCGAATATATGTTAATTAATTCATTAGATTTATAATCTTATATAACGTGAAAAAAGCATTCAAACACGATGGTAAAAGGACGGTATCGTCCATGATTACTGGGAATGTAATTCGGAATTGGAAAATTTTAGAATAGTCTAGTGTTGAATAACCTACACCAAAACATTTGGGGTATTATCAAAATATAAAGCTCTTATCAATTTTAACTTCTTTTTGAGATGCAAAATATGCAAACTGCTCTTTTTTCGCCAATACCGATAAATTGTAAATTAACATTTGTGATTTTTCTTAAACGATAAGACGGAGAAATATGGGACGCTGCGGCAGTTTTGACATTTTCATAAAAACACTTATCACATTTATTGGCCAGGTAAAAAGCACAAGTCCTACAAAAATTAATGCTGTACAAATTTTAAAATGCAAAGATTTTATACTCACGCATATATGTTACCTTTGAGAGATTTATGCACGTGGGAGGATAAAATGCTGACTGGAAGAAATTGCCTCCATCTTCATCACGCGACTTGTTATTCGCACCATATGTGGTCCTTTTCAATTCCCACCTTGCTCCTCAGCTTAAAAATTCCACCGCCGACTCCATAACCCACATCCTCGTCACCTACAGAGGTCGTTTTGAGAATGTGGCAATGCTTGAAGCTCCTCACCGAAGTGGGGAATGTTGGTATCTGGTATGTTGACATTCTGAATGTGAAAAAACTGAAAGGAAATTTGAGATGCAAGTACGTTCTTGGCATTAGAGTGAAGATCCTAAGAATGCATTTTCGCTATTCTCTTTTGGATATGGGTCTCGCTCATACCGCCTTCGCCCAAATATTTGCTTATTTTGAAATTGCTGCTCAAAAAAGTTTCGAACTTGTACAATCGCCTCCTTCAACTTGTACAATCGACGGCCCCCTTTTAATTCATACAACCTGTCTAACCTGAAATGTGATTCAGTTTAGATGTGCCTTACAGAGATGTATAAAGCTCACTCAGTTATCTACATAACAAGTCTTATTCATCAACTAACAAGCATGATGAACAGCTGACAGCGGCAAGAAGATCGAAATGTCAACACGCAAGAATCCATGAAATGAGCGTGATTTCCGATACCGGATGGAAAGCAGTCGCTTCGTCTTAAAAAGTTTGCTTCTCAAAAAGACGCTCGGAAATATCCCCTGACCTGCACAATGACGGGAAAATTAGAAACTGAGATCGAATGTTTCTACTTGCGGAACAAGAAAATTTTTCACTGATGTACAATTGATGAACGATGAAAAGAGCACTTTTAGGTAACCTCAACTAGCTATGAGTCCTTTTTCATGCTTGAACACTGAATCCTCATTAATGCGAATGAGCATTCACAGCATTCCTAATGAGCTAGACTCTCTGTTTCGCTGCAACTCGTCTGCCTATGCCTAAAAAAACGTTCAATGTGGTCGAAAGGGTGCAAGATGGGCAAAAAGAGGCAGCAAGAGAGCGGAAGGAGATGTCAATTGTGCGTAGATGTCAATTTGCTTTATTCGCCGTCCGTTCTCCCTCCTCTCGCTTCCTGACCATCGATAGCCACCAAAAATTGAAAAATGTTTTCAACACATTCCGTTAGAAAATTTATTTTAACTTACCGAATAGTAAAAAAGGTGGAATTTTTTTTCTGCACTGAAATCAACATTGATCAATTTCATCATAAATTTCTCTTCATCTCAGTAATGAATATAATGTTTGCGAATTTGTCACCACAAAAATGGGAAACAATTATTTTAAGAAAAAATGAACCAAATGTAATCACGATGGTCGAAAATGACACAAATGTGAATATGAAGATATGAGCAAAAAACGATAACGATCTTGCTTGAAAAGAAATACATTTAATTTATCAAAAATTCTCCCGGAAAAAAAAATGAATAAATAAAATCTAATTCAAAGGTGAAAATAGCTTCCAAAGTAACCTTTATCGGTTTGAGGGGGAACCTGTTCAAGGATATAAAATATTCGAGAGAATCCATCATAAAAATTTTCAAAAAACATCGCTTAAGATTTCAAAAATTCATGAAATGAAAACTTTTATATTTCTATTATGCTTTCTCACTTAGCTAATGTCAGTGCTAGACATGCCGTCGATGACATGAAAGTGCTCGCCAAAGAACTCATTCGATGGTCGGTAGGTCAAACTATGTAGGATCAAATTTATAAAAATTCAAATATTTCACACTTAGCACGTGACGACTCATCTTTTGCACATGATACCGTAGTCAAATCGATGTGCCCATTCATCCGAAAAAATGTTTCAATGAATATAGGCAACCTGCAACACCGTCATGCGAGGTTATCGTTTAGAAATGGTCACGTGCGAAATTCTATACTGACCGAAATTTGATTCGTGACATGAGCTCACTCTTAACGACAAGCTTAACGAAGCTTAATCTGAACATCTACGATAACAAATTAAGCTTGAAAATGATATTACATATCGCTCTAGAACTACTTAAAAGGTATTTAATCAATGCAGAGGGGGGATTTTTATCGAAATAATCTTTCGATAAAAATCTGACATTCGATTCTTCCATATTCAAACTGAGTTTAATGACAGTTCACTGTTTCTTTTATCGGCATCTATTTTCTTTCGCAGCAGCACCGAGTATGACCGAACTATAAGCGACGATGCAAAGGAACGAAATATGAGACAGTACTCCCCCAACTACGAAGAGAAAGCAAACTGGCTCATGCATGGTCAAAATTGAACCATTACAGCGGGCGGACAAAGGAGGATTTCAAAAGCAACTGCATGAAATAATTCGATGACGAAGAAACGGATGGACAGCCGTCGACTGATGTGCTACAGTGTGGCACAGTCGCATGTTTCTGCGATCACCTTGTTGACCAGGTCATTCATCGATGTAAATTTGAAGTATTCCATGTCAATGTAGAGATCATCTGATGGCAGAGCCAACCTACGTAATTTGATGCGGCTGAAAACGAAGTTTTCAGTACATGGATATATGTGAAAGCGCTAATAGCCCATTTCATGGCGCCCATAAAAATTCATTCTTGCATGAAATATAGCATAACTTAGAATGTAAATCCCTGAGGAAATTGACGATGCCCAATCAAATTCCTCCTTTTTCAGTTACTGACAATCAGTTACCAACATGGCTTTCAGAATCTTTATTCATTTATTTACGGCTTTATAGTGTTTGATCACTTCTTCTCTCCTTATGCCTTTACTATGCTCAGTATTTCTGCGGCAAGAATTTTCGATGCATCTAACATCAAAAGGATAGAAATCAATCACAGTTTTTTGCATTTTTTTATCGAAAGATATGATAAGGAAACAATGGAAATCTTTACAAAGGGATGAAAAGTCATAGACAGTCTTCATGATTTCGATGACCGATCAATCTCTGCAAGAGATCTGTGGTTATCAGAAAGAAACAGTCGATCGAAAGTGATGAACTTGGTAATTTAAGTCAGTTCGTAGTTATTTTACTGCTTAAAGA
Source organism: Parascaris univalens (assembly GCA_037576465.1). Taxonomy (NCBI): domain Eukaryota; kingdom Metazoa; phylum Nematoda; class Chromadorea; order Rhabditida; family Ascarididae; genus Parascaris; species Parascaris univalens. The sequence goes on along the minus strand of CM075173.1, from coordinate 199,980,504 downwards.
ATAAACTACTACCTAAGCAATCATCATAAAATCTTGGATAAGAGCTGGGTTGAGAAAATTTGTTGTGAAAATTTGTTCAGGGAAATAGTTCCGTTGAGGTGGAAAGGGCAATTTCATTATGAAAATTTTGATGATGTGGAATAATCGCATTAACCATTTTTGCTGTGAAATGATTTTTTGCTCTCTTTAAAGTGAAGGTAAGTTCGCTTGAAAAAGTTGTTTTCTTTAAGAGTTTAGAAGGACATTTTTGATGAGACACTTTTTTAGAAATTCTATCTCTCATTCCGCACTTATTTAATATGCCAGCAACATACCATCGCAGATTCCCACCATAAAAACATTGTTCTCGATGCGAGAGAGCAGCTCAACCATGGCCCTCTTGTGGTTTCATCTCATCAATTAATGAACCGTCACTGCAGTGAAAACATCAGTTTAATTCCCTATAAGATACTCAATGAAACAGTTATGCAATGTCGTAAGAACAGCTGCTTCTGCTGGTCCAAAAAATGCATGAACACAAAATATGAAGACCTATTAAAGACTGCGTCATCGCAATAGCAGAAACAGTTTAGTTTCTCAATCCAGACACAATTCTGTTGGTCATCGCACACATATGCACACAAAAACACATACGAACATGGACACAGGCACATAAATAGACAGATCTGAATTCACTAAAGTAGGTACCACGAATACAAATTTGCAGAAATGCATAAAAGCATTCAGCTTCTGCATCTAACTAACCGTCCAAGTCATGAAGTGATAACTTTCTGTTCTTATGAACGTCAAAAATCCAAAAAATTTTCTCATTTTTTCTTTGTAGGAGTATGAAAAATGATTGAAACAGTTACCTCCAAGAGGTAAAGATAATAATGGTGACATTCGTTCCCTTCACAACAGGATTTATAGCGTCTTCTTTACAATATGTGTCCTCCAATGTTGTTGCCAGGCTGCAAAATGCTTTTCGTGAGAAAACATTACAACGTTTCGCCCCTAAAATTTAGTAGATCAGAGATATTGGAATCAGGATCGAACTCTATGGAGTTATGCACATTCACTATC